>OY728165.1:180235847-181485847 GCA_963277665.1 Viscum album
TATATTATGTGAATGAAAAAAGCATAAGTGGTATTTATATTTTGACTTGGGAAAAAGTTATGGAAGCATGAACACAAATATTTAAGAGTGGATGCAGAAATTACCTATAATTAATCCAGATTAATAGAAATATCATAATTGCATGAATTACTATGTTGATGTTGGAAGGAAAACTAATCATGGGATTCACCATGATACATATTTTTATATCTGATCTATAGGATCATTTGGTATTTAGTCAATTAGTGTACCACTCTATAATTTATTTTTATAATTGAATATAGAGGTATCTTTTTCAGCTAATTATTTATTTCAAGGATAATTTCTAGAAATCTAGTTTTAGAATTGGATTATGTAGGGATAGTGGAACCTAATTTCTGAAATAGTTTCGATGAATAGAAATTTCTAGAAGTGTGGAAGAACCATTGGTATGAGTTCAAAAGCATACATTGTACAACAGATAATTCATGTTGAAATGGTATGATCAGTGGGATATGGAAAACTATCTTGATCGATTGATGGTTGACTAAAAATATTGAATAGTGTTTCAACTGTTCTAACTAGATGATCTCATTTATAAATTGGCATGTTGGGTCAATTTCATAATACATCAACTAATAACAAGTTAAATTCTATTTCTATGTATATTTATAACATTTTTTTTTGTTGTAACACATATGTTTCCTATTATAATCCAATGGTTTCAACACTCCTTCCATAAAGTAGGGTAATTCCTCAATCATGTTATTCAAGGTTTTTTTGTTTCATTTATTTATTTGTTCTCTATTTTCATTTTCATTTTCAAGTTATTTTTTGAGTATGAGGTAATTTGGTTTGGGAATTATAGTGCTTAGTTTAATATATTGGTTTTTCAAAAATGAGTGTCATTTTTTTCATGGTCAAAACCACTGTTTTATTGTTTGATGGTTCTTGAGGAGACAAATATGTATTATAGGTTTCTTTAACAATAATAGATGTCAAAGCATTTATATATAGATTCTAGTTGTTAGAACCTGAGCATTAGTTCACCACATAGTGTTGATCACCATTATATGCATGGTCTTCTAGGATATCTTTTCTATGAAATTACTAAAACAATTACATTTTTTGAATTTATTAATAGTTAATTAATTCTAGAAGGATCGTGTTGGAACTAGGTATGTTTAACAATGATAAATTTGATGAAAAAAAATCATGTTTTAGCACATATATATTAAATACCATCTATTTTAAAGAGATCTGGAGGTTTTGTTGAAGGGTTTCAAACCATAAGTGATGTCAAAATTGTATTGGGAAAGGATTTATGGGAAATCATTATAGGTGATTTTTAATATGTTTTCTTGGAACATGGTATTCATTATCTAAGAGCTACACATTCAAATATGTATGAGAAGACAAATGAACAATGTGTTTCTCATATAAAGATTGTTTAAATAGAAAATATTGGAAGTAAGGTTTGTAGTGGATCATGGGAATGACTTCAACGTGACAAAAAATATTCTTAAGTACATTGGGGTAATTTTTATTGGATTATTTTATGGTTTCATCCTTTTATAATTATTGATAATTGTTTTGGATATGATAGCTACTGTAATGAAAAATTATAAAGGTATGGATACCAATGATTATATGAGAAAAGAACTCAGTGTAGAGGGTATGGGGTTTTATATTTCATGGAAATTTTGAGAGAAGGAGAAATAGAGGTGAGATATGATTTTAGGTAATTTATTTGATCCCAAATCCAAATTCATACATTTTAGGAAGGAAGGTAATATGAAGAATGATTGTAGGGACCATATAGTATATTTTAGAAGATATTCATGAATCATTTCATCCATAAATACAATTTTAAAATAAAATATTTGTTTGGTGTGATGTGTCTCTATTCTTATTGATTCAAGGATAATTAAATCCAAAGATTATTTTCACTCTATGTCCTAGGGAGTTAATGGGAATCTAGGTTTCTAGAAGATATGAATGGGATCACCTTGTAGATGATGAAACACTAAATATTACTGTTAGACTTGGTTCAATAAAACAAAATACATTCTACTTTATATTACATGAATATTCAGCGGGATGAATATTAATATACATATCTTATCACATATTGATTTTTCTTCAATATAACATTGTTTTGTTCATTTCTTAGAGTATCTATCACATTTATTAAATCCTAGAACATACCCAATATAATGAGAAACTAGAAATGTGGCAATGATATTATTTATAATAGTTCTATGGTCAAAAAATTTACAATGAATGTTAACAAAATATTTAGATCATCATGTATGAGTAATAATAAGTAAAGGATGATTCTTATCATGAAGTTCACACTAGGTAATCTCTCAGATATGTTATTAAGAGAACAAACCCACCAGTGGGAATTCTACATGATTTGGTGTCAATATATATTATTATCTATGAGATTATATGATGTTCCTTAGAATTTTTTATTATCATTATTTCATTTCATCACTCACGTACATATTTTTACTTAAAAAATATATCATGCCAATTTATAAAAGGAAGTAAGATACATTAGTTGCATCATGAATGACTTGTTATTAATTGATAATTCATGTAAGGATTTTAATCTTACATATTTATAAAAGGTTATTTCCTTCCCTTTGAATAAAATATAAATGTCACCAAAATCCCATCTACATTGTGTAAGGATGCTTATTTTTTGTAGTCAAGGAATGATATATCAAGCATATAGGTTGATGGAATGAATTTGAAACCCCCGTTTTGAGATATTGATATAAAATGATTATATTACATAGTGAGTGTTCGTTTGTTGTTGCCAACGTTGTTAAATTAAGTCACCTCTCTTGGGTTTCTTGACAAGTTTCTATATTGTAATCATGGACTTTAGGCATACCCATATAATCCCGACAGGAAACAATCCAAGGGGGCCACACATGAAGTTTTTCTCTTGATCAGGATTAAATTTTATTTGAATTTAATTAATTTAACAAATATTATTCTCAAGACTGATGAATAATATTTTTCAATTTTTTTAATCAACAATATTCCTAATGAAATAAATAAATATTTATTTATTAAATAATAATTTAGTTTATTATGTGAATATATAATAAATATTTATTCTCTGGGTTTTGAATAAAATTTTTATTATATTGATTTAACATTTAATAAATATTTATTCGCTAGATTATCACTAAAATATTTATTAATGTTAATAAAATATATATTTTGGTATTCAATAAATGATGATGAGTTCGAGTGGACCAAGATTTTGTCTGATGATCAATATTAACTTAGATGCTGATGTAAAATAATTTTTTCCCATCATGTAATTTTTCACAAAACATAAAACATTATTATTATTATTAGTATTATTATATTGAATGTATTTTTTAAAATATTATAATGTTATCTAAGGTTTGGTAATTCATAAAATAAGATTTTAATCTAAACCTCAGTACTATAAATTATTGGTAATGTATATTACATAGAATTAATAGAAAATTGAGAATAGAAAAAAGTAGTTTGTATAAACATCTCTCTCTCCCCTACCTCTCGAATACCTACTCTATTACTATCATGAATGAGAAGAACTAATTCAGGATTGATGGATATTGGAGTGATTAATAATAATAGTTAAGGACAGTTGATTCTCCATAATAGTCTCCAAAAATCAAATGGAGTTTCTCAATGATCAATGGAGCACATGTGGATCACATCTATAGGGATTCTATACATGAATCCATATAGTGAAATGGAGGTAATCTGAAGGGGATTTAATAAGGCCAAAAGTGTCATCAATGAATAGATCCTAAGATAGGTTAATCATTTATTCCCACCATAAAAATATTAATTATAAATTTAATTTGATGGGTCCTCTATTGCGGTCTCAGAAAACTCTAAATTAAAATAAATTTTAATTTCACACCCACTAAAGGCGCTTTGGCTTCACCCAAAACCTACAAGTCGTTTTAGGGTGGTAAAATTTCAAATAAAAAAAATTATTTGTTTTTTGCTCTATATATGTAGAGACCCGAAGCTTGACGTACATTGACATTACATTACATTTGCAGAATGCTTAGTACATAACAAAAACACACACACAAGGATCGTAATAGTTTAGTGTCTTTGGAAACTCGGAATATAATCTTCTAATCCTCGTGAATGATCTTCAACATCTCCCATAAAGATCTTCCTTTTTTTATACCTAAAACCTTTCTTTATATCCTGGGGAAAAGTAAACATAAAAGGGTGAGCTCAAATGCTCAGTAAGGGTAAAAAAAAGAGATATCAATCACATCATATACATAAGCACATATCTTTTGGAAATCTTAACCTGTAAAAGAGATCATAATTTCATAACCTAGGATAACTCATGGCAGTGAAATGTAATCAAAATAATCATAACTTAAAACATTAAACTTTGTGGCATACACAAATAATCATAGAGAATCATTTCTTATTAGTCAAGACTCATTTCCAAGACTATCTTAGTGGACAAAGTCCCTTTCTGAACCGAGTCACCCTCGTTTCAGTCCTGTTTCACTGAACCGGTATAACCTACCATTCCAGCCATGTCTATCTCATGAGATATAAAATCTTTACCCAATGCATTGGAGGGAGATATGGGTCCCACCCATCTCATAGTGATACCATTCTTATGTGTGCCACAAAATCATTAATCATACATCATTGCATAACCCATGTAATAAAAATGGGATTCTTAAGCAACATGACATCATAAAACAATTCATATAAGAAAAAGGGATTCATAAAAATAATTCCATCACAACATAATCAAATCAATGTAATAATAGGGATAGAAACAGAACCATATATTATCTTTGATGGAAAATAATTTTGATAAAACACTTGAACTCCATTCTTGAGGAAAATATCCTTTGAAATTCAAAAACATTTTCCTTTCTTAACATGTCATACATTTTTAAAAGAAGTTGATTAAAAATAAACTTCAAAACTTGTAAAGGAAGATTCATGGAAATAATGTTTTAAAAACCCATTTATGCCTTATAAGTTAAAAAAACATTCTTCTCATACTTTTGTCGGAAAATTCAAAAAGTACCTCGTATGAAAAACGACAAAAGAATCCTTTCATATCCTTTACTAAAAACTCAGCAAAGGGTAAAATTGGATTTAAACAATTGTAGGTGGATGGAAATAATATTACATATTGAGGAAACATGGATTTGGATGATAAAATACACCCCAGTAAATACCAAAGTATAAACAATCTCGGATAAAAATGAGATTGTGATATTTCACTTACCTTAAGTCTGATTTGCTTCGTAAGTGTCCGAACCTCCTGTATAATGATTTAAATAATGTCATTGACTTATTACAGAATCATATTCATTTTTATGATATCATATATGGTTCACTTATGACTTTATATTACCCGTTCTTTTGTAAATTCCATGTTAAAGAGCGTTTTGGGTAAAATTGATTCATTTGTCGTCCGTGTTTTGACTTGTAATTATTCATATGATTACTTAGATCATGATTACTTAATTAAAGAATATAAAACATGATTTATATATATATATATATTCAGAATATACATATATATAATAAATCAGTAAATGGAATGAAATACACCGTTCATGGAGACGGTAGGTCGTACGTACGCATGAACGCTGTTTTCATTTCCTTATTGAGTTGAACGGAATTAAGTGGATGACATATATATATACATAAATTCATTATCATTATTATGTCATATATTTCATGATTACTTATTATATATACTTTATAATCATTCATGAATGGTTATAGTGGAGAATGAATCTCATCGCGTCGTGGAGACGGTAGTCCGTACGTACGCACGAGCGATGATATCGTTCTCATTATTGTGGGACTGTATTGGAGTGTATGTATACTAGTTCAGAATCAATATCACTTTAAGATAATAATATATAGTTATTATTTACACCATTATACCCATCCATGTAAGGTGGTGGTGGAAAATAGATTTCACCACGGCGTGGAGACGGTATTCCGTACGTACGCACGCGCGGTGATTTCGTTTTCCGTAGGATGGATAGATGCTGAAATAGGATTGGTTCATACTTATAATAACATATCAGTATATGAGTGATACTGATGTTATTACTTCATAATGAAACAACCTAAGAAGAAGAAGTGGAAGAAGAAATAAAGGTGAAAGAATCGGTAACGGAAACTACCTCTTCTTTGAAGCGCCTCTTTGAGACCTCCTCTTAGGGCACTAAAATTGGTCTTTGAGGAAGACCAGAACCTATAGGATGTTGCTAGGGAAGTGGAGAAGAGAATTTTTCAGGGTTTGGCCGAGCTT
This sequence comes from Viscum album, assembly GCA_963277665.1. Classification (NCBI taxonomy): domain Eukaryota; kingdom Viridiplantae; phylum Streptophyta; class Magnoliopsida; order Santalales; family Viscaceae; genus Viscum; species Viscum album. Next base: position 180,242,170 of record OY728165.1, read on the forward strand.
GAATGCTCAAAGTTGTGTGAGGAAGAGAGGGAGGAGGTACCCTTTTATAAGGGAGGAGAGGGGAACCTTTGGAATAACTAAAAATATTATTTTATTATAAAGTCAAGTTCGGTTTTAAATAGCTCCAAATCGATTTATTTCAAGGATAAGGTGGGTATGGGTAGAAATCCTCTCATCCAATAGAATTTAGACAAGTTTAGGATCCTATTTTAACCTTATCATTTAGATTTAACATTAAGTTAAATAATTTTACTTTTACCGTGTCTTCTTGTGTTCTTACACTATAAGGTTAATAAACTTACTATAAGAAGCCAAAAGAACCCAAAATTGTTTATTATTAATATATATAACCGTATTTAAGTCATTTGGCCGAACCATAGATTTTTAGGAATAAAATAACAATTAATAATATAATATTTGTTTTAAAAACTATTTTATGTCAATTTTGACACTATTTAGTAATTGATTTTTGTGAAAATCATAACAGAATGATAGGTTCGAAAAAAGTTAATTAAATCAATACTAACACGTTATATTAACCTAGAAAATTAGTAGAATTCATAAAAAATCTCAAATTATATTTATTTGGGTATTTATAAAATCAATTATGTCAATATTTCATTAATGAGATAATTACTGCATCATCGTTGTGTCATAAATAAATTAAAATAATTAAAATCTAAAAATTACAAATAAAATACCATTATGTAGGAAATTATTTTAGATTTATAATTTATATTTATAGTCGAATTTATCTTATGTATAACCCTATATTAAAAATGTTTTATTAAATTAACTTTGATTTTAACTCTTTTAACCCTTCTTTAAATAAATTTATAATAAATGTCCAAATCTAATCCAAGTGGGCCTAAATGGTAATATTTTATTCCTAAGTTTGTTTTTGGTCGAATTACACTTGTCCAATAGAATTAGGACATGTGTTAGGGTAATAATAATATCATTTCTGCCCTTAATTGCCCTATTTACTTTTAACCGTGGTAAAAAAAGTAAAAAGTTACTATTCACCAAAAAATTATTTTCATCTCATTGAACCACATTTTACTTACAGACATCAACCATGTCTCTCGGATTTTTGAAATTCAACTCACAGAAGCGGTAAAATTATGTTTTATGAACAAATCAGTTTTTTTTAACTACCTCTTAGTGGTTTCACTATCAAAAATTGAATGTTTTTAGAAAAATACCAAAAATTAGGCCTAAGCTATATTTGATATTATGAACTCAAAAATGATTTCTATTTTACCAAATTCAAAACATATTAGTTGCATTAATTAATTTAAAAATTAATTCCCGTCGTCAAAACAAATAGCATGTTCTTAAGAGATAATAACTATCAAAAGATTGACACTTGTTTATGTCTGGTTTAAATGTGAAATTACATCCAATGACCAACATTGTATTAAATTTTAAAAATATATTCTAAATATACTTTAAAACCACTCAAATTAATAATTTATCACTATAAATCATTTCTATTAAAAAAGTTGTTTTTAATTAAAATTTAGTAATTTTCACTATTTATCTGAATATGAAAGTTATCCGAAAATCACCAAAATTTCACCCTAAGCTAATTTCGATATTCCGAATCCAAAAATGAAGTCCATTTTGAAAAATAGAATTTACAAAATTGCAAAAATTGGTTATTACTATTCATAATGGCTAGTTTTAATAATATTTTAATAGCATATCGTTGTTTAGCGAAACTTGGTGTTGCGTGCAACACACGCAATCGTGGAAGCTCGCAATTGCGTGTAATTCAAGCCAGGTCAGAGATGTGTGTTGTGAAAGATCCTTTTGGTGTAGCATATAACACAAGACATTAATGAAATTAAAAATAATATTTTTCATAAAATCTCGGGGTGTTACATTCTACCCCCCCTTAAAATGAATTTTGCCCTCGAAATTCGTCGGGGTTATAAATGGTTTACTATTTGAAAGTTTATTTAATTGAAACCCACATCGTAAAAAGGAATACCAAAACCAATATTTAAAAACAAAAGTATGAAATGTAATGGTTACCCAAATAAACTAATCACTAGGGTTCCACATAGGTGAAAATATGGATATGGAAGTGAAATCTAACCATCATGTTATGATGGAGAGTGGAAGAGAACATGGCTTTGGAAAAGCTAGCAATCACAAAGCCATAAATTTGTGACGATCTAAGGTACCATCTGATTCATCAGATATAAGAGCTCTAAGACAACATTTTTGGTTTTCAAGATCATTTCCCTAAAGTTGATGAAATTGGAATTAGAATAAATACTTTCGTGATTTTGGTATAGTCTCACCGTTTGTCGTTCTTTGGACAATTTCCACTTCATCTCTTAAATAAATGAAGTTGAATTTGTCATTCGTGATGTGTTAGCAGATCATGTGATAGAATGATGGGTCATTCCATCTCTTTCAAACAAAAGGTTAGCAAAAGTTATAAGTCCATCTTATGGTTAATCGTATATGGTTCCAAAAATGAACTTATACTTCATATATCATACCGCTTAATAAAATAAAACTAGTTTCTATTAAACAAGGACTTCTTGTAGGCCAGTGGTAGGCGATAAAGGGCAGTCGCACTTCGGTTGTGGGTTCTATTCCCACAGCCTTGTCCGACGCGATGGGCTATCGCCCATCCTGCAGGTTGTCCTTTTTCTAAAACTACATTACTATAAAATCCCATCAGTAATATCAAAAAAAGTTCTATCCTTAAACAATACTAACTTATGTCCAACATAATCCATTCCAATCTTTAGGCTTACCCATAATACTTCAGTCCACTCTCATAATATAGTGAAAACGATTACCAGAGATTTAATACCATCGTTGATCCCCATATATCATAAGATATGTCTTGTTGGTCACATTATAAACATTCAAAGGCCTTAATCATGTATTCTCTTGAATACCCATTGAACCTTAGTGAAAACATGAATGCAGTTAAAAGTTAACAGTTTCCACATACCAAAATCCCCAAAATTCTATATACTCAAACCATGATATCACTTAGTCCTTATATCAATCATGAGCTCATGAATACTGTTAAACATTTCATTTTCTCGTTTTCGCATATCATCTTATTTCCAAAAATATCTCAATCACTTTGAATACCACATTAGACCAAAACATAAATATTCCAATACTTTATGATACAACATTATTTTGGAATTCCATTACATAAACACTTAATCATTCCACCACATCGTTGTCATATTCAACATCGCCAATAGTGATCGCATGTGACTTCCCTTTGTCCTTTGCCTTAAGCGGTTGCTCATGTCGATCATCACTAACCCTTGGATTAGGGCATTTATTAGCATAATTCCCCATTTCCTTGCACTTGAAGCATTGAAGTGTTGGTGGTGCGTTCTCTGTAGTGTTTGCTTTATTCACATCATTAGAAACCCTTTTTCCATTACTTCGACACTTAGCTGCTCGATGACCTTATTTTCCACACATGAAACATTTTCTAGTCCCTTTAATGCAATCTCCACCATGCTTCTTTCCACACTTTGTGCATAAGGAAATATTCATCTTCTTTTCACCATTATTCTGAGATTTCTCCTTGAACTCCATCTTTCGTTTCTTTTCAAAACCATGAGATGGATATGTAACACCAACTTTCATTTCTACCTTCATAGCACAACGCACAATTTCTTCATAGCTACTGAAGTCTCTTATAGCTAATGCCCTTCGAAGACTTGGTTTTAAGCCACTGAAAAATTGATCAACTTTACTTTCAGGTTGGATGATAATGCCAGATTCATACCTTGCAAGTCTTGTAAAATTCACTTCGTATATACCAACAGATTCATCATCCTTCTGCTTCAGCTCAAGAAATTCCTTTTCCATCTTTGTTCGAAGAATACGAGGGATGTACTTACTGAAAAACAAGTTCTTGAACTCGTCCCATTCCATGGACTCAATTTCATCTCTTGGCCTCGTATTCTTGATAAGATTCCACCATTGATCAGCTTCACCTTCCAAACGATATACTGCTAAGATGACTTTATCATGTTCAGAACATTGAAGAACTGAAAATATCTTTTCAGTGGTACTGATCCATTTTTCAGCAACATGTGGATCGGAAGACCCACTGGAAGAAGGTGGACGTTGCCTCATGAAGGACTCAATAGAATATTGTTCCCTTCTCTGCTCTTTTGGAAGTCCGGAATGATTCATAGCTTGTGTAACTATAGCAATAAGATTTTTCACTCAATCTCCCATAACATTTGTTTGTTCAGGAGGGAAATCATTGCATTGTCCATTGCATTGATCAACACGGTTCCTTCGGGTTCCAGCCATCGTCTAAACCCCAAAAAGAATAGTGTGAGAGGCAAAAATCATTCTAGGGAAAAAACATAATAAAGGGGGAGTACCTTCAATATCTAACATCTTAGGTTTAATTCTATGATCGTTAGCATTATTCTGGTACTATAACCTATATGTATACTTAGCCTTAGGGACATCCCTAGACATACCTTAGAAATATCTCTAGGGATCTCACTAACGTTTTCGCATCCTAGTTTCCAAAGGTTGACTAAACCTTTCCTCTGATACCAACTGTAGAGACCCGAAGCTTGACGTACATTGACATTACATTACATTTGCGGAATACTTAGTACATAACAAAAACACACACACATGGATCGTAATAGTTTAGTGTCTTTGGAAACTCGGAATATAATCATCTAATCCTGGTGAAAGATCTTCAACATCTCCCATAAAGATCATCCTTTTTTTTATACCTAAAACATTTCTTTATATCCTGGGGAAAAGTAAACATAAAAGAGTGAGCTCAAATGCTCAGTAATGGTAAAAAAAAGAGATATCAATCACATCATATACATAAGCACATAACTTTTGGAAATCTTAACCTGTAAAAGAGATCATAATTTCATAACCTGGGATAACTCATGGTAGTGAAATGTAATCAAAATAATCATAACTTAAAACATTAAACTTTGTGGCATACACACATAATCATAGAGAATCATTTTTTTAGTCAAGACTCATTGCCAAGACTATATTAGTGGACAATGTCCCTTTCTGAACCGAGTCACCCTCGTTTCAGTCCTGTTTCACTGAACCGGTATAACCTACCATTCCAGCCATGTCTATCTCATGAGATATAAAATCTTTACCCAATGCATTGGAGGGAGATATGGGTCCCACCCATCTCATAGTGATACCATTCTTATGTGTGCCACAAAATCATTAATCATACATCATTGCATAACCCATGTAATAAAAATGGGATTCTTAAACAACATGACATCATAAAACAATTCATATAAGATAAAGAGATTCATAAAAATAATTCCATCACAACATAATCAAATCAATGTAATAATAGGGATAGAAACAGAACCATATATTATCTTAGATGGAAAATAATTTTGATAAAACACTTGAACTCCATTATTGAGGAAAATATCCTTTCAACTTCAAAAACATTTTCCTTTCTTAACATGTCATAAAATTTTAAAAGAAGTTGATTAAAAATAAACTTGAAATCTTGTAAATGAAGAATCATGGAAATAATGTTTTAAAAATCCATTTATTCCTTATAAGTTAAAAAAACATTCTTCTCGTACTTTTGTCGGAAAAGCCAATAAGTACCTCGTACGAAAAACGACAAAAGATTCCTTTCATATCCTTTACTAAAAACTCACCAAAGGGTAAAATTGGATTTAAACAATTGTAGGTGGATGGAAATAATATTACATATTGAGGAAACATGGATGTGGATGATAAAATACACCCCAGTAAATACCAAAGTATAAACAATCTCGGATAAAAATGAGGTTGTGATATTTCCCTTACCTTAAGTCCGATTTGCTTTGTAAGTGTCCGAACCTCCTTTATAATGATTTAAATAATGTCATTGACATATTAAATAATCATATTCATTATTATGATATCATATATGGTTCACTTATGACTTTATATTACCCGTTCTTTTGTAAATTCCATGTTAAAGAGCATTTTGGGTAAAATTGTTTCATTTGTCATCCGTGTTTTGATTTGTAATTATTCATATGATTACATAGATCATGATTACTTAATTTTAGAATATAAAAAATGATTTATATATATATATATATATTCAGAATATACATATATATAATAAATCAGTAAATGGAAAGAAATACACCGTTCATGGAGACGGTAGGCCGTACGTACGCATGAACGCTGTTTTCGTTTCCTTATTGAGTTGAACGGAATTAAGTGGAAGACATAAATATATATACACATATGTCCAGTATCATTATTATTTCATATATTTCTTGATTACTTATTATATATAATTTATAATCATTCATGAATGGTTAAAGTGGAGAATGAATCTCATCGCGTCGTGGAGACGGTAGTCCGTACGTACGCACGAGCGATGATATCGTTCTCATGATCGTGGGACTGTATTGGAGTGTATGTATACTATTTCAGAATCAATATCACTATAAAATATTAATATATAGTTATTATTTACACCATTATACCCATCCAAGTAAGGTGGTGGTGGAAAATAGATTTCACCACGGCGTGGAGACGGTATTCCGTACGTACGCACGCGCGGTGATTTCGTTTTCCGTAGGATGGATAGATGGTGAAATAGGATTGTTTCATACATATAATAACATATCAGTATATGAGTGATACATATGTTATTACTTCATAATGAAACAACCTAATAAGAAGAAGTGGAAGAAGAAATAAAGGTGAAAGAATCGGTAACGGAAATTACCTCTTCTTTGAAGCGCCTCTTTCATACCTCCTCTTAGGGCACTAAAATTGGTCTTTGAGGAATACCAGAACCTCTAGGATGTTGCTAGGGAAGTGGAGAAGAGAATTTGGCAGGGTTTGGCCGAGATTTAAGGCTCAAAGTTGTGTGAGTAATAGAGGGAGGAGGTTCCCTTTTATAAGGGAGGAGAGGGGCACCTTTGGAATAACTAAAAATATTATTTTATTATAAAGTCAAGTTCGGTTTTAAATAGCTCCAAATCGATTTATTTCGAGGCTAAGGTGGGGATTGGTCGAAATACTCTCATCCAATAGAATTTAGACAAGTTTAGGTTCCTATTTTAACCTTATCATTTAGATTTAACATTAAGTTAAATAATTTTACTTTTACCGTGTCTTCTTGTGTTCTTACACTATAAGGTTAATAAACATACTATAAGAAGCCAAACGAACCCGAAATTGTTTATTATTAATATATATAACCTTATCTAAGTCATTTGGCCGAACCTTAGATTTTTAGGAATAAAATAACAATTAATAATATAATACTTGTTTTAAAAACTATTTTATGTCAATTTTGACACTATTTAGTAACTGATTTTTGTGAAAATCATAACAGAATTATAAGTTCTATAAAAGTTAATTAAATCAATACTAACATGTCATATTAACCGAGAAAATTATTATAATTTATAAAAAGTCTCAAATTATATTTATTTGGGTACTTATAACATCAATTATGTCAATATTTCATTAATAAGATAATTACTGCATCATCGTTGTGTCATTAATAAATTAAATTATTTAATGTCTACAAATTACAAATAAAATACCATTATATAGGAAATATTTTTATCTTTCTAATGAATATTTATAGTCGAATATATCTTATGTATAACCTTATATTAAAAATGTTTTATTAAATAAACTTTGATTTTAACTCTTTTAACCCTTCTTTAAATAAATTAATAATAAATGTCCTAATCTAATCCAAGTGGGCCTAAATTGTCATATTTTATTCCTAAGTTTATTTTTGGTCGAATTACACTTGTCCAATACAATTAGAACATGTGTTAGGGTAATAATAATGTAATTTCTACCCTTAATTACCCTATTTACATTTAACCGTGGTAAAAAAAAAGTAAAAAGTTACTATTCACCAAAAAATTATTTTCATCTCATTGAACCACATTTTACTTACTGACATCAACCGTGTCTCTAGGATTTTTGAAATTCAACTCACAAAAGCGGTAAAATTAAGTTTTATGAACAATTCAGTTTTTTTTAACTACCACTTAGTGGTTTCACTATCAAAAATTGAAAGTTTTCAGAAAAATACCAAAAATTAGGCCTAAGCTATATTTGATATTATGAACTCAAAAATGATTTCTATTTTACCAAATTCAAAACATATCAGTTGCATTAATTAATTTAAAAATTAATTCCCGTCGTCAAAACAAATAGCGTGTTCTTAAGAGATAATAACTATCAAAAGATTGACACTTGTTTATGTCTGGTTTAAATGTGAAATTACATCCAATGACCAACATTGTATTAAATTGTAAAAATATATTCTAAATATACTTTAAAACCACTCAAATTAATAATTTATCACTATTAATTATTTCTATTAAAAAAGTTGTTTTTAATTAAAATTTAGTAATTTTCACTATTTATCAGAATATGAAAGTTATCCGAAAATCACCAAAATTTCATCCTAATCTAATTTCGATATTCCGAATCCAAAAATGAATTCCATTTTGAAAAATAGAATTTAAAAAATTTCCAAAAGTGGTTATTACTATTCATAACGGATAGTATTAATAATATTTTAATAGCATACCGTTGTTTAGCGAAACTTGGTGTTGCATACAACACACGCTATCGTGGAAGGTCGCGATTGCATGTAATTCAAGCCAGGTCAGAGATGTGTGTTGTGAAAGCTCCTTTTGGTGTAGCGTATAACACAAGACATTATTGAAATTAAAAAGAATATTTTTCATAAAATCTCGGGGTGTTACAATATATGCATTAGTTGTTAGATATTATTTTTCATTCTCATTATTTCTTTAATCTTATTTTAATTATCATGTTATCCACATTTTAATTTTCATTGTTCATGATTTCATTTTCTTAGTGGTAAATGAATATATTAATAATTACCAGAGATTCAAATGGAATATTCTATGATTTTGGCCTCTAAGATAGGGTTACACGACATGTATCCAACGTACACATTGTGTACCCAAGTGCATTGTATATGGATGTGTCATGTGATACCCAACATGTCAAATAGTAACTATATGTTTTTAATTTATTTCACTCTTCATGTAGACTTGGAAATCAATGAACATGTCTTAATAATTTACACAATGTGTTTCCAGCACACACATCTTGTTGTTAACAGAGTTTAGTGGTCAAATTCATATATCCCATGTGGTCATAAACATGGTAAAAAACACCTGATACCAACAGCCTAGAGTAATATTGTCACGCAATATGTGTAACTAGATATTATAGTCTACATGTTTCAATAGTTACCATATTTGGAATACACACCGAGCTATTTAGAGTGTCAATAATACACACAAAAATTGTAATAAACTACATATAGAAAAAATACACATCATGTGATTCCACATATGAATAAAATGATAAGTCTTTTGGAAGGTCAATATAACAAATTACATGTGTGATAAATAGTGTTCATCAAGATTTTACATTCCATTTAGTCCCTATGAGGTACACACTAAAGCCCCAGGTTTGTATCCATGGTACACGACAGTCGAGGTCACACCATTTAGGTTGTTAGTACATGTCGTGTAGTCACCTTATAAATGAAAGAATTAAATTACATTAAATTGTTAAAATGAAGAAATAAAACCCTACATTATTTATTTTCATTCATGTTGAAGGACCCCGGGACACCCTGAGAGGGGAGGGGTGAATCAGGGTGACAAATTTTTCTTTTAAAGTTATGGATCTTGTTCCCACGTTGGTAGGAACTTGTTGAACATGTATGATGAATATGATCAGAAAGCAATCATTCACATGCACAGATAAGACACAACACTTTTTAATTGGTTCACCACTAAGGGCTACGTTCAAGGAGCATACACCGGCAAGTTGTCGGTCGTACTTAATTCCACTAATCTTCACTAGTTGTGGATTACAAAGGTTCAGGCACAGTCACTCTGTCCCAGGCTCACTGCCTTTACAAAGGATCAGGGATAGCTCACTGCTTCTCTTGGGTCACTCCCATTGACTCCCCCTAGCTCACGGCCTCTAGGTGAAGTCCCACACAGTTTATAGACTTGAAGGTCTCTTCATCATTGCAAAAGAATTCATCCTCTTTAATATGTAGATTCTCTTTTGATGTCCAATGTTCATCCACTGATGAATACACCTTTGTCTCTTAAACACCGGGCAAACTACCTTTGGAAAGTACCTTCGCAAAGCACCCTACTTCGTGAGGCTCCCAATTTCCCGAAGCTCAAACAAGCCTTCGCGAAGCTCCTTCCTTTTTGCGAAGCTCACAATTTCGCGGAGCTCAGACCATCGCAAAGCTCAAGCCTTCTCAATGCTTAGGCCATCGCGGAGCATAAGTCTTCGTAATGCGACTTCCCTTGTGAAGCTCACTGAGCCAACACGGAGCACCTAACTTTCGCAGAGCTAGAATAGCCGCCGCGAAGCTCCTCTTTCGCGAACCACACTGCCTTCGCGATCTTCCTTTGTGAAATGAGAGCCAAAAATTTTCTCTGAAAAATATCTCTACTTCTCTCAAGGGGGTATACCTGTATTTATAGGTGATTCCACCGACCCTCGACCCTTCCGCGTGAAGTCAGTGCCACGTCATTGCCTATCATGAAGCTCCGAAGTTTCTACCAGAATTCTGTCCAAATCACGAATCCCCACGGAAATTTTCCAATCACGGAGCTTGTCGTAATCTCGGAGTGTTCCATCCTTTACTTCGCGCTGCCGCCACGAAGCTCCCTCGTGTTTCCTTTCAATGCTTCCGTTCGCGAAGCTCATCGTAACCACGAAGCATCACCGCCTCCATTTTTTTGGTCTTCACGAAATCCAATCCATGCATCCCATCTTCGCAAAACTCATGCCTTTTCTATATAAAAATATGATCTTCAAGAATATATTCTTTTCGCGATGCTCACCAAACTCAAAATTTTGGACACCAAAAATTTGGTAAACACTGGGAAACGGCGCCACCTTCAATATTGTTTTCTTCTTGAACTATATGATCTCTTTGTGGGTACACATTCTGAACTTCCACTACTGATTGAAAACAAACACAAACCATACTCCAAATCATGCATAGATGACCATGGTTCCAACACATTTTGTGTTTGATAATTTATTAATGTTTTTAAATATTTAATAAAGGTAGAATTAATTTTTTAAAAAAATATGTGATTATTGGTTCTAATACTAATTTTCCACGAATGCCTTTAATCATGGGTATCATCAAGTTAATTTAGATGGTTATTAAGATAAAATTGAAGCTATTAATTAATTATTTAATGCATGAGAATTTATCATAATAATGAATATAAAATATAAATTATTGTTATCCGGTTACACATTTTCGTACCAGTTACATGTGTTGGACCATTCATGAGCTTCACCAAGACATATTCTTATGTTGGTAATATTTAATTTAGTTTATTTCATGGGTTTATAAAACCTTATTATTAAATTAAATATCATGGACTCTAGGTAATCCCTACTTACATTATTATGTAGGACCTAAATCATCAAAGATATTTATGTAATTCCATTTCAAAAATCCTTTGGTTTCCCTCACATGCATATCAGTTATAAATACACATAATTACTAGAGTATCCCAAGTCACATGGAGGTGTTTCCAGATGTAAACATAATGATTCCATCCATGGTGATACATATTTTCATAGGTGGAATGTTGTAACTGATGCAAAGACTAGAACAAGGAGTTATTCCCCTATGTCATTGGTTTCTTTAATGTTCGCACAATAAATCAACCATTAGATAAGTTTAAAATCAGTTTATTTACTGGTTCATTTATTTATTTATATTAATTACATAAATTATGGATGAAATTCTATGACCTTATGAATAAATGAATTAATAGTTGTTATTTCAATAATAAAATTATGTATAAATATATTCCCACATGTTTAATTAATTACATAAAATCCACTTAATATTCAAAAGTCGTATAAAGGATAAATTGTGATAAAATTTAGGAATAATAAATTTAAATACCTAAACAAAATATCAAATCAGAATTATAATTCTATTACATCGTTATGAATGAAATACTTAGAATGGAGGATTTTTCCAACCCCTATTAGGACACTGAATTTTAACATGCATTTATTATGAATGTTATGGGTCTACATAACTATCATTCATCAGAAGAAGTATCCATGTCTAGGCTTGATATAACCTAGAGACAAAGTTTGAGGAAATCCATGTCATTATTTTATTAAATACCTTCATGTATCATTACCAACCCTCATTGGGGTAATTTGAAGGGGAATATGGATCCTTAGCACTATAATGTCCATGAAACTCAATATTTTGAGTTTAATAATGAGGGATATTAAGAATTGTTAAAAAATTGGGAGAATAAAAAAAATAATTAATATTATTTCTCACATTACTTTTAATCATATAATATACCAATCATCTATTTTAATTATTCAATAAAATTGAAATTAAAACCTCAAAATAGTGTTATTTTTTCTTAACATAGTGTATGCCCTGATAAATACATGTTGCCATATATGGTACAATTGTTTATATGATGCATTATTATCAGAATTTATGAATTATGCATTTTAATCCTTTATTACAAGTCCTTAACCGTAGTAAGAGAGAGAAGGTGAAAATGATACCTACCTAAGATATGTTTTTGATGATTCCTATTTCAATTGTATTATTTATCAATAATGTCTAGAAAGTTGAAGATATAACATAAAGTAAGGATGTTTACACAATAATAGCACATATCTATTATCTTGAGGAATAGAAGGAGAGGAAATAAATAAATAATATTATCAATGCACTATATCTATAGAGACCAAATCCTTTTAAAAATATTTGAAAATCATTATAATCATTATTAATAATGAAGTTCAAACCAAGGATTGAAAATTCTGTTAACTTTGGAAAACTAGGAAAATAATTAAAAAATTAAAACTAGAATAAAACATATTTTTATTAATCTCCATAATATGATCCTATCTCCCTTTGAGTTTCCTTAACTGCATAGGATACCCTGGTGAATACATAACCAAAATTGATGAGCTAAAAAGAAAAGTAAGTTTATAAAATTAGAATGTCGCATAATAAATGAGTTGGAAAGTTATAACAAGATAACATACAATTCATGGATCATGAATATTCATATGGAATAATATCATATAGAATATGTAATAATATGATTATGGAAATATTAAAATGTGGTAGAAATATATAATAAGAAATAAACATGATTCAAGTCTAACTACAATGATCTTATCACATTGTAGACAAAGCCCCACAAAGGATTAGGTTTACTCCATAATCCAATGAATGACATCTCAGGAGACAAAATATTACCCAATGTAATGTATAACTATCTGGTTACACTAATCATAACATGTCCATGAAAATGTGAGATACATAAAGTAACAAACATGAGGAATAAACATAAGGTTACCCATGGAATGAAATGGGTTTCGTAAGCATGTCATAAGGAAAACCCGAAGGGCACATCATAATGGATTCCATGAAATAAGGGAATGAATAATTCTTGGAAATTTATAAAGGGAAAAATAATAATAGGTCATTAATAATGATTAAAAACTCAATTAAAATCCTCAATGAGGGTGGTTAGGTATCATTACAAATGTTCCACTTTAGTGTGGTTTTAGGGAAATTATTAATGTATCTTTAAAGATGATAAAGGAGTAATTGTTTTAATAAAAAAAGAAATTAAATAAGATATTATTTCATGATAAAATGTGTTATTTTATAAAAATATAATTTTATTAAAATATTTTTTGAATTGTACTTGAAATTGGATTTCAAATAGAGAAGTTCCCTTTAAATGGGTTTGCTTATCAGGAGGAGTTGAGAAGGAAACGTTTTAAAACATGTATATCATTATCAAGGAAAGATTAATTGAGAAATATACAAATTTTTGGAATATATAAAAAGAATCTAGGAGAATTATATAAGAATAATAAATTAATTAATTGGGGTAAAGTGGGAAAAATTGTAACCCAAATGGAAAAATAGAGGTTTGAAGAGATCCCTTGCCTAATGTCGGAATTCATCATGCACTGGAAATTAATTAAATAGAAAATAAAATTATATTAAATAATTAAATAACATAGATCTTATTATATATTTATTTTATTTATTATTATTTTATTAATTTCATTTCTGACCATTTTGATGAGTTGAAAATTTTAAATTTTTTGTTTTGGGAGCGTTCGTTTTAATTTTTTCATGGTTGGTTTACTTTTATATAATTGTGGATGTTCTTTTAAAATGGGAATAATTATCTAGAAGTGAAATTATATGATATTATTTCACATATAAAATTTTATATTTTCCTATATATCATTTTTATAGTATGTAGATTATTCATTTAATAAAACATTAATCATAAATTTTGGGTTTAATTTTGAAGTTTTTCAATCATCTCTAACAGTTTCCATTTTAATTTAATATAATATGTATATATATATTATAGAATATTAAAAGTTATAATAAAAACCATGAAATAATTTTTACCATAATAATGGTTTTATTTCCATCTATAAAGGCGATAATGGAAAATGAAACTCATTATCCTCTACGATAGTAAACCTCCATAAATATGACAATGATTTCATTTTATTTGAATAAGAGGAGATGAAAGAATGGTTTCATAGAACAAAATACATTATAAATATAAAATGATATTGTATAAATTATACTAAGAGTTACTATTATTTTATGGATGAAGGAGGTGGGGAGAATGATGAAGAATATAATAAATTAAATGGGGTTGTTCGAGAAAGATACCACGTGAATATATCTCCTTGATAGACCCCTTAAAAATATGGAATATGTATTTTTTTGAAACCATAAGATCTTTGTTGTGGTGAATAGGATTTAAAATAGAGTTGGGTAAAAAAAATTTAAGATACAAATCTGATAATGTATTCGAGAAAGGGGTGTTGAGGTGTGATATTTATAAGTAGAGGCGAGTGGAGTTTTTATTACTATATTCATTAGTGTGTTATTTTGGATCAAGAATATTAATAAATTTTATTCCTATTAATAAACACACTAAATGGTTTATGATTTCATGAACCAATGGGTGTTAATATTTTCCATCAGTTAAACATTCTTGTATTTGTCTTACAATGTTCAATAGTGTAAATTATCAAATTTCACTATTCAAAAAAACATATTTTTGAAAAATTCTGAAAATTAACCCAAACCATTTTCTAATGAGTAGATTTTGAAAATGTAATCCATTTTATGAAAATAATTTTCACCCAAAGATCTCAAATGTGTAATTTCTCGATTATGGGATGCATCTCTTACATAAAGGGCGATAAACCCTGGTCATACTCTGATCTTAAACATCACATTGCTCATTGTTGGGGTTTTCTAAACTGGAAGCTCATACTTATAGGGAAGGGATATTTCCATATACAACTTACCTACCAGGATGAATTAGGTTGAGTCTAGAATATGGGGAATACTCAACTCAAACATGGTCTACTTTGTATTTCTTATTGGGATTTTTCTTTCTATCTGCACACCCATAGAAAATTATGGCTGAGATGTGGATTTGATTTAATGGTCTCGATTGGAATTTTTGGAACCCAAAGATTTTAAATGACATATCCTCTTTCATAGAAATTCCCCTTAAGATTGATCAGAGAAAATTGAATGATGAGCTTGGACACTTTTCTAGTGTTATTATAGAAGTGAATTTAGAATCTAAGCTGCCACAGAATGTCACCTACAATGCTAATGAATATTGAATAGAAGTTAGAATTGAATACGAGTGAAATCCCTCATTTTGTAAAATTTGTTAAATCATGGGTAATTATATTTTACACTTTAGAGTGGTGAAGAAATAAGTCACCCAACCAATTGAATCTGAATGGATTGAGATTAGAAAACAAAAGGACAAAGGACCTACCCTTGAGAAACCCAATACCTCTAAGAATAAAATTGGAAATTGGTGAAAAATTCAAATACCTTGTATCTCTATGGGGATTAAGTGGGGAAATATTGGAAAAAATTAGTCAAAGATGATGATCATTCGGATAAAGAACACTGTTTTAATGATGAATTAGAAACTGTTATTCTAGAGAACATTAAACAGTCTCCACTTGAGCCAGAACCTCTGTTGACTGAGTCACACATGAAGGCTACTAACTCCCCCATGCAATCCCTTGACTCTTCATACACACCTACTGACCATAGTAAGGACAAAACTAAGGCAACTATTGTCCCTACTAGAAATTTTGGTAACTAGTGTACTAGTCTCCCACTACACATAGTTAATGGGGGAGGGAAATTAATGGGGTCTTAAGTGACACTTCTCTTGTCTGAGGACCATAACACCCATTATTCTTTACACGATAACGAGGAAAACAATATATATTATGATGATTTGGAGCTTCATCCCATTGATCTTACTTAACCGGACATTTTTCATGCATCTTATGAGGTTAAGTGCATCTCCATTAACTTGATTTCAGCTGCATATAGTGACAGACATCAGGTTTATAACATTAATTCCAATGAATTCACCCAATTTACTTCAATCTCAGACATTTCTCTTCCAAGAAATAACTATCCTACTATTCATATTGACAGTACTTTTACTATTTTAAATAACATGAAATTAAATTCTCCCTTAAAAGCTAAATTGTAAGATCCTATAAATGATGATGATAATATAGATACTAGTAACATTTCTTCTATTTCTACTATGAGTAAGAAAGGTAAGAAGTCATATCCAATCTCAATAAAAAAACACAAGAATATCTTCTATGAGGAAGGGTTTATGGAATAAGAGAATGGGGGTTACAACCCCAAAAATATGTTCTAATGAATATTATGTTTATGAATTTTCAGGTCATTGTGAACATTTACACTCTTATTGACTTAAGAATATTTATTAATACTCATTATCCAAAAAAATCAATTACCGAACCTAATATTTGTTTCTCCTCTCATTTTTCTCGTCTTTTTCTGTCTGGATATAACTTCTAAGGTTCTTGAAAAAACAATTCTTCTATTGAAACCCTTTGTATCTTTACTCACTATAATATTAAGAATGATAATATTTTCCATATTTTCGAGTTGAATTTCACTTTTGATTTTATTATTGATCACCCTCATATTTATTGTCCTCTTACCTATGTTAAGAATAGATACCAAGATAGGATACATCTTTGGAATGACCTTTTGTACTTAGAAAATAGTTTTCATAACCCTTGGGTTTTGGTTGGTGACTTTTATACTATCCTTTCCCCATGTGAGAAAGTGGGACCAACCCACTCCCTTATATCTTCAAGGGAGTTTAAATCATCTATTAAGGCTAACAAACTTGTTCAAATTAACCTTATTCGTGCCATGTATGTGTGTTACAGAAGACACTATAACAGGGTGGTGGCTAGAAAATTGGACAGAGATTTCAAAAATTATATAGTCTAGGATAAATGGGACACTATTTCTATATCACCCTTCCAAAACATAATTTTTACCACCAACCTATACTATTCCATCTCTCTATCAAACACTAGAAGCTTATTCTTCTCTTCAGATTTAACTACATTTGGCCTTCTTTCACATATTATTCTAACATTATTAAATATTATTGGCCATACATGAATCATCTAAATGATGATTTTTCATGTACCACTAAATTAAATAATCTCAAACGAATCCTTAAAGGTTGGTACAGTACCAAATCCAAACAAATTGATAACAAAGTTCTTCATTTAGAAGAGGAAATTAACCAACTTCAAAGCACCACTACTGGCACTAATTTTTTCACTGATCCACAACATGAAATCAATATTACTACAAAAATTGTCTCATGGATCACCTTTAAAGATAATATGAAAAAAATAAAAACCAAATGGATAATAGATGGTGACAAAAATACTAAATTATACAACTCCCCTTAAAGAATTGGGAAAGATAAAATACTTATTACCTTCCAAAGAGAAGGGGAAATCCTCATTGATACTGAGGATGGTATTTACAATCATGTATTATCTTATTTTTTAAATATATTCAAAAATAATACCACCAACAATTACCTTGTACTTGATTTCACCCCGGTTGTGGTCAATGATAGGGATAACTCTCTTCTTACTAGCATCTCTCTTGATCATGAGATCTGACACACTGTCTTTCGTTTAAATCCTGATAGTGCTCTAAGACCTGATGGTTTCAATAATATCTTTTATTGAACTTTATTGGGATGTTATTCAAACTGAAATTTGTAGATTAGTTAGGAATTTATTTTCTAATGGTATTCCCCCTCATGTGTTGAACGCCCAGTTTATCTCCTCTATCCCCAAAGGGGATAATGACTCAAAAATTCACCAATTCAGACCCATTTCACTAATCAATACCCTTTATAAAATCATCACCAAACTTATTTCAAATAGACATTCTTATATTATCCATAAAATTTTTTCTTAGAACCAATTTATCTTTGTTAAAGTTCATTCCATTCAAGATTGTATTTGTCTTTCCTCTGAAAGTACTAACATGTTAAATAGAACTAAAAGGGGTGAAAATATTTCTATTAATCTTGATATCATGAAATCCTTCAAAAACATGGATTGGAGTTTTATTTTCATGGATCCTTTGAAATTTGGGATTAATGATTTTATTATAAGTAGAATTAAAATTCTTTTCAAATCATCCAATATATCCATCCTTGTTAATGGATCTCCTAATGGATAATTTAAATGCATAAAATGTGTCCTAAATGGTGACCCTCCCAATTCCATTATTTTCTTGATATTGTAATATTACTCTGGTAGAATGATCACTCACCTTATCGAGAAAAACAAGATTAATATGATTAAGGATTCTAGGAATTTTAATGTTCCCACACACCTATTATAGGTGAACAATGTCATCCTTTTGTACACCGGGATAAATGGAATATCCAACATCTCAAATGTTCCCTCTCACACTATAAAGAGATTTCTGGTCAAATCATTAGTTGGAACAAATCCTTTACCTTTTTTGGGAAAAGCATTCCAGGTAATAGGAAATTCAATATTTTTAATAATTTAGGTATTAAAAAAGGAACCCTTCCCTTTACCTACCTTGGTGTTCCCATTTTCTGGGGCAAACACAAATCTTGTTACTTTTCTAAAAATGTTGACCAAATACTCCACCAATATTCATCATGGAATGGAAAATCCCTCTCTATGGTTGGTGGTATTTTTCTTTTCAAATATACGATTATATCTAAAATGGTTGACTCATTGATGATTTTTAAATGGTCTGGTGGCCTTCTAACAAAATTAAATGTTACCATTAAAAATATTATTGGAGAAGAATCACACTTGAATGAAAATAGGTGATTTTTCCTTGGTCTATTTGTTTCAAAGATTTGGAAAAGGGTGGTCTCAATATATAAAATCTCAATTACTTCAATGATTCCTTACAACCTAGACTCACTTGGATCCTTCATCATAACACCTCTGACTCCATTTCATTCCTTAAAATATATTTCTTGACAAACTGATGAAGGGGAATTTTAATTACATGAGATCTTCCATTTTTACATCCATTAAGAATCCTTTTTCCAACATCATGTCTAAATCTAGATAGATGTTGTACAGAGACTCTTCCTTGAATTAATGGCCCGACAAAAATATTTTCCTTCCTTTCCTCTCTACAATTTTCCCCAATCAACTTCCTGATAACACTAACTATAATATTCAGTATTTTTTTTAGATCTCACAACATTTATTTTCCCAACAATTTCAATTATTTAATTGGAAACTACCCTTTTTCCAACACTGATGATTTTTTAATTTGGGAACCTGCTCATAATGGAATTATCGAATCAAAAACGTTTTACAACCAAGGATTTATTAATTATGAAAATTATTTTATTTGGATTAAAAATGTAGATAAATTATGGTTAAAACCTTCAAGATTCACTCTGGTTTGAATTATTGATCACAAGAGGGTTCCCACTAACACTTTTCTTCAGTATTTTAGGATCCATCTTTGCTCTAAATGTTTCCATTCTAACCAGTATTATGATGAAATTAACAATATTTTTATTTCTTGTGATAATTTTTTTGCTCTATGGAATTATGTGCTTGATTGTTTTAAGTACAGATGGTTACATAATGACTCCATAAACTCTCAACATCATCATTGTGCGGATATTGAATCCTCTTAGCAAATCAATAGCTTTTTTTTAAATACTATTTCTGAAATTATTCCTCTGATATGGTATAATATGAATGCTATTATTCATAAAAACTTTTGAGATAGTCTAAATTCAGGTCGGATGAAGATCCTAATGGCCATTCGAGAAGCTGCTTCAATTCAAAAGGGATTTTTCAAAGACACAGTGAATGACTTTGGGATTCTGTAGTAGCTTTGGGTCAATGGTATCTATCCTCATCATAAAATAACTTTTGAAGTGTTTTGGTAAGCTCCTATCCCATGTTAGATTAATGTTAACGTTGAAGGTTATTCTTATGGAATCCTGGGCCACTCGGGTTGTGGCGCTATTTTTAGAAACCACTATGGAAATCTTCTTAGATGTTTCTATGGAACTTTTGGCATCTCCTGGCCTCTGGAGGCTAAAATGATGATCATGATCTATATTGTCTCCTTTACCAAGAAATATGGTTGGAAAAATATTTTTATTGAAAGTGATTTTACCACCATCGTTCAAGCTATTTGGAATGGTGTGACGCACTTCGCGTGGTCTCTAACAATATGTTGGATATGGCTGCCTTCATTCTCTCATGTAATTCAACTATATTATTACCCATGCCTTCTGTGAAGTGAAAAAAGGTGGTGGATGGTCTTGAAAATATGGGATTCAACCATATGACCACCTGGTTGGATGGCCTCCCTATTGATTTACTTCCCCTTTATGATAGATATTGTAAAAAATCCCATCTTTTAGACTCATTTAATCAATTTTTAATAATAATTTTTATTCTTTGGTCTTTGACCAATGCACCACCTTCTTAAAAAACAACACAAAATTTGTAATTTTTAAATCATTTATTTACTTATACCATGATATAAATATATCACCTTTTATTTATAAGATATTTCAATTTTAATATATAAATTTATTGGTGATTTTACTATTCTAACAGCCAAATTGCATGTCTTAATAGTTAGATCCCAATTCCAATGCTCAGGTTTATAATAGACGTATAATTTCCTTAATTACTATAAATACATATTATTTAGTTCATATATATTTTCTCTTAAGATTATATATATATTATCAAGTTCAAAATGAATATATTATTATAAATATATTATTTCTTTTCTTTTCATTATTTGTGAGGGTGGTTGTTCTAGTGTATCGAGCAGATCCCATTTTTTCCATTTTTGTTGTCTTGTTTTCTATTTATTATCCTACTGTAATAGTTATCATTATTATTGGTATTTTTATTTGGTTCTATTTTTTATTTATGTGTTTAATTACATAAAAAAGTAAATTCCATTGATAAAATTCTATGTCATCACATTCTTCCCCTACTAAAATTTCTCCCTTGATATTTTATTTTACATACTAAGGTGAAAATGGGTGAGGGTAATTATCCTTCTTACCTTCCTCTATTTCCCAAGTTTCCTCATCATACATATGGTCTATTCATATTACCTTAACCTAGTGAGTGTTCTTGTTCTGTAGAACCTTGTCTATACGGTACAAAATCTTCACTAGTTTCTCCTCGTAAGAGATATCATTTTCTAGCCTCACCACCCTTCAGTTTAGTACATGTGATGGATCTGGTATGTACATCCTCAAGCGGGATAAATAGAATAAATCATATATTTGAGACATGTTTGGTCGATGTTATAGTTTATAGGCCAACACTCTAACATAATCAAGAATCTCTAGGGGGATAATGTACCTAAGACATAGCTTTCCATTCATCCCAAATCTCATGAACCTCTTCCATAGATAAATGTTGACGAATAATTTTCCACCAACCTCAAACTCTATGTCCCATTTATTATTATCTTCATATCTCCTCTATTGAATTTGGGAAACCTCGATATGTTTATGGATATTATTTTCCTTTTATAAAACTTCTTCGACCATTTCAAGTCCTCACAACTTTTTTTGACCAACTTCATCCCATCATGAAGGTGTTCTACATCCTTTAACATAATGGGATTCATATGGATCCATTTGGAATATTCATTGGATACTATTATTGTAAGAGAAATTAACCAATGGAATATGTTGATCCCATCCTATTTTTATGTCTATTAAGCTTTCTATCAACATGTATCCCAATTTCTGGATAATCCATAAGATTGGATATAATTTTGGGTTTGATAAGTCATACATAAGTTTAACTCAGTATTTAAAAAATGTTAGTGACTTTTCTAGATCATGGAGGTAAATCTTAGATCACGATTATATACAATAGATAATAGTACTCCATATAGCCTCACCACATATCTAGTGTATATTTAGGCATGTTTTTTGAGTGATAAATCCTCTCGAATCACAATAATGTTAATAGTCATTATAAAAGGATCCATAATGACCCATACAACATTATTTCTTCTAGATGTCTTTAGATTTCTAGTGATAATTTTTATAGTGATGTTTTCCTATTTATATATATTTATGGGTAATGTTTTCATCATCCCCTTTAAAATTTTCCTTTAATTTATCACTTTATGACATACTAGGAACATTGATTCATATTCAATGGTCACGTTCTTTATATTTTCCCTCCAATAGTGATCTTGAATATCTCGATACATCTTTGCGCTTGCTGGGTGAATAAAAATGGTTGAGCTATGTCCATCATTCAAAATATCCCTCATTATCATTGGATATAATGGTACAAATATTCATGAGATAAATCTTACAACTTTTTACTCATAAAAACTGAACTCTAAGGATTTACAATATTTGATAGCTTCCACCTTCATCTTAATTTCCATCTTATTTCTATGAGCAATATTTTGAATCCCTAAATGGGACAGTTGAGAAATAATTATTAAAAGTACTGATGATCTAATTTCTTTTATGATTCTCATGTTCATTCATTGCATTTTTAAGAATATTGGATCTTTCCCAATTCTCTTCATTGATAAAGTTGAAGGGTCCATTATACATAGAGCATATACCACTTTATTCGCATTACCTAGATGGAAGTGTGTTAAGCAGTCATAATCCTTGATGAGATATAATGATATTCACTGGAAAATATCAATATAATTATATTTGAATATATATTATAGGGTATTGTTATTTGTATATATCTCTCACTTATCCCCAAAGAGAATATGTCTCCAGATTTTCAATGTGAAGATCATATTCACCAACTCCAGATCAGGTGTAGGATAGTATTTATCATGATATATAAAATGAATTTAGGTGTAGGCTATCAATTTTTCATTTTAAATTATTAATTAGTTTATTCCCTTCATTTAAGCATTTTTTTGTACCATAAAGAGTTCCCTATATGCTGGTAGTCTGTATACAAGTATAGTGATTAGCCTCTTTTTAGACACTATAATGTAGTATTCATATTAAATAGTCTCAAAAAACATTTCTCCCTTTCAATTTAGCTTGGTTAGTGGGTTTCAAAATCATGAGAAGTTCCTCACAAATCATAAATAATACCCAGATAGACCAAGGAAACTACATAACTCTATTACAAATGCTGTTATGGACCACCCCTCGGTTGCCTTTTTTTAGAAGTGTCCATAGATACTCTTTTTCTGGTGATAAAATGCCACAAGAATAATAATTCCTCCATACAAAACTCACATTTACTATAATTTACATGTATTTTATCCTTAATAAGATATTTATAATAGTTTTTAAATTCTCCTCATGTTCATTCTTGGTCATTGAGTGATCATATTATAATCTATAAAGTCTGCAACAATGTTTTTGTGGTAATATCTAAAGACTCTATTCATTAATTCAAGTAATCGTATGAAGTATTAGTGATTAAAAACATAATCAATATGAAATCATAATATCCATAACTCATTCAAAAGGTTGTATTGGGAATATCTTCCTCTCTCACGTTTAGTTGGTAATATCCTGGTTGATGTTCCATCTTAGAGAAATAATTTTACCCCCTTAGTTGATTGAACAATTAATCTATATATAGTTGGGGATACATGTTCCTTATTGTTATTTATTTTATCTCATGATAATAAATTAATCGGAACATTTATGCATCCTTCTTATTGATGAATAGGATGGGTGAGCCCCATAGTGAAGCACTCAGTTGTATAAAACCCTTGTCCATATTCACTTGTAACTACTTCTTTAGTTACCCCAGATCAATGGTGTCCATTATATTAGGAGTCTTTGATATGGGTATAGATCTAGGTATAAGATCAATCAAGTACTCAACCTCTCATTCCGGAGGAAGAAAAAGATATTCTTTATGGGAAATATCTGTTTAGTTCCTCACAATAGGCATGTATTCATGTAATATCCTCACCTTTTATCAATAATTTGAGCTTGTTATTATTTATAATGAGGAAATAATACCCAAAATTGATATTATGATTATGAAAGAGATTAAAAATTCTCCTTACACTTCTACAGAATTTTTTTATGCCATGAGATATGAAGAGTGATCTCCATTTCCCGATAGTTGATGTTTTCTTTGTATAAAGATAACTAAACTATTCCCAATATATCATTAAACTTGACCAATTGTAGTAACATAATATTTTCTAGGAGCTTCAATATTAAAAGATTAGTATTATAGGATTTATATAGTTTATATGCAATAATTTTCCTGTTAAATATTCTCATAGATATCTCAACCATCATATTTTGAGGTGATGTTTGTATAGTTATACTAAACATGAAAAAAAATAAAATAATGAGTAAAACCTTAATAAAATAGTACATTTTTTATTATTTAATGAGAAACTAGTATACCTATGGACATATCTTTTTTGGAATCCACCTCAGTAGTAGCCATGGTATTTTACTTCCCTTACTTCCTTAGAAGTTTTCTTCATTGATTTTATTCAACAACACTTTTCTAAGGGGCTTTTCTTGCATAATTTTCATGTTGTTTACAGTTCAAACACACACACAATAGGTTGAGTGTTGATCTAAACCTTTCTTTATTCTTCCAAATTAGTGGGATTTTATAAATCCATTTCACAATAATTTTCCTGAGTCCACTCCCTACCACATTTAAATCATCACAAGTTTCCATTTAGATAGTTCTTGAGATGCGTCTTCTTAAACTTTTGACATGTGGGATGTTGGGTTTTCATTCCATCAATGGATTTATCTTCTCATACTCCCTTATTAAACTTTATTTCATTATTTTTATTTCCTAGTCCACAACACCACTAAGAGTCTCTAATCTTTATTTAATTCTTAAGGTCACAACAAAAAAACTCCTCATCACATTCAATGTCCTAAATATTAAAGGATTTTCATAGACTTAGATTCAATACACTAAAGAAGTAATAAAACATCATTTTAGTGTTCATGATAAAGTTAGAGGTGTATCAACCAATCCATGTAATTATTTCCTTATATGCCCTGATATGCTCATATTTCTTCTACTTCAGTTTGAGTAACTCTGTCTCCATATTATAAAAAATATTTGAATGAAAATATTTATTAGAAAATATTTTTTTAATTCCTTATCAATCCCTTGAGTCAATTTCCTCCTTATACTTTGTTTTTTGGATTAGTCTACAACACTAATCAGCTTCCCCATCAAAATGATAGACCTCCAGAAGGATTTTCTCCTCTTTTGAGGTTTGAAGGACAGAGAATATCTATTCAATGGATTTAATACTTTATTCTATGATTAGGGGATTATATCATACACTAAAATATAGGAGGTCTTTTATTCATAAAGGATTCAACCACAACATTCTATTTCAAAGTATATTGTTGGTGTTCCACAAGATTCATGTTATTATTCATAACTTGAGCTAGTTGATCTTGTTCTGTCATGAAGTTTTGAGCTCTTGTTTCCCATAATATTTTTAATTTTATTAGGGAAATCGTCAAATTTTATATAACATTGGTTGTTAGCACGGGTTCCCCTTTTTCCCACCATTAGGTAAACAAAGTGAAAAAAAATACAATTTTGTTACTTTTATATTTATCTAATGATAATATAAAAAGGAAACCATAAACATTGTGGGAATAAATTATAAATGAAATACATATCCTAATTTATGATTCCCTAAATTTCAATATATGTTATTCATAGTGAAAATATTATCCTTTGGGTTCTTTATAGTGTTTTATAGACCTAACCCCCCCAATAGACAATTCCATGATACCAACTATAGTTAACCAAGCCTTTTATATGTATTTTTATATGATTTTAAGAATAAATAACCATGAAATGCAGGCCAAGGATCAAAAATTATATTCACTATGGAAGACTTGGTACATAATTAGAAAAACTGAAACTAAAATAAAATGAAATTATTAATCTCTATAATGAGCTATTATCTCCCTTTAAGATCTAATAATTTCATAGGATAACCTATGGAATACATAATAAATAGTTGAGCTAAAAGGCCTAGTAAAGTAATAAACATGGGAATGAAGCATAGTATATGAGTTAGAAAGGCATAAATTGATAACATAAATGGCCTGGATCTTGAATAATAATATGTAAGAATAACATATACAACATGGAATCACATGATTATGGAAATATTTAATGTGAGACAAATATATAACATGACACAAACATGTGTCAAGGCTAACTGCCAGGACTATATCACATGGTCCATAAAGTCCCCTAAAGGATTAGGATTACTTCCTAATCCCATATAATATGTTTCATGAGACTAAACATTAACCAATACATTGGAGTTCTATCTAGGCACACCCATCAAAAAATATTCATGCATATTTGTTCCACATAATGAATCAATAAAAAGGAATAAATATAAGGGTTTCCCATATAAGGAAATGGGTTTCATAATCACGTCATAGGGAAAAACCAAAGGGTGTATCATAATTGAATCCATGAAATAAATTATGAAATAATTCATCATAGTTCATAAAGGAAAAAATAAGATTATATATATAATAATTATGAAAAACTGAATTTAAAACATGATAATGTACCAACTAAGTGTGGCTTTAGGTAAAAGAATAAATAATCATTAAAGAGGATAATGGAATATTTTTTCAAATAACATGAAATGAAATTTGAGAGGTTTACAAGATAAAATTGGTGGTTTTATATAAATATATTTTGATGAAAATATTTTATGGAGTGTTCTTGTAAATGGGGAATAAATTGGTAAGTTCCCTTCATTTGGGTTTCCTTATTGGGAGGAATTGTAGTTGGAACCATTTGAACCATGTATTTACCCATAAAATAAAGATGATTTGAGATATGGAAACATTTTTGAAATATATAAAAATAATTTAAGATAATAATATATCAAATAAAAATAAGGAATATGTTGGGGTAAAGGGAGAAAAATCATAACCTAAAGGGAAAATGGAGGATCAGAGAGATCCCTTAACTTATGCATGAATGTATTCTTCACATGCACATAATTTACATGATAATAAAATTATAATAATTAGTTAATTAATTAATATCTTATTCAATGTGTATTGGTTTTATTATAATTTTATTGAGTTCATTTATATCCATTTGGATAGCTTATAAATTTCAATTTCATCATTATGGGAGCATTTATTTTCATGGTTTCGTTGTCTGTTTACTTGTATATATTTCTTGAAGTTATTTTAAATCTGGAATAATTTCACAGAAGAACAATTATTTTCTATTAATTGTAATATAAATGTTTATATGGTCCAATATATCATTTTTCTCCTATGGTATGAGTATGATTCGTTTTCTAAAACATTAATTATAATTGTTTAGTTTTTTTTTGGTATATCGACCATCAAAAACTAGTTTTATTATTTAATATTATGCCTTTTATTAGTTATATAATATGAAAAAATTTATAATATACAAATTAAATTCATTTTAATCCAAAATAATGGTTTTATTTCCATACTCGAAGGAGGTAATGGAAAATGAAAACTTATTATCCATATAGATGTTAAACCACCATAATTTGGAAAAACAATTTATTTATTTTGATAATAGGACATGAGAAATATGGTAGACATAATATATTCCCTTACCAACATAAAATTATGGTATTTACATGATACTAAAATTATAATTATTTGATGTATGAAGGAGGTGTGGAGAATGTAGAAGGTGAAAATAAATTAAAATAGGTTGTTTGAGGAAGTTACCTCTTAAATATCACATACTTGATGAACCCCTTAAGGAATATGGAATTGGTATTTTTTGAATCTAGAATCTATTGGGCATGGGGATGTGTATTTGTAATGGTATTCTATAGAATACTAAAAATATACATTTTTCATAAGTTGTAAGGAGAAGGTGTCATATTTATATGGGGGAGATGGGTGTTTTTTATTATTACATTGATTAGTTTATTATTTTTGGCTCAATACTATCAATAATAAGGATTCTTATGACTAAATATAGAAAAAAATTTAGGATAGATATAAAAAATGGATTCTTACATCATACATGACTAAGAAATTCATGTATTTGTCTTATAATGTTATATACCATAAATTACCATATTTTTCTATTCACCAAAAACTCAACTATTTTAAAAATTTCCAAAAAATTAACCATGAATATTTTTTGACATTTATATTTCCAAAATTAAATCTATTTTCTGAAAATATTTTTTTAATATGAGGGAATTAGTTTTTTTAATAATATCATAAATGATTTGAAAAACACTAATTTTAAAATTATAATATATTTTATCATCATATGAAAAACTAATTAATGTCACATAAAATTGACTTTAAATTATTATATGATGTAATATTAACTTATGAATCTATTTTATCAAAAAAAGTTTTCTTTTAAATAATTATATTATTTATAAAATTGTAAATAAATAATTATGTTATAGAAAATTACGAACACATAATTTATTATTTTTAAAACTATTATTAACTTAAGCCATAATATAAATATTTAATTTATTATTTATAAGCAATATAAATTTCATTTCATACTTTCGTAAGTGAGATTACTATTTTTAATGGTCAGATTACTATTCTAATGAAATAGTTTATAAAGGTCATATTGGTTCCTTAATTCCATTATATACCTCTTATTTAATTCAATTCTATTTTATATTAACGTTTTATATATACAATCATATAAAAAATTAATATTTTATTATAATTTGTTTATATATTTTGTTGTTAGTGACGTCACTCTAGTGGATCGTGAATATCAAAATTTTCTTTTTTTGCTTTATTTTCTATTTTATGTCCTACTATAATACTTTCAATTCCTATTTTTTATTTTTTTTAATGGTTTCTCTAAGTGATGTTTGTGTTTTATGACATAATAAAATAAACTTTATTGATAAAATTCTGGGTTGTTACAATATTACTCTTAACTGGAAGAAGGTATTCTAGCTATAGATCATGCTATCAAAATGATAGGATATTTTGATCAATTATTGAAGTTGGTATTCTATATGAATTATAAATTATCCATTAATCTTATCATATTATCCCTAAAACCAATATTATCACTATTTTTCCAAGCCCAAATAAAAGGAAGGGATAAGTCTCAAAAAAAAAGATTTTCCATACATAACCATGCTAATAAGGATTGGTTTGTACTTATTTCTCCACCCCTTATGGTGAACAATTTGAAAGTTATGGATGAATATCTAATGGATAATATAAATCCAAATTTTACCTTATAATGTCATTTAGTGGGGAAAATATTCAAAGTAAGAACAATGAATAGGGGGATATATTTTTCTTATATTATAAGAATGGAAAATGGAAAAGAAATTGAAATTAATTAAAGAATAAAGTAGTTTCATTATCTTTAGGAATATTTATCTTGTTTTTGTTTACTAATTTTAAATTAGATTTAATATTCTTACAACCAAAATTTATTTAAATGGGTGAAATGATCATGAATATAGAGGTTATGAAGTGAAAACAAAATGTGCTAATAATTGGTGATTCCTATATCATCCAAAAGAATCTCACTATTTCTCATTTTCATATTGGATTTAGTCACATTTGTAATAAGTGTTAACAAAACATTTATCATAGCATCTTTATGGACACAAAGAGAAATTATTTCATTTTCAAATAAATGTTGTTATGGTTCTCAAATAAGTATAATAATTGTTCATTTACTCTTGAATCACAAAAATCCCTTACTGTTAATAATGACTATAAAATATAAGACTCTGACTTTATTTTGACAAGATAATTATCTATCAATTAAAATATAAATTAGATGGTGTATTTATACCCATAAAAGTATTTTAGTCTCAATTTATCTCATATAATTAATATAAAAACACAATATTTATCTTGTTTCAGGGAAATAATCCTTTTTAAATAATTATACATCACAATGATTTTTATTTTTGGTTCAACATGGAAATAGGAAACATTTTATAATAAAGGTAAATTCATGATATTCCTATAGGAAATTTTTGAAAATCATAGTGAATTAAAAGAGTGAACTTGGTAAATATTGGGGAATCATCAAGCTGGCTTGTCAGATAATATCATATTCAATAAATCACTGATCATATATGTAGATTAAATTTTATCATTAACTCAAATTTTCTTATATACATCAATGAGATTATGGTAGTAAAAGGAAGACCAATGATGAGTCCTATATATATTGTAAATATCCCTTTATTACATTGAATAAATATTTTATAAATTGAAGTGAAAAACCCCATATCACAACTATATTTTAAAATTGATATCATATAAAATGTGATATAATAATAATAAATTATAAAACTAAAACATGTATTTTTTTAAACAAAGTTTTTTCAAAGATATCCTTAGCTACAAAAAACATCAAAACTCTAAGGTTCACTTGATTTAATGGTCCTACAACCACTATTAATGATAACATCTTGTTATAATCAACTATATTTACACATATTAAGACAATACATTTAAGGATTATAGGATATGACTTAACTTCTATAGTCAAAGGCTCTAAAAGAACATGAGGTGGCATAGGTATACTGTTCTCCACTAAGATTATTGGGAGGATTAGGTCCAGAGAAACATACTGTGTATAAATTCATAACCAAATAGGTTGTTTTTTTTCACGATGGTGGTTGATACATATATTATTAATTTTGAATAAATATTTCTAAAAATAATAATGGTAATATGATACAATTAAAGTATTTATAAATTCATGTGATGGATTCCATGTATCAATATCCCTGGATTATGTATTTTGAATGATTTTATGAATTGATATTCCTGGTGATTATTTAAGCAAAACTGGAAATGGATGGTATAAGAGATTACTAATATATAATTATATATTATTGATAGTTTAGTTTTTGAAAAAACATATTCACATCTCCTAACATTTAAAATCATTCCAAAATTCTACTTGTCTATGTATATTTTTATAATCATCTTTTTTGGCTATTCATAGTCATGGATGCCTCATTTAGAGGAATCCTTACAGAATATGTCTATATGAAATGACTAAATGGATACTCTATGGTATATGTCTATTGGGAATAACTAAAAGGTTCTGTGAAATCAATAAATACAAGTAATATATGTAGATTACATAAATCCATTTATGATTAAATCATTCATTGTGATCATATATTTTTTTTGTAAATGAATGACTGATATGTGTCTCAAACTGGTTAGTGGGAGTGCTATTATTTTTTACGAATTATATGTGAATAACATATAGAAAACAAATTTTATGTCTTACCTTCTTTTTATGACTAAAAAATGATATTTCTCAATGATTGAATTAATGTGGAAACCATGTTCTGGGGAACAAGGTACATAAAATGAATCTATGAGTTTTCAAAATCCATCCATATTAAATATATTAACATTATACTGAATAAATAGAAGTTGAAACAATTTAGTGTCAAATTTTTCTTGGCATATAATCCTTCTATTAGGACATGCATGGGTATAGGAAGATATCATGGAGATTAAAATAATTTTGGAATCTTATGTACTAGTAATTCGTCTCAGATTCCATGATTTGTATTTTAATTTGATATAAAAAATTCATAATGAAAAATAGGTTAATAAAAAAAATATCCATCATAATTGTATATTCATATAGATAAAACTACCCAAAATTACTTGGAAATGAAGAACTGGAAGAGTTACAGGTGTCTAGATAAGTGGAAATACTAGTGATCAAGGGAATTACAAAGTTATCTTTATTTAGATCAATTTGATCTAGTATTAACAATATGGATATAATATTATGCAAGAAAAAATAATTATAGCTAGTGGTTTTTATATATACGACATATTAATACATTGCAGCTTCTGATGTACTATAAGAAGTAGTTTAAAAATGTCATATTATAGTTTTGGGTTATACAAAAAATTGATTTGTCATCTTATGATATGATTTGAATATCGATTTATTTTGGATGTTTGGATTATAACCAGGGAACAAGTGGTAGATACATGGTTATATGTATACATGAGGGATTTTATAAAAATATTAATGTTCAAGAAAAAATATTCACTACAAAGATATGTGGATTTACGTACCCTAGTCAGGGGAAAGTGGTAGGCCTAGTAGTTGTAGTCGTACTTAGTAGAAGCATGTTTTTAATTTGAGGACTAACCAATCGTTATCATTTGGATCTAGATTAAGTGGTAGTTTGTTAGAGTTTGTTCCCTTGAACCTTCTAATTTTTATATTAGATTACATGAATATTTTAAGAAGTGAATATTAATATAAATGTTTTATCACAAATTAATTATTGTTCTACATAACATTGATTTGATAATGTCCTAGAGTATCTGTGACATTGACTATGTCATAATAATTCCCTGTTATGATAAGAATCATGAGATTTCATGAAAATATATTTTCAAATATTTTTACTACTGGATAATATACTTTTTTAACGATCATATTATATAGATCATCAGGTTAGAGTGCTCATCAGAGGGTGGGGATTCATCTCATTGTGTTCACGTTTGTTAATCTCAATGAAGGGATATTATGAGAACATACCCACAAGTCAGGATTATGATTGTCTTGGTTCATCATATATTCATATCTATGAGAATCTGTAATGGTAATTGGACATTCATATTATCATTTATTCATGACATGACTCACACACTTAGATTTACTTACAAAGACCATCATGCCTTATAGTGGGGGGAAGTAGGCTACATTGGGTGCATCATGAATGACATGTTATTAATGGATAAATTAAGGAAGTATTTGTCCCATCCATATTTTGAATTTTGATATAATATTGCTTTTATTTAAAAATAACTATCACATAAATTCAATTTTCATGGTGTAACGATGTTTATTTTAGATATTCAAAGAAATATGTGTCATGAATATAGATTGATTACATGGATGAGAATTACTTTTTATGACATATTGAGAAAAATTGATTATATTACACTTATAGCATTCGTATGTGGTTTTCACAATGTCACCTTATTTTATTTCTATTGGGTTCTATGTCTCATAAATTGATATTAATATTAGACCTTAAGAATACCCTCCTAATACAAAAGAGAGAGAATACTAGAGGATCACCCATGAAGTATTTTTAATGACCGCAATAAAATTATATTTTAATTTCAATGATGGAATAAATATTATTCCCTATACTGAAGATTAATTTTACTCAATATTCTCTAATCAATAATAATCAAATGGTAATAAATAATTATTCATTTATTAAAAAATACATTATTTGATTTATTTTACATATATTAAATATTTATTCATATGGTTGGAAATAAAATATTTATTTTATTTTGAAAATGTTTAAAAAATAATTATTCATGATATTTTGAATAAAAAAATTAATTAATTGAATAAAATATTTATTCAAATATTCAATAAATGTGGGGAGTTCAAGCAGAATAGGATTGCATTAGGAGATGAATTTTAATTTACATGATTGTAAAATAATATTTTCATTAATGCAAGTTATTTTGTGCAATAAAATATTAATAATAATAATAATGTTATTATTATATGGCCTAAGGTTTGATAAAAAATATTATTATTATTTAACCGCAGGTGCACAGTAAAATAATTTTATAATCTAAACCCTAACTCTTTAAATATATGGTTGTGACTACTATGTATAATTAATCAAAAACTAATAATAGGGAATCGTTGTGAACAATAGACTTTTTCACCCCCCCCCCCACACTATCTCTCTCTCTCTCTCAAATTCATCCTCACATCCTCTTAAAAATGAGAATAACTCCTTCTTTACTGAAGGACCATGGAGTGATCATGATGACAAATTCAATACAATTAATTCACCACCCTAGCTTTTGGTAATCAATTTTTTTCTCATAAATCATTGAACCACATATGGATCCCCATTATAGGGATTTTACCCTTGAATATTTATTGTGAAATGATAGTAATATGAATGTTTTTTTTCAAAGATCAAAAACATCATTGAAGAAAGTATCCTATGAAAATATATTCAATTATTCAAATATTCTGTAATTTAATTGTAAACCTAATATAAATGATCTTATCTCATGGTTTTGGGAAACTCTAAATTAATAAATGAATTTATTTCCACACCCACCAAAGGATCTCCCTCTATTCCTGGAAGCTACAATCATGGAAAAGGGTTATTTTTTAATCAAAAACTCAAATAGATACTTGTTGGGGTTTTGAGTTGTGTGACACAAAAAGTGATGGAAAATGACCGGGATCTTGATTGAATAGTTATTTGAAATGAGATTATATAGTTCATGTGAAAATTGCATGTGGTAAGTGATGAATATTTACATCAAATGGGTGATTCATATCTAATGACTTCATGGAATCATATCATACAATACGCATGATATGAATATCATGTATTAAGATATTTACATATCAGAATAGAATCATGGGATGATTCTTATTCTAATAACTTATATCATGATAAGGTTTAAAATTTGATTTTTAAATGAGTGTGTGCATTTTTTCGCAACCTCCCACATGGTTTCTCTATCTTATAATCCATGATATGGATTATTTTTCACATGACACAACATTATTGTTGTTTTCATTGAACAAAATTCTAATGATATGTAATGTATGGTTTCCATGAGATGGATCCTAATATAAAAAATATGATCAATGTTATTATTTAAGTTATGATAATAGATGATTCCTGAATAAGAGACGAGTTCTTCCTATTGTTGTCACTCATTGTATACAAAGTAGGTCGAATATCTCTTTTTCACAGAGCTCCATTTGTGAAATATTAAATGCCCTAGCAGCCCTTTACTGTTTTGAAATCCTAAAGATATGATATATGATCCGAGTCTAGTGTCACACTTTAGAGGTATGATGAATTTGATTTCTTATTCGATGATCATCATCAAACATTCTACATCAAAGAAGAATATTGAGGGTAATTTTACTTGTTGTGTTATTCATTTTTTATGTATGTTGAATCTTTGCATATATATTTTTCTATATAAGGGTTTTTTCTACCTATAATCATAAAATGTTCCCCTAAAACCCATCAATGGTATCAATGTTAGGTTATCTTAGGAATCAATATGTAAACATATTGTATTTTCAGTGAAATAAATATTGTAAATCATTTTGGATGTATCGTAATATAAGATATGTTACATTTTTTCTATTTTTCATAGTCACAGTGTATGACTAAATTATATTGAAAGCTATGATATTAAATAATCATGGTGATTTGAATTATTACAAATCATATAATATATGATATCATAAAATATGATTTTATCCAGGGATTTTAAGGAAATAATGGATAACAAAGTAAATATAATACCAGCTCTATCATAAATTGTAATAGGATCATTAGGATGGATCTGATCAGATTAATTGATTCAATAATAGCATAATATCGAGGCTATATAATATAATATTATTTCTTTATAGACTATTTCTCTCCTATGTATCATACATATTCTATTACTATTATTAATATTATTAGTCGTAAAATATAAAATTCCTAAAAATGTTTAAAAAATTGAGTTTCTGATATTTTTACTTATGTTTTATCAATTAGAAGTGTCTGGAATCATAAAATAGTATTTTTAATACCTTGATCATAGTTTTCTTTTGAGATATTTTATTTTAAAAAAAATTGAATATATTTTATTCATATTTAGTTTTATATATATTATGAATTGTGTTTTCTATTTAGTAAACCCTCGCAATAGAGAGGGATTTGGGGTCATACTACCCACTATCCTAGAAACTTATTCCTTATTCTATATAGGTGAGAGGTTGGATAACATTCACTGCAGGATTACTAAGGAATAGTTCACACACCTTAGGCCTGAGATGCATTTGGATATGTATAAGGTTTTTAGATTTTATTTTTCTTTGAGTAACGAAAACATGTGAGATGCATAATGTGATATAAATAAATATTGTGTTAACACATTAAGTTTTATAATGTAATAGGTATTTCAAATATAAATTTTTAAAATCGTGTGTACAAAAATGAATAAAAATATGAGAAAACAAATATTCCTTGAGATACAATGGGTTTTATATTCATGTGACATATTTTGAACTACAAATTACATTAAATCAAAATCCCTCAAATACTAATTGTTATCTTCCCTATAATACAAGAACCTGTCAAAAACGTGATCATCAAACTTGGTAGGTTCACCCCATAGTGGTTTAGGAATGGATTGTCTTATGTAAGGAATTTTGGGTGTGGTTAATTCTGTAGGTTAGGTAAACAAATATTGTTGTGAAATTTAGGTGACACTTATATGGGAATCCTTATTGGTTTCTATACTATAGGAATATAGTTGACTTTATTATTAATGTAGTTGATAATGAAAAATATTTTCCCTCTCCCCTATCCAAGAATCAAAATATTTGTGAGTGGTGTGATTTTTTAAATTAATAACTAAGTGATTAGTTCCATGTAAAATTAGGGTTATTATTCATGAAATTTGTATCTTGGCTCACTATAAAGATATGATGTATAGGGAAAAAAATTTTGGGAGCACATTAATTATAATTACTTGATGAAATAATATAAAACACGACACTCACCCATTGTAAATAATGACTCACCTCATGATAAAAAAATTATATCACTTATAGGTATAATGTATAATAATGTTTAAATTTTCCCCGTATTATTGAGAGTTTTTATAAAATAAAATCATTCTGAGAATCTCAATGTGAATTTTAAGGAGGAAAATTTCACTGACATTGAATCCTGGGTATTTCATACAAATAGGGCATCACAAATTTTGGTTCACAAATAAAAAATCAAAGATATGAGGGAATTGAAAAAGTTGGAAGTAATTTTCATGTCAAAAAGGGGGAAAGAGTTTATGTATAAGTTATGACTAATGATCTAGAGTTTCTAAGTGGATCAATTCTAGAATTAAATTATTTCTAATATGTTCCAACCATAAAAAAAATTATTTCTATAATTTTTTTGTACAAGAAGGGGTTTTCCTTCACTATTAAGAATAATAATATTCTATATATATATATATTATATTTTTTATGGAATTGGGAATATGATAAAGGGATTATATAATCTAGATTTGGATAATCTTATTTATAAAATTCAAAATATTATGTTTAATGAAAATTATAGTCCCAAATATATTTTTAATTGTCTCGATGGATACATAAATAATAATCATGTCTAGAGACTCCATATAGATAGATTATTGGAACCATTCTATTTGGAATAATTTGACGACTATGAATATTCTTTACTAAGATAGATGTCCAAATAAATTTTTAGTGGAAAAGGTAAATGGGCTACTAGATTGTTGGATATCATATATATTGTTGTTTGTAGACTAATGATTACTCAGTAAGGTTGTTTTTTTAGATAATTCATTACGTTTACTAATGATTCTAATTGATATGGATTTCTTCTCTTATGAGGGACATGTATGAAAATTTTCAGAATTTTGAAGAGTTTCATAACAATGTACAATGTCAATAGAAAAAATGTATCAGGATCCTCTGATCAAGTATGGGTGGTGAACTATTGAGACAATAATTCCCATATCAACTAATTTATTTTGGGATTATTCTACAAATCACTCCTCTTGGACCACTATTGTTGAATAGTGTGTCTGGAAGTAGGAATCATACTTTATATGGAATAGTGTGTTCATTGATGAATTAGTGTGAACATCCTATTACATTATGGGGTTATGTTCCAAAATTTTTATGTTTGTATTGAACCACATTCCATTTAATGAATTCACAATGACACCATGTAAGATATATACAAGGAAATGAACAATTATGTACTATATGAGTATTTGGTGTTGAAAATAACTAAAGCAATGATTGTATTCTAAAAAAATGGGAACCAAGTTAGAAAAATTCATATTTTTTGTCCTTCCTAATAAAAAAATGGATATTATTTCTATAACCTTATTTAAAATAAATTGTTTTAGATGGTATTTTACTTGAGATAAACATATATAACAAGTATTTAATGAAAGGAATATTGAACATGAAGAAGTTAAAAACTATTAAACTATAAGTGTTGTTGAGATGGAGGTTGATCTAGTTCCAAAAAGAGTTATGGATGATGAAAAGACTAAAGGTTCATATGAAACTTGAATTATATGTGGTATTCCTTGGGATCCTACGATATATGGATTTCTCATAGATAATGATGATGATGAATTGTTCATAAATGTTAAACCTACTACCTGTTGGGGTTACATGGAGTGTCCTAATACTATGTAATGGTTTTAAAACATGGAATTAAAAATTGTAATCCATTTAATAAATAAAATTTGGTCCTAATTATATCTTAAATAGGAGATTATTAATTGAAATTATTTTAAAATCTTGATCAGTTTTTTATATTTTTTGTAAATTTAATGTAATTATTTAGAATTAATTTTTTTACTCAACCACAGAATTTTTTTTTGAAGTTGATGGGATATTAGATCTAATGGGTAAATTATTTGGTTCCATGAATGATATTGTAAATTTTTTCCCTAAAAAATATATATTTAAGGAAATCATATAAGCATCCACATGTGATATTGGATTTTTATAACTATATAGAGTCTAAATGGGTCACAATTCAACAAGCCAATATAATACATAACACTATTTATCAAAAAATTATATCTATATATAATATACCAAAAATTTTAAGGATTAAAATGAAGTATAAAAGAAAGGCACATATATTTAAGATGATTGGTCTTGATATATAATAGTCAACCCAACATCCAAGAAAATTCTTTTTTTATTATTTATATTAATGCTATTTGAATTTTATATATAATAATTTTTAGGTTTGAATATATATATATATATGGTAAAATTTGTGTAATATGATAAAATTAATTCAATACATAATCTATGTTTAATAGTTGGAATTTTCGAATAATATTCCTTTTTTTGACGAAAAAATATATTTTTAATATTAATTAAAAATGTTCCTTGGTCCTCAATATATTAGGGGATGATTCTTGTATTGTCCATATTGAAATGTGAGTGTATGTCTTATATTATTGAAATATTATAAAATTGGAAAATATATAAACATTAGTTCTACACAAGATCCATAAATCTGAAAAATGTTTTAAAAATGTTTCATTTTCACATTAATTCTTGTTATGGACACTAAATTCAAAAAATGACATCATCTAAGAACCTTATTGTTTTTATTCAGGAAAATAATTTCTTATGGAATTTATGTTTATGTTAATATCATGTAATGTTTGTAATTTTACTAATGAATTAAATAAAAATATTTTTTTCTATAAAAAAATTTTCATTTTTAATTGTAATGAAATATTTGTAAATAATTTATCAGTTACTAGAAAAAGTGTAAATAAGCTTATCATTAATTTTAAATGACTTATGATAATAATTATATGTGTGTAAATATATATTGTTTCCTATAATAATAAATTTAAACTCCTTAAGTGACATTTAGTTAATAATCACTCAAAAATATTAAATTTAATGTATTTAAAATTAATTAATTCAATATTTTAGTATTTTATATTATTATTAAAGTTAAATATAATTTTATATAATTCATTTCATTATGAATTGTATTAATTTTATCTTCCCTTCATGTGATATTTTTATATTTTAATTTAAAATAATATAATAATAGAATGATATTATATATAGTTTAAATGGTTATACTTGATATATTTTCATCCAACAAGAGTGATTATTTTTTATGTTATATACATTGTTATCGATGAGATATATTATATTGATTACTAGTGTTTTTTATAGTGTTTTATTGGTGAATTTTACAAGTTTCTACGAAAAAATTGATAATTTCGTTATATTAGAGAAAATTAATGATTTTTATTTTAAACATGTATAATAGATTGAAATAAAATTAGTTTTTTTAATTATAAAATGAAAATATTGAAAAATTGAAATATTATATGATAATACGATGTTTTTATGAAGTGTATTTTTCATTTTGAAAATCACTGAAAATGTGTTTTAATAAATATAGAAAAAATCAATATTTTTTAACCAAAAAATATATCTTTTTGTATAAAATATTAAAATGATGTAGGGAGAAAATTAGCCAACACATTATCAAGCCAAGAAAAGACCACAATATAATCCATAGCATGATCACTATATCTTCTAAAAAAATAGAATCTAAAACACTATAAATTCACTGATAGTTAGTTAATTTTATCAATAATATGAACAAAATTAGATATAAGTTTATTATGATGAAAAAAGATAAATAAAAAATCAGAAAATCTTGTATTTGTCTATTAATGTTAAAATAGTACCAAACAACAACAGAGAAATATTCTAACGACTAAGGTTTTAAAACTAATATATTAAAAAATTCATCAAAATCTTCCTAATGCCAATTTTTTATTTGAGATAAAATTTATAACTATTGAACTACTAGTTTAAAAATTATTTTTAATGTAATGGAAAATCTAGATGTTTTGTTTGTATGATTACTTTTTATATGATAACAATTTCAGTTCTCATTTTCTTGGAAGTATAGTAAAAATAAGAAAAATGCAGAATGGATATATGAGATGTTCTTTAATATTTATTTTATCTAATAAGAAGAGTAAAAAATAAAATTCACGGGAGGTATTTTATAAAAAAATTAACTTAATAATATAAAAAAGAGTGTATGTGTAGTGGAGGGAATAACAACAATTTTTATTTTAGAAAACAAATAATGGTTATATTTTTTTACTAAAAAATATATGTTCTGAAAATTTTCAAAAAAAATATTAAATATGACATATTGAAAAAAGTTTTCTTCAAAAAATAAAATAATTAAAACAAATAAAAATTAATATTGATTAATCATAATTATTATTCATTAATGATATGTAATGTATAGAAATTTTATTAACAATATCTACCATTAATACTTATTCTAGTCAAAATATCATTTATATTTTATTTTTCTATTTCCCATAATATTGATAATTATTTATTTGGTTTAATTGTGTCATTTAGGAGCATATTCACATTGGTAAAATAATTTACGTAATTTTGAGGATGTATTTAATATCAAAAAAATTCCCAAACTCTACACCCTAATTTATTCCTTCAACATCAAAAATGATGTAAGAGAGATAATGATACTTGATTCCTGCCTCTAGTAGGCCATGGGTTGGAAAAATCAAAAATTTTATAATGAACAATCAAATGGGATTCATTACCCTCTAAGAGAACGTTACAAATAGAGAGATAATGTAGATACAAGAATCAAATCATCCCCAAATAGATAAAATAATTCCCAAGTGCATATATTTAATATCATACGAAAATAATAAAACTAAAAAAGAACTACACGTACCTAAAGATGAACTCAGAAGCAACCATAATTACCAAACACCTCCTACAATACCATGAGATAGTAATATCCATCTTGATCTCCTATGTTCTCCTACTAACCTAGAAAATTGTTTATAAATACATGGTGTGATAATAATAGTAAGCTCAATAGGATCCTCTCTTGGGACTCTAATAAAAATGATAAATAAAGCATAGAAAACCCCAGCGAACCTCAAGAGAATCTTACTTGTCAACTAAACAGGAGTGCTATGTTCCATACCTCACGACTGTTATATAAAACTAAGTAATACATATAAGAGACCCTATTTTATTTTAATAAACAAAAAAGGCTACTCCACAACCACTTCCCCGCTCGTTTTCCACTCTACCCTAACATCATAAGTCCTAAGCCATCTCTACCCAAAATTAAGCCAACCCATAAAATAATAGGATACATGTCACAATGTGAATATCATGCATCGCATTATCTCATCATCACATATCATATCTCTATATAGTAACCAAGTTGTTTCCAGGAGCACCAATATACCATATGATGTGTATCATACATCACGTAATATACCTGAAGCCATCACAATCCATACAAAGAGTAAGGTACCTCGAGCCATCACAACTAAGACATTTCATATATATAATAATCATTTGGATATTATATATGGAAATAAATTCATGTGAAATAACCACAATAAATTATAACCCCCTAAAAACATATACAGGGAAAATAACTATCATTAATAAAAATACATAACACAACCAAGAGAAGATAGTAGGGACATAGGGGGTAGGGAATCATCCATCCTCACCACTAGGATGTTGGGGAAAACCCTTCCCAAATTCCACAGGGTGGAAGTCACCCGTATGAATGTGGGTGATCTAGAATATGAAATCACAAAACATAATGGATATAATATATCTCACAACCACACTAGTGGATATACATTGCCTTTGGACTAACTTCATCGATCGAACTAATATACCGTCCTTTGAGAGAATATATTTTTTCTTGGATTGGACCTCATTCTTCTTCAAATTCCCCATATTTCTCTCAATGGTTTGGTTTTTCCAACAAGGGGAAATATTTATCTTGGATTATAATGTTAATTCCTTTATTATTTTTTGTGGAATTAAGGGACTTTGTTAGGATATAAAATCTACATGGAATTTTTATTAGGATTTGTTTTGTTAGGTGTTCTCTATGTACTTCTTTATTATATATAATTTCAATTTTGATATTTATTATTAAGGGTTTATATTATAGTATACCTTTATGATTCATAAGGCCTATTTATTGCTTTTGAATATCATTTTCCTATGGGCATGGTCATTCCAAGTGTTTCAAGGTATGTGGTTTTTTATATTTTATGTATCTTGTGGGCCTAGATTTCATGCTTTTCTAAATTGACTTCTAATTTTGGATAAATGGAATTGAATTGATTTTCATATAAAATGGTTGTTTTTAATCCTATTTTAAATATGGAATCTCCACTAGTGTTTTTGATATAAATGTTTTTAAATAATTTTTTTATTGATCAAATTATGAAATTACCATGAATTATGTTGTTGGGATAAACCCAGAAGAACTTGAGAGTGAGGTGGGGTTCCATTATTGGGGAAGACATATTTCACCATGGACTTGTTTGATGATGCTAATGTTTGCACAAGGATTCCTATGTTGTGGAAAGATGTAAATATTGGTAGTTTCATCTTACCCCTTGTACCAATTATTTTGATGTAAAATGTATACTAGGTGGTATACTGATCACTACAATGTAAATATGATCTTGACCGACTGAAAAATAATTATGTATATGGGCTTGTTTTGTTAGTTGGTTATCATGGAAATTTTTCATTGGTGTGTGCATTTAAATGATTTGGAAACCTATTTGTTATCATGAATAATTATTTTGGGAAAGGGAATTTTATTCCATGATTTATGTAAAATTGTATCTCATTCCTTTATTTTAATTATTTTACCATAATTTTTTTCTTTTATTATGTCTTCTTATGAATCTCATGGAGGGATCCTACTCCAATATTTTTCTCACACCATACAAACCCATTAAGTTGTATAAAGATCCTTTAATATATGATATTGTTAATTGAATGTCATCATGGTGGAGGGAGGGGTAATAGGTTTATTTGTTATTAGAATGTGAGAATCTGGTTATAACTTTGTGTCACATGGAATTTGGTTTTGTAGATTTTCAGAAGAGTGGTTTTTATGTATTGGAATATATTTTACTTAACTATTATACATATAGGTTATTGTGTTGTTTTTTTCATATTGATATATTCTATTTATTAGTAATCTTTATTCATGTTATTTATGATTAAATAATTCCAAAAGGTAGTTCTTATTCCCAGGTGCTTGTGAGAAACCCATGAAAATTGGGAACACCCTATGGGCCATGATAGAACCCATTCGGGTTATAAATATTTTTGGTGATTATGGGTTGGTTCATGAAAAATTAACATCGATGGAATATTTTTTTTCCTTATTAATAATAATCTCTGTGATGTATTGGTGGATAGGAAATGGAAATTTGGGAACTGAAGTGGTATGTTTTGAGAGAGTATCTTATAATCTCTCATCATGATGGGCTTTGAATTTTAGCAGATTGTTGGGAATTTCCTTTTAATATTTGATGAGTTTTAATCCCGATAATCATTTTTCTATTTTCTTAGTATTTCTAGTTATTTATGATATTATAAAATGGTAATTTATTCTTGGATCCTATATTATTATACCACTCTATTTATTGATGTTTAGTATCATGCCTCCTAGTTGACTTCTAGAAATTTCACCGGACTGTGATGTTAAGGAATGATGATAGGGAAACCCTCTAGTTGATCAGAAACTAATATATTTGGTGGGGCATATGGTATAAGCTATATAACATTATATGGTACCTAAACTTGACCAAGTTAGGTATGGAGAAAATCAAATGTATGAGGACTGGACTCAAAC
This sequence comes from Viscum album, assembly GCA_963277665.1. Classification (NCBI taxonomy): domain Eukaryota; kingdom Viridiplantae; phylum Streptophyta; class Magnoliopsida; order Santalales; family Viscaceae; genus Viscum; species Viscum album. The sequence goes on from OY728165.1 coordinate 180,287,051, forward strand.
TCAGAAATTTCCTCACTAGAAACCATCATCCTCCCACGGGATGAGTGATCATCAAGAAGTGAAGGGTAAATTAGGAAATTTTGTTAGGGTTTCAAATTTCTAGAGACTCATGACTCATTAAAGTTAACATGTGTCATCTTTAAAAAGTAAGGTCTAAGTAGAATGTGGTGGGACTCAGTTGTCCTATATATGAAGCATATGGTCATAGAGGGGAATTAATTCATGTCCATTTTAACTAATATGTTTTTGTTAGAATCTATGAATATCAAAAAATACATAGAGTTTATCAACCTTGAAAAAGGATATTAGTCTGTGATGGTGTATTCTAATCATTTCATAGATATCTCCATACATTATTTGAAGGAGGTTTGTAATGAGAATATTAAGCCTTGTACATTTAAAATTGATATTCATGATGACATCCAAAATAAATTATTTATGTTGAAACTAAACACTTGTGCTGAATTGGTGGATAGGGCCGTCATAGTAGAGCTTCATAAGGAAATTAACAGAATATTGACCAGAGTTTGTATTTCTTCTAATGTTAGCTCTCATAGTTAATATAAGGGAAAAATATAGAGAAATGAATTTGAGGGGAAAAAAGTGATTTTAAATCTCTTAGTTCTCTTCCTGAACCATCTTCAGTGGATAATGTCTTGATATGTAGCCATTGTGACCATAAGGGATACACAATATTATTTTTCTCCATGCCTCTAATGGTATCCCACTAATATGGGCATTGTGGACACTAGAGATGGTTTTGTTGATCTCTCTCTATTCTTTACTCTAGTATAGCCTCATCAACACCTAATAGATTAATAGTATAGTCAGGTGCTTTACATAATATAGGGTTATAGCCAAAGGCCACTTAAATTAATTAGTATCACACAATTTAATAGTTTCTAATAGTAGTAAATTTGGGTTGTGTAACTTTGAGATTCACCTTTCTTTTTATTATACCTTAGTGAAAGCTTTATTTTTTTCATGTCCCTCTTAATCCTTTTTTCCAACTAATGTAGATGACCTTTTAAAATATATAATTGAACTCATTCTATTTGTTATGGAATTGTAGACTTGTCTATGAAGGAAGAGGGAGTATGGGTTTCATTTTCCCTCATTCTCATTATTTATGTTCTATGTAGAGCCAGTATAGGATTTCATGGTTCTTGAATTGGTGCTCTTTGATGCGATTATAAAGAGGTAATGATTTTTCACTCAAAAGTCTCTGATCTGTGGTTATCATCTTGAATTTTTATTCTCTAATTCTAATTGGATCTCTCGTGTGTTTTAGTGATAATTGGATATAAGTAAAAATCTATAGGGAAAATATTTTATAGAGCTTAGTAATATTTTTCTATAGTATTGTTGGAATAATAATCTTGTCAAGGTAGCCTTCCTCCTGTGACCATTGAGTTTGTATTAGTGTTTCTGGAAAACGTCTCATGTTTTATCCTACAAAAAAGAGAAGGATTATAAATTGTATTTTTACCCAAAACTCAACCAATATCAATGTTTTATTACAACATGGATCTAGCTAAGTTTAAGGAGGTGAATATTGTGTTGGTTGATCTAAGTTCCAATGGAATTTTACTCCCATGTGCATTGCTTTGGGTGGCCCCTATTCTTCTACACATAATTTATTATTCAAAACTTCACCTATGTAGAATCCAAATCAAGTAATAATAAGGAAAAAATATCTCCTCTCACACATTGAGTATATATTCAATAGTTGAGTAGGGAATTGTGGTTTTCTATAACTGATATTCTTTCCAATTTCTATCAACTCAAAATTAATTAGTTGAATATTATTTAAACTACATTTAAGATTGGTGTGACCATTTTTAGTTATATTTCATGCCTTTTGGAATTGTATAATGCTCCTATTATTTTTATGGATTTGATTAACATAATCTTCCTTGAGTATTTTGACACTTATATGGTTGTGATCAGGAATAAAATCCCATCAAACTATAATAATGAAATAGATCTTATGTTTCATCTGAGACATGAATTGGGAATTCATTAAATTTTTGGTAAATTATAAATATGCTAATTATGGACCCATGAAGTAAAATTATTTGGACATATAATATCCATACGTGGAATATTAGTTTATTATAAAAAAATATAATGGTTTTCATGAGATGGAAATAACCACATAACATATTTGATATATGTAGCTTATTTGGCTTTGTAGGATATTTTTTGTGGGTTTTAAAGGACGTCTCAATTATCACATCTCCCTTGACCACTCTCACCTGAAAGGGGTTTATGTTATTATGTGATTGAAAGTGTTATAAATTCATTGATGACTAAAAGAAACTATTTACATTGAAATTTATTATATCTTTATAATAGGATGTACTAAGATACAATGTTTACTATGATTCTTCCTGTTTAGTTTCGATATGTGTACTTATGCAGGGAGATCATGTAGAGGCTTTTGCATCATGTTAGGATCTTACTCATGGGAATAATAATCCCACTAATGATTTCAAGATTTCTACAATGGTTCTTGTGCCAAAAAATGGGTGTCATCTTCTTTTTGTGGAAAATTTTATCATATACATTGTCTACAAATGTTGGGGTTACATATCTTCTATTGAAGAATGAAACATCTGGTAGATTAGTTGGATCAATTATATGTATCCATTTGACTTAGATATTTAAGATACACCAATAAAAGGTAATATAGTTTTTGATTATATGAGTATAATTTTACCACTCATCTTCTAATGGAAGTGAATGATGAGTGCATCTTGATTACACTTACTACTCAGATTCACTTTGGTGATAGCGTGGATGAGTTTTGTAATGTTCTTGAATATTTTCATGTGACATCCTCTCTATTTTACATGGTTCATTAGGATAAACAAAAATATGATGTGTTTCATAGTACTAAGGACTCTTTATAATCATTGAGTTGTATCTCTCTTAAGAGGGTACCTTTTGTTTCATAATTTGGTATGATGTACCTTTATCTCCAAGGATAGAAATTCTGTGAGATTTTCATTGTTCATTATGGTCTGTTAACCCTTGAACCATTAACATTTTCTATGACATGAGACATAATTGTTTGTGTCCTACAATGTAATGAGACACAAAATAATTTGTATCTTGTTTTTACACTTCTCGATATATTAATACTGAGAATTAGAATCCTTCTATGTTGCCTAAACATCTTATCAAGACAACTTGTAATAGGAATCAAATATCAATTTATTTCAATATGGGGTTACCTATAACTCCCTAGGGTATTCATTACATCAGTGTGGTGATTGATCAATTGATTAAATATTCTCATTTCAAGTCAATCTATGTCACTAAAAAAGTATAATAAATGGTAAAGATGTATGTGTATGATATTGTGAGGCATCATGTAGTTCATATGGACAGTATATCATATATGGTCCATAAGTTTACCTTACTTATTAATAAGGGTCTCGAAGAGACAATGGGTACTTAGTATTTATTGTCCATAGCATATCTCCTCAAATAAATGGGCGGTGGGAAAGGGAAATATGATTTCAGAGGATGTTCCCTATGATTATGTATTCTACATTATTTATGTTTGGGATAAATATATGAGTCTAACTGAATTTTATTATAATAATATTTTCTATTCGGCCATCATAATGGAACATTTTGTGGCTTTTTCTAACTATATAGAGTCCAAATGGGTCACAATTCCACAAACCTATATAATACTTACTATTTATCAAAAAAATTATATCTAGAAATAATATACCAAATTTTTTAAGGATTAAAATGAAGTATAAAAGAAAGGTACATATATTTAAGATGATTGGTCATGATATATACTAGTCAACCCAACATCCAAGAAAATTCTTTTTTTAATATTTATATTAAGGTTATTTTAATTTTATATAAAATCATTTTTTAGGTTTGAATATATATATATATATATGGTAAAATTTTTGGAATATGATAAAATTGAGTCAATACATATTCTATGTTTAATAGTTGAAATTTTTGAATAATATTCCTTTTTTTGATGAAAAAATATTTTTTTAATCTTAATTAAAAATCTTCATTGGTCCTCAATATATGAGAGGATTATTCTTTTATTGTCCATATGGAAAAGTGAGTGTATGTCTTAGATTATTGAAATATTATAAAAATGGAAAATATAGAAATATTATTTCTACACAAGATCCATAAATTTGAAAAATGTTTTAAAAATGTTTTATTTTTCACATTAATTCATGTTGTGGACACTAAATTCCAAAAATGACATCATTTAAGAACATTATTGTTTTTATTCATGAAAATAATTTTTTATGGACTTTATGTTTAAGTTAATATCATGTAATGTCCATAATTTTACTAATGAACTAAATACAAATATTTTTTCTAAAAATAAAATTTTATTTGTAATTGTAATGAAATATTTGTAAATAATTTGATAGTTACTTGAAAAATTGTAAAGAAGTTTATCATTAATTTTAAATGACTTATGATAATAATTTTATATGTGTAAATATATATTGTTTCATATAATAATAAATTTAAACTCCTTAAGTGATATTAAGTTAATAATCACTCAAAAATATTAAATTTATTGTATTTAAAATTAATTAATTCAGTATTTTAGTATTTTGTATTATTATTAAAATTAAATATAATTTTATATAATTTATTTCATTATGAATTATATTTATATTAATTTCCCTTCATATGATATTTTTATATTTGACTTTAAAATTATATAATAATAGAATGATATAATATATAATTGAAATGGTTATACTTGATATATTTTCATCCAACAAGAGTGATTATTTTTTATGTTATATACATTATTATCCATGAGATTGATTTTATTGATTACTAGTGTTTTTTATAGTGTTTTATTGGTGAATTTTCCAATTCACTATAAAAACATTGATAATTTCATTGTATTAGAGAAATATAATTATTTTTATTTTAATCATGTATATTATATTGAATAAAAACAAGTTTTTTTCTTTAGAAATTGAAAATATTGAAAAATGGAAAAATTATATGACAAAATGAAGTTTTTATGAAGTATATTTTTCCTTTTGAAAATCACTGAAAATGTGTTATAATAAATATAGACAAAATAAATGTTTTTTAACCAAAAAGAAAAATATCTTTTTATATAAAATATTGAAATGTTTTAGGGATAAAATTAGCCAACACATTATCAAGCCAAGAAAAGGGCATAATATAAACCACAACATGATCACTATCTCTATTAACAAAATAGATACTAAAACACTATAAAATCACTGATAGTTAGTTAATTTCATCAATAATATGAACAAAAGTAGATATATGTTTCTTATGATGAAAAAAGATAAATAAAAAAATCATAAAATCTCATATTTTTCTATTAATGTTAAAAAAGTACCAAAAAACAACATAGAAATTTTCTAACGACTTATGTTTTAAAAATAATATATTATAAAATTCATCAAAATTTTCTTAATGCCCATTTTTTATTTGAGATAAAATGTATAACTTTTGAACTACTAGTTTAAAAATTATTTTTAATGTAATGGAAAATCTAGATATTTTGTTTGTATGTTTACTTTTTTGATGATAATAAGTTCGGTTCTTATTTTCTTGGAAGTATAGTAAAAATACGAAAACTGCAGAATTGATATATGAGATGTTCTTAAATATTTATTTTATCTAATAAAAACAGTAAAAAATTCAATTCACGGGAGTTATTTTACAAAAAAAATAACTTAATAATCTAAAAAGAGACTGTTTGTGTAGTGGATGGAATAATAATAATTTTTTTTTTGAAAACAAATAATGGTTATATTTTTTTACTAAAAAAATTATGTTTTAAAAATTTTCAAAAAAAATTTAAAAATGATATATTAAAAAACGTTTTCTAGAAAAAATAAAATCATTAAAACAAATAAAAATTAATATTGATTAATCATAATTATTATTCATTAATGATAAGTAATTTATGGAAATTTTATTTATTATAACTACCATTAACACTTATTCTAGTCAAAATATCATTTATATATATTTTTCTATTTCCCTGTATATTGATAATTATTTATTTGGTTTAATCATGTCATTTAGAAGCATATTCACATTGGTAAAATAATTTACATAATTTTTAGGATGTATTTAATATCAAAAAAATTCCCAAACTCTGCACCCAAATTTATTCCTTCAATATCAAAAATGATGCAAGAGAGATAACGATACTCGATTCCCACCTCTAGTATGCCATGGGTTGGAAAAAATAAATAAGGTTATAAAGAACAAACAAATGGGATTCATTACCCTCTAAGAAAATGTTCCAAAGAGAGATGATGTAGATACAAGAATAAAATCATCCCCGAATAGATAAAATAATTTGCAAGTGCATATATTTAATATCATACAAAAATAATAAAACTAAAAAGGAACTATGCATACCTAAAGATAAACTTAGAAGCAACCATAATTACCAAACACCTCCTACAATACCATGAGAAATTAATATCCATCTTGATCTCATACGTTCTCTATCTAGCCTAGAAAGTAGTTTATAAATACATAGTGTGATAATAATAGTATTCTCAATAGGATCCTCCCTAGGGACTCTAATAAAAATGATAAATAAAGCTTACAAAACCCTAGCGAACCTCAAGAGAATCTTACTTGTCAACTAAACATGAGTACTATCTTGCATACCTCATGATGGTTATATCACGTAAAGTAACACTTACAAGATACCCTACATTATTATAATAAACCAAAAAGGCTACTCCACATCCACTTCCACACTACATTTCCACTCTACCCCAACATCATAAGTCCTAAGCCATCTCTACCCAAAATTAAGCCAACCCATAAATCCTAGGTCACATATCACAACATGAATCTCATGCATCGCATTATCTCATCATCCCATATCACATCTCCATATAGTAACCAAGTTGTTTCCATGAGCACCCATAGACCATATGATGTGTGTCATACATCGAGTAATATACCTGAAGCCATCACAAGCCATACAAAGAGTAAGGTACCTCAAACCACCACAACCTAGACATTTCATACATATAATAATCATTTGGTTACTATATATGGAAATAAATTCGTGTGAAATAACCACAATAAATTATAACCCGCAACACACTTATATAGGGAAAACGAACTATCACTAATAAAAATACATAATACAACCAAGAGAAGATAGTAGGGCTATAGGGGGTAGTGAATCATCCATCTTCACCACTAGGATGTTGGGGAAAACCCTTTCAAAATTCCACAGAGTGGAAGTCACCCTAATTAATGTTGGTGAGCTATCAAATGAAATCACAAAACATAATGGATATAATATATCTCACAACCACACTAGAGGATATACATTTCCTTAAGATCAACTTCATCGATCGAACTAACATACAATCCTTTGAGAGAAGATATTTTTTCTTGGATTGGATCTCATTCTTCTTCTAATTACCCATATTTCTCTCAATGGGTTGGTTTTTCCAACAAGGGGAAATATTTATCTTGGATTCTGATGTTAATTCCTTTTTTATTTTTTTTTTGGAATTAAGAAATGTTGTTTGGATATAAAATCTTCATGGAATGTTTATTGGGATTTTTTTGTTAGCTTTTCTCTATGTAGTTATTTATTTTATACAATTTCAATTTTGATATTTATTATTGTGGGTTTGTATTATAATATAACTTTATGATTCATAAGGCCAATTTATTGCTTTTTAATATCATTTTCCCATGGGAATGACCATTCCAAGTGTTTCAAGGTATGTATTTTTTTTATATTTTATGTATCTTGTGGGCCTATATTTCATGCTCTTATAAATTAATTTCTAATGTTGGATAAAAGGAATTGAATTGATTTTCATAGAAAATGGTTTCTTTTTAATCATCCTTTAAATATGGAACCTCCCCTAGTGTTATTAATATAAATTTTTTTAAATAAATTTTTTAATGCTTAAATGATGAAATGACCTTGAATTACACTGTTGGGATAAACCCAAAAGTAATTGAGAGTGAGGTAGGGTTACATCCTTGGGTAAGACCTCTTTCCCCGTAGACTTGTTTGATGATGCTAATGTTTGCACAAGGTTTTCTATGTTGTGGAATGATTCAATATTGGGAGTTTTATCTTACCCCTTGGACCAATTATTTTGATGTAATATGTAGACCAGGTGGTATACTGGTCACTATGATGTAAATATGATCTTGACAGACTAAAAAATACTTATATATATGGGCTTGTTTTTTTAGTTGGTTATCCTGGAAATTTTTCATTGGTGTGTGCATTTAAATGATTTGGAAACCTTTTTTATCATGAATTATTATTTTGTGAATAGGAATTTTATTCCATGATTTATATAAAATTTTATCTCAATCCTTTATTTTAATTATTTTACCATAATTGTTTTCTTTTATAATGTATTCTTATGAATCTCATGGTGGGATCCTACTTAGAGATTTTTCTCACAACATACAAACACATTTAGTTGTATATAGATCCTTTAATATCTGATGTTGGTAATGGAAAGGCATCATGGTGGGTGGAGGGGGTAATAGGTTTATTTGTAATTAGTATGTGAGAGTATGGTTATAACTTTGTGTCACATGGAATTTGGTTTTTTAGCTTTTCAGAAGAGCAGTTTTTTATGTATTGGAATATATTTTACTTAATTATTATGCATATAGGTTATTGTGTTGTTTTTTTCATATTGATATATTCTATTTATTAATAATCCTTATTCATGTTATTTATGATTAAATAATTCCAAAAGGTATTTCTTGATTCCCAAGTGCTTCTGACCAACCCATGAAAATTGGGAACACCCTATGGGACATGACAGAACCCATTTGGGTTATGAATATTTTTGGTGATTATGGGTTGGTTCATGAAAAATTGACATCAATAGAATATCTTTTTTCATTATTAATAATAATTTATATGATTTCTTGGTGGATAGGAAATGGAAATTTCGGAACTAAAGTGGTATGTTTTGAGTGAGTATCTTAATATCTCTCATCATGATGGGCTTTGAATTTTCATAGGTTGTTGGGAATTTCCTTTCAGGATTTGATGAGTTTTATTCCTAATAATCATTTTTCTAGTTTATTGGTATTTCTATTTCCTTATGATATTATAAAAAGGTAATTTATTCTTGGATCCTATATTATTATACCTCACTTTTTATTAATGTTTAGTATCATGCCTCCTAGTTGACTTCTAGAAATTTCACCAGACTTTGATGTTAAAGAAAGATTATAGGAAAATCCTCAAGTTGATCAGATGCTAATAAATTTGGTGGTGTATATGGTATAAGCTATATAACATAATGTGGTACCTAACCTTGACAAATTTAGGGATGTAGAAAATCAAATGGATGAGGACTGGACTCAAACTCAGAAATTTCTTCACTGGAAACCATCATCCTCCCATTGGATGAGTGATCGTCAAGAGGTGAAGGGCAAATTGGGAAATCTCGATAGGGTTTCAAATTTCTAGAGACTCATGACTCATTAATGTCAACATGCTTCATCTTTAAGAAGTATGGTCTAAGTAGAATGTGGTGTGACTCAGTTGTCCTATTAAGAAGCATATGGTCATAGAGGGGAAGTAATTCATGTCCATTTTCACCAATATGTTTTTATTAGAATCTATGACTATCGAAAAATACATAGATTTTATCAACCTTGATAAAGGATATTAGTCGGTGATGGTGTATGATAATCATTTCATTGATCTCTTCATACATTATTCGGAGGTGGTTTGTAATGAAAATATTAAGCCTTGTACATTTAAAATTGATATTCAAGATGATATACAAAATAAATTATTTATGTTTAAACTAAAAACATGTGCTAAATTGGTGGATAGGGCATTGATGATAGAGCTTCACAAGTAAATTAACACAATATTGACCAGAGTTTGTATTTATTCCAATGGTAGCTCTCGTAGTTTATTTAAGGGAAAAATAAAGAGAAATGAATTTGAAGAAAAAAAGTGATTTTGAATTTCTTAGTTCTATTCCTGAACCATCATCAATGGATAATGTCTTGATATGTAGCCATTGTGACCATGAGGGATACAAAATATTCTTTTTCTCCATTCCTCTAATGTTATCCCACTAATATGGTCATCGTGTCCACTAGAGAAGGTTTTGTTTATCTCTCTCTATTCTTCACTCTAGTACAGCCTCATCAACACCTAATAGATTAATAGTGTAGTTAGGTGATTCACATAATATAGTGTTATATCCATAGGCCTCTTAAATGAAGTAGTATCACACAATTTAATAGTTTCTAATAGTAGTAAATGTGGGTTGTGTATCTTTGAGATGCACCTTTCTATTTATTCTACCTTAGTGAATGCTCTATTTTTTACATGTACCTTTCAATCCTTTCCTCCAACTAATGTGGATGATCTTCTAAAATATATTATGTAACTCATTCCATATGTTATGTAATTAGAGACTCCTCTATGAAGGAAGAGGGGGTATTGGTTTCATTTTCCCTCATTCTCATTATTTATGTTCTATATAGAGCTAGTGTAGGGTTTCATGGTTCTTGAATTGGTTCTCTTTGATGAGATTATAAATAGGTAATGATTTGTCACTCAAGAGGCTCTAATCTGTGGTTATAATCTTGGATTTTTATTCACTAATTCTAATTGGATCTCTCAGGTGTTTTAGTGATAATTGGATCCATGGAAATATCCATAGGGAAAATATTTTATAGAGCTTAGTAATTTTTTTATATAGTGTTGTTGGACTAATAATCTTGTCATGGTATCCTTCCTCCTGTAACCATTGAGTTTGTATTAGTGTTTCTAGAAAACTTCTCATGTTTTCTCCTACAAAAAGAGAAGAATTTATAAAAAATTATTTTTACCCAAAACACAACCAATATCAATGTTGTATTACAACCTATATCTAGCTATGTTTAAGGAGATGAATATTGTGTTGGCTGATCTAAGGTCCAATGGAATTTTACACCCATGTGCATTTCCTTGTGTGGCCCCTATTCTTTTTCACATAATTTTTTATTCAAAACTTCACATGTGTGTCAATTATTAGAATCCAAATCAAGTAATAATAAGGAAAAAATATCTCCTCTCACACATTGAGTATATATTCAATAGTTGAGTGGGGAATTGTGGTTTTCTATAACTGATATTCTTTCCAATTTCCATTAACTCAAAATTAATAAGTTTAATATTATTTAAACTACATTTAAGATTGGTGTGACCATTTTTAGTTATATTTTATGCCTTTTGGAATTGTATAATTCTCCTATTATCTTTATGGAGTTGATGAACATAATCTTCCTTGAGTATTTTGACACTTCTATGGTTGTGATCATTGAAAATATCCCATCAAACTATAAGAATGAAATAGATCTTGTGTTTCATCTAATACATGAATTGGGAATTCATAAGGATCACCACATTTATGGTAATTTATAAATGAGCTAATTATGGACCCATGAAGTAAAATTATTTGGACATGTAATATCCATATGTGGAATTTTGGTTTATTATAAAAAAAATATAATGGTTTAAATGACATGGAAATAACCACATAACATCTTTGATATATATAGTTTATTGGGCTTTGTAGGATATTTTCAGTGGGTTTTAAAGGACATATCAATGATCACATATCCCTTGACCACTCTTACCTAAGAGGGGTTGATGTTATTATGTCATTTATAGTGTAATAAATTCATTGAGTAATAAAAGAAACTTTTTACATCAAAATTGATTATATCTTTATAATAGGATGTACTCGGATACCATCGTTACTATGATGCTTCATGTTTAGTTTCCATATGTGTACTTATTCAGGGAGATAATGTAGATGATTGTGCATCATGTTAGGATCTTACTCATGGGAATAATAATCCCACTAATGATTTCGAGATTTCTACAATGGTTCTTGTGCCAAAAATGCATGTAGTTTTCTTTTTGTGGAAAATTTTATCATATAATCTATCTAAACATGTTTGGGTTACAACTCTTCTAATGAAGAATGAATCATCTGGTGGATTAGTTGGGTCAATTACATGTATCCATTCGACTTAGACATTTAACACACACTAATTAATGTAAATATAGTTTTTAATTATATGAGTTTAATTTTCCCACTCATCTTCTAATGGTAGTGAATGATGAGTGCATCTTTATTGGACTTCCTACTCAGATTCACTTTGGTGATAGGGAGGACGAGTTTTGTAATGTTCTTGAATATTTTCATGTGACATCTTCTCTCTTTGATATGGTTCATTAGGATAAACAAAAATATGACGTGTTTTATAGTACTAAGGACTCTTTATATGGTGGGGAGACTTTCCTTGAGTGGTATCTCTCTTAAGAGGGTACCTTTTGTTTCATAATTTGGTATAATGTACCTTTATCTCCAAGGATATAAATTCTAAGAGATTTTCATTGTTCCTTGTGGGCTGTTAACCCTTTCACCATTTACATTTTCTATAACATTATAAATAATTTTTTTTGTCCTACAATGTAATGAGACACAAAATAATTTGTATCTCATTGTTACACTTCCCGATATATTAAGACTGAGAATTAGAATCCTTCTATGTTTCCTAAACATCTTATCAAGACAACATGGAATATGAATTAAATATCAATTTATTTCAGTGTGGGGTTACCTATAACTCCCTAAGGTATTCATTACATCAGTGTGGTGATCGATCACGTGACTTAATATCCTCATTTCAAGTCAATATATGTCACTACAAAAGTGGAATAAATGGTAAAGATGTATGTGTAGGAGATTGTGAGACATCATATAGTTCATATGGCTAGTATATCATATACAGTCCCTAGGTTTACCTTACTTATTATTAAGGGTCTCGAAGAGACAATGCGTACTTAGTATATATTGTCCATAGCATATCAACCTCAAATAAATGGGCAGTGGGAAAGGGAAATAAGTTTTCAGAGGATGTTCCATGTGATTATGTCTTCAACATTATTTATGATTGGCATAAAGATATGAGTCTAACTGAATTTTATTATAATAATAGTTTCTATTCAGCCATCAGAATGGAACATTTCCTGGCTTTTTCAAACCATATAGAGTCCAAATGGGTCACAATTCCACAAACCTATATAATACTTAACACTATTTATCAAAAAAATTTATTTATAAATAATATACCAAAATTTTTAAGGATTAAAATGAATTATAATAGAAAGGCATGTATATTTAAGATGGCTGGTCTTGATATATACTAGTCAACCCAACATCCAAGAAAATTCTTTTTTTAATATTTATATTAAGGTTATTTAAATTTTATATAAAATCATTTTTAGGTTTAAATACATATATATATATATATATATGGTAAAATTTGTGGTATATGATAAAATTAATTCAATACATATTCTATGTTTAATAGTTGAAATTTTTGAATAATATTCCTTTTTTTACGAGAAAATATATTTTTAATATTAATTAAAAATAATCATTGGTCCTCAATATATGAGAGGTCCATTTTTTATTTTTCATATGTAAATGGGAGTGTATGTCTTAGATTATGGAAATATTATAAAAATGGAAAATATAAGAAATATTAGTTCTACAAAAGAGCCATTAATTTGAAAAATGTTTTAAAAATGTTTGATTTTTCAAATTAATTCTTGTTGTCGACACTAAATTCCAAAAATGGAATCATTTAAGTACCTTATTGTTTTTATTCATGAAAATAATTTTTTATGTACTTTATTTTTTATTTAATATCATGTAATGTCCATAATTTTAATAATGAACTAAATAAAAATATTTTTTTATATAAATAAAATTTCATTTGTAATTGGATTGAAATATTTGTAAATAATTTAATAGTTACTAGAAAAAGTGTAAAGAATATTATTTTCAATTTTAAATGTCTTATGATAATAATTATACGTGTGTAAATATATATTGTTTCATATAATAATAAATTTAAACTCTTTAAGTGACATTTAGTTAATAATCACTCAAATATATTAAATTTAATGTATTTAATATTAATTAATTCAGTATTTTAGTATTTTATGTTATTATTAAAATTAAATATCATTTTATATAATTTATTTCATTTTGAATGTTATTAAAGTTTATCTTCCCTTCATATGATATTTTTATATTTGACTTTAAAATTATATAATCATAGAATGATATAATATATAGTTGAAGTGGTTATACTGGATATATTTTCATCCAACAAGAGTGATTATTTTTTATCTAATATACATTATTATCCATGAGATTGATTTTATGATTACTAGTGTTTTTTATAGTGTTTTATTGGTGAATTTTACAAGTCGCTATGAAAACATTGATAATTTCATTATATTTGAGAAAAATAATGATTTTTATTTTAATCATGTATATTAGATTTAATGAAAACAATTTTTTTCTTTAGAAATTGAAAATATTGAAAAATTAAAAAATGATATGACAATATGAAGTTTTTATGAAGTATATATTGCATTTTTAAAATCACTGAAAATTTGTTATAATAAATATAGAGAAAATCAGTGTTTTTTAACCAAATGGAAAAATATCTTTTTATATAAAAGATTGAAATGATGTAGGGAGAAAATTAGCCAACACATTATCAAGCCAAGAAAAGAGCAAAATATAATCCACAACATGATCACTATCTCTCCTAACAAAATAGTAACTAAAAAACTATAAATTCACTGATTTTTAGTTAACTTCATCAATAATATGAACAAAAGTAGATATAAGTTTCTTATGATGAAAAAAGATAAATAAAAAATCAGAAAATATTTTATTTGTCTATTAATGTTAAAAAAGTACAAAACAACGACAGAGAAATATTCTAACGACTTATCTTTTAAAACTAATATATTATACAATTCATCAAAATCTACTTAATGCCCATTTTTTATTTGAGATAAAATATATAACTATTGAACTACTAGTTTAAAAATTATTTTTAATGTAATGGAAAGTCTATATGTTTTGTTTGTCTGTTTAATTTTTATATGATAATAAGTTTGGTTCTTATTTTCTTCAAAGTATTGTAAAAATAAGAAAATGCATAATTGATATATGAGATGTTATTAAATATTTATTTTATCTAATAATAACATTAAAAAATAAAATTCACGGGAGGTATTTTATAAAAAAAATTAACTTAATAATCTAAAAAGAGAGTGTATGTGTAGTGGATGGAATAATGAAAATTTTTATTTTAGAAAACAAATAATTGTTATATTTTTTTACTAAATAATATATGTTTTGAAAATTTTCAAAAAAATATTAAATATGATATATTAAAAAAAGTTTTCATTAAAAAATAAAATCATTAAAACAAATAATAATTAAAATTGATTAATCATAATTATTATTCATTAATGATAAGTAATGTATGGAAATTTTATTAATGATAACTATAATTAACACTTATTGTAGTCAAAATATCATTTATATTTTTTTACTATTTCCTGGTATATTGATAATTATTTATTTGGTTTAATTATGTCATTTAGAAGCATATTCATATTGGTAAAATAATTTACGTAATTTTGAGGATGTATTTAATATCAAATAAATTCCCAAACTCTGCACCCAAATTTATTCCTTCAATATCAAAAATGATGCAAGATAGATAATGATACTCAATTCCCACCTCTAGTAGGCCATGGGTTGGAAAAAATCAACAAGGTTACAATGAAAAAACAAATAGGATTCATTACCCTCTAAGAGAACATTCCAAAGAGAGATGATGTAGATAAAAGAATAAAAACCTCCCCAAATAGATAAAATAATTTCCAAGTGCATATATTTAATATCATACAAAAATAATAAAACTAAAAAGGAACTACACAAACCTAAAGAAAAACTTAGATGCAACCATAATTACCAAACACCTCCTACAATACCATGAGATAGTAATATCCATCTTGATCTCTTATGTTCTCCTACTAACCAAGAAAATAGTTTATAAATACATGGTGTGATAATAATAGTATGCTCAATATGATCCCCCCTTAGGACTCTAATAAAAATGATATATAAAGCATACAAAACCCCAGCGAACCTCAAGAGAATCTTACTTGTCCACTTTACAGGAGTACTATGTTCCATACCTCATGATGGTTATATAACACTAAGTAACACATACAAGAGACCCTATATTATTGTAATAAACCAAAAAGGCTACTCCACAGCCACTTCCCCACTAGTTTTCCACTCTACCCCAACATCATAAGTCCTTAGCCATATCAACCCAAAATTAAGCCAACCCTTAAAATCCTAGGATACATATCACAACATGAATCTCATGCATTGCATTATCTCATCATCCCATATCACATCTCCATATAGTAATTAAGTTGTTTCTAGGAGCACCCATAGACCATATGATGTGTATCATACATCGCGTAATATACCTGAAGCCATCACAAGCCATACAAAGAGTAAGGTACCTCAATCCATCACAACATAGACATTTCATACATATAATAATCATTTGGATACTATATATGGAAATAAATTCGTGTGAAAAAACCACAATAAATTATGACCCCCTATACACATATATAGGTAAAATAATCTATCATTAATAAAAATACATAATACCACCAAGAGAAGATAGTAGGGATAGAGGGGGTAATGAATCATCCATCCTCACCACAGGGATGTTGGGGAAAAACCCTTCCCAAATTCCACAGGGTAGAAGTCACCGTAATTAATTTGGGTGAGATAGCATATGAAATCACAAAATATAATGAATATAATATATCTCACAACCACACTAGAGGATATACATTTCATTAGGATCAACTTCATCGATCGAACTAATATACCTCCCTTGAAAGAAGATATTTTTTCTTGGATTGGATCTCATTCTTCTTCCAATTCCCTATATTTATCTCAATGGATTGGGTTTTCCAACAAGGGGAAATATTTATCTTGGATTCTAATGTTAATTACTTTTTTATTTTTTGTGGAATAAAGGGATATTGTTTCGATATGAAATATTCATGGCATGTTTACTGGGATTTGTTTTTTTAGGTGTTCTCTACATAATTCTTTATTATATATAATTTTAATTTTTATATTTATTATTGAGGATTTATATTATAGTATACCTTTATGATTCATAAGGCCAATTTATTGCTTTTGAATATCATTTTCCCATGGGCATGGCCATTCTAACTATTATAAGGTATGTGGTTTTTTATATTTTATGTATCTTGTGGGCCTATATTTCATGATCTTCTAAATTTATTTCTAATGTTGGATAAAAGGAATTGAATTGATTATCATAGAAAATGGTGGTTTTTAATCCTCTTTTAAATATGGAATCTCCCCTAGTGTTTTTAATATAAATGTTTTTAAATAATTTTTTTATTGATTAAATGAAGAAATGACCTTGAATTACATTGTTGGGATAAACCCAAAGGTAATTGAGAGTGATGTGGGGTTCCATCCTTATGGAAGACCTCTTTCCCCATATACTTGTTTGATGATGTTAGTGTTTGCACAAGGTTTCCTATGTTGTGGAAAGAAATCAATATTGGGAGTTTCATCTTACCCCTTAGACCAATTATTTTCATGTAATATGTATACCCAGTGGTATACTGGTCACTAAGATCTAAATATGATCATGACCAACAGAAAAATAATTATATATATGGGATTCTTTTGTTAGTTGGTTATCCTGGAAATTTTTCATTGGTGTGTGCATTTAAATGATTTGGAAACCTATTTTTTATCATGAATTATTATTTTGTGAAAAGAAACTTTATTCCGTGATTTATGTAAAATTGTATCTCATTTCTTTATTTTAATTATTTTACCATAATTGTTTTCTTTTATAATGTCTTCTTATGAATCTCGTTGTGGGATCCTACTTGGATCTTTTTCTCACACCATACAAACACATTTAGTTGTATATAGATCCATTAATATCTGATGTCGGTAATGGAAAGGCATCATGGTGGGGGGAGGGGGTAATAGGTTTATTTGTTATTAGGATGTGAGAGTTTGGTTATAACTTTGTTTCAAATAGAATTTGGTTTTGTAGCTTTTCAGAAGAGCAGTTTTTTATGTATTGGAATATATTTTACTTAATGATTATACATATAGGTTATTGTGTTTTTTTCATATTGATATATTCTGTTTATTAATAATCCTTATTCATGTTATTTATGATTAAATAATCCCAAAAGGTAGTTCTTGATTCCCAGGTGCTTGTGGCCAACCCATGAAAATTGGGAACACATATGGGCCATGAGAGAAACCATTCAGGTTATTTTTGGTGATTATGGGCTGGTTCATGAAAAATTGACATCAATGGAATATCTTTTTTCATTGTTAATAATAATCTATGTGATGTCTTGGTGGATAGGAAATGGAAATCCGGGAACTGTTGTGGTATGTTTTGAGCGCGTATCTTTACATCTCTCATCATGATGGGATTTGAATTTTCATTGGTTGTTGGGAATTTACTTTCAGGATTTGATGAGTTTTAATCCCGATAATCATTTTTCAATTTTATTGGTATTTATAGTTCTTTATGATATTATAAATAGGTAATTTATTCGTGGATCCTATATTATTATACCTCTCTGTTTATTGATGTTTAGTGTCAGGCCTTCTGGTTGACTTCTAGAAATTTCGCCAGACTGTGATGTTAAGGAATGATGATAGGAAAATCCTCTAGTTGATCAGAAACTAATCAATTTGGTGGTGCATATGGTCTAAGCTATATAACATGATGTGGTACCTAACCTTGACCAAGTTAGGGATGCATAAAATCAAATGGTTGAGGACTGGTCTCAAACTCAAAAATTTCTTCACTGGAAATCATCATCTTCCCAAGGGATGAGTGATCGTCAAGAGGAGAAGGGTAAATTGGGAAATCTCGATAGGGTTTCAAATTTCTAGAGACTCATGACTCATTAATGTTAACATGCATCATCTTTAAGAAGTATGGTCTAATTAAAATGTAGTGGGACTCAGTTTTCCTATATAAGAAGCATATGGTCATAGAGGGGAAGTAATTCAAGTCCATTTTCACCAATATGTTTTTATTAGAATCTATGACTATAGAAAAATACATAGAGTTTATCAACCTTGAGAAAGGATATTAGTCTGTGATGGTGTATGCTAATCATTTCATAGATCTCTCCATATAATATTCGAAGGTGGTTTGAAATGTGAATATTAAGCCTTGTACATTTAAATTTGATATTCATGATGATATCCAAAATAAATTATTTATGTTGAAACTAAACACTTGCGTTGAATTGGTGGATAGGGCCTTGATGGTAGAGCGTCATAAATAAATTAGCACAATATTGACCAGAGTTTTTATTTCTTATAATGGTATCTCTCGTAGTTTATTTAAGGGAAAAGTAAAGAGAAATGAATTTGAGGCAAAAAAGTGATTTTGAATCTCTTAGTTCTCTTCCAGAACCATCATCAATGGATAATGTCTTGATATGTATACATTGTGACCATAAGGGATACATAATATTCTTTTTCTCCATGCCTCTAATGGTATCCCACTAATATGGGCATCATGGCCAATAGAGAAGTTGTTTTTGATCTCTCCCTATTCATCACTCCAGTACGGCCTCATCAACACCTAATAGATTAATAGTGTAGTCAGGTGCTTCACATAATATAGGGTTATAGCCATAGGACTCTTAAATGAATTAGTATCACACAATTTAATAGTTTCTAATAGTAGTAAATGCGGGTTGTGTAACTTTGAGATGCACCTTTATGTTTATTCTACCTTAGTGAAAGCTCTATTTTTTACATGTGCCTCTTAATTCTTTTTTCCAACTAATGTGGATGATCTTCTAAAATATATAATGGAACTAATTCCATTTGTTATGGAATTGGAGACTCCTTTATAAACAAAGAGGGAGTATGGGTTTCACTTTCCCTCATTCTCATTATTTATGTTCTATGTAGAGCCAGTATATGATTTCATGGTTCTTGAATTTGTTCTCTTTGATGAGATTATAAAGAGGTAATGATTTTTCACTCAAAAGTATCTGATCTGTGGTTATCATCTTGGATTTTTATTCACTAATTCTAATTGGATCTCTCATGTGTTTTTGTGATAATTGGATCCAAGGAAAAATACATAGGGAAAATATTTTATAGAGATTTGTAAATTTTTTTCTATAGTATTGTTGGACTAATAATCTTGTCATGGTAGCTGTCCTCCGGTAACCAATCAGTTTGTATTAGTGTTTCTGGAAAACTTCTCATGTTTTCTCCTACAAAAAGAAAAGGATTTATAAACTGTATTTTACCCAATACTCAACCAATATCAATATTTTATTACAACATGGATCTTGCTAAGTATAAGGAGATGAATATTGTGTTGGTTGATCTAAGGTACAATGGAATTTTACACCCATGTGCATTGCCTTGGGTGGCCCCTATTCTTTTTCACATAATTTTTTATTCAACAATTCAAATATTTGTCAATTATTAGAATCCAAATCAAGTAATAATAAGAAAAAAATATCTCCTCTCACACATTGATTATATATTCAATATTTGAGTGTGGAATTGTCACTACTGGAAAAACGTCATATACCCACGGTTCAAAACTGTGGGTATAGCCCCCAAAACCGTGGGTATAGCCTATACCCACGGTTTTGGGAACCATGGGCTGGAATAGTGTCGGGATAGGTCCTCAGCCTATACCCATGGTTTTCCAAAACCGTGGGTATAGGTGTCCTGCCACCATGTCACCGAAACATATCCAATTGTCACGGTGTCAACGGATTTTACCCACGGTTTCAAAACCGTGGGTATAGGTCCTAAAATAATGCAGGCGCCGAGTTTCGATCTCACGACCTCTCCGCTGCAAACACTGTGTCTAACCACTACCCTAACATCACCTATATGTATATATATATATATATATTTAGTTAAATATATTTACAAAAACTGTGGGTATAGAGGGAAGAACCGTGGGTATAGGGTTCCCACCAAAAAAACTTCCTTTCCGCGGGGAAAAAAAATTTCCCGCGCACACAAAAGTGACCTATACCCACTGTTTTTCATAACCGTGGGTATAGGAATTTTATCCCAGACCTATCCCAATGGTTTTCCCCAAAACTGTGGGGATAGGTACCCCTATACCCGTGGTTTTGGGAAACCATGGGGATAGGTCACTTTTCATGACCTATCCCCACGGTTTGGGAAAACCGTGGGGATAGACCACCCTATACCCATGGTTTTGGAAAACCGTGGGAATAGGTATTGAATATACCACTATACCCACGGTTTTGGAAAACCGTGGGTATAGGGGGAGGTCTATCCCCATGGTTTTGGCCAAAACCGTGGGGATATGTCCATTTTCCAGTAGTGTGTGGTTTTCTATAACAGATATTCTTTCCAATTTCCATCAACTCAAAATTTATGGGTTGAATATTATTTAAACTACATTTAAGATTTGTGTGACCATTTTTAGTTCTATTTCATGCCTTTTGGAATTGTATAATTCTCCTATTATCTTTATGGAGTTGATTGACATAATCTTAATTGACTATTTTGACACTTCTATGGTTGTGAAAATGGATAAAATCCCAGCAAACTATAAGAATTAAATAGATCTTGTGTTTCATATGAGACATGAATTAGGAATTCATAGGGATCACCACATTTATGGAAAATTATAAATGAGCTAATTATGGACCCATGAAGTAAAATTATTTGGACATGTAATATACATACATGTAATATTAGATTATTATAAATAATATAATGGTTTTCAGGACATGGAAATAACTACATAACATCTTTGATATATGTATCTTATTGGGCTTTGTAGGATATTTTCATTGGGTTTTAAAGGATGTCTCAATGATCACATCTCTCTTGACCACTCTCACCTAAGAGGGGTTGATGTTATTATGGGATTTGAAGTCTTAGAAATTCATTGAAAACTAAAAGAAACTTTTTACATCAAAATTGATTATATCTTTATAATAGGATGTACCAGGATACCATGTTTACTATGATGCTTTATGTTTAGTTTCAATATGTGTACTTATGCAGGGAGATCATGTAGAGGCGTGTGCATCATGTTAGGATCTTACTCATGGGAATAATAATCCCACTAATAGTTTCGAGATTTCTACAATGGTTCTTATGCCAAAAAATGGGTGTCATTTTCTTTTTGTTGAAAATTTTATCATTTACTCTGTCTACAAATGTTTGGGTTACATCTCTTCTAATGAAGAATAAAGCATATGGTAGAGTAGTTGGGTCAATTAGATGTATCCATTCGACTTAGACATTTGACATACACCAATGAATGGTAATATAGTTTTTGATTATATGAATATAATTTTCCCACTCATCTTCTAATGGAAGTGAAGGATGAGTGGATCTTGATTGGACTTCCTACTCAGATTCACTTTGGTGATAGGGAGGATGAATTTTGTAATGTTCTTGAATATTTTCATGTGACATCCTCTCTCTTTGATACGGTTCATTAGGATAAACAAAAATATGACGTGTTTCATAGTACCAAGGTCTCTTTATGTTGTGGGGAGACTATAATTGAGTGGTATCTCTCTTAAGAGGGTGCCTTTTGTTTCATAATTTGGTATGATGTACCTTTATCTCCAAGGATAGAAATTCTTGGAGATTTTCATTGTTCCTTGTGGGTTGTTAAACATTTCACCATTAACATTTTCTATGACATGAGACATAATTTTTTGTGTCCTACAATGTAATGAGACACAAAATAATTTTTATCTCATTGTTACACTTCCCGATATATTAAGACTGAGCATCAGAATCCTTCTATGTTGCATAAACATCCTATCAAGACAACTTGGAATAGGAATCAATTATCAACTGATTTCATTGTGGGGTTACCTATAACTCCCTGAGGTATTCATTACATCAGTGTGGTGATTGATCACTTGACTAAATATTCTCATTTCAAGTCAATCTATGTCACTACAAAAGTGGAATAAATGGTAAAGAAGTATGTGTAAGAGATTGTGAGGCATCATGTAGTTCATATGGCTAGTATATCATATACAGTCCCTAGGTTTACCTTACTTATTAATAAGGGTCTCGAAGAGACAATGGGTACTTAGTATATATTGTCCATAGCATATCATCCTCAAATAAATGGCCAGTGGGAAAGGGAAATAAGATTTCAGAGGATGTTCCCTGTGATTATGTCTTCAACATTATTTATGTTTCGGATAAAGATATGAGTCTAAATGAATTCTATTATAATAATAGTTTCTATTCAGCCATCAGAATGGAATTTTTTTGGCTTTTTATGTTTTCCATTATAGTTCTCCCTTTTGTTGGTCTAAGGTTATGGAAGCATCCTTGGTTGGATTGAGTTTAGTTTGGGAAACAATTGTGATGTTCCAACTGGTTCACCAACATTTTTTGATGGATTAGACATGGTAAATCTCATATGTGTGTTGAATTCATTACACTATTGTGTGTTCAGTTGGTTATTCAGTGTTTTGGAATGTCTCTCTGTGATTTAGTCACAAATGGATCATAAATCAGGTAAAGTTCTCAATAAGGTATGGGGGACTATTTATGATCACAGAACATCTTGGAAAGGCGGATTATCAGTTAGTATTACCACCTTATTTGTCTTCAATTCATTATGTTTTCCATGTGCCACCACCTAATAATTATCAATCTAACCCTTTCCATGTTTTTAATTGGTAATATCTTGATGTAGAGCCTGATTTTTCTATGATTGAGCAATCTCTTCAGATCATTGATTCCCAAATGATGGTTCTACATGGGATTTCTATACCTCTGGTTCATTTCATGTGGATTAATGGTATTGATTCTCATGATACTCGTGAGTGGGATTCATTGACGAGGGAGCAGTTGCATGGATATGACCGAAGGTCATCACGACCCTCAAAATATTATTTATAAACATACACTAGTATATTAGTGAAGGGTCGAACACAAGGGAAGGTAGGTGAGTTTTTGAAGGTCTTGTTTTTTTTTAAATCTATTGTTATCATCCGTGAAGGGTGTTTTTTTACTTTCTAATTTTTCATATTTTTTTATTATGATTTTCTTTAGCTAAATAAAATCTGAATGGAAGCATAAGTCCAAGAAACTAGATCTATCTCTAAATCATACACTAATCATACACTAAAGTAATGATAAACTAAATAAAATTGTAAACTAATACAAGGATGCAATGGAAAATGAGTTCTGATCAACAAAAGTCACTCAAAAAATCAAATCTGCTAGTTAAAATAGTTGACTTATTCACAATTTTTTTTGAAACACACATCAATGAAAAAATTGATGAATCTCCGTCAGTAGGAAATTCAAGGGGCAAAGGATTAAGTCTTAGAGTTCTCCACACAAAAACATAACCACAATGCTAAGAAGTTTGAAAAAGATTATATTTCGACATAAACTCGATGTAAATTTCCAAAGTTATTGACATTAAAGTTCTAATAGATTGAAATCAATTGAGAGGTGAATCAACCGAATAGAGAATCATAATTTAATCTTGCCGATTGATTATGTTTCTGAAAAATGTAATGTAATTGAGGAAGTTTTAAAGATAAAACAGAATAATTAAATTCGCGAGATAAGATAATGTTAAACTATGATCATCTTGATTAAAGCGGTGAAAAATATCCAAGAACAGAGTACTAAAATTAAAGGACAGAAAGAACTCCCCAAATTCTGCTCTGATCTCCGGCTCCTACGCATCCATGTCTGCTCATCAATCTCCCCGGAGTCTCCTCTCTCAAAAAATATGGTGTGGATTGAGAATGAGAGTCATCCAAAAATTCTGATGCTAATATTCCTTAAAACCCTGTTGTCATTTCCTGCACTTCACTACACGTTTCCACTGATATACTTTGGTTCTTTAACCTTTGACTGCACAAGTGTGTTTTTTGGTGCATCGCACATCGCACTAGCTTTTCCTTCTTAACCAACTTCCATCAAGTTAGTTAAATGAATGTGTATGTGTTTTCAACTTTGGTGTGAACCTGTATGTATAAAAGAGAGGATCATTAAATCAACTAAAAAGAAAAGATAAATAATTACTTTAAATAATAAGTTAGATTATAATATATTGTTATTAATTAAAAGATAACATAATTATTTATTTTAGTTACATTATTAGATTTTTTTTATATAAGATATTGTTTAAATTTGTTAAATTATTACTCTAATAATTAATTGCATTAAAAAGTTGTATTATAATTATTAGCCTTTTAAAATCGTTAATTATTGAGGTTAATAATTTACTTTTTAGATTATTATTTTAATATCTTATTATAAATAGTTTTATTTTAAATATTACAATTTATATTATTTTGTTATCATATTTTATTTATTTAATTATAATCTATAAAACATTATTAATTATTTTAGTTAATTTATTTAATAATTATGTTTTATTAATATTAATTATCTTAATTTTATTATTTATTTATAAATATTAACATTTAACATTTTAATTTAGTTGTTTTTATATTTGTTTTTATTATAGTGTTATTTTCTTAAGCTTATTATATATCCCCCCACCCAAATCTGTGCAACCCTAAAGGGGGGGAATTTCTTCAGCGCAAGCACCAGACGCTCGTTCCACTCGGCGGAAGGCGGAGGCAGGTTATCCTCCAATGAAGCTAATGGTCATTTGTCCACTCTAGATCCAACGTGGCTTCGACTCAAGCGGCTCCTCCTACTCAGGTGCGGAGGACACAGGTGGTCCTCCTAAGCACCAGCTCGGCAGTGAAACACACTTCCAGCGGCCACACCTCCCTTCTCAACTCGTCAGTGGCGCAACGCAAATGATTCAGGTGATTCGCAGGGTAGTGGCAGACTGGACTCCTCCTTCTCACTCAGGTGGTGCGAGGTCAGATCCAAAAAGGCACGGCTCAATTACGGCGGTGATTGTCTTCTTCCAGCAAGCGGGGAGTGACAAGAAGTCTCCTCTTCTTCATGCGGCATGCCATCCCAGTTTAACCCCTCCTTCAAATGGCGGCCAGCTCCGCGGTGGTTCGAGCTCCTCCCCTATTTTGGCTCCTCCGCTTATTCAGCTCCGGGTTACATCAAGATTGGGAGATGCGAAACGCAGTACCCTCCTCACACATCACTCTAAAAACAGGTTGACTCCTCTCTATCCAGAATAGCAGTGGTGGAACTCCAGGCATAGCTCATGCTTGCAGAAACATGATTCTTTCATATTTGGCTGCAAATCTCATGTGAATCTGTAAAAAAAAGGTTTGTTGGGTAAAGTTTTTGAATGTTGGTTGTGGAATAGAAGTGGAGAAAAGGAGGAGATTTGTTGTTGCGGTGAAAAATAGGGAAGCACCATGAAAGGAGCAGTGATGGAAGGAGTGGTCAGATGCTGGGGTTGAAGGACATCGGTGAGACCTCGAGAGACCGATGGGGAAAAAATAATGTTGAGTGTGTGTTGCGGGAGGGAAAGGATCGGCGAGTGCGAGACGCGGTCTGTATGAGGGTGAAACAAGGTTTGAAGGTGACTCAATGACTCACCGATAAAAGGATCGAAGCAGGGAGCAAGGATAAGGGTGAGTCGCCGATAAAAATTATAATAATATAACGAGACACTGATAGTTAAAATAAAAGATGAGAAATCGATGATATGAGACCGATGGCCCAAGAAATAATCGGTTTGGGCATCAGTGAGTCACAACATTGGTGATTTGCTGCATCGGGGAGTCGACTGACCGATAGAACAAATTGAAATGTTAACAATAGAAAATTAATATTAAATAGATAATAAAATGAATAAATTATTAATTAATTAAAACAAAATAGAAATTAACTAAACTGTTAATGACGAAATAATTAACATAATTAAAAACTAAATAAATTATTAAAAAAATTAAATTAAAAATGACTTAACTATTAACTAAGAATGTAAATATTATGATAAATTAATTAAATTTCTAAATAAATGAAAAACACATACAAAGAACTAACTCCGAACATTAAATTAACATAATTAAAATTAACTAAATATTTTGAACAACTAAGTTAATTAATTAAATTATGAAAAGAAAACATAAAATTAAGAACACATTATTTTATTAACCATTTGCTTAAATTATTAACCTATTTATTTAATAAAATATTTTAACAGATTAACAAATATTTTTATTTTATTTTAATAAATCTAATTTAAAGAGTAAAGTTTTAAATTAAAAACTAAATTAGATTAATGCAAATAAAAATGAACGATTGATTAAATAATAAACATTTAAAATTATTAAAATATTAATCAGATTAAGATTATTGAACTAAAAAGATAGTTAATATAATTAGAATAATTAGAATGACTAAATTAACTATTTAAAAGAAAAAAATCACACATTTAATTATAAAAAATGATTAATTAATATATTTAGTGCTATAAATAAAAAAGTTCCATTATTTACTAAAAATTGTTAAAATAAATAATTAAATTGTAAAAAAAAAAAATAAATGACGTGGAAAAACTATGTAAAAATAAAGCCACATCAAATTCCCCCACACTTAAGCATTGTTTGTCCTCAAACAATCCCATATTTAATCATCTTTGAAAAATAGTAAGGTGTGTATATAATTCTCAACTCTAAAAGTAACATGTTCAGCAATTTAAAATAGAGGACTCTTACATGCCAATTGGATTTTTTAAAAATAATTGTTCAAATGAATCTTTCCTAGAACAAGTACTCAAAATGTAATCTAGAAAGATATGAATCATCAAGAAATGAATATGTTATGCCTCATATGTGATAAAACGTAATGACTCATTACAATCCAAGCTCAATTTCTAAGTCCAAGAGTGACAAGAGGTAAAATTTTATATGGAATCAAAAAATTAACAGAGGAACGTTGTACTTTTTCTCACTCCTATGTTCTAACAATAAATATTTTTTTTGAATTTTCTTATTGATACAACCTAAATGATTTCCATATAAAATTTTTTTACCCTTCTTCAATCGGCGTTCATCATTCCCCTAAAATTAATGAACTTGTTTTTGACCCTAGACACTATTTAATTTTTCTCAATTCATGTATCTTGTGCTAAGAACTGTGAAATGCACTTATTGGAGGTGTATAAAGGGCTTGTAGTAAACAAAAACACACCCAGCATCTAGGGTCTCAGAGATTCACCGTGGGATCCCAAATGCCCAAACTACTCCAGTTTTGAAAGATTTATAAATGAAATCATTTACATTGTCTCACTGTGGTAATTACTTTGATAATTAAAATGAAAAGATTCCCCTAGGATCAAGACCAAACTTCAGTTTTAAGGGTTATGATCAAAACTCAACTAACGGGTTACCCTTATCACTCTTAGAAGTAGTTTATAAACAATGATATCAAAAAACCACTAAGTAGATTCACTCAGTAATAATCCAAAAAACATTAATTTTAGTTTCTCAGCAACTCCCAACTAATAATCAAGCATAATGAAAAAGAAATACCCAATTGAGTATGTGTAAAGCCCAAAATAACTAAAATAATTTTGAAAAAGTTTTCCCATTTTTTACAAAAAGATTGAATTTTTTGTGGGAATTGTTGAGCTCACATTAAAGCATAGTTTAGCACAATCAATAATTGAACCCCTCCCCCACACTTAAAACTCAACATTGTCCCCATAGTAGAATTCCAAATATGGAGAAGAACAATTTGAAAATTATAGTTCAAAAAGATTTCCCAATTTAATATGTTGGTGACATGTTAAAAGGGTCTCAATAAAGTTCAAGAAGTATTTTTTTCCACAATGAATAACTTAACAACAGGTTCACAAGCAAGTACGTGCATTAAAATTTATGTCGAGTGAATAGATTTTCCATTAATGTTCAAATAATGCATGTAACTTGTGGGTGCACAATGGATAGGGTGTAAGCATGTTCAAAAACTATGATTCAAATGAATGTACAATACAGTAGAAAAAATGCATGCTAAATACCCTACAAACTAAGAAACTTCAATGAAAAACAAAACAACAAGCAAGCATGTACCCCCCACACTTAATTTTATAGAGAAAGAGGTTTTAAACCATTATGTTCCAATTTCCCGCAAAGAGGAACATAAAAAATTTTACATTCCATCACATGCAGAATTATTTTTAGTAGGGTGATATATAGAAAAAAATCTAAACAGCTCAAGTCATGCATCAAACTAATTTTAATGTAGTAGCATATGTAGCAGAATTTTTCTTCAAACAGATTTTAAAACAATTGTACACCTAGATAGCAGAATTTTTTTAAACAAACAAGACATACAACAGATTCTTTTCTATAGAATTAAAAAGAAGAAAAAATAGAATAAAATTTAACAGTATGGTACTTCCCTGATATAAATTTTTTCCATTATTCTTCAAACAAGGGAATTCCACTTCTCCAAGAAACCAACAACAACATCCTGAAAATCAAAGCATGTAATCCATGTAAAAAAACAACAAATACAAAGAAAACATAAGATAATGTAACCTCACTTTATTCAGAGTACAATAAGAACAAAAACAAGAGTAAACACTGAAGAAAGAACATGGGTTGACACCCATGAAGCACTGAAATTAAAGTCTTCAGTTAGAATTTATTTAATTACAATTTTTTTGTGTTTTATGCTTTATTGAAAACAAAAAAAACACGGGTTTCCTCCCATGAAGTGCTATATTTATAGTCCCCTGCCGAACATACCTAGAAACTAACTGTAGTCACTAGGTGGATGTGGTTTCCTTAATAGGAACCACTAAATGTTTTTTGCCCAATTGTTTTTAACAGAGAAATGAGATTTGGGGGCACCAAAACTTATGGAAACTAAAACTAAACTCCCATAGCCTGAAATAACCCATAAGTACAACCCTTTTATAGTTGTGGGTATAGTGTTTTCCACTTATAGAATTGTTTAATATTTGAAACATTTAACTTTTTTAGGATGGGAAAACAAAGCAGGTGCTTAAATGTTTGTGGCATTATTCTCATGGTTATCTCTAACAACTTCAATATAAGCTTATTAAAATTCAAGGATGATAATGGATGAGTTGTGATTAGTAAGTTCAAGAAGGGAATCAATAGAGTGCTGAACAGAATCATGTACAATAGAAATCAAGTGTAATTACCCCTCTGGACTACTATCAATATCATGAGAAGGCTCATCACCCTTCATATTTGAGTATGGAAGTCACAGATAGGGAAGATAATTAATTTTATCACAACCATATTCAGATCTAAAAATGTTGTAAATCTCTTCAAAAATATCCTCATTTGTTAAGTCAAACTAAACATCAACTATTTATATCAAATCAATTCTACAACCATAATATAGTGTGTGCTCAACCTTTACTTCAAGTTCATGTTCAAAAGTCTCACTTCCCAAAACAAGGCCTGTAGTGTGTTAAACAAATTTCAAATTAGGGGGAGAAATGTTTAATCCGGCATCAATAAATTGAAATTCTAGATTGTTCAAATTCAAACAGTTTCCCCAAAAATGACAACACTACCTTACATTTCAATACCCAAAGTTTTCGAAAAGTGATTAATATGAGAATATGAAAATAAAAACTCATCAGTTAATATTTCTTAAAATACCATTCCCTCATCCTCATCATCCATAACCATTTCAAAAATTATTCGGTTAATAGGTTCTAAACATGGAAGAGAAGTTTTCAATTGAGGTTTAAATATTTCAGATTCTTTAACTTCTAGCTTAAGGTTCTCTTCCAACATACTTCCCATTTTTAATTCTGGTTCAATATTCATGATTTTAGAAATTTTTGGTGAAGAATGTTTAACCTTCAAGTTTTTATTTTCTAGTTTATCTCCTACCCGAGTGACTTCATTCTAAAAAATTCTAAAATAGTCATTTTTCTCTAATATAGGAATTATGAAGGGAAATTGGTATCCCTTTTCAATCTACTTCAATTAATCCATAGAATTGTCCAACTCAACATCAATAAAGTTCATTTTGGGGTTTTCAATGTTGTTTTTTGAATTTTTGAGTTGGTTATTTCCACAAGTGATTCATCATATTCAAGTTCTTAAAAATAAAGGGTTTGTTGCCCAGTTTCATTATCACTATCCTATTCAACATGAATTTTAAATCTTTTATAAACATTTTCCCTTTCATTTATTTTAGATTCTTTTTGTTCTTAAAACTTTTATTGTAATTCGAAGAGCATTTTTTCCAAACTTTTCATTCTTTGATATTTCTCTTTAGTGTATATTTAGTATGAATTTCATGATTTTTATTAAATTAATAATTCCAAACAACCTCCCTAGAATCCAATTTGGATACAATTAATTTAATTTTAGTTAGGAATTCAGGATTAGATTCAATTTTTTGCTCATTATCTTTAATATATTCAATCTGTTGTGGCTGGTTAAAGACACACTACTAGGCAGTGTGCCCATAACACCCACAACATAAACAGTAAAGCCCAACTTGATGATATAAATTCTCAAATATTCCATTTTTTAACTAAAAAGATGTTAGATTAAACACAAAAAGTTTCAAAGTTGATGGAGAATTTTTGATGTTCAACAAAAGTCGCAATGAAGCTCACAGATTATTATTTTTAACAAGTTTGTTTTGTTTTTTATTTGTTTTTTTAATTTTAAAACCCCGGAGTCTAAGAGAATGCCTTCCTTGGAAAAGAAACCAAATTTTTTATATGACCAGAGGTCATCACATCCCTCAAAATATTATTTATAAACCTACAATGGTATAGTATTGAAGGGTAGAACCCAAGGGATGGTAGGTGAGTTTTCTAAGGGTTTATTATTTATTAAACTCCACTACTGTCAGCAGTGAAGGGGGATTTTTTTTTACTTTTTAAATTTTTATGTTTTTTATTATGATTTTATTTAGCTAACAGAAATCTGAATTCAAGAATAAGTCCAATAAACTATATCTAATTCTATATACTACACTAATGCTACACTAAAGTACTGATAAACTAAAGAAAACAATAAACTAATACAGGGAATCAATGGAAAAGGAGATCTGGTCCACTAATGTCACTCAGAAAATCTAATCTATAGGTAAAAATAGTTTACTTATTCAAAACAAATTGTTGAAACACACCTCAATTCATAACTGATTAATATCCCTCACAAGGAAATTCAAGATGCAGAGGATTAAGTTATGGAGTTAACCACACCAAAATTTAACCAAACTACTAACAAGTTTGAAAAAAATGTATTTTGAAATAAAATTTCTATAAATTTCCAAAGTTAATTACATTAAAGTTCTAATAGATTGAAATCAATTGATAGGTGAATCAATAGAATATAGAATCATAATTCAATCTCACCGATTGATTATGATTCTGAAAAATGTAATGTAATTAAAGATGTTTTAAAGATAAACCAACATAATCTAATTCCCGAGTGAATACAATATTACCCTATGATCATCTTGATTGAAGTAGTGAAAAATATCCAAGAATAGAGTACTAAAATTATGGAGGAGAAATAACTCCCCAAAGGTTTCTCCCCTCTCCGGCTCCTACAACTCCATTTCTACTCATCAATCTCTTGATATTCTCCTCTCTCGAAAAATTTGGTGTGGAATGAGAATGAGAATCATCCAAAAATTCTTTAGATACTTTTCCTTAAAACTCTGTTGTCATTTGATGCACGTCACTAAATGTTTCCACCGACATACTTTGGTTCTTTATCCTTTGACCGCACACATGCATTTTTTGGTGCATCACACATTGCACTATCTTTTCCCTCATGACCAACTTCCTACTAGTTAGTTAAATGAATGTGGATGTGTATTTGACTTTGGTGTGAACCTACAAGTACAAAACAGTGGATCATTAAATCAACTAAAAAGAAAACATAAATAATTACTTTAAATAATAAGTTAGATTATAATAGATTGTTATTAATTAAAAGATAACATAATTGTTTATTTAGGTTACTTTATTAAAAGTTGTTATATAAGCTATTATTTAAATTTTTTAAATTATTACTATAATAATTAATTTCATTAAAAAGTTATATTATAATTATTAACATATTCAATTCATTAATTATTAAGGTTAATAATTTTTTTAGGATTATTATTTTAATCTATTATAATAAATAGTTTTATTTTAAATATTACAATTTATATTGTTTAGTTATCATAGTTTATTTATTTTATTATAATCTATAAATCATTATTAATTATTTTGGTTAATTTATTAAAAAATTCTTTTTTATTAATATTAATTATCTTCTATTTATTATTTATTTATAGTTATTAACATTTAACATTTTGATTTAGTTATTTTTATATTAGTTTCTATTGTAGTTTTATTTCTATTTTTTAAGATTATTCTATATCCCCCTCAACAAATCGGAAAAACCTTAAAGGGAGGGGGGAATTTTATTGGCGCAAGCACTAGCCTCTACAGCGGCTAGTTCCACCTGGTAGAAGGAGGAG
Organism: Viscum album; assembly: GCA_963277665.1. Lineage (NCBI taxonomy): Eukaryota > Viridiplantae > Streptophyta > Magnoliopsida > Santalales > Viscaceae > Viscum > Viscum album. Next base: position 180,320,503 of record OY728165.1, read on the forward strand.
GCCGGTTCTCCTCTAGCACAACTGCTGGTCACTGCTCTACTCCAAATCTAGTGCGACCTCGACATAAGAGGCTCATCCTCCTTAGGCCCGGAAAACACTGGTGGTCCTCCCAAGCACCGGCTCAGCAGTGACATGCACTTCCAATGACAGGACCTCCCTTCTCAGCTCCTTGGTGGTGCACCACAAATGATTCAGGAGATTCGCGGTGCAACGACAGACTAGACTCCTCTTTCTCCCTCAAGCGGCATGAGGTCAGATACACAGAGGCAAAACTCGATTACAGAGGCAATTGTCTTCTACCATCAAGCGACGAGTGAGAAGTGGTCTCCTCTTATTCATGTGGAATTCCTTCCTAGTTGAACTCCTCCTTCAAACGGTGGCCAGATCAGTGGAAATTCAAGCTCCTTCCCTGTTTCAGCTCTGAGATGCAGTTAGATTGGGAGATACGAAATGTGTTACCCTCCTCACACAACACTCTACAAACAAGTGGACTCCCCCCTATCCATAAAAGTAGCGGCGGAACACCAAGAATAGATCATGCTTGTGTCAACATGATGATTTCAAATTTGGTTGCAAATCTCGTGTGAATCTGTTAAAAAATGTTTTACTGGTTAAATTTTGTAAAAGTTAATTGTGGAAAGGAAGTGAAGTAAAGGATGAGATTTGTTATTATGGTGAAAAATAGGGATGCGGCATGAAAGGAGCATTGATGGATGGAGTGGTCAGCTTCTAGGGTAAAAGGAAAATGGTGAGACATTGAAAAACCAATGGGGATAAAAGAACGGTGAGTGAGGGTTGCAGGAGGGAAAGGACCGGTGAGTGCGATAGGCTGTCGTTATGAAGGTGAAATTGATATAAGGTCTGAATCGGGGAGTCAAAGACTCGCCGATAAAAGGATGGAAGCAAGGGAGTAAGGATAGGGGTGTGTCACTGATAAAAGCATAATAAAATAACAAGACACTGATAGTTAAAATAAAAGATGAGAAACTGATGAGATGAGACCGATGGTAGAAGAAATAATCGTTGTGGGCATCGGTGAGTCATGACATTGGTGAGTCGTGGCATCGGTGAGTCGACTCACTGATAGAATAAATTGAAATGTTAATAGTAAAAAATTAATATTAAACAAATAATAAAATTAAAAAAATATTAATTTATTAAAACAAAAGAGAAATTAACAAAACTGTTAAAGACTAAATAATTAATTTAATTAAAAACTAACTAAATTATTAAACAAACTAAAATTAAAAATGACTTAAATATTAACTAATAATATAAACATTATGATTAATTAATTAAATTTCTAAATAAATTCAAAGCACATACATAGAACTAACTGCAAACATGAAATTAAAATAATTAAAATTAACTAAATATTTTGAACAACTAAGTTAATTAATTAAATAAAAAAAGTGAAAACATAAAATTAAGAACGCATTATTTTATTAAACTTTAACTTAAATTGATAAATTATTTTTTTAATATAATAACTAAATAGATTAATAAATAAAGTTAATTTATTTTAATAAATCCAATTTTAATTTTAATTTTTTAAATTAAGAACTAAATTAGATTAATGAAAATAAAAATGAATGATTGATTAAATAACAAACATTTAAAATTATTAAAATATTAACCAGATTAATATTATTAAACTAAAATTAAGTTAATATAATTAGAATAATTATATTGACTAAATTAACTATTTAAAAGACTAAAAACACATATTTCATTATAAAAATGATTAATTAATAAATTTACTGATAGAAATGCAAAAGTGCCTTTATTTATTATAAACTGTAAAAATAAATAATTAAATTGTTAAAAATTTAAATAAAATATGTGGAAAAAATATCTAAAAATAAATCCATATCAGGCCTCAACTATTTAAAGGCCATCCATCTTTGAAATTTCACAGTGGCAGTAGAATTAAATATTAAGGGGAGAATTATAATATCCCCCTGAAGTTTTTAGGTACTATTCATTTCATGGTATTATGTTTTCATTCTCTCCTTTGACTCTATGAATTATTTTTCAATTTTTTTTTTGTTTCGGTTGGTATGAGATTTTGGGGGAGAGTTTTTGTTCATTATTTGGAAGTTATAGTGGTATTTATGTTGTTGGAATAAGAGTGGATGAGGACCTATATATGGAAGGGTAATAGGTAGTCCACTAGAGGGCCGGTGAAATCCATTGGCCAACAAGTTATAGTAAGGTAAAAAAAATAGACTACATAAATCCCATCAGCTAGCCGGTGGGGAGTGAATTGGAGTAAGAATTATCCATGTACCACTAGACATCCCATAGGCTCTAAAGATATGTAAAATACACTATCTAGTTGATGGTATCCTCCGGTTGGGTAGTTACAGCCTTTTGGTCAGTAATTATAAGAATAATTACATATTTCAACCACCTGATACACCCATTTTAATTCTAATATTATATTATTTGACCGTAATTCAATACATTGACTATGGGACTCTGTTGTGGTGTTTTTTTATCTCTCAACTCAATTCCATTAGTGGATTAAACCATTAATATAATTTTTGTACCGTTCATGTTGAGTTAATATTTTTTCTTGTCAGTGATCTCATTCTTCATTCGAATCTCAATGTTTCTTTCAGTGGTCAGAATTATCTAGTAGTTTAAATATTTTATCAGTGTTTCAAATCATAATTCCTTTTATATTTGTTTCATAATTGAGGGTGGATGGATGTATCTGGAATCCTCATGTTTTTTTTGATTAATAATTGAGGTGGTAAGTTCCCTCTTTGTCCATATTTGTTCTAGATCATGTAAATTTGGAGATTTATGATTGAGGATTCATGTAATAGGATATATTATCAATTCATAGGTCCCTATTATCACCTTGGATTATTATTTTTCCATGTTCATGGTTATTCCAAGTGTTTCAAGATATAAGTGGTTTCATAACATTCCATTACCTTATTGACCATTATTGCTTTAATTTCTAAATTTATTTCTAATATTTTCTAAAAGTTATAAAAAACATTTTGATGGAAAATTGTGGTCTTTAATTTTTTTTAAATAAATCTCCCATGTATGTTTTGATGGAAATGTTATTAAAGTAGGTTTTGTATGATTTTTGATGTTCCTAATGATTGTTTAATAACTAAGAAGGGGGAAATGTTGAATCCATGACTGTCAATTTTAAATTTCCACTTTAGGAAAAATAACAATTTTATGATTTAATACTTTATTCCTTATAAAATTTTAGTAAGTTAAATTCATGAAAATATATAAATTTATTAAAGGCATGAATGACTTACATGGTTAATCCTCAATGTGGGAAACTACATCCTTAAGTTATCCACTTGCGTGGGTCTTCGGAAATAATTATTTCAAAGAAATGAATGTAACTTAAGTAATCTATCATTGGAAACATTTTATCTCCTGATAGGAAATATTATACTGAATCTTTTCAGTTTAAGAATTTTCAAACAAAAATTGATCCAAAAAGATAATAAATATCACTAAAACTTTCTACACTATAAAGTTATGTTTTGAAACAATGTAAAATGTGTCTAAGTCCGATGGCCTCTGTCCAATAAACATAGTCTGATTTCCGTAGTCTAAAGGAAAATTTCTCAAACTATTTCTATTTCATAAATTTTTTATCTACCTTTTTAATATAAAAACATATTCTCAAAATTCTACAAAAAAACACAGACCAATCTTCTCAAACCAATTCTCATTATTTGGTAATCTAAAGTTACTTATGCCCAATCTTATGATTGGAAATCTCAATCTAGAAAACATTATTCAACATAAAAATAACTTTAGTATGGATAACTCACCTTAGACACAAACCTTTTAATATTTTCATTTGTTTGTCTTGATAAACAGTGATAAGTACAAATGTACTTTGCACTGCTATTTATAGGTGATCCAGTATAGGTAAGGGTGGGAAACCAATTTTTTTTTCTTTCTCAATTAAATTTCATAAATTGTAATTTCACAATAATTTTAATTTCATTCAAAGTCATCTCAAATATTTCCAAGAATTATAATGTATACTATAATATTTTTAAATATTCTAAACTCTTCTCTAATTACCTTACTTTAAAAAAGATACAAACCAACTTGAAATAAAAAACATAGAATCATCAAAATATACAAATTTATAATTGTTTTTACAAAACACTATTCTTAAAATTATTTTTTTGAAACCCCGTCATTTTCCTTGTCCCATTGAACCACATGAAACATAATGAACCAGACTAATAAGTTTATATTTAAAGAAAAATTCTTATCATCTCAAACTTTGTATAAAAAAATATTCCAATATAAATTCTTTAACAAGGGAATTAAACAACCAGAACATCAAAATTATTCTTCCTATATTAAATTCACTTAACCCACTTATGATTAAAGAAAATTATCTCAACAAAAAAAAATTCGCATAGTGTGTTAGTCCAGGAACAAGAAAATATTTGACTACATTGCTACAAGTTCTAATGAATTTACCTACATACTCCATCTCTGTCTAGTAAAAACTACAATATATCTGACTCTTTATTTTTTTGTAGAAATGTTTCCTTTCAAAAAATAAATATCCCCATTTTTAATTTCTCATGAATTTTGATCTAGTTTCTTGAGCCACTTAATTTCATTCATATTTTAAAAAAATGCATAAACTCAACAACAACACCTTCAATGAATAGGACCAATTCTATATCTGATGAATCAGTGTCAAAAGATTATTTTATGAATCAGCATGAACAACTCACCTAATGAATTTAAATGAATGTATCATCCAATAAATTGGAATTAACAACTTGACCATTGAATATTCTAGTTATTTAATATTTTTTTATACTGTGTTATCTCAGTAACCAAATCACTTCTCTCTTTTTGGAAAAAATCTTCATCTGATGATCTTCGTATGAATAATTCGATCAAAACATCCTTTAGTATAAACTCATAAATTGTATCCTATTTGATTAGGTTTGTATAGTGTCTAAGACTGATCTAAAGTATCTAATGCATCTATTATGATATGTCTGATGGACAATGTCATGGAAACAACATCTCATTATTAATCAAGTAATAACATGACCAAACTAAAAATTTCTACTAGAAGCGTCATCAAATGTTTATTATTAGGGATCCTTAAATCATAGAAATTTTAATTTTTTAAATATATTTACAATTTTACCCTTCCTGCGTCTATTTCATCCAGTTCCACTATTTCCAATATGTTGAATTTTGATTAATTCACTTCTATTATTATTTTTAAATCTTTAATCGTGTGATTGTCATGATATTGAGAACATTGAGATCATTACATCCTCATATGGCCTAATTTGTAAGGTTTCAAACTACCCAAATTACTATATTTATAACATTTAATTATCTGGAAACATTATATATAACACATATATTTACATTCATCTATTTTAAAAAAAACATGAATAAAATATAGATGTTAAAAAATAATAAGCATTGTTTAACAACATTAAAAAGGATCATAAATCGCCCCATTCATATTTTTTGATGAATCTCATTAATAACTTTTTTCATATTTTCATTCCAAAAAAATAAGAATTTTTCACAACTCATATTTTTAACGTTTGTCAAAACAAAACCTTTCTTAAAAGAGAGTGTCCTAACACCATAATAATGGATAAATTAATTTTTATAAAGGAAATTTATCCCTTAATGAAAAGAAAATATACTTCCATGTTAATATATGCTCCCCCTAACTTTTATTTTTCTCTCAATTTTATTTCCCTCCCCCATTTTATGATTACCACAACTTCAGATTCATTTTAGTATGAAAATTCTCCCTTGTAGGATAATGTTATACAAATTATCCCCCATTTTCAACATAATCCAAAGTTTAATGGGATGTTTCTTTAATGTATTTAGGAATTATTTGGTAGCGGCTAAACATGAATTTGAGGCTAAATTATTGAAATCTCTCCCTCTGCATATCTTTATTGAAAACATCAACAATTTTATATTTTATTCAAATATATTCCAATTAAACATATCCAATAGAAAATTACTTATTCATGATGTAAATGTTAATATAAAATTTCTTTGATCTAGAGTGTTAGAAATGATTTTTAAAATGATCAATTACACTGTAATTATCTCAAAGCATCTTTAATGGTGTATAAACCTAAAATTTCAAATATTCCAATGAAACATTCATCCATATCATTTTTGTACAAGCCTATGTTGCTACACTAAATTTTGATTTTGTTTTTCAGAAAGTTACTAACATTTTTTGTTACTATAAAAACTCAAAAAATCATTCTCACAAGGTTGACATCAAAAGATTCTTCTCTACTTCCTCAGTAAATTATTTTTAATGAATTTTTTCATCTCCTACAAAAATTATATCATCTAAAAAGAAAATTATAATCATGGTACTTGTGCTAAATTCTTTCACATAAAAGTTTATATCAACCTCTCCTTTATAAAAATTAAACATTCTCTAAAAATTATCAATTTATAAATAACATACACAAGGGGCTTGTTTCAACCTATACAAGTACTTCTTCAATTTCAGAACCGTGCTTCAATCTTCTTCAACTAGAAAATCTAAAGGCTCTTCAATGTAAACTTCTTCTTAAATCTCACAATTTTCGAAATATAACTTTATATACATCTAGTAAAATTTGTAACTTAGATGTGTAGCCACTTTTAGAAACATTCTAATAGTTTATAATCTTCAAATAGGGGAAATGTTTCTTCAAAATACACACCTTCCACCTATTCAGAGAATTTACAAAAAAGTCTTGATCTATTACTTGTATATTCTCAATTTGTATTCAACTTGTTTTATAAAACGATTTTATTTTAATAACATTTTTTCTAATGGTTGTGGAATAATATCCCACACATCAGTTTTTTTAATTTCAACTTACTCTTCATTCATTTCATTCACATATTCATTGTGTTTTACTAATTCAGAAATTTATTCCAATTAAATTTTTGTACTTAGTGATGTCTGGTTTTCTAATATCAACCTTTTTATAATCTAAATATAATCTTTTTAATTTATTACTATATTTTATGTTTCATAATTCTTATATAATGTATGAAATTTAAAATCTTCCTTTTCAACATTACTTTCTTCATCACATGAATCTTATGAATCATGATATATCTATTTTGTCTCAAATTTACATTCGTTGGAAGATTTAATCTTTTCTTCTTCAACATTTTTAACTTCCTTTATTAAGGAGTTTTTATTTTAAATAATATTCACATTATAGGAATCCAACAACTTTTTTATAAGTTGTTTCCAATATTTTTATCTTCCTAAATTTAGTGAATATCCAATTAATGTTGTTTCAACATATTTTTCATCAAATTTCTCAATATTTTTTTAAATTTTATTCAACTAGGATATCCAAAAAAACATGAAATATTTTATTTTATGTTTTTTTCGAACAAATTTTATTGAAATAAGTTTATGATTCTAGAAATAAAAAAATTAAATTGTTCACATGTATATAAGTGTTAAAGGCTTCAATATAGAATTTTTTTTAAATTTTATATTATGCCAACATGCTTATTGTCAATTACACTAAACTTCACTTTTTTCATTTCTATAAATTTATTTTACTGGTGTATAGAAAATTATACTTATTTTTAATTCCATTTTTCATCTAATATTAATCAATGGTATTACAAGTTTATTTATTTTTATTATAAAATCTCAACTTCATTATATAAACATCTATTTCTCTCTCTAATTCTCTTATAAAATCATTGATAATTTCTATTACCTTTGAATTATTCTTCATAAACATAATTTTGTTTATTTGGGTGAAATCATCAATTAAAGTGATAAATAAAAAATCTCTTTTCATATTGATGTCTCATGATTCCACATAAATCATAGTGAATAATCATAAGAGGTGGAGTAAATTGAGTTTCTACTTTTTTTGGATTTTACTAACCATTTTTACTTTATGAAAAGTTATATGAAAACCATGTACATTTCTTTTAAATGTAGAGATGTTTATAAAAGCATAAAATTTTTAATTTTTTTTCAAACATATCTATCTACGATTCCTATTTCTACAATACCATATATTTTTTAAACTTTAGTACTCATGTAATATGAGTAGTAAAGTTCTCCTATAAGAAATAAATTTTAACTGGTTCTTTCTCTCCTTGTAATTACTTTACCATCATCTATATTTATGGTGAAAGTGGAATAATTTCTGAATTTTAATTATTTTCCATCATCAAAATGTTAACTCACACTATGTATGTTATGTTTGATCATATAAACATGTTAAAAAACCATATATTTCAACATGTCTACATAAATTTTAGATGTTCAAATTCATCTAATTTTTACATAACTATAATTCTAGTGGTATATACCCCCCATTATAATTCGTCATCCACATTAAATATTTACAAATCTCATATCATGTTTAAGTAAAAAAACTAACAAGAATCCATTTTTATCCTTTTATTCTTTTATGGTTGTATCATCATCAAATTCTCTTTCCGAAACATTATTCTTTCCATTTCCTTTAATTTTATAGAATAAAAACATTTCCTTGGATGTTTTTTCATACATTATTTGGAATAGTGGAAAACATGATCACATATTCCACATACTTCTTTAAGACATTCCAATTTGTTTTCTGTTGGAATTTTTCAAAAATATTGGGAGTTCAGTTTTCTATCTTTTAGTGTATAATGAAAGTTACTCATTTTGTTTCTAATATTTCTTCACCTTTATTAATACCTTCTTAAAATAAAAGACAATAATATCAAAAAAAAATTAAACATCAATATCCATAAATTCTACAACACTAACAGAATCCATCAAAACATCATTTTCTATGGAATTATGATCTTTCCCTATTATTATGTAGTCAAGGTTCATAACATTTTTCATCATTTCTTTCCTATAGGCATGAAAAAACCTTCTTCTCGGGGTAATTTTTAACATATATTTATCTGATGGATTTTTCAATTCCCTTCTCATACTATGGTTTACCAACACCTTTATTAACATTTCAATTTTTTTAAAAATCATACAAAACATTATTTTTGGAAGGTGGAGAATTAACTTAATTCTTGGAATGATCTTTTTTTCTATAGTTTTAGAAGATTAATATTTTTCATCTAAATCCTTACTAAATGTTTTATTCAACATTATTTAGGTACTTTCAACCTCATGGAGTTTTGAATGAGTTTAATTAAATTCATTTTCCTTAGCTAACAAATTCTTACTGAAGTCTCAAACCATCTTTCCCTATTTAAACATTTTTATTCTGTAGAATATGATCTCCTAGATGTATTATTATTCCTTATTATAAAAATACTTTCTTCCTTTAGTCACTTATATACTTTCATTCTTCAATATTCTGATTTCCCTCATTAGAGGACTATTTTTCTCAAGACATGCAACAATTTATGATCTATCCTAATACTCTCTGTTTGATTTCTCACCTCATTCTTCTAAAATATTTGACAAATCTTCGTTTTTCTCATCATTTTCATAGATCATTATATTACTTCTTGAACTTTCATTTTCTAAAGAATTAGTCTCATCCAAGTGACATTCAAATTTCTTGGATGTTTTAACAATCTTCTTATGCTGCGTTTTTTAGAATGATCTTCAACTTCACCAATTTTATTTTTAGGTCAATCCAAATCATAATTCCCTATTCCACCATAATAAAAACTTTTTATAGGATGGTTTCCTCCATATGTTTCTCTTCCTCGTTGATTTTTATTTCAGAAAAGAGTGATGGGGTTTTGTTTAACTCATCATCTTACTTATCTTCTTGGTAAAATGGATAAAAATCATTAGCATTTTTAATTAACATATTTATCATATCCTAAAAATATATTTGTACTTTTTATATTCTTGTTTTAATATTGGATTTTTATCATTTTATATGAAATAACAAATTTATTCAAGTCATCAATAGAAAAATATTCATTATCTTATGTGGCATAGATTTTATAGTCAACCCTATCGATAAATTTTGTTAGTAATTTCATAAAAATTATTGAATCTTCCAAGACTTATCTAAAACAACTTATATGGAAAACAACTACATTTACTCTAGGTAAGTACTCATCAATATTTTCTCCATCTCTCATTATTATGTATTCAAATTTTATATGTCAGATTTTTATCGTCACCTTCTTGACTTTACTATTTACTTAAAAAATACTATAAAGCTAGTCCCACAAAATATTTATTGTTTTGAGACCCATCACCATTATATAATTTTTTTTGAACAGATACCTTCTAATATCATTTCTAACTTCCCCATCAACATAAATATTTCTCTTATTATAAAATGTAATAGGGGTATCATTTTCAATTAGTGGAAATCCTATTATTGCAACATGAAAAATCTCTAGACTATGTGATAGAAGATCATAGTCATTATGTTCTCTCATCCAAAATTTTTTTCTATAAAATTAAGAATTCAGCTAAAATTGATAGAATTGAGATTATCCATGAAAAGGATTTAATATGGTAACCATGCTCAGATTCCACATGAGGCTCTTAAAGATCATTAAATCTATGAATATTGGGGGTGTGGAATCAATCATTTCCTTTTTACAAATCCCACATTTAAGAAACTTAACCCCTACAGCATGTTAGAGTTTCTTCCTTATCAAATTTTACAGAATTCAAATTCTTGAAAAAAATTATAATTAAATAAGGAACACATCATTAAAAAAATTACCTTAGTTTGTAATACTACATCCCTCTCATAACCACTCCCATTGGACATTAGAAATTAACATTTAAAAAAAGTGAATACATATTGTGTCAACTCCCATTGGACACCTTATATCTCCTCATAGTAAATATTATTTAAATTATCATTATTTTACAAATTTTAATTTAAAAAAATCGAGCAAAAAAACATAAATATATGTGAGTATTTTTACGCCAAAATGGTATGTTTGGAAACTCTGTTTGATGTGACTATGTCTGATGGCCTCAACCCAATGAACTCAGTCTGATTTCCCCAATTCAATGCACCATTTCTCTATCAGTGCTTTCTCAAAAAATTGTGATCATCTTATTTAAAAAAATAATCATCTCAAAATTTTACTCAAGAAAAAATAGACCGATCTTCTCAGTATAATTATCTCTATCTAGTAGACTACTCATACCATTTTCTGGTCTTTTGATCAGAAATATCTCTCTAGAAAACTATCTTTAACATAAAAATAATATTGGTTGGGAAAACATCATCAAACACAAAAATTTTCAATGTTTCTAAATTTTTCCTCTCTAAATATTGAAAAGTAAAGAATTTATTATGTACCACTATTTATAATTTCTCTAATAAATGTATTGAATGGAAAAAAAATTCTTCTAGAAATTATTTATATTAAAAATGACATAAAACCATTTTAATGAAAAAACATAACATCCTTAAAATTTATAACTATAAAATTTTAATAAAAAAACATCAATCTGGAAATGATTATCTAGAAATCATATCATATGTCTATTCCTCTTGACCAAATTGAAACAAACTCAACCAAACCAATATGGTTCAAGTGAAAATTCTATTATTCTCAAATTACACTTTTGAACCAAATTTTTATATTACTGACAATATTTAACTTGAGAATTAAAACATCAAATCTTTGAAATGATTTATCCTTTGATAAATTCTCTTGACCCACTAAAGATAGAAAAACATTCTAAAAATAATAATGAAAATTATTATCATTATATTTCTCCAAGATAGCTGAAGAATCTTGAATACATTATTGAAACCTATAAAGACATAATTTTTTAATTCCATATCAATATGGTTGAAAATTCAAAAGATCTAACATTTCATTTTATTGAGAAATGTGTCTGGGTACAAATTGGATCTCCCCCATTGTCTTTTCTTAGGAATTCAAATCAAATTTCCTGAATTACTCTATTTCGTTCATTTTTTAAAAAACCACATAAAATTATAAATAGAAACATCATAGATACATTAAAAATATCTATTTGATAAATAGATGCAGAAATCTAATCTGATACATCAACATTAACATATAATCTAATGAATTGGATTAAAGAGCTCATCTGATGAATAAACATTAATACATCATCCAAATAATCCTCTACATGTTTCATATTTTTCAAAACCACATGATCTCGTCAATAAACATAATTCCAACATTTTGAAAAATTTAATGTTAGGTGACTTCTATCTGATTCCTTGGTAGAAAATTTCCTATTGTATAAATTCAGAAGCTATATTTTGTCATATCTAGTCTATATAGTATCTAAGATTAATCTTTATCATCTGATTCCCCTCTTGGGATTCATCCAACAAATATAGTAGGGAAAAATTACATATTTCCATGTCAAATAAATTCATATACAAACTCATACTTTATTCCATAATAATCATCTAATGGATTATCCATATTAAAAAATTGTACTTTTTTGGGGAAAAAAATTAAACTTCTATCCATCCTACAAATTCTCTATCTGGTGTTGTTGTGTCTGAAACACTATATCCATAACACTTAAACATACCTTATCTTTTTGTAATATAGTATCTTGATATTTACATGATGTTTAGAACTTTATGATCAATAATGAATCATCTGACTTTATATATAAAGATCTAAAACTACACAACATACTAATTTTCTCACATTTACATCTCTATAAACTTCCAAAAATATTCAAATAAGAACATTAAACACATTTACAAAAACATTCCTAAAAAATTAGTTTTAAATGAAAGAAACAATTTCCGAAATAACAACACAGAGAATATTTAATCTCCCCCTTCATATTTTTTTACAACTCATGATAAAAAATTCTTTCAAATCATTATTTTTCAACACTTTAGATTTTTCAAAACTCATATTTTTATCATTTACCAAAACAAATCCTACCTCAAAACTGAGTTTCCTTCCAGCACATTATTGAAAAAAGTAATGTTATTGAGGTAATTTCACCCATCAATGAAAAAAATATGAATCAATATAAAGATAAGACCCCCAACCTCAAATTTTTTATTCTATCACATTTTTTTCTCCTTCCATTTTTATGATAACCATGTTGTTAAGTAATAAAATTCCCCCTTATATGATAAAGTTACACAAGTTGTCCCCCTTTGTCATCATGATCCAAATAATGATGGGGGATTTCCTTAAGGAATTTAGGATGTCATTTTGGAAGGTTGAAAATGATGTTTCGTCCCCAATTCTTCAAATATCTACATTGACATAGCATTTTTGAAAATATAAAAAATTCAATATTTTCTGAAATATATTTTAGTAAAACATAACCTCCATCAAAATTTTATTTGATAAACTGAAATTTTATATCAATTTTATTTGATCATGAGTGTTGGATAGGATTTTTAAAATGATAAATATCATTCTAATTATCACAATATATCTTCAATGGTTTAGAAACATCAAATTTGAAATCATGGAACTGAAAATTCATTTGTAGTATTTTATTACAAGACAATGTTTCTAAAAATTATTCTAATTCTTCTTTTCTCAATGTCACTAACAATTTTTTCTTACTATTCCAACTCACAGCACATTATTTGAATATTTATGTATCATAATTATTATTTATTTCCTCAGTACATTATTCACAAAAAATTTATTCATACCTAGACAAAAAATATTATATATATATGTAATTACGAAATTGGTGTTGGAGTGGACATATTTCACCTTTAAGTTCCTATCAACCATTCCTATAAAAATCGAAATTCTAAAAAAATTATTATATTTTGAATACCAAGAACAAGGGTATTGTTTCACCCATATAATTATTTGTTTAATTTACTATCCTTTCTTCCATATTTTACAAGTATATAACCACTAGGTTGTTTAATGTACACTTCTTCAACAATATCACCATTTACAAAGAAAAATTTAGATCATTCTGGTAAAAATTATAAATTTAATGTGCCATAACTACTATAACCATTATAATAGTTTATAATACTTCAAAAGGGGGAAATGTTTCTTAAAATTACACACCATCCATGTATGAATTATTTTTTAAACCTTTCATTATCTATTTGTTAAAACTTCTCCATGTAAATTAATCTTTTCTCTATACACCCATCTTGTTCCAATAACATTATTATCTACTAGATGTTGAAAAAGTTCCCAAGATTCATTTTTCTAAATTTCATCTAAATATTCATTAACTGTATTCAACTATTCTTTATGTTTTATTTCTTGAGAATTTTATTCTAGTTTAAATTATCAAATGACTGATGTTTTATTTACTACTATAAATCTTCTCCTTTTTTGTGTCAATAAATTCTAATTTCCAAGTGTATTTTCAGTTTCAACCTATTTTTTAATGTATGAAATTTCAGTTTATTTTCCCATATTTAATTTCCTTATAGCATAATTCTTATGAGGTTTGATATGTTAGTTTTGGCTCACTTTCAATTTCCTTGGTAATCATCAGTTTTTATTCTTCAACATTTTCAACATCCTTTGTTAAGGAATTTGGATTTTCGTTATCTCTTCTCATAAATGGAATCCACCATTTTTTGTAAAAAAATTCCAACATTTTTAACTTATTCTTATGGGGTGAATATACATATAATGTAAATTACTCATTCTTTTTATCAAATTCACCATGATCTCGATTTTTTATTTTTTGAAAACAAGAAATTCCAAAAAAACATGAAATATTTAACTGAATATTTATTTTTATACCACATTTCATAGGAAGTATTGTTTGAATCCAACATAAAAAACATATTTTTCACATGTACAGTAGTTCTAATAGATTATCTAAAGAAAAACATAGAAGGTTTGTATTCTACCAATATATACCTTCTCATTTCAACTAAAATTTTGTTTATCCATTATAAAACTCAATATTTCTAAGGGTTTTATGAAAAAAAAAATTCATTTGAATCCCTTATTTAATAAATTTTGATTTGAAGGAATTTAATTTGTGTTTATTTCAATTATTAGATCTCATATTCATTATATAAACATAAATTTCTCTCTCAAATTCTCTTCTAAAAATATTGAATATTTCTACTACCTCGAAATTATGCTTTATAAATATAATGTTGTTCATCCATGTGAAATCATCAATGAAAGTGATAAATTACAATTCTCTTTTTTTCTTGATGTCACATCATCCCATATAAATATGACTGAATAATCTCATGAGGTCAAAGAGGTTGAATTTCTACATTCTTGAGTCTTTTACTGACCATATTTCCTTTATAAAATGTTAAAAAATTATCATCATCAATTCTTTTAAACGTTGGATGGTTTCAAAGATAATAAAATTTTGAATGTTTTATCATACTTTTGTAATCAATATTCCCAAGTTCGTGATTCCACTAATTTTTTTCAACTATTACTCACTAGTAATAGAAGTTTTAATGTTCTCCCTACTGAATGATATTTCCACTAGTTTGTACTCCACTGGATACATCATTATCATCTTACGAACATATTATGATATAAGAATATTTTATAAATATCACTCCTTTTCAATTATCAAAATGTTTATTCACACTATATATTTTTGTTTGAGTCATCAATAAATTAAACATTCATATAATTAAAATTTTCGACTTCAATTTTAATTATTCCAATTCCTCTTGTTTTTAAGGAACTATCATTCTCAAAGGTAACTACTCCTATATCATTATTTTCAACATCTTTTAAGATATTCAAATATCGCATCATGTGTGAAGAACAACCATTGTCAATAATCCATAGATTTTTCCATTTCTTGGCTTTTAATGAAATCTCAACAAAAAATTCCCTATCCTCGACTTTTGTATCTCCAATTTCTATTTCATTTCTTGAATATGCACTTTTTCCTGTATGATGTTTCATACATTCTTTAGGTTAGTGTCTAAAAATGTCACATATTCCATATAATTTTTTTAGACATTCAATTTTTTTCATTGGAAATTTTCTATCATCGTGATATTTTACATTTCTGACATTCTGTGTTTTACAAAATTTACTAATTCTATTTCCACAAATTTTTATCCTTTTTTAAATTACATCTTTGGAGAAGTGAAGAATTATAAAAAAAATGTAATATCTATTTCCATAAACTACAAAACCACAAAAAAATCCAACAAATATGGATTTTCTATGGAATTAATATCATTTCATATAATAATATTGGAAAATTTCATAAAATTTTTGAACATTGGTTTCCTCTAGGAATGTTGAAACCTTCTTTTGTGAGTAATTTACATATTTTATTATGTGATATATTTTTTTCATCCCTTCTCAAACCAATATTTCCTAACACTTTTCCTAACATTATAAATGTTAGAAAAATCAGATGAAAAGTTATTTTTTGAATGGAGTAATTCACCTAATTATTGGAATGATCATTTTCTAAAATATTAGATGATTCAACATTTACATCTAAATAATTGGTGAAATTCATGTTCAACATTATTATGGAAATTTTAACCACAAGGATTTTTTATTGATTTTTATTAACATCATCATCCTCATTTTTGAAATTCTTACTGAGATCTTAAACCATATTTCCATATTCAACTATTCTTAGTTTTAGCTTAAGATCATCTGGATGTATTCTTATTCCTCCTTTGAAATAACTTTTCTACCTTCAATAAAATTTCCATGGTCATTCTTCATAATTCTGATTTCATTCATGAGAGGTCTATTTGTCTCAAGAAATGAAACAAGTTCGGATATGATATGATAGTCTCTATAAGATCTTTCAACTCATTAATCATCACTTTTTGATGAATCTTCCCTTTTCTAAACATTTTCAAAGAAGTTTTATATTATTTCTAATCATGCATCTTTCGATGAATCAATCCCATCTAAGTAAGATTCCACTTTCTTAATGTATATTCTTCTTCTCATTACAAAAAAATTCTTCTACCCACTAGTGTACTTACTTTATTTCTTGGATTTCATATTAAAAATCTTCCATTGAGTTTTTGTTCAAAATGATATTCAACATCACCAATTTTCTTATGGGAAATTAATATAAAAATACCCAATTATATCATACAAAAAATATTTACGAGTATTTTTTCCACTATACTTTCTTCTTCTAATTCAATTGTTTTTCAATATAATATACATGAATTTTTTGTAGAAATAATCATACTCCTTATCATAAAAACCACTAGAATTATCTTTCTCATCAATTTGAATTTTCATCTTTATCCTAGATTAAAAATCCATGTAATTTTTAATCATATTTTTTAATGATAAAGGTTTTCTAAATTAAAATAAAATAATAAATTTATTCTTTTCACTTATATATAAATCCTTATTGTATTATGAAGCTGATATTTTTGAATCAAACCACTCTATAAAATAATTAATTTCTTAACTATTATAGAATATTCCCAAAATTTTCTAAATCCTGTGGTAGTAAAAAACAAAATAATGTACTCAGGTGATGTACTCTTAAATTGATTCTCCATCTCACATTTTTATGTTTTCATATTTTCTATTCCATATTTTTAACTTCACTTCCCTTAGATTATTATTTCCTATGAAAATACTTTCAATATTTCCCCACATATTCATTTCTTTTTTTAAACCCTTCACCTTCATATAAATTATTTTTGATAGATACATTAGAATATAATTTTTAGATATTCCATAAACTTTAATGTTTCCCTTATCAAAAAAGGTATAAGGGGGTCTTTATTAATGTGTGGAAATAAAATTGTTACATCATAAAAAACATCCAGTCGAAGTGATAAAATATTGGAAATTTTTTTTGGTATCAATATAAATTTTCTACCAAATTTAGAAATTATTATACTATTGATCTAATTGATATTATCAATGATAATGATTAAATAAAAGAACCATACTCTGATACCATGTGAATTTCCTGAGTAATATTGAATCATTATGAATGGGGATTGAGTCAATGGTTTTTTGTTTCCAAATTTCATCATTAATGAACATAAACCTAGAAACATATTATATTTTCTTCTTTATCAAAATTTAGTAAATTAAAATACATGTATAAATTGAAATGTGGATAAGGCGCACATAATATATAGGGTTCATCCTTAGTGTGAGAACCTACATTCTTGTCATAGAAACTCCCTGGGGCCTATAAAAATTCACTATTATGAATAAGAGAATATAGCTTGGGACCAATCCCATTTAATATATTCTATATCTCTATAGGAAATATTATACTCAATACTTCCAATTTATATATTTTTCTTAATAAATATAATCCACAATATAACCAACAAATCGTTGAATCTTTTTTCTCTACCAATATATGTTTGGAAATTGGGTCTGATGTGGCTAAATTTTCTGGCCTACATCCAACGAAATCATTCTGGTATCCCTATTCCAATGAACCTTTTCTCAACCTTCATATGTTCAAAAATATTCTGATAAGCGTATTCAACAAAAATATTCTTCTCAAACATCTGCTAAAAAAACTCAGACTAATCCACTCTACCTGATTCTCTATGTTTGGTAGATTGTTCTTACTCTAATCCAATAATCATTTTATAAAAGGATATCTGAAAAAAATTATTCAATATGAAAATAACATTTATTAGAAAAACTCACAACTGAAAAACAAAATTTTACATTTCACCCCTTTTCTTTCTAAATAGTGACAAGTACAAAGGACCTATTCAACTCTATTTATTGGTTCTACAATATATTTAATGGAAGGAAACAAATTATTTATCCTACTCACATAAATTCCATATCATTTAATTTCATTCAAACTCTTCTCGACTATTCTAAATAAATCATCAATAAATTAGAATATTTTTAAATTCTGTAAACTCTTCTCAAATTTCATTACTTTAATCAAGATCAAAAACTTCTTGGAAGAAAAAAAAATGCATCATTAGAATTTATAAAAAATAAAATGTTTCAAATAGTAAATCATTCCAAAAATGATGGTTTGGAAAACTCATCATTTGACTTCTCCTCTTGAACCACTTGAAGCATACTCAACCAGAAAAAAAAGGTTCTAGTGAAAATTAATATCTTCTCAACTCACCCATTGAAAAAAATGTCTATTTGACATTATTTGACTACAATATTAAAACATCACTACATAAAAATGATTTGTCCTCTATTAAATCGTCATAAACCACTAATGAAAAAAACAACTCTCTCTAAGCAGACAATAAAAACTTCTCTCTGTTCATTAATCCAAGCAAATGGATGATGGTTGGATATATTGTTACAACATCTAAAGATATACATTTTATTCTCCACCCTTATCTAGGGGAAACATAAATAGATCGGACTCTCTCATCTTCAACATAAATATGTCTAATTACAAAAATGATCTCCCAATTTTTATTTTCTATAGAATTTTGATTAGATTTCTTAAGTCACATCATTTATTCTCCATTTTTCAAAACTAAATAAGTTGGGCCACAACAACATCTAAGATTCATAAAAACCTTTAATCTAATAAGTCTATGAAAAAAGTTCTTTAGATGGATTGGAATCATCAACTCATCAAATGATTCGATATCAACAGCTCATCTGATGAATCTTCTAATTATTTTGTACGTTTTAAAACCACATAATGTCATCAACCACAACACATCCATATTTTTAAAAAAATATTTGCATGAAGATCTATGTATGATTCCTTGTATCAAGACATCCCTTTTCCTAAACTCAAAACTATCTATTTTCTGATTAGTTTTGTAATGTAACTAGGAATTTTATTCAACATTAGAACCCTCTCTTATGATATTCCCGATGGATAGAGTCATCAGAACAATATCTCTTTCTTTATCAAATAAGAACATATAAAAATATATAATTTCTACCAAAATATTCCTTTGATGGTTCATCGGTTGGATTTTCTGATCATCAAAATTTTACTTTTTAAAATATATTTACACTATAATCATTCCTGAAACATTTATATCTAGTGTTGTTGTGTCCTATATGTTGTGTCCAGAACACTTCAATTTCACTTATTTTATCTAAATATTGAATAATTATATTTCCATGATGTTAATAACATTAATATTTTAAAATCATCATCTAATTTGTTTTTGAATGTTATACAACTTCCCAACATAATAACATTATCACATTTACAACCCCAGTAACTTTATAAAAAATTCAATTAAGAACCATCACTTGTTTTATAAAAACATTCTTGAAAAAAATATAGTTCTCAAAAAAATTGTTAAAAACCTAAAATCCCTTTGTTTATTCAGTTTCAATGATGAAATTACATTGAATTGTAATTTTTTTTATAAACCTTAAAGTGATCGGTGATGAGGCAATGACTCATCAATAGGGTGGAACTCTTTTACCATATGCCTATCATTTGGTAATGTGTGTTCCCTGATGTATAATTTGTGACAAATAGTGACTCTCATGATTGTATGCATACTCCCTAGACCTATTTTTCAAGGTTAATGTGCACACTAGGTGGAATAATAATATAAGAAGTAAATAGGATCTTTATTGAACTAACGTTGATTGTATATATGGGTGGGTTATGTTAATTCGTTATCTTAGAAATTATTTATTAGTGTTTGTATAAAAATTATTTGAAAACAACTTTCTTATCATGATTTTTTTCAAGAAATAGGTGTTTATTCCATGATTTATGTAAGACACTATCACATTACATTTTTTATCTATTAATGTATAATATTTTTATTTATAATATTTTCATATTAATTAATAGGTGGGATCCTAGTGGTTTATTTTTCTTACAACCTACATACACCTTAGGGTATATATAGATCATGTTATATCAGATGTGGGTATGGGAAAGGTGGTGGGTTTTAATGTTATTAGTGTGTGTGATTCTATAGGTGAAATCAGGTCACACAAGGTTTTTTTCACTTTTTAGTACATTAGTTTTTTTAAAGAATTTCAACTCGATTTACCTGATGATTGTATTTATCTATTGTTATTGTGTTTTTTGAAATAATAACATATTCCATTTATTCATTAACATGATTCAGATTCATTTTGGGTAACTCATTCCCAAATGTAGTTCTTGGCACCTGAGAACTTTTTTCCATCCCATGGGGATCAATAATTCCATGTATTCCATGTCAAGATTCATTCAGGTTACATATGGATTGGGTTATCTGAGTTGGTTTTTAATATCTTGGGTTGTGAAACACCATCGGTGTTTAGTTGTGCGGTGAAATGATAAGGCTAGTTGACCCTTCCTTGAGTGGTTAGGAAGTGGGTCAAGATATGAATTGGTTATTGTTCCCAGTGTTAGAAGGTAGTGGGTTGACGTTTTGGGTGCCACACTACCCTAAGAATTCTATTATATGTTGAGAATTGATGTAGTGAATCAATTAAATGAAAAGGTGTATTCTAGCATTGTGTTGAAGAAGAAATGATTGGGTGTCAAAGTTACTCTTTTTTCATAATGTTACTTGATGCTCAAGGAGTCAAGGTCTCCTGGTAAGCACATGATGTCTAAGGTTCTTGGGTGTGATGTTTATTTTATTCCACGTATAATCATGTGTATTATAGTTTATACTAATGGAATAATAGTGCATGAGTATATGTAATGTATACTTTCATGTTGATCACAATACATTTCATGGATTGATTAGGAATAGATCGAACAGATATGGAGACTGTGTGTGTGAGGCCTGAGGGTGGGTGTATGGCCATTGTGCATGTTTTAGGTTGTCTAATATTCTGTATTTTGGATCATACCCTAAATAAATTTGTATTAAAAAATTTTTATTCTTAGGAAAGGGGAATTTTATAGAGAACTATATTTATTTATTCCTATTTACTCTAATTATGTTTAAAAAAATCCATCAAGGTAACATTGAAGTGTTTTTTGGTTGATTGTGTTTGTTGAAAATGCATGTTTCCATGGTCATTTGTGGAGTTCCTAAGAAATTTTTGACAATGTATGTTGACAATATCTAACACACTATAATGGATTATTTAGTTGAAATACATAAACATGTTATTATAATGTGGCATCATTTACAAATATTTTCCAAATTTCTCAGTCAAAAATTTGGATAATGGAGATAGAAATTTTTGAAAAAGGGAGTTGCTCTGAAGATTTAATGTGAATCTAAAGGTTTCTCACAATTTAATTATTATAATAATCTCATCAAAAAATGGAAAAGGAACTTATTTCATGTAATATTAGTATGTGTGAAAAAATGATTTTCTACATCAAAGGTGGAGTTGCACTCACCCATGAAATAAAGAGGAAGTGATCAATGCAAAAGGGAGTTATGCATTTAATGTGATGTCAAGTCAAGATCTTATGTGATTGAGGAAATATTACATGCAAATAGTAATGCATGTAAGTATATTTCATATAGGTTTGTCGAGTTCTATAAATTGACGTCTACCCCCCTCATTTTAGTAGCTAGAACCTTAGAGAAAATCAGTGCTCTGGATCACATAAGAGGTCTATGAAAAGGGAGTTTCACCCAAAGGGAGTTGACCACAAATAATATTTTTTGTGGGAAAGTTGGTTTTCCATGAAAAATATAATTTTTCAATGCAAATGATGAAGTTGTACCAAAGAATAAAAAGGTTGGGTGAAAGAAAAAGTGTGAACTAGAAGTGATTTCCCAATAATTCTGTGGTAAAATTGTATTCATCTTTTTGATTAAAGTGAAACATAAATATATAATAAATTAGGTGTAGAAAATATCAATTCATGTAATAAAAGTAGAATCCTCTAAATAAGTAGTGAGAACACTTTATTGGAGAGATCCGAAATGATGAAATCAAACAAAGTGGTTAGTGATTCCATACCATTTAAGCAACAATAGAAAGAAGAGAAGTTTGAGCTAATGTAAGAAATTGAGAAGTAGATATCTTCAATTATTAAGAGCTCAAAAAATAATATTTATTACAAGAAAATAATTGAAGAATTAAAAAGAGAAATGAATAGTTTGACGAAAAAATGAAATAGTTCAAATCAAATGTATCAAAGTACTTAAAGATGAAGTCATCAGCCTAAATAAAAGTGTTAAGGATTAGGAAAAACTCATGAATCTTGATACAAAATTATGAAAGGATATCATTAAGTTTCTAGAAAAGAAAAAAGTAAAGCATATATGTCCATTAGAAAAGAACAAAGTTCTATGTACAAATGATAAGGCTGATATGGGGCTTTAACGAAAACCAAAAAGTCAAGATGACTAATTTCATGCCGTTAGAACCCACTCAATGACTAAAGATTAATTTTGGTATTTTTTAGAGTTCTAATATTCAGATAACCCAACAGAAAACAAATAGTGTAGAAGTGACATGTAGGAATGCACCCCACATCAGGTGTTATTATTGTGGAAATATGGGACACTCACAAAATGTATCTTCCACCATTAATAGATTCTTAAGGCCACATAAATTTCAATGGAATCCAAACATAGAGAAATACACTAGAATATATTTCAAGGGTCATTTTTTCCAGTTTGATTATTTGGACACAAAGTAATATATTGTACACCAACCACGCTTAGAAGTGTGCAAAATCATAACTAAATTAGTTGCAAGAAAACACTCAGTGAATTATCCAGTGTGCAGAAAATGAAAAATCAATTTGTAGGTCTGAAAGATGACTATAGTCCATCATTCTCTAAGGAAGATCAATATTATCAACCTATAAAAATTATGAAGTCAAAAAAATGAACAAAAATGAAAATATAAGATAAGTCAGTGGTTACGGAAATTACCCTTGAAACATTAGATGGTTCTAGTGTATGGATCTTTGATAGTGGATGAACATCCCATACAATGGAAAATCAGGATCTTGTTACAAGAATAAAATAAAACAATGAAGGTGTTTCTAAATTTGGAAATGATTAAGGCCTGATGATAATTGGCTTTGGAAAATCCAAGATTGTGGGAAAAGAAATGTGACATGTCGATGTCTTCATCATTGAAGGTCTCTATCACAACATTCCTAGTATCATTAAACTATGAGACATGGGACATGCTATAAGATTTAATAATAATATGAGTATATAAAAAGTAGGATATGTTTTAGTTTTTCTAAATAAAATTGAATAAAGGGGAATGTCTACCCTGTGAGTGGAGGAGAGGATATGTGCATTTTATCGAGAGAGGATGTTAATAGTTTACAGAATAAATAACATATGCATATATTCTAACCATCTTAGTATTATTTGGTAAAAATTGATGCAACTCGAGTCCTCCATATGTTATCAATTGAGCGTACTCATACGTGTGATGTGTTTCAATAAGGGATGATCATCAAAAAGAGGTACTTGACAAAAGCACAAAAGTAAAAAATATTACTTGAGTTCTTTCATGCAGATTTATGTGGACCTATGTCCCCAAGATCCATTGATGGTAAGAGGTATTACATTCTGTTCATGGATGATTTCAAGATGATGGAATGGGAATTTGTTATTTCCACACATAGGGATGTGTTCAGTTTCAGAAAACTATATTATTGGGAATCTAAATGGATTCTTGGAGAGAAAAATATGATGTTTCTTACTAATAATGGTATGGAATATACAAATATTTAGGTGGAGTATTATCATGATAATCATGGAATAATGAATCAAGTTTCATCTATGAGAAATCCTACCCAAAACAGAGTTCTTGACAAGAGAAATCAGATTATCAACAACATGGATAGAACAATTCTTAATGAAAATGACCTACCAAAGAAATTATATGAGGAATAAGTCTTCACATCACAATACATATCTAACAGGGATCTATTGTGTCCAATGGAAGAAAATACTCTTTATGATATGTGGTTTTGAAATAATCTAACTTTGAAATACATTCGAATAATAAGGAGTAAGAGTTTTATTATCAATAGTGAGAAACACTATAAATTTGAGTCATGTGTGGATGAGGGGATATTACATAGACAATCAAGAAAAAGAAAAACAAATAAATTCTCCAATAAGTGGATGGGAAAATTAGTCTAATGCAGTGATGTAACTATAGTATAAAATTAACAGAATCTTTAACAATAGAGTGAACATTTGTAATTCCCCGAACCTAGAATCCCGGAGTCAATAAATTATTTTATTACATTAGTATTATTATAATGAATAAAATCCTGAATGAAAAATTAGTTTAATAGTCTTGGAAGATCATATTAAATTTAGGATACACTTATTACATTGGGAAATGAAATTAAAAAATGATAAAATTTTAAATAAACTACATCCTAGAAAGATTTAAAAAAAATATTCTTCATAACCTAGGGAAAAGAAACAAAAGAAAGGGATCAGATTATATGCTCAGTAAGGGTAATCAATTCAGCAAAATATATCATAAAGAAAATAATTAGGCAAGTTGAGTGACTAAAAACGCATTCCTTTAAAATTAAACGTTATCTTAATATGGAACAAATGAAATTTGAGTAAATAATCCCATATTACTAATCACATGCAACTTTAACATTGATCTTATAATAGTCAAATAATAAAATGATTTTTCTATTACTAATATCATAATAGGGGAATTCACAATGCCATACAACTGAAACTATTGTCGACGCCTCGTCCAAGAGGTTTGAAAATACTAGGGAAAGGCATTGGAAAAAACACAATTTAGTTTTGTATCTTGAGATCTACCGATGCATTATGGGCCTATAGCGGGCCCCACCCATTACATACTAAGTATAATACATTCCCCATATGAAAAGAGAGATACATAGAAAACATAAATATTCATATTGAAAAACTAGAATACGAAATATGAATTTTTTAACTATAACACATGATGGTATCAAATTAGCACATCCATAGTTAAACTGATCATCAACCCTTTAGATACATATAAAGATGATATCATAAGAGATACAACACAATTTATTAAAATATTACACAAAGGATGTTGAAATATATGATGATACTTTTGAATGAGACCATTGAAATTTCATGAGGAAATAATATTTAAACATTCCAAAGTGTCCCATACCACCTTTAAACATTCAAATCATAATAACTTAGAATATCATGAGAATAAGTAGAATCTTGATATAATATACCAAATGGTATTACATACACCAAATTCAAGGAATAAGTGGTGAACAAGTTATATATCTCATAAAAATTAAAGTGAGATGATACAAAACCTTTTTTACCATGGAAATAAGAGTTCTTTTGGAAAACCATTTGTATTTGTCATGAATTCATATTTTAAACATGTATATCCCTAAAAAGAAAAGGGGAGAAAATTGAAATTATATTTTAGGAATAAATTACTTCCCACCAATGTTAAATTATGTAGAAAGTGTTTTTAAAGAATCTTTATAAATAAAACATTTTAGTGTGGTTTAAGTAAAATATTAAAGAGATTTCAAAGCAGAAAGGCATGTTTGATTTAATAAAACCAGAAATGAACCAATATAGTTACTAATGATAAAATTTATTATTTAATAAAAATTAAAATGGATTAAAATAGATTATATATTTCCTTTCAATAAAGGAAATAATTTGAGAAGTTACCTTGAATTGAGCTTGTATTTCAGGAATAATTTTTTAAATATTATTTTAAAACATGTCAATCCACATAAAATAAATGATCATGATTGGTACATGGATATATAAAATTCACACAGAACTTATGAGGTGTAAATATGAATAAATAATAATTTAATTGGTACTAAGAGAGACAAAGATTAACCCGAAAGAAAATGGTGGTTCGGGTAGAAAATCTTTACCACTTTGTAATCAATCATATCATATGCCCCAAAATTAATATTCATAAAATGATACATTCAGTAAAATGAAAATAAATATATTCATGATATGATTAATCAATGGGAAGTATACATACACTATACTCAACTAATATTATTGAATAAAGAATATCTCAAAAAAATGGAAGTGAGATGAGAAAACCATTACTACTTTGTAATCAGTTGAATTGTATGTCTAAAAATTAATAATCATCCAATAAATCCTTTAATACTATGAATATAAAGTTATTAATGACAATACAGATCAAATTTAACTAAAAATACACCACATACAAGAAATAAGCAATACATAATGGGAATCTCAAGGAAATAAATGTGAGATGTGAAACCCCTTACCTTATGTCCGAATGTATTATTTACTGGATCTTAATGAACTGAGTAATAAAATTAGTTTGATTAATTAATAATTAAATAACCTTATCTACTTTTATTTTGTTTATTATATCGTTATTAAGTTCATTTTTGGCTTTTTATATGGTTTAAGATATTCAATTTCATCATTTTGGAGTGCATATTTTCTTAGTTTTCATGATCGGTTCACCTGTATAAGAGTATGGAAGTTCATGAAAAATAGAAATTGAAATCCAGAATTGAATATATGAGTTTTTAATTATCAACCATAAGATTAAATGATCATACGAATACTTTGGTTAGATTTGGAGAGAATGAACCAATAGGTAAAATTTTAATGATAAACGCTTGGATTAATTTGGTGGTTTTCCGATCACCATGAACTCATTTGGTTTTATAATTTAATACCAAGTGTAAAAAATAATTATAAAACATTAAATAATATATATTAAATATATTATGATATATTCAAACCATAAAAATGGTTTCATGACCAGAATTGAATATGGTAATAGAAGTTGAAATCTCGTCATCCTTGAATGTGATAAATTACCAAATCTCAGACGGTGTCTCAATTTTTAATATATGAGGAGGGGGAAACAAATATGATGATAAAATATTTTATTAGTGTAATAAAATTATAGTAAATTTATGGTACTATAAATATATTATAATTTGGATTAGGGTAGGTGAGGAGAGAGAAACAAAATAATGGAACTTGTAAAATAAATTGAAATAAAAAGGAAGAGAGGTTTACCTCTTCAGTACTCCTCTTTGAGAACTTTCTTAAGGCCTTTGGTTTTAGCCTTTTTGTGAGACTGGTAGGTCTTGGACATGATTAAGTGGCTTGGGGAGAGTATTTTTTAGAACATATTCATGTTTCATATCTTTAGTGGTGTGAGAGGAAGAGGGGGTGAGGGGTGTTTTTTATAGTGCAGGAGAGGAGGGTTTTCCATTATTTTAATCATTATTTAATTATTTTGGTTCAAGACAGCGAATAGAATTGATTACTATGAATAAAAATAGTAATAAGTTCAAGTGATTTTGAACCAAGTGTTCTTACATCAACCATCATGAATGGACTAGCATATTTATCATATAATATTTTTATACCATAAATTACCGTATTTTACTATTCACCAAAAATTCTAGTATTTCAGAAAAATCCCAAAAATTAATCCTAAGCATTTTTTGATATTTAAAATAAAAAATTAACAAAATTTTATCAAAATAACATTACAAATAAGATAAATATAATTTTAATTAAAATCATTATTTACTTGAACAATATTGATTTTAAATTAAAAACTGATTTTATAATGCTTTTATAAATTAACTAAGGTCAAGTAAAATTATCCAAAAATCATAAGACATGAAAATATTTTTTGATGAATCCATTTTTTTACAATGAATTTTCTTTTAAATAATTGTATTAATTATAAAATTGTAAATAAATATTTAGGACTTATAAAAATTCCAACACTTAAATATTAATTTTCAAAATAGAAATTCTTATCTATAAGGGGCCTAAATTTTATTTATACTTACATGGGTGAGGATACTATTAATAAGGGTACATTTCTATTCATAAGGACCAAGTTAAAATTCATAATGCTACATTACTATTCATAAGGGTCGAGTAACTATTCACCTAAAATGTAAGTTGATCCTATCAGACTATAAATGTCTTACTGAATGAAACCGTGTATGTCAATTTTTCAAAACTCAAATCACAGAAGTGGAAAAATTATGTTTATTAGCTAGGTTATAACAAATTTTTATTTTGTAGAGACTCATGGTTTCATGCATTCAATATTAAAATTATTTTTAAATCCTTGGAGTGTCATATTAATAGTTAACATATTCATAACATAATTAATTATTTATACAAATAATTATAATAGTCAATATATATTATTATAAAAATATTTAATTAAATAATCTATTGATAAAAATGAATTTTATAATACATATATTCATATTAATATATTCTTTTACACAAAATAATAATATAAAATAGTATTTCTTTTTAGAACATTGATTTCAAATTAATTTCAAAGCTATATATAATAAATATAAGAATTAATTAAAACCGATAAATTTAAATTATTATTTTTCATAAACTAATTTATTTAAAAATATAAAAAAAATTACTGGGTTGTTACAACAGTTCCCTGATGAATGTTATGAGGAGGTAAGAAATAAAGGGGGAGAAGAAGTGTAAAATGCTAAATCAGAAAAATATATTGATAATGTGAAGGAGGAAGTTTAATATATATCTATGAAGAATCCAAAGATTCGAAATGAAATTGACATGGAAAACATCATTGGTGATTAGAAAGTTCCTATTCAAACATAGAGAAAAGTATCTTTACAATAGACATCATTCATATCTTAGGTAAAGCCTAAATTATTTGATTCATCAACAGGTGATGAAGACTAGTTTCAGGATATGAATGACGAAATAGACTAAACTATGAAGAATAAAACACAGGAGATTATTTTAAGGATAATAGATAAGAACACCATTGGTACTAATGTGTCTTCCACAACAAGATGAATGAAGATGGCAATGTGATTTGAAAAAAAAAACATGACTAGTGTGCCTAGGGTACTCCCATATGTGGGGAATTTATGTGCATGAAATGTTTTCACCTATTATAATCCTAGATAAAATCATATTATTCTTGGTCATTATAGTGAAAAGAAACTTAAAAGTTTTCCGCATGGATGTCAATATAGAATTTCTAAATGGGGGTTTTAAAGAATAAAATTATATTGAAAAACTATATGTTTTTCTCATTAATGGGATGATATAAGAGTATTCATTGTTATGGAAGTCTCTATATGGGAATAATCATGCAACAAAGGAATGGTATGGACGACTCGATCAGTTCTTGGAGAGAATCAATTTTCATCCAGGAGAAGTTCATTACAATATATATGTCAACAATGATAGTAATAAATGGTAGATGGAGCTAGTATAGGTTGATTTCATAATTTTAATTGATCAGATGAAGAATAGTGCAGATAGTTCACAGAATTCATTAAAAGTGAATTCGAAATTTCTATGATTAGTGAAAAGATTTTTTTCTTTGGTTTACAGGTAACACAAGGAATGAATGGAACATTAGTTTCTAAATATTAATATTCCAAGTAGGTTCTAAGAATATTTGGAATGGGAAATTCAAAGGATATGCTGACTCTAGTGGCTACCCATATGAAATTGTCATCGTATGATAAAGGCAATGTCGTTAATGACACAAAATATAGTAAAATCAATGGTAATCTATTATACCCGACAATGATAAGACATGATTTTTTTCACATTCCTAAAATCATTGTATCGAAGTAATACCAAAGAAATCCACTTTCTTTTTGTGAAAATAATAATTTCTTATATCAATGGAATAGTCGATTTTGGTTTTTCTATACAGTAGAAAATATCAATAAAATTTATAGTGTATTATAGAAGCATATTTGGCCGATATAAACAATGACTGAAAATCAATGTTAGGTGGTGCATTTTATCTTGGGGGATTTTTTATTTCATAGAAAGTAAATAAACAGGATTTCAATTCATTGAGTACTGTAGAATATGAATATATTTTGGATACTCAAGAATGAAAGCATTTATTTTGGATAAAGAAATAGCTTGATGATATGGGGGTTTAAATATTGTTTTTGATCAAGATAAAATGTGATAATTCAAGTGATATAAATCATATAAAAAATACATTCTATCACTTGAGGAAAAATAACATTGATATAAAATATCATTTTATCAAGGAGGAGGTAGAGTAAGGGATTGTAAAGTTAATGTATGTACATAAAAAATTAAATTTTGTAGACATTTTGATTAATAACTTGCCAAAATAAGCATTTTAATAACATTGACTTGATATGGTAGTTTAATCAAATCCCTATGCATGAAATTGTTTGGATGTGGGACCCCCACCTCTTGGAGGTATGGTGTGTTTTTCCATAATGTCTCAATATGTGTTCTTTACCCTATTACACAAAACAACTAGGTTACCTCTATTTTCATTATCAAAGGGGGAGAAACTATGGATATATAAGGGGAGAAAATGTCTTAATCAATATAGGGGATAAGATAGGTGGAGAAGTTGATATGGTGAGCAGTGAAGTAGGGGGAGTCTGAAATTTAACAATAATTAATGTGATCGATCAATGAATATATATCAAGAAATATGGATTTCTTGAGGAAAGTGGTTGACAGGTTCCCAGAATAAAGTGTTTCATTAATGAAATTTTCATGAAAGTCTTGTTTCTCATGATTAGAATGGCTTATGTGGGATTAGAGTGTGTGTTGAGTAAATATTTTATCACTATATATATTGCATGAAGTTAGTGGTGGCTTATTATGGAAAAAGATTTAACATGGTATTAAAATGAGAAGAATTGTTTACAAAAACAAAGGGGTGGATTTTTGGAAAACAATACCTCAAGGTAACATTGTAGTATTTTTAGGTTGATTGTGTTCTTTGTAACATCATGTTTCTATGGTCAATTTTGGGGTTATATAGAAATATTTGACATGGTACATTGAAAAATATCTAAGAAAAAGGAATGTATGATTTTGTGTTGGTATGGGAAGATGTGTTTACTAGGTGGTGTTGTATCCTAGTATTTGACAAATTTTTGGATTCAAATTGTGGAGAATGGGGAATGTAATTTTAGAAAAAGAAAGTTTCAAGAAATATTGAAGGTGAATCTAAATGTTGTGCAAAAGTTTTGTTTTAGGATCTTCTCATCAAAATAAAACAATGGAAAGCATCACAGGAAATATTTTTATGTGTGCAAAAGGTGTTTTTGCGTGTAAAAGGTAGATTTATGCGCACACGCAGAATAAATATTAAGTTAACATCATGGGCGAGAGTTATGAATCCAATATGATTTCAAATTGAGATCTAACACACTCATGGAAATATTATGCACATAGAAAAATACAAATAAGTAAGGTATGAATAGGTTCAGTCGGGTCTAAAATAGGTGGCTACCCCCATAATTTCTAAAACACAGAAGCTAGTGAAATCAATGATCTGACTCTAATAAGAGGTGTTTTCAATGGGAGTTTCATGAAAAAAGTTCCAAAAAAAGAATATAAGTGGTTCACAAGTTGGTTTTCTACAAAAAAATTTAATTTTTTCTTGAATGGTGATAATGTTGCGTGCAAGTCATAAAAAGGATATGTGGAAGAAAAAATATGAATGAGAAGTGATTTCCCAATAAATTTTTGGTAAACTGATAGTCGTCTTCTGGATGAAATTTGAACATAACAATACACTAAATGAGATGTAGGACATATTGATTCAAGTAATAAAGTGGGGATCCTCTATATAAGAAGTGATCACACATCAGTTGAGAGAGAAGTGAGATTTCAGTTTGTGATTGGGTGTAAACTAGGAGGGATAGTGCGATTGATCCAAACTTAATAAAAGAAGTGTGCTTTAGAGGATTTGGTACATTGAAAAATTTTCTTTGTTTGTATCCATGTTCGGGTTAACCATGTACAAATGGTGTTTCCTGTTCAAGATTTTATTTCTATTCATAAATTTCTACAGAAAAGGGAGAGAACAATCTTTCCTCTAACAATGAAACAAGATCTAAAGGGTTAGTTATTTAAATCTATCATACCCTGATCCCCCCTATTAGGTTAATTAACCTAGTTTGGCTATCTAATTATGTATTTTATTTTTTTTATATCTTTACACTATTCTGTGCCTCTACGTTGTGGGTGCAGTGTCCCCATTGTATGGATTAGGGAATCAATTATAGTAAGAAACTTCTAAGATATAAGGAGGCATTCTTGAGGTCTTGTGATGTCTCTTCTCTGGGCACTAATATGTTGACCAAGGAGGGGTGTTACATTAATAATTTTATTTGACTACACCAACCATCCTAATAACCTATCATTGCATTTCCCCCTATGCTAATGTTTCCACTTAGCCCTACCCCGTGCCACTAATGTTTTAGCGAGGATGGATTTAAACTCTACCACTATGCCTTGTAGTGAAGCATTAAAACCACTTGTTTGTACACTTAATCTAGATTCATTATCTTCTAGGTGTAATTTCCCTTATATGTGTTTTTTCAAGCACATGCGCACATGTGTGTTCATATTTTTATATAAATAATTTTATTCAACATCAATATCCTCCCCTAATAAAATATATGACCTCAAGAATTTAACACTCCCCCAACATGATAATGGGTATCAGACCTCAGGTCTTGAATGCGTCTTCCAAAGAGTGAGGTAAAATTGTCACTTCTCATTCTATAATCCACATTTGTACTAATATATTTAATTTAATATACATAAACAAATTCAATTTATATTTTTATATATTCACATATAAAATTTTTATAATAAATTTAATAGTTACAATTATATATTATTTTTGAAAATCCCTCATCGAGGTTCCCTAGTGGTAGGTCACTCGCCTGACTTCATTGATGTTCGGGGGTTTGATTATCTCTGGTTGTCCATGAGGTTCAAAATGATATTGAAGAAAGATTAAATATACTGGTTTTGTTGGGCCATGTGGTCATGTGGAATTTTGACCAAGTGAACCTTCAAGACTGCATAATCAGACCAGAGGTTTGGAACTTGTATCCATGGATGGAATGTTAAACTAGGAACTTCATGTCTTGTAATAGGGGGTTGGATTTGTGTTAATATATATATATATATATATATATATATATATATATATATTGACACACACATTTAATTTATGTTACACATACAAAAACACTAATAAAAATTTGATAAAAGAATATATTTATAATAGTGAATGTATGATTACTTCTTAAAAACCTTTCAAAAATGTTGGTCATAATGGCCACCATAATGTTCTTTTTCATTATATTTCTCCAATTGAAAATTAAATCCAACTGCCAATCTTCCATTCCATTTTTTCGAGTCATTATTTATCACCACTTTTTTTTCTTCAAAACCATGTTATTCTTACATAAATCTGACCAACATGAGAGTTTTTTATTTAGTTATAGTATCATAAAAAATGGGATAATTTTTTTTTTCAAAATGTGGTCAAGGTAGGAGTGAAGTATGATCAGGCTTCTCCCATTCACAATGAAACATGAACCACATTCATGATTTCTTTGTAATGATTAAATAATAGCTATTAATGGAGTGCAAACCTCACATAATAAAAAATTATATATGGAGGCCTCCCAGCCCCTCCCAGCAAAATCAATTTCCTTAATTATGAACTGATATTTTTATCAAAGCTCTCTTGAATATTTATCTCAAAATATTAATTTTAGGCATTTGAGAAGGTAATTTTTTATGTTTAAAATTTTATGTTTTCTAGTTTCTTTATTTATTTTTTCTGTAAGATTTATTTATTTAAATTTTATAATTAAATAAAAGTATTAATTATTGTTAATTGTATTATTTAGTTTATGAATGAATAATTTTATATTGAATGATTTTATTTATATTTAATGATTTGGAAAATTTAAATATGGTGTTTTCATAATTAAAATTATATATATATAATTATATAATTTATATTTAGGGAAACATTTTTGATTACATATTTGTAATTAAAATGTGAATAATTAGATTTGATAATATTTTTAGGTATATATTATATTATATAGGATATTTGATGTAAATAAATAAAAATATAATAAATAAAAATATAATATATGATACATAGATAAATAATTTGAATCAACCTATGTATTTTATTAGTGTTATATTATTAATAATTATTTAAATATAATATTATAAATTTTTTTTGAGTATAATAATATATATATTTTTTATTGGTTTTCATATTTTAATTGATTTAAATATTAAAAATATTATTTGACATATAGATATAAGTAATATTATTTTTGTTACTGAATCTAAATAAAATTAGAGTTAGCAATATTTTTAAAATTATATTAATTATAAATATCTTTTTTTGAGTAATTCTATATAAAATATAATTATTTAATTTTTTTAATGATATTTAATTATATAAATGTATAAATACTTACCTAATATTATTATATCAAAAATTACATATGTTTAAAATATTTTACTTCTTATTTGAGTGTTTGTTGTTTTTTTGTCAATTATATTAAAAATAGTTAATGTTAAAAATATTTTGTATATTAAAGTAAATAATAATAATATTTTTATTAAAGAAACTATAGTAGCATAAAAAAATATATGTTTATATTTTATTATTTTAATAAGTTAACAATAATATATTTAAATGTGTATATATATAATATATTTAAAATTAAATAAATGTACAAGATATTATTTGATGCGTAGATAAGTAAAATTATTCTAGTTATTAATTTTTTTTAAATATATATTAGTAATATTCATTACATACAAACATGTATATTGTAAATTAAATTTTAAAATACATATTTAAACTGATAAAATATAAGATATATTATTTGATTATAATATTCATATATAATATTCGAAAAATAATATTATGCATGTTTAAAAGAACTATTTTTTAAAAAAATGCATCTGTATATTTATCTATTAATATTTAAAAATATGTATTATAAATAGATATATATCTATAAAATCTGATTATTTATTAGATATAGTTATCATTAAAGTTACAATATGTAGGTTTCTCCCCTCACTTCTTGGATGTTGGGTGTTTAACTCTCATAGGTTGGTTATTTTTTTTTCTTAACATTTCAGAAATTTTAAATCTATCAGATATACGATAAATGATTTTTCATATAGTAGTTTCACTGAATGAATCTACAAAACCAGATAATGAGACCTTGGGTCTTGTAACCACATCTATGGATAGAGGATTCATTTGAGAAGTTCATGGATTGTGATTGTGGGTTGGGGTTTATATTCAACGTTATATATTTATATATGTATTCATAAATAAATGTATTGTTCTTAATATATTTACAAACATATTTAATTACAAAAACAATAACAAATATTTGATAAAAGGACACATTACTATGAGTGAATCTTTGACTACTTCGAAAAAGAGTTTCTTAAATTTTGGGCATTGTTTCCTCTTTAATTTTATTTTATGGATCTCTAATGAAAAATAACATCAATAGAAGTAATCTTCTATTATCATGTTTTTCCCTTAAAAACTTTCTTCTTTATAACCTAGTAATTATTATATTTATTGGACAGACTGGATGACAGGCGACCCGACTGCTAGACTAATAGAATATACTCTAGCACTTTACAATACCATGGTTTAGCATATGTCTCCTGATAGCTCACAATCCATGTTGGTGGTGGAAGTGAGATGAATTTGAGGCATGATGGGGAGTGGGTGTCATCGATATGATGGCTAGCTAGGCCAGGGCTTTGGTGATCTCTATCTCCACACTCTATATCTCCCAGAGTAATTACTAGATAATGGTGGACTAGTCGTAAAATAGATCTTGGATCCTCTAACAAGATTAATTATTATTTTTAATTGTACATTATGATCCAAGATATTCATTTCATCAATTCATATGTATTTTTTATAGTTTGTGAGTGATGAATTATACAAACCTCTAGAAAAATTATGAAAAAAAAATTAGATTGATGAATAATAGGAAAGAGTATTTTTTTAAAAGACTAGAAATTTTCCTTAAATAAAAAAGACTACAAAAATGTTTGGAAAAATCATCCATTGCCTTATCAAGCCCACCAAAACCATAAGATAATGAAGATATTTATTTCCTCTCACCTAAAAAAGGAGAAACCATAATGCTCAAAATACACCGACAGTGAGTTAATCTCATAAATAATAATACCGAAATAAGAAATAAATTCAATATGATAAAAGGGAGAATTAAAACCTATAAAAACTCATATATATTTATTAAAAGTAAAAAAACTAAAATGATGAAAAAAATTGCTAATGACCAAATATTTAAAACTAAGACATTAGAAAAATCATCAAGATTTGTTTTATGGTCATTTTTATTTATAAAATAGGATGCAAAACTTTTAAAATCCTACTTTAAAACATATATTAAATAGAATGGTAAATATAAATGTTTTATTTTTATAATTGATTGTTATATGATATTACTTTTAGCTCTTACTTACATTGATGTATAAACAAATAAGAAAAATAGTAAATCGATTCCTGTAATTTTTTATAATGTATGTTTGATCCAAGTAGAGAAGTAAAAAAACTCATGGGTGAGAATTTACAAAAATGGGTCAACTAAAAAATCTAAAAAAGAGAGTTTATGATTAGTTCATGGAGTAAGAAAAATTTTAATTTCAACCAATATATTGGATAGTTTTATATATAAAAATTATAAGTTTTGAAAATTATCAAAATCAACTTAAAATTGATATATTAATTGATGGAATATTGATAAAACAAAACTATTAAAACTAGTAATAATGTATAAGGATTAATGGAAAATAATGTGCATATATTTTCAATGAATAATACTAGTTAAAAGAATAATCGGAGATCATATTGTACAATAGAGTTATTTTAAATAGGGAAATGAAAAAACCAAACAGTTGATTCACTAGATAGACCACAGGTTTCTAAAAGGTGTATTACTCTATTTCCATCCCATCTGATAAGTGAGAAATAAGAAGATGAGAAGTGGTGATGTAAAGAGAATATCCTCTCAACTAATGGATAATGGGAATGGAAACTCTTTTTTGGGGATGAGATGGAATTGATAACAATAAGGATATTTGACTCCATAATAATATAAATCCATCATATTTCTAAACAAAACTCAATTCCAACAATAATAGCTTGAAATTAAACCACCAATGGATTCCAAAAGGAAAAACATTCCTTTTCACTCAATGCCATGAAAATTCTATAGGAATACATATAAATCAATTAGACACCTAAAAATTTTCCACCATAAATTGAAGCATCCTTGATAACCTTTATAACACCATTCGGAGGAGGCTACCAAAAATTTGAATAAGAAAGTGCAGTATTATGTTCCAGATGTGAATAATTTTGTCTCTATAAGTAATCTAACAGGTGGCCCGATCAACCCCAAAGAATATTGGTTTGACTATATGATTAAATACAAAATATTTTCTCTATAACCAAATAATTCAAGACATTATGCATAAGAAATGAACACACTCCATGGGACAGGTTTAATTCCACTTCTCTAGTATCTCTGAAAATCCAGATGATGGCTTATGATAAGTATTATCACTATCTTCTAATGCATGCAACAATTAATTAGCACCAGGGTATTTAAATATTTCCAAAAGTGGGGACTATAGTGTATCTATACACTGAGGGTAGTGTGTGTCATCGATGATGTGGCAGACATTGAAAACTCTTTAATAGGATGAATACCATTACACGCTTTCCACTAGAAGTATCATGATTTTGGATGTAACCTAAGACGCCAAACCATTTTCAATGTCAGTATAGTTGGATTCTCAATTTAATCTAATCCCAATGAGTGACCAGATTTTATAATCTTGAAAAAGCTTATGAGATAATGATAAGGAATTTATATAAATTTCATTAATTTAAGGGCCCTATAACCCTTATTTAAGTCAATATATCATTTTTATTTGTTTTTATATTTTCCAATATTTTTTATAATTATTTATTTAATGTGAAGTCATCATTTATGTGCATATTCACTTGGATCTTACAAATTAATGAATGTTGAGGATATATTTAATGATTAAAAACTAAAAAAGAATACATTATGAACAATCTAAAATAATGTGAGCATTAAAAATACTAACTGTATAGTATTGGATTGATTTTTTTTTTTGTTGTTTTACTAAAAAAATTATTTAAATTACTTTATTCAATTTCATATATGATTAAATGTAATTATACGTGTCTTTAATTCAAAAATAATAATATTAATGTGAATGAAAATCATTAAAAACATAGTATTCATTATTTCCATGTTCAAAAAGACTCATATTCATTCTAAAGGAAAATATTAATATTCATGAATAAAATATTGATCAAATAAAAAAATAGTGGGAGTAGATACACACTCTCACACATGTTTTTAAAAAATATAAATCAATCACCAAATGACGATAAAAAATATACTGAAATTTTTTTCTAACTTCTAAGGACATTAATAAATAATATATTTAGTGTTTACTACAAAAAATTAACGAATCCTTTTTAAAATATTTTGAAATATATCAGTGTCATAGAAGCAGTTCCAATTAGCTATAACTTTTCGTAATCAGTAATAATTAACCATAGTTAGTATTAATTTGTAATAAATATTAGTAATTAAGATAAACTAACAAATAATTATTAATAATTAGGTGTAATTACAATTAATTGGAAATAATTAGAGGTAATTAATAATTAATTAAAAATAATGATGTTTAATTAGATATTAATAATCCAAAATACTAATTATTAATTCAAATTTGTAATAATTAGTAATAACATAATATAATTAGCATAATTTAATAATTAATTAATCTTCATTTGGAGTAATTATAATTAATTAGATATAATTATATGTAATTAATAATTAATTACTAATAATGATCTTTATTTAGATATAACCAATCATAATTTGTAATAATTAATATTAATTATTAATAATTATAAATAATTAATAGTTATTACAATAAATTAAAAATATATTAATTATTTTTATGATTAATTCTATTTAATTAAAAATAATTTAAGATAAAATATAATAAATTAATAATAATAAGGTTTAATTAGGATTAATTTATTGTAACTAGTAATTATTAATAATTCATATTATTAATTAGTATTAATTAACAATATTTTTCATAAATTAATAATAGAGTAATAATTGATAATATTATTTACAATTATTTAATAAAAATTATAATTAATTAATAATCAATTTGTACTAATGTATTGTGATAGGACTTTATAATCATAATTAGAATTAGTAATTTGTAATAACTAATATTCATTTTCATCATGTAAAAACTAATCAATCTTAATTATTAATTCCTAATTCAATTCTTAATTTAATGAGACTAATTTTTATTGTGTGTAAATTTTTTCTTATCATTATCATACCATGGATAATGGAAGATATATGAAAGGTAATTTCCAAATATTTATATTATTTCAATAAAAACTATTATTTTCTTCCCCAGTTATAAGTTTAAAATAAAGGGTATATTATGATTCATTAAAATTTGTGGTTTTCATTTTAGTGGAATTGAGATCTCTCTCGAGTATATATATATTGGTAGTGGAACATTGGGTTAGGCTACACTAACTTGACATGTTTGATTCTTTGGAAAAGAAGAATAGTTTGAAATCTATCATACCATAATTAATCTTTCACAGATTTTTGTTTCATATGATTCTAAGAATTTATATGAATGAGTTTTAGCACCAAATACCATATATGGATTTGGAAATGTGTGAAAATTATTATCATTTATTTTGGGTGACTAACACAAATCATAATTTTTAATATAATATATACTTTATTATTCCTACACCATATTAATTTTTTGAGTGTATAGTTTTTAAAAGTAAACCATTAGAGACAAGTATACATATATAGGGAAAAT
Source organism: Viscum album (assembly GCA_963277665.1). Taxonomy (NCBI): domain Eukaryota; kingdom Viridiplantae; phylum Streptophyta; class Magnoliopsida; order Santalales; family Viscaceae; genus Viscum; species Viscum album. The sequence continues at coordinate 180,361,098 of OY728165.1, forward strand.
GTAAATGAGGTCCACTAAAAATTTCTTTTCTATAACATTTTTCTTACCACAAGTAATAATATAACATAAATTAGAATTTTCACCAACATATACTATATTAGAAACATCACCATCAACGTCAAGAAAACCATCACCAAGCCTTGTAAGTAATCTTAATGTGCATATTTATTGTGAAATTTTAATCATCAAAAAAATCAATATATATTTTTTTCATTGTTTTATTTCATATAAACCTAGTTAGATAATTTTTAATGAGTGGTTATAGGGGATATATATGGAAAATTATGATATCTTCAACTATATGATATGTGTACAAAAAGGTTATGTGGTATTTATATTTTGACCTGGGGGAAATGTATGAATACAAGAACACATATATTTTGGAGTGCGTCAATGTCATATTCATGGGGCTATGGAAATTCACTATAATTTTCCTAGTTTAAGAGGCATTTAATAATTTTTTAAAGTACTATATTTAATGTGGAAGGAAAAATAATGATGGGATTCACCATGATATATATTTTCTTATATGATCTAGAGGATCATGTGGTATTTAGTCACATAGTGTACGATTCAACAATGTATTGTCTAACTTGACCATAGAGACCTATTTTCAGCTTATTATGGTTGGATAATATACAATGATAGGGAAGATAGTATATAGACCCTCATGTGGGGGTACTCATAGTGGATTAGACTTCTTCTAAAGAATTTTACACTCAGTAATCTCTAAGTTGGGAGACAATGTGAACATGACTTCTAGTAGAAATTTTTCATGGTTAGGTGACATCATATATTCTTAACTATGAGCTTGTGTAATTGTATTAAAATTTAAAATTACCATTAATTAAAATCATGAATCACTCACTTATATTTACTGAAAAACGGTCTCTCTATATGTTAATGGGAATTAGGGTACATTGGGTGCATCATAAATGATAAGTTATTAATTTATAAGTCAAGGAATTCTTTTTCCCTTCCATCTATATATAAGCTGAAGTCTAGGACCATTGATTAAAATATACATACCGTATAAATTCCATGGACCTGGTATAAAGAAATTTATTTAAGAGACTCAATGAAATGTGTATCAAGCATATAGGTTGATGACACGAATGTGAAACCTTATTGATAAGATATTTAGTTAATGGAATTATATAACAAAATGAGTGTTCCTATTTGGTTATTGACAATGAAAAGTTATGTTCTATATCATGGGTTCCTTGACCCATTCCTAGATAGTAATATTATACATTAGGTGTACCAACCTAATTTCAAAGAGATTGAATCCTAGAGGGCCATAGTAAGTGTTTTCATTGATCTGGATTAAATTCTATTTGAATTTGATTAATTGAATATATATTATTCTTAAGATTAATAAATTATATTATTCATGTTTTATTGATCGTTAATATTCACAATGTCATAAATAATTTTTAATTAATTAATAAATATTTTATTTAATCACATGAATATAAAGTAAATATTTATTCACGGGCTTGTGAATAAAATATTTATTTTATTTATTGAATAATTAATAAATATTTTTTCATGATTTCGAATAAAAAAATTATTTAGGTGAATAAAATATCTATTTGAGTACTCAATAAGTGACACTCATTTCATGCTATCCAAGATCACGTACGGTGATGAATATTAATCCATATGCCGGTAAAATATTATCCCTCGTCATGAAAGTTAGAGTGTTCCATAAAATAATAATAATAGTAATAGTCGTATTTTTATTATATGGAACAAGGATTGTTAAAATATTATAATATTTTCTAAGTGATGATATGAAATTAAATAATATTTTAATCTAAAATCCAACTCTATAAATATATATTTAATTATTTTTTATAGAATTAATAAAAAAATTATAATTTAGAATCATTTCACAAAATTGAATTGTCTCTCTCTCTCTCATTACACCCCTCCTCTTCTTAAAAAAGATAAGAACTCCTAAAATACTGAAGGATCTTGGGGGGATAACTAAAAATAGTGGAAGATAATTGATTTACCATGATTTCATTCGAAAACCAATTGGAAACGCTCAGAGATCAATGGAGCATGTGGGGACCACCGCTAAATGGATTCTTTACATGAAACCATATAGTTCAATGAAGGTAATCTTAATGTGATTTAATAAGATGTAAAACAATATCAAAGGGTATTGTGATGAGGTAATCATTTATTCTAATCATAAATTAATTAATTATAAATTTAATGTGAAATACCCTTTATTGGGGTTTCAAAAAATATAAATTAAAATAAAATTTAATTTAAAACTCACCAAAGGAACTTTTACGGTGCCCCGGACATGAATGTTGTATCAATGTGGTCACGTTTCAAAATTATAATTATTTATTTGGTTGTTGATATATATAAGCATTAGAGGTCTGATATTTCATTCTAATGTTATTATTTCCTTAATCCAATTTTAATTTAAATTTTATCAACATTTTTTCTCACTATCCATGATTTCATTTTCATATTGGTATAAGAATATATTAAGAATTACCATAGATTCCATCATAAATTTCTAAGAATTTTGGCAGGTAGGATTTGGTTGTAGAAATGTAGCTGGAGAACAACCTATGTACCTATTTGAACTATATCTTGATGAGTTTTGGGATACATAACATGCCAAATAGTAACTACACACACTGTATTTATTGTACTCTACAAGCAGTGTATGACAACCTCACACACGTCCTATTAGATTGCGAAGCGTGTAACTCGAATACACTTTGTGTATTCTTTAGAGTTTAGTGGTGTAATTCACACATCTCGTATGGTCATAAACATTTTCAAAACCACATGAGATTGACATCCTAAAAAAATACGGACATACATTTTTTGTAGATGTATTGTAAATTCTATATGGGTCATTATTTCCCATTCCTAGAATATACACCATGCTATTCAGAATGTAAAAATGATACATAACAAGTGGAATAAACAGCGTGTTGCTAGCATACACAACATGTGATTCTATATCTGACGAAAATGAAAAGCCTTTCTATCAGTTAGGTAGAGATATGATAAGAGTGATTCATGGTGTGTAGCCAGATTGTACATTCCATGTATTCCATTTGAGGTAAACACCGAAGCACCATACATGTATCTAGGGTACATCACACTCATGGTATATAGTGTATTGCTTATAAGTACACACCATGTAGTCTCCCAATAAATTCCATATTTGAATTAAATAAAAATTATAAATTATATAAATAAAATATAATTTTATTGATGGGAATACATGGTGTATTTGAAATTTTAATCATGGATTTAAATAATTATTAAAATTTGAATTAATTTATTATAATAATCTATTATTATTGGTTCTACTATTAATTTTTCATGAATGCCTTTACTTATGGGTTTCTATAAGTCAATCTAGATGGTCAATAAGATAAAATGGAATTAATTAATTATTTATTTATTTTTTATCTTAATTATGAAGAATCAAACGAAATGAATGTCACTCGGTTATATGTTTGCACATTTTTTTCATTTTATTTATCATTAATGAGCTTGAACAATACGTGTGTATGTGTTGGATTTTTTTAATTTAATTTGTTTCATGGGTTTCTAATTATATAATATTAAATTAAATTTTATGTCCAAAAGTATTTCCTGACTCCATCATTACATATTACTTACATGTCCTTGGCTATTGGTGGAATTCCCCATTTCCAATCTTTTAGTTCCCCTCACCAACAGTTGAATTATAAATACATGTAATTAATGGATTATCCTATGGTTCATGGAGACAGTTATAGAAGGAACCATAATGAATCCAACCCTAGAGATATATAGCTGGACAAGTGGAATGTTGCAACTCATGCGAACACTAGCACAAGAAGTTATTCTAATAGGTCATAGGATGATTTATTGTTCGATGAATAAAATAACTATTACATAATATCCCAATCAGTTTATATATTTATTTATGTTTATACAGTATTTAAATTATAGATACAAGAACATGATCACATATATAAATGAATTAATACTCAAAGTTTAAATTTAAATAATCATATTATGTTGTAATTTTTTATCCAACATGGTAAATTGATTATGTAATATCAAATTAATATTTAGAAGTCTTGTAAGAGATCAAATAAGATAAAATTTATGAATAATAAATTATGTTCCATCAAACAAATATCATGTTTGACATAGACATCCATTACTTGATTAGGAATAAAATCCTTAGAACTAAGTGTTTGACCAACCCTCGTTAGGACACTTAATTTTAACAAGGAGTTCCAATGAAGGTTATGGGATGACGTAACAATCTGTCCTCAAGAAAAGTATCCCTTTAAAATATTGATGTAACATGGGGGTAGGGGTTGAGGAAATCCAAATCAAGATTTTAGTAATGGGTAGTCAACTTAGCAGATCAAGTAGCTGCAAACTTGGAGTTGGGAAAACATTCCTACATAAATACTATCAATTATCTTGACCAACCCTCACTGGGATAATTTGATGATGGCATATGAATCATTTCCACATAAATTCCATTACATGTAGATGTTCTGAGTTAAGTGGTGTGGGTTGTTTCTACTTGGTATAATAGTGTCAGAATTAATAAAATTAATTGTCATTATTTCTCATATAATTTTTAATATATTAAAGTACTAATAATCAGTTTTATTTATTTTAAAAAATGGCATGCAAAGACACAAAAATTGTGTGATAATTAAATAACTCATGACATATCCTTACAAATACAAATTTTTGAATATGGAGTAATCAAACCTATGATTCATTATTATGGGAATGTTTGTGAAATGTATTGGATTCCCCTATTCCTGTTTTTTCACTCAAGTAGGTGAGAAAAGGTGAAAAGGATGCCTACCAAGCATATGATGAGGGAGCTTCTTATGTCCACTATATATTTTATCTATTATGTTTGGAAAGATGATGTTACTATAAAAATAAAAGTACATATACACCAAAATATCACATCTAAATTATCTTGAAAAATATAAGGAATTGATAAAAATAAATAATATTTTCAATTCACTATATTTGTATAAACTGTAAAAAGGAACTTGAGATACTGATCATGCTTCAAAAATGATCATTTATATTGATTGGTTAGAGAAATTGGTCATCTAATAGGATAGAAATTATCCATTAACCTTATATTATTATCCTTACCACCAATGTTATCCATATTTTCACAATCATAAATTAAAAAATGGATATGTTTCTTTGAAAACATTTATCCTTACATCATGATGATAAAATTTTTTAGGTGAAACATATTTATCCACCCCGTATGGTTAATGGTCAGGATTAAATGGCTACAGATCCCATAGCTAATCTAAATAAAAAATATACTTTGTGATTCCCCTCGTGGAGGAAAAATATTCAAAGGTATAAGAATGGACATGAGGCTATTTTCTTCTCATGATGAAAGAATGGACACTGGAAGAGAAATTACAATGAATTGATGAAGAAATAATTTGAATCCACTTCTATTATATTTATCATGTTTTTATTCACTTCTTTGGAATTACATACAAACTTCTTACAACATAAATATTTTTAAATATAGGAAACGGTAATGAATAGAAAAGTAATTATGTGAATAATAAAAATATGAGAAAGGGTGATTCTTATGTTAGCCATGGGGAGATAACTATTATATTGATTCATTTTTGTCATAAGTTCTACCCTAAAATTATCTCAGTTTTTGTCTAGACAAAATGATACATTATTTCATTTCAAATTCAATTTTTTTATGGTACATAAATAATAAACAAACATATTTTTAACTCATATATCAAAAAAATAAATTATGGTGACTAATGAATCTAAAATACAAGACTATTACCATATTGTGAAAAGATAGTTTTTTATCAAATGAAAATGAATTTAGCTGACCTATCTATAACCATAAAAATGTTTTAGTCTCAATTGAGCTATGATATTGGACATAAAATTAAATTTCTTATCATACTTTAGAGAAAGAATTTTTTTTTAAAAAGTTACATCATAATTATTTTTATAGATTGTTCAACATGGCCAGATAAAGAATTCCCAAATAAAGGTAAAATCATGATATTCATTTTTTAGTATTTGAAAATTCCAAGTGATATAAAATTGTGAAATTAGTAAAGATTGAGGAATAATCAAGTGGATTTATAATATAATATATTATCCAAGTAATAATTATTCTTATATGTGGAGTAAGCATTATACTTAACTCTAATTTTATTATATACATCTATTTCATGATGTTTGTAGAAGGAGAATCAATATTGAGTCTTATATATATTGAAAATCCTCTATTATTCATTTTAAGAAATATTTTTTATATATAAGTGAATCAAATAACTATATCACAACTATATTTTTAAATAAATAACATATTAAATGCAATGTGATAAGAATAAATTATAATAATAACTCATGAATTTGTTGAAAAATATTTCTTAAAATCTACCCTTGGATAAAAATGGACATAAAAACACAAATATACATCTCAGTTAATGAACATACAATCACTAATGATATTAATGACTAGTCCTGGTCTAGTATATTTCCATAAATTAATCCAATCTATTTAAAGATAGTGGGAGAATACTTAACATTTATTGTTTAAGGCTCTCGATTCACATGATTTGGCATAAGAATACTAGACTCTATTGAGATTAGTAGGGGGAGTAGTTCAAGAGAAACTTAATTTATAGGAATTCATATCCAAGTATGTTTTTTATGTTAAAAATAGTGGGTGATACATATAATATTCTTTGAGAATATTTATTCCCATAGATAATTAGTAAATGTTAAAATTATATATTTGAAATGTATGTATAAACTGATGTTAGGGATTATCTATATCAAAAATCAAGGATTATTTATTTTTAATGTTTCTATGACTTGATATTTTGGGTTAGTATTCAAGAAAAACTGGAGATGGTTGGTATAAGATGCTACCAATATAGCATGGTTTATTATTTTGATTTTATTCTATGAAAATTATTATTCATCTCCCATCATGGAAAAATTATTTTTTATTTCTACTTTCCCAATTATATTTCTAGGATAATTATATTGGGCTATGGAGAGTCAATGACACCACATTTAGAGGAATCCTTAGGGGAGATATCTATATTATACCACCACAAGGATACCCTATGGTATATGTTTTCTATTGATAACTAAAAGGGTCGGTGACATCAATAAATTCCAATAAGATGTCCATATTACTTAAATTCATTTATGAATAAATTTTTCATAGTGATCATAGAATATTTATTTGGAACTGAATGAGTAATGGGTATCTCAAATTAAATTTTGGGAGCACTACTAGTTTTAAATATTGAAATGTTGATAACATATGAGAAAAATGTTAGGCCTTACCCACTTTCTATGAATAAGGAATGAAATTTATCTATGTTTTCCAAAATGTAGAAACAATGTCCGGGTGATATATATATATAAAATGAATCTATGAGTTTTATAAATCCATTCATAGTACATATATTAACATAGTATTAAAAAATAAATGTTGAACTAATTCCAGATCGAATTATTTATTTCATATAGTCCTTCCATGAGAACATGAAAGGGAATTGGAAGGGATTATGGAGATTAAATTAATTTCACAATATTAAGTGTTAAGAATCCATCTCATGTTCCAGGATATGTAATAAAATTTGATATTACTAATTCATAAATAATAATAAGTAAATATTGAATATATCAAACATAATTTCATAGAATTATATTAAGAACTACCAACAGTACATGGAAAAGTATAACTAGATGATTTTCTAATGTCTCGAGTAGTGGGAGTACTAGTGATCAATTGAATTGAAACATTATTTTTATTTAGTTCAATATAATCTAGTGTGACTGATAAGGCTATATTAATACACAAGAAAATCTTATTACAGCAAGTGGTTTCTATATCTATATTTTTAGAGTACGTTGCGGCTTTTGATGTACTTCAAAAATTATTTTATCAACATCTTATTCTAATTTTGGGTTACACCTAAAGAAATTTATTTATCATTTTATGAAATGCTTTTACCATGGATTTAGTTATGATGTTCGGATTCTAGTAGGGGAACAAGAAGTTGATATTATGTTATATATTGACATGAGGGATTTTCTCATGATAGTAATATTGAAATAAAAAGACTTTCTTCAAATACACATGTCTTTACTAACCCTAGAAACATAAACGTGGTAGTCCAAGAAGTTTTATTCATACTCAAAAAAATCATGTTTTTCTTATAAGGACTAACTATTTTTTAGTAGTTAGATCTAGAGAATGGTTGAGTTTGTTAGATATGTCTCCCTACAACCAAAGAATTTACACAATATATTACATGAATATTTAATTGTGTTAATAGTAATACAATTATCATATGACATATTGATTGTTCTTCTACATAACATTGATGTTATAATTTTTTAGAGTATCAATATCTTTGATAAGGTCGTATCAGTTCCCCACTATGGTAAGAATCATGAAATTCCATGATGATTTTCATGAAAATAGTTCTATGTTTGGTTAATGTACAATTATAGGAAATAATGTATATAGACCTAATGTACATGTAATCATAAGTGGATGATGGTTCATATCATGAATTTCTCACTTGGTAATAACTAGATTAAAGATCATGAGAATAGAACTTCATGTAGGAATTCTTTATGATTTAGTGTCATCGAATATTCCTATATGTTATCAGGTGTAATGGTACATGGAGATTATGATTGTCATTACCTCATTTCATGACCCACACACTAATATTTACTGAAAAAAACATTCACTCCATACTTTTGAAGGAAGTTGGGTATGGTGGGAATTTCATGAATGACATGTTATTAGTGGATATGTTGAGGAAGTAATTTCCTATTCCATCTTTATGAAAGTTTAGGTATTATCCATTTTATTTATATATATATATGGTACATAAAATCCTAGTCTATGGTGTAATGATTTTTATTTTATATAGTAAATTAATGATTTACCAGACATATAGGTTGATGAGATGTGTGGGAAATATTCATGATGAGATATTGAGACAAAGGGATTATATTACATAGTGTGAGTTTTTATGTGATTTTTAGTATTGTGATGTTATGTTAATTATCATCGGTTACTTAGCCCTTTGCGGAATAGTAATCTTGAACTTTAGTTATACTTATGTAATGCCGACAAGAATGAATCCAAAGGGATCACACACTATGTATTTCATTGGATCTTAATTAAATTCTACTTGAATTTAATTCGTGGAACAAATATTATTCAAAAGAATGAGGATTAATTTTATTCTTGTTTTATTGCTTGCTAATATATATGCGGTAATGAATAAATATTTATTTCTTAATAAATAATTTATTTGATTATGTGAATATATAATGAAATTTTACATTATTTTCAGTGAATAAAATATTTGTTTTATTTATTGAATGTTTATTAAATATTTATTCACTATATTATAAAAAAAATATTTATTTAATTGAATAAAATATTTATTTGGGTATTCAATAAATGATGAGGAGTTTGAGTGGTCTAAGATCACATATAGTGATGAATATTAATTTACATGATGGTAGAATAATATTTTTCATTGTTCAAGTTGGTTCATGCCTTAAGAAAATAGTATTATAACTATTATTATTATATGGCATGAGTTTTGTTTAAAGATTATAGTATCACTTAAGGGATGGTACGTGATTATATAATATTTTAATCTAAACCATGACTCTGTAAATATATGGTTGTGTCTATTGAGTAGAATTAATCAAAAATTTATAATAGAGAATTATTATAAAAAATAGACTTATCTCCCTTCCTCTCCCTCTATTTCATCCTCTTTTCATATAAATAATGACAAGAACACCTTCAATCCTGAAGGATCATGGAGAAAACAAGATGAAAACTGTAATAAAATTTAATCACCACACTATAACATAGATATCAATTTTCATTACTCATTGATCAATTGATCACATGTGGATCACTACTACAGGGATTCTGCACTTGAATCCATATAGTCAATGGAAGGTAATTTGAAAGGGTTTTCAAAAGATCAACCACATCATCGAAGAAACGATCATAAGATGAAGTAGTAATTTCATCTAATGATAAATAAATAGTTTATAAATTTAACATTAATGTTCCTCTATCAAGGTTTAAATAAATTCTAAATTCAATAAAATTTTAATTTCACACCAACCAAATGTTCATCTTATATGCATGAATCCTATAATTATGGGAACTATTGATGTTTTTATTCAAGTTAAAAAATATTCTTTTTGGTGTTTCATGGTGTACGACATATATAGGTGTTGTAAAAGATCATTATCTTGATTAAAAAGTTGTTTAACATGAGTTTTTATAGTATGTTTGAAGATGGAATGTGGGAAGTGATGGATATTAACATAAAATAGTTTATTCATATCTTATGACTTCGTGGAGTTGTATAGTATGATGTGAAATATATGAATATAATGTGTTATAGTATATATATATATATTATAATGGAATATTGGGTTGATTTTAATTCCAATATCATATAGTATGATAAGGTTTACAACATGATTTCCATGCTAGTGAATGCATTTGGTCTCCACCTCCTATGTGGTTTCTTTGGATTATAAACCATGACATGGATTATTTTCTTCCTGAAACAAAGTTATTGAAGTCATCAATAAATAATTCTCCAATGATCAATAATTTTTGGATTCCATAAGGTGGGCCTCAGAAATCACAATATCGTCAATGATTTTCATTAAATAAAGATCATTAATGATGCCTATATTAGAGAAGGGTTCCCTCCTATTTATTTAATTATTTTAATAAAATGTTGGTTGAAGCCCTCTTCTTCACATAAATCTATTTATTACACATTTAAGGCCCCAAACCTCCAGTATAATTTCAAAATATTCAATATAACATCTATGAACCTAGTCTGGTGTAACGCCTCAGTGGTATGAATCCTTTATTTACTAATTTAAGGACAATTATCATAATTTCTCCATCGAAGAAGAATATAGACGATAATGTGACTATGTTTGGGTATGTTGTGTTATTCATTATCCATGTATTTTTAATATTTGATAATATATATATCCACAAAATGGGTTCTTTACTATCTAAGATCATACGATGATCCTCTAAAACCCAGAAATTGTATCAAATACAAGTTCTCATAAGATTCAATATGTGAATATTCTAGTTTCTCAATGAAATTTATATCCTAAATAATGCTAGATATATCATAAAATATAATATGTTGCATTTTTTCTATTTTTTTTAGTCACAATGTATGATTGAATTATATTGGAAGGTTTGATATAAAAGGATCTAGAGGATTTGAATTGTAACACCCGAGACTTTTATGTTATATAAATCATCAAAGGAATCTTTTTCTACACAACACTTGCTTGGCTTGCTTTACACGCAATCGCGACCTTCCTCGATAGCTTGCGTCGTACGCAATACCGAGTTTCACTAAACAACAATATGCTATTAAAACTAGCCGTTATGAATAGTAATAACCACTTTTTGAAATTTTATAAATTTTATTTCTCAAAATGGACTTCATTTTTGGACTCAGAATATCGAAATTAGCCTAGGGTGAAATTTTGGTATTTTTCTGAAAACTTTCAATTTTTGATGAATAGTGAAACCACTAAGTGGTAGGTTAAAAACTGAATTTTGCATAAAACTTAATTTTACCGCTTCTGTGAATGGAATTTCAAAAATCCGACAGACACGGTTGATATCAGTAAGTAAAATGTGGTTCAATGAGATAAAAATAATTTTTTGGTGAATAGTAACTTTTTACTATTTTTACCGCGGTTAATAGTAAATAGGGTAACTAAGGGTAAATATGATATCAATATTACCCTAACACATGTCCTAATTCTATTGGACAAGTGTAATTCGACCAAAAAAAAACTTAGGAATAAAATATGACCATTTAGGCCCACTTGGATTAGATTAAGACATTTATTATTAATTTATTTAAAGAAGGGTTAAAATAGTTAAAATCAAAGTTTAATAAGTAAATCATTTTTAATATGGGGTTATACATAAGATAAATTCGACTATAAATATTCATTAGAAAGCTAAAAAGATTTACTACATAATGGTATTTTATTTGTAATTTTTAGACATTAAATAATTTAATTTATCTATTACACAATGATGATGCAGTAATTATCTTATTAATGAAATATTGACATAATTAATGTTATAAACACCAAAATAAATGTAATTTGAGACTTTTTATGAATTACACTAATTTTTTAGGTTACTATGATATATTAGTGTTGATTTAATCAACTTGGTTAGAACATATAATTCTGTTTTGACTTTCACAAAAATCATATATCAAATAGTGTCAAAATTGACACAAAATAGTTTTTAAATCAAATATTATATTATTAATTGTTATTTTATTCCTAAAAATCTAAGGTTCGGCCAAATGACTTAGATAATGATATATATATTAATAATAAAAAATTTGGGGTTCGTTTGGCATGTTATAGTAAGAGTATTAACCATATAGTGAAAGAAAACAAAAAGACACGGTAAAAGTTAAATTAATAAAACTTAGAGTTAAATCTAATTGATAAGGTTAAAATAATACCCTAAACTTGTCTAAATCCTATTGGTTGATAGGATTTCGACCCATCCCCACTTTAGCTTCGAAATAAGACCCTTTGGAACCATTATAAACCGATTTTGACTTTAATATAAAATAATATTTTGAGATATTCCTAAGGTGCCCCTCTCCTCCCTTATAAAAGGGCACCTCCTCCCCCTCCTCCTCACACCAATTTGAGCACTCAAGCTCGGCCAACCCCTGCCATTTTCTCCTCTCCACTTCCCTAGAATAATACTAGAGGTCCTGGTCTTCTTCAAAGACCAATCTTAGTTCCCTTAGTGGAGGATTCAAAGAGGTGTTCCAAAGAAGAGGTAATATCCATTACCGATCTTTTCAATTTCTTTCTTCTTCAACTTCTTCTCCTTTAGTTGTTTCATGATAAAGTAATAACATCAGTATTACTTACATACTGATATGTTATTACAAATATGAAACAACCCTAATTCACCTTCTATCCATCCTACGGAAAAATGAAATCACCGCGCGTGTGTACGTAAGGAATACCATCTCCACGCCGTGGTGTAATCTATTTTTCCACCATCACCTTACAAGGATGGGTATAATGGTGTAATGAGTAACTATATATGATTATTATGAAGTAATATTGATACTGAAATAATATATATATATACTCCAATACAATTCCACGATCATAGGAACGATATCATCACTCGTGCGTACGTACGGAATACCGTCTCCACGATGTGATGCGACTCGTTCTACATGATCTTCATTTAATAATGATTATATAAATGAATTGAATGAATAAATATGATATATGTTACACTAATACCATTCTGGATATAAGGAATCTATAACCTTAAAAGAAGAATAAGAATGTATTCGGCAAAACACGCATAAGAACAAAAGGCAATAAAGACCCGAATAACAAGTAACCATGAAATATTACTATCAAGAAGCTAAGAATATGAACATATATGATATCATATCAATATTTATGATTCTGGAATAAGTCAATAACATTATTTAAACCATTATACAGGAGCTTCGGACACGTACAAAGCAAATTGGACTTAAGGTAAGGGAAATATCACAATCTCATTTTTATCCGAGATTGTTTATTCGTAAGTAATTACTGGGGTGTATTTTATCATCCACATCCATGTTCCCTAAATATGTAATATTGTTTCCATCCACTTAAAATAGTTTAAATCCAATTTTACCCTTCGGTGAGTTTTTAGTAAAGAATATGAAAGGAATCTTTTATCGTTTTTTTCGTACGAGGTACTTTTTGACTTTTCCGACAAAAGTACGAAGAATGTTTTTTTAACTTATACGGCATGAATGGATTTATAAAACATTATTTCCAAGAAGATTCCTTTACAAGTATTGAAGTTTATTTTTAATCACCTTCTTTTAGTTTAAAATTTTATGACATGTTAAGAAAGGAAAAGTGTTTTTGAAGTAGAAAGGATATTTTCCTCAAGAATGAAGTTCAAGTATTCTATCAAAATTATTTTCCATCTAAGATAATAAAAGGGTTCTGTTTTTATCCCTATTATTACATGGATTTGATTATGTTGTGATGGAAATATTTTTATGAATTCCTTTATCTTATATGAATTGTTTTATGATGTCATGTTGTTTAAGAATCCCATTTTTATTACATGGGTTACGCTATGATGTATGGTTTATGATTATGTGGCACACATAAGAAAGGATTCATTATAAGATGGGTGGGACCTATATCTCCCTCCAATGCATTGGGTAAAGATTTATATCTCATGAGATAGACATGGCTGGAACGGAAGGTTATTTCGGTTCAGTGATACAGGACTGAAACGAGGAGTGAACTCGGTTCAGAAAGGGACTTTGTCCACTAAGATAGTCTTGGCAATGAGTCATGACTAACAAGAAATGATTTTCCATGATTATGTGTGCATGCCACAAAGTTTCAAGTTTTATGTTATGATTATGGGGATCTCATTTTCACTTCTATGATTTATTCCATGTTAAGATATTATGATCTCTTTTGCAGGTTTTGATTTTCAAAAAGATATGATATGATTTTTATTTCCTTTATTTGCCCTTGCTGAGCATTTGAGCTCACCCTTTTTGTTTTCTTTTCCCCAGGCCAGGAAGATGGATATTAAGTAGAATATGCTAAAAGGGACCCTAGATATGATGAAATAAATGGGAGACATTGTAGAAGATTTATGAACCAGTTGTTTATGTTTCCCAGTTTCTAAAGACACTATACCTATACGGTCCTTTGTGGTTTTGTCATATGTTGTAATAAGTGTGCTTCAATTTTGAAGTATTAACAATGTATGTAAAGTGTGGGTCGTTATAGTTGGTATCAGAGGAAAGGTATAGTCAACCTTTGGAAACTAGGATGTGAAAGCCTTAGTAAGAACCCTAAGGATAAGTCTAAGCATAGAACACAATCTTAGAAATGGCCATGAATAACCTAGGATAAGACCATAAGCATGAAAATTTTATTCTTGAATTATGTGGTTTCCTATTATAATTAGTGTTGCTCACGCTATTCTTCTTGGTTTTAGTCAATGGCTGGATCCCGAAGGAACCGTGTTAATGCGGAATGCGATGGGCAATGCAATGATTGTCCCCCTGAGCAACCAAACGATATGGGAGCTGGAATGCAAAATCTTGTAGCCATGCTCACACAACTTTCTCAAGCTATGAATCATGCAGGATTTCCAAACGAGCAAAAGAGGGAGCAACATTCTGTTGAATCCTTCATGAGGCAGCGTCCACCTTCTTTCAGCGGGTCTACTGATCCATTAGTTGCTGAACAATGGATTAGTACTACTGAAAAGATATTTTCAGTTCTTCAATGTTCTGAGCATGATAAAGTCATCCTAGCAGTGTATCGTTTGGAAGGAGATGCGGATCAATGGTGGAATCTTGTTAAGAATACGAGGCAAAGGGATGAAATTGAGTCTATGGAATGGGACGAGTTCAAGAACTTATTTTTCAATAAGTACTTCCCTCGTATTCTCCGAACAAAGATGGAGAAAGAGTTTCTTGAACTGAAGCAAAGGGATGATGAATCTGTTGGTACCTATGAAGCAAATTTTACCAGACTTGCAAGGTACGCTTCTGGTATTATTATCCAACCTGAGAGTAAGATCGATCGATTCTTTAGTGACTTAAAACCAAGTCTTCGAAGGGCGTTAGCCATAAGGGACTTCAATAGCTACGAGGAAATCGTTCGATGTGCTCTCAAAGTCGAGATGGAGATTGGAGTAACCCATCAGTCACATGGGTTTGATAAGAAGAGGAAGATGGAATTCAAAGAAAAATCTAAAGAGCACACGGAAAAGAAGATGAGCTTTTCCTTATGCTCAAAGTGTGGAACGAAACATGGAGGGAGTTGTCTTAAAGGGACAAGTAAATGTTTTAAATGTGGAAAAGAAGGTCATCGGGCATTTGAATGCCGTGATAATGGGAAGAAGATGTCTAATGACGCAAACAAAGGAAGGGATACACAGAATGAACCTACTACACTTCAATGTTTCAAGTGCAAGGAGATGGGGCATTTTGCCAATAAATGCCCAAATCCAAGGGTTGATGATGATGGTCGACGTCAACAAACTCTTAAGGCTAAAGACAAAGGAAAGTCACATGCAATTTCTATCAGCGATGTGGAGTACGATAACGATGTGGTGAAAGGTACACTTACCATCCACTCTAAAGTAGCAAATGTTTTATTTGATTCTGGATCCACCCACTCTTTTATTTCTGAAAAATTTTCTAAGGGTATCACCATATTACCTCAACAATTAGATGTTGAGTTAGCTGTGACAACACCTAATGGCACATCAATCGCATCAAAAGATTATAATTCTTCTCCGATCGATGTTTGTGGGAAAGTGATTCCTGCAAATCTTGTGATCCTTCCTTTAGTGGAATTTTATGTGATTCTTGGAATGGATTGGCTTTCTCTACATGGAGCTCATATCAATTGCCAAAGAAGGGAAGTCACATTTCATATTCCAGATGAATCTACGATTGTATACCAATGAAAGGATGAACATAACCTTCCAGTGGAAATTTCTTCCATCTTATGGGCATTGATTCCACTAAATGAAGGTTATTTATCTCAAATGGTTGGTGACAAACTCACGATTAAGAATATGCCCATTGTACGGGAGTTTGATGATGTCTTTCCGGAGGAATTGCCGGGTCTTCCACCAAATCGTGAAGTTGAGTTTTCAATAGAACTCGTACCGGGTGCTTTTCCTATTTCAAAGACACCTTATAGAATGGCCCCAATTGAGTTGCAGGAATTGAAGAAGCAACTCCAAGAGAATCTTGATAAGGGATTCATACGCCCTAGTGCGTCACCTTGGGGAGCACCTGTTCTATTTGTTAAGAAGAAAGATGGATCAATGAGACTCTGCATTGATTATCGAGAACTTAACAAGATCACTATCAAGAACAAATATCCTCTCCCACGCATTGATGACTTATTTGACCAACTACGCAGAGCTCAATACTTTTCCAAGATTGATCTTCGTTCAGGGTATCATCAATTAAGGGTCAAAAGGGAGGATATACCAAAGACGGCTTTCCGTACAAGGTATGGACACTATGAATTTATAGTGATTCCATTTGGTCTTACTAATGCCCCTACTATCTTCATGGATCTAATGAATAGAGTTTTTAGAGACTATCTTGATCAATTTGTGGTAGTCTTTATAGACGATATTCTTGTCTATTCAAAGAGCAAGGAAGAGCATGAAGATCACTTGAGAATTATATTGAAGACCCTGAGAAAGGAGAAGCTTTATGCCAAATTTACCAAGTGTGAATTTTGGATTAAAAAAGTTGCATTTTTGGGTCACATAATCTCAAAAGAGGGGATATCTGTGGATCCAGCAAAAACAGAGGTTATCGAAAGATGGTCAAGACCAACAAAAGTAACTGAGATCCGAAGTTTTCTTGGTTTGGCTGGATATTATCGACGTTTTGTAAAAGATTTTTCACGATTATCTAATCCACTCACCAAGTTGACTCGGAAAGGAGTTAAGTTTGTCTGGACAGAGGAATGTGAAGAGAATTTCAAGGAGTTGAAAAGAAGGTTATCCAGTGCACCTGTGCTCACACTGCCTTGTAGTGGAGAAAGGTTTGTGATCTACAGTGATGCATCCAAGAAGGGATTGGGTGTGTTCTTATGCAAAATGATATGGTGATAGCTTATGCCTCACGACAGTTGAAAATCCATGAGCAAAATTACCCAACACATGATTTGGAGTTGGCTGCGGTAATCTTTGCACTAAAGATTTGGAGGCATTACCTTTATGGTGAAAGGTGTGATATTTATACTGATCATAAAAGTTTAAAGTATATTTTCACACAAAAGGAGCTGAATATGCGCCAAAGAAGATGGTTGGAGCTGATTAAGGATTATGACTGCTCAATCCATTACCACCCTGGGAAAGCAAACAAGGTGGAAGATGCATTAAGTCGACAAGACCATGCTAGTTTATCCATGATGAGGATCACAAAAGATCCAATATTTATGGATTTACAAAGGATGGATCTTGGAATTATAATGGAAGGGGAAAAATCTTATCTTTCTCAAATGAATGTTCAACCATCTATACATGTGAAGATTAAAGAGGCACAGAAAGAAGATGTCGAGTTACAAAAGAAGGTGAGAAATGTTCCTGAATTCAACCTTGATTGTGATGGGATAATAAAGTTCAGGAATCGGGTTTCCGTTCCTCCCATCCCTGAATTAAAGAATGAGCTGCTGGATGAGGCTCATAGTTCATCATTCTCTATTCATCCTGGAAGCACGAAGATGTATAGGGACCTGAAAGAGTACTTCTGGTGGGATGGCATGAAAAGAGATGTTGCTGAATATGTCTCTCGATGCTTGGTTTGTCAACAAGTTAAAGCTGAGAGACAGAAGTCTAAGGGGATGTTACAACCATTACCCATACCCAAATGGAAATGGGAAAACATCACTATGGACTTTGTCACAGGACTTCCTAAAACATCCAAAGGCAATAATGCTATCTGGGTCATAGTTGATCATCTTACAAAGTCTGCACACTTCATTGCTATTAGAGAGGATTTCTCTCTAGATCAGCTTGCCAGGATATATGTAAAGGAAGTGGTAAGATTGCATGGAGTACCACTTTCTATTATATCTGATCGAGATCCGAGATTTACCTCGAAGTTCTGGCGAAGTCTTCAGCATACTCTGGATACAGAGTAGAGTTTCAGCACTGCTTATCATCCCCAGACAGACGGTCAGTCTGAGAGAACAATTCAAACCCTAGAAGATATGTTGAGAGCTTGCTCTATGGATTTCAAAGGAGGTTGGGATCAACACCTACCTTTGGTGGAATTTTCTTATAATAATAGCTTTCACTCCAGTATTCAGATGGCTCCTTATGAAGCTCTCTATGGAAAGAAATGCAGGACTCCAACTTGCTGGGATGAAGTTGGGGAAAGAAAGCTATTAGGACCTGATCTTGTTGATGAAATGGCAGAAAAGGTTAGATCTATTCAACAACACATAAGAGCAGCTCAGAGTCGACAGAAAAGTTATCCCGACAATCGAAGAAAAGACCTAGAGTTTGAAGTGGGTGATAAAGTGTTCTTACGAATATCTCCCTGGAAGAGGGTTATGAGATTTGGAAGGAAGGGGAAGTTGAGCCCTAGATATATCGGTCCTTTCGAAATACTGGATCGTGTTGGGAAGGTAGCTTACCGATTGGAGCTTCCACAGAATCTCTCTCAAGTTCATGATGTGTTCCACGTATCTCTCCTGAGAAAGTACATACCAGATCCTTCACATGTACTCAGCTCAGAAGTTGTACCGCTGGAGCAAGATCTTTCTTATGAAGAACAGCCGATAGAGATTCTGGATCGTAGCGAAAAATTCCTACGAAACAAGACCACTCGCTTGGTGAAGGTTTTATGGAGGAACCACCAACTTGAAGAATCTACATGGGAGCTTGAGGATATGATGAGGGAGAATTATCCTCATCTGTTTGTTACAAAGTGACGAATTTCGAGGGCGAAATTATTTTTAAGGGGGGTAGAATGTAACACCCGAGACTTTTATGTTATATAAATCATCAAAGGAATCTTTTTCTACACAACACTTTCTTGGCTTGCTTTACACGCAATCGCGACCTTCCTCGATAGCTTGCGTCGTACGCAATACTGAGTTTCACTAAACAACAATATGCTATTAAAACTAGCCGTTATGAATAGTAATAACCACTTTTTGAAATTTTATAAACTTTATTTCTCAAAATGGACTTCATTTTTGGACTCAGAATATCGAAATTAGCCTAGGGTGAAATTTTGGTATTTTTCTGAAAACTTTCAATTTTTGATGAATAGTGACACCACTAAGTGGTAGGTTAAAAACTGAATTTTGCATAAAACATAATTTTACCGCTTCTGTGAATGGAATTTCAAAAATCCGACAGACACGGTTGATATCAGTAAGTAAAATGTGGTTCAATGAGATAAAAATAATTTTTTGGTGAATAGTAACTTTTTACTATTTTTACCGCAGTTAATAGTAAATAGGGTAACTAAGGGTAAATATGATATCAATATTACCCTAACACATGTCCTAATTCTATTGGACAAGTTTAATTCGACCAAAAACAAACTTAGGAATAAAATATGACCATTTAGGCCCACTTGGATTAGATTAGGACATTTATTATTAATTTATTTAAAGAAGGGTTAAAATAGTTAAAATCAAAGTTTAATAAGTAAATCATTTTTAATATGGGGTTATACATAAGATAAATTCGACTATAAATATTAATTAGAAAGCTAAAAATATTTCCTACATAATGGTATTTTATTTGTAATTTTTAGACATTAAATAATTTAATTTATTTATGACACAATGATGATGTAGTAATTATCTTATTAATGAAATATTGACATAATTGATGTTATAAACACCAAAATAAATGTAATTTGAGACTTTTTATGAATTCCACTAATTTTATAGGTTACTATGATATATTAGTGTTGATTTAATCAACTTGGTTTGAACATATAATTCTGTTATGACTTTCACAAAAATCATATATCAAATAGTGTCAAAATTGACACAAAATAGTTTTTAAATCAAATATTATATTATTAATTGTTATTTTATTCCTAAAAATCTAAGGTTTGGCCAAATGACTTAGATAAGGATATATATATTAATAATAAACAATTTGGGGTTCGTTTGGCATGTTATAGTAAGTGTATTAACCATATAGTGAAAGAAAACAAAAAGACACGGTAAAAGTTAAATTAATTAACTTAGAGTTAAATCTAATTGATAAGGTTAAAATAATACCCTAAACTTGTCTAAATCCTATTGGTTGATAGGATTTCGACCCATCCCCACTTTAGCTTCGAAATAAGACCCTTTAGAACCATTATAAACTGATTTTGACTTTAATATAAAATAATATTTTGAGATATTCCTAAGGTGCCCCTCTCCTCCCTTATAAAAGGGCACCTCCTCCCCCTCCTCCTCACACCAATTTGAGCACTCAGGCTCGGACAACCCCTGCAATTTTCTCCTCTCCACTTCCCTAGAATAATCCTAGAGGTCCTGGTCTTCTTCAAAGACCAATCTTAGTTCCCTTAGTGGAGGATTCAAAGAGGTGTTCCAAAGAAGAGGTAATATCCATTACCGATCTTTTCAATTTCTTTCTTCTTCAACTTCTTCTCCTTTAGTTGTTTCATGATAAAGTAATAACATAAGTATTAATTACATACTTATATGTTATTATAAATATGAAACAACCCTAATTCACCTTCTATCCATCCTACGGAAAAATGAAATCACCGCGCGTGCGTACGTACGGAATACCGTCTCCACGCCGTGGTGTAATCTATTTTTCCACCATCACCTTACTAGGATGGGTATAATGGTGTAATGAGTAACTATATATGATTATTATGAAGTAATATTGATACTGAAATAATATATATATATACTCCAATACAATTCCACGATCATAGGAACGATATCATCACTCGTACGTACGTACGGAATACCGTCTCCACGATGTGATGCGACTCGTTCTACATGATCTTCATTTCATAATGATTATATAAATGAATTGAATGAATAAATATGATATATGTTACACTAATACCATTCTGGATATAAGGAATCTATAACCTTAAAAGAAGAATAAGAATGTATTCGGCAAAACACGCATAAGAACAAAAGGCAATAAAGACCCGAGTAACAAGTAACCATGAAATATTACTATCAAGAAGCTAAGAATATGAACATATATGATATCATATCAATATTTATGATTCTGGAATAAGTCAATAACATTATTTAAACCATTATACAGGAGCTTCGGACATGTACAAAGCAAATTGGACTTAAGGTAAGGGAAATATCACAATCTCATTTTTATCCGAGATTGTTTATTCGTAAGTAATTACTGGGGTGTATTTTATCATCCACATCCATGTTCCCTCAATATGTAATATTGTTTCCATCCACTTAAAATATTTTAAATCCAATTTTACCCTTCGGTGAGTTTTTAGTAAAGAATATGAAAGGAATCTTTTGTCGTTTTTTTCGTACGAGGTACTTTTTGACTTTTCCGACAAAAGTACGAAGAATGTTTTTTTTAACTTATACGGCATGAATGGTTTTCTAAAACATTATTTCCAAGAAGATTCCTTTACAAGTATTGAAGTTTATTTTTAATCAACTTCTTTTAGTTTAAAATTTTATGACATGTTAAGAAAGGAAAAGTGTTTTTGAAGTAGAAAGGATATTTTCCTCAAGAATGAAGTTCAAGTATTTTATCAAAATTATTTTCCATCTAAGATAATAAAAGGGTTCTGTTTTTATCCCTATTATTACATGGATTTGATTATGTTGTGATGGAAATATTTTTATGAATTCCTTTATCTTATATGAATTGTTTTATGATGTCATGTTGTTTAAGAATCCCATTTTTATTACATGGGTTACGCTACGATGTATGGTTTATGATTATGTGGCACACATAAGAAAGGATTCATTATAAGATGGGTGGGACCTATATCTCCCTCCAATGCATTGGGTAAAGATTTATATCTCATGAGATAGACATGGCTGGAACAGAAGGTTATTTCGGTTCAGTGATACAGGACTGAAACGAGGAGTGAACTCGGTTCAGAAAGGGACTTTGTCCACTAAGATAGTCTTGGCAATGAGTCATGACTAACAAGAAATGATTTTCCATGATTATGTGTGCATGCCACAAAGTTTCAAGTTTTATGTTATGATTATGGGGATCTCATTTTCACTTCTATGATTTATTCCATGTTAAGATATTATGATCTCTTTTGCAGGTTTTGATTTTCAAAAAGATATGATATGATTTTTATTTCCTTTATTTGCCCTTGCTGAGCATTTGAGCTCACCCTTTTTGTTTTCTTTTCCCCTGGTCAGGAAGATGGATATTAAGTAGAATATGCTAAAAGGGACCCTAGATATGATGAAATAAATGGGAGACACTGTAGAAGATTTATGAACCAGTTGTTTATGTTTCCCAGTTTCTAAAGACACTATACCTATACGGTCCTTTGTGGTTTTGTCATATGTTGTAATAAGTGTGCTTCAATTTTGAATTATTAACAATGTATGTAAAGTGTGGGTCGTTATATGAATTATGTCTTATCATATGATATATGATTTTTTAAAATATGACTCAATCTACGGTCTGTATAGATATAGTGGATCAAGACATAATTATGATACCATCTCTATAAAATAATATAATAGTAGCCTTAATATAGATCTAATCATATTCATATATTCAATCCTATCATAAGATTGAAGTTATATAATATCATATGATTAGAAAATAGGTTATTTCTCTCCAATGTATCAACCAAATTTTATGAAAGATAAAATGATTATTAATCATAAAATATAAAATTCCTAAAAAATTGTTGAAATTTTGTTTTCGATATTTTTATTTTTGATTAATAAATTATTTGTGTTAGGAATCATAAAATGGTATTTTTCATATCTAATATAAATATGAAAATTTCATAATTTTTTCATGTTTTTTGTAAAATAAATAAAGTGATTATTTATTAGCTTATTCATGTATTATATTTATGTCGATAAAGTTATATATGAATATAAATATTGGGTGTGATAAATTTATGTGATAAATTTATTCTAGGAGAAAGTGTATGACATTATATACTATGTGTAATATCAATATATTTGTTTTTACACTTCCTTGACAATAATTTATTTTTATATTTATGTTATTGAGAATACATGTTTAATGTATTTTGTGCATATTTAGTTTTATAGATATCATGAATGTAATTTTATCTTGTGTAATATATCCCTAGATAGTGGGATTTGTGTTCAGAATTCCCATTATCATAGATTCTTATACCATTCTCTATAAATGTGAGGGTTTGGATAACATCCAATACTTGATAAATCATGAGCAGTTTGTAATCCATATGCCTGATATGCATTTGGATCTATATAAATTTTCTTGGATTTTGTTTTTGGGTTACACGATCTTGTGAGTTGTGTAAAGAGTTGCACATTAATATAAAGTGAAAAAAATAATTTGTTTAATGAAATATAGAATTTAAAACCAAAATTTTAAAATAATGTAAACAATAATGAATAAAAACATGAGGTGAAAAATATTCCATGATATTCCATTTATTTCATAGGAGTTTTGTTTAGGTTAAACTATTTACTCTTTTAAAAAAATCACTAAAATACTAATTTTTAACTTCCATCTAATGTATGAACTTGCCAAAAATTCGATCATCCAACTTTCTAGGATCATTCCAAAGTGGGGTGACCATGGATTATATTAAATAAGGAATGGTGGGTGTGGTTAATCCTAAGGGTTAGGTAAACACATCCTATTTTGAGATTTGAGTGAAACATTACTAGGAAACCCTAATGGTTTGTATAAAAAAGGAATATAGTTGGGTTTATTATTTATATGATTGGTATGGAAAAAGTGTTTTACACCCAAATATTCAAGAGTCACATGTTTTGTGATTGGTATTTTTGTTCTCCTAAATAACTAAGTGAAGAGTTTCATGCTAAATTATGGTTCTTCCTAAATTAAATAGATATCTTGGATCACTATATAGATAATATATGCAGGGGCATCATTTTATGCGGGAGTATATTAATTCAATATCCTTAATGAAATTAATTAAAGGTGGCACTCATCAATTTTTGATTGAAACTTGTGTTGAGATGAAAAATAGATTGATTATATGTAAATTCCATAATAAACATAAAATTTTCTCTCTATGGTCGATATTTTTTATCAAAGTGAATAATTCAGAGCATCATAAGATGAATGTTATAGAGTAAAATTTCACTGAGTCAGACTCTCGAGTATTGGATACAATATTTTCCTCATTCATTTTTGTTAACAAACAAAAAATCAAGGATATAAGTGAATTGGAATTGTTGAAAGGGATAATCAAGTAGAAAATAGAGAAAGAGTTTCTTCAAAACATAGAAATAAGGATATATATTTACCAATATGATTAATTATATAATTAGATAATTTATATTATGTTCTAACTGTAACCAAAAAATTTATTTTAATATCTGGTTGTGCAAAATGGGATATTCATTCACTATTAAGAAAAATTGTATTACATATATATGAATTAAATGTTTCATGTAATTGGGAAAATGATAAATGGATTATATAATCTAGATATGGATGATCCTTCTTTCAAAACACCAATTAAGAAGTACAAGGGTTTATTTTAATCCCACTTTTCTTTTTCATTGTCTCTATGAATATATAAACTAGAAATGTATCTAGAGACTCCATAGAGATGGAATATTGGAACCATTCAATTATTAATAATTTGATAATTTTAAATCATGTTTACTATAAAATATTTCCAATGAATATGTATTACAAAAGGTGAAAGGTCTAGTGGACTATTGGATCTCATATATAGTGATGTTTGTTGGCCATTGAGTGCTCATGAAAGTTGTGTTTTTTGATAATTAATTACATTTAATGATTATTTTAATGGATATGGATTTGTGTCTCTATTGTGAAACAAGAATGAACCTTCCCAAATTTTCAAATAGTTTAAAAAGAAGCAACAATGTTTCTGGGAAATTATTAAGATCATCTAATCACATCAGAGTGTTGAATACTTGACCGAGGAATTCCCTATGTATCTGAGAGATTTTTGAATTTTTCCACAAATCTCTCCTCTTCGAACAACATAGTGGAATAGTGTGTCTGGGAGGAGGAATCATAACATTTTAGACATTTTATAATCGATGATGAACTAATGTGAATTTCGAATTAAATTATGGGATTATGTTCTAAATATTGTTTCATTTTAAATTAACTTCATTACATATAAATAAATCATCAAGACACTATATGATATATAGATAAGTAAATGTACCATTGTGTATTTTATGAGTGTATAGGTTTGAAAATAACCCATATGATAGTTTTCTTCCAACAAGATAGGCTCCAAGTTATAAAAATTATTATTTGATGGTTATACCAATGAAAAAAATGGATTTTAATTCTATAAACCTATTTAAAACATTGGGTTTGTATCTCAAATTGTATTTTACTAGAGAGAAAATACAAGGATTAAGTAGTTATCAGAGACAAAGCTGACCTTTATGAAGTTTGGAACTAGTAAACATGAATTATTCCAGATATGGAGGTTGAAAAGATTCCAAAAAGTGTTGTGGAGGAAGAAATGACTAACATTACATATGAAACTTTAATTCTATGTGGTATTCTTTAAGATCTCGAGAGATGTATATTTCTCATAGATAATAAAGGTGATTTAATATTCATTAAAACTGAAACTACTACATATTGAGGGGCCATAGAGTTCTCTAATTCATAGGAATGGTATAAATCCATTGAATTTAAAATGGGATCCATGTACAAAAACCATGTTTTCCCCATGATTTAATAGATTTTTTATTCTTAATTGAAATTATTTTTATATTTTGATCAATTGTTAATATTTTTAAAAATTTATAGTCCTAATTACAAATTAATATTTATACTTGAACATGGATATTGTTTTTGAATGAGAATGACATTTTTTCCCAAAAAATTATATATATAGGTAAATTATAAAAGCATCTGCATGTGAGAAGATTTTTATAACCATGAAGGGTCTCAATGGGTCACAGCTCCACAAACCTATAGTATACTTCACCAGATTTATGAAACAACTCTTTGCTAGATATAATATGCCACATTTTTTATAGATTAAAATGAAGTAAGAAGAAAAGGCCCATATATTTAAGTTGGATAGTCTTGATATATACTATTAAACACATCATCCAAGAAAATCCTTCTTCCATTTTTATTTTAATGTTAATTAAATTTTATGTAAAATTATTTTTATGTAAGACGATATTTTTATATTTTTAAATTTGGTGAATATGAAAATAATTATGAAATATATACTCAATGTTTCATAGTTGATATTTTTTAACACAATGTATTTCGATTTAAGAAATATTTTCTTTAACTTAATTAAAATTTTAGGTGGGTCCTAAATATATTAGAGGGAAATTATTGTCTTATCCATATTGAAATGTTAGTGTAAGTATTTGAATATTCAAAAATTATAACAATGGACCCTAAAAACAAATTAATCCTACACAAGGGACTTTCACATTAAATTTTTTTGAGAAATAAAGGATTTTAACATTAATTATAATTAAGGAATCTAAATATGAATGATGACATCATTGAAGAATCTTAAAATTTTTAATTCCTGAAATTAATTTCTATAAAGTCTTTTTTTCTAATTTAATATCATGTAGGTTCCAAGATTTTATTAATCAACCTAACTATAATATTATTTACTATAAATACAATTTCAATTGTATATGTAAGTAAATGCCTGTAAATAATTTATTAATTAAATTAAAAAGTGTTAATTAATTTATAGTTAACTTTAAATGACTTATTATAATAATTATTTTTGTATATACATATACATATGTTTGATTTTATCTAATAATAATTTTAAATTATTTAACGGATATTATGTTTATAATCACATTAAGCGTTAATTTAATATATTAAAAATTAAATAATTTCATAAAAAATGTAGTTTTTTCTTTTTAAAGTTAAATTTCATTAAATGGAATTTATTTTTTATGTGGTAGAGTAATATTATTTTCCATTATTATGTCCTCTTTAGATTTTCTTAAAAAATATATACACTAAAAAATGATATTATATAAACATGAAATGGTTATACTTGATATTTTTTCATCCAAAAAAATTGATTATTTTTTTATACAGTATGATCTATAAGATCATTTTTATTGATTAGTGGAGTTTTTTATATTGATTTATTAATTAATGGTACAATCATTGAAGAATCAATTGATAATCTTGATTGATTATGGAACAATAGTGAATCGTATTTGTATCATGAATGGTGGAATGAAAAAACTATATTTTTTATTTATTAATTTAAAATTTTGACACATTACAAAATCATATGACAACATGAAGTTTTTGTGAAGTATTTTTTCATTTTGAAAACCTCTAAAGATGTGTTTTAATAAATATGAGAAAAAATATCTAATTTTTAACTAAATTGGAAAATATCCATCAATACAAATGATTATAATGACATAGGGAAAAATTCAACCGACATCATATCAATTACAGAAAATAGAACAAAATAATTCAAAACTTGATCTCTATATTTATTGAAAAAATAGAAACTCCAATACTAAAAATGCATCAACAGTCAGTTATTTTCTCAAATAATAATAATAAAAGAAGACATAAATTCTTTATAATAAAAAAAGATAAATAAAAACCAAGATAGAAAAATATTTATCTATTAGAGGCATAAAATCACCAAAGGATGAAAATTAAATTTCCTAAAGATCAATGATTCAGAACTAAATAATAAGAAAAGTAATCAAAATTTTCCTTATTATCTTTTTTTATTTGTAATAAAATGTACAACTTATAAAGTGTAGTTTTAAAATTTATTCTAAATTGAACATAAAATTTGAATGTTCGGTTTGTATGTTTGGTTTTTATATGATAATAATTTTGGTTATTATTTTATTGGATTTATAATAAATATAAAAAGAATACTGAATTGAATCCTAGTTATTTTTCAAGGCCCATTTTATCTAAGAAGAACCCTAAAAATTAATATTCTGGGGAGATATATTATAAAAAAAATTAACTTATTAATCTGAAAAGGGGGTGTTTGTGAAGATGATGGTATATATACTTTTTTATTTCAAAAATTACAACTTATTGTTAGTTTTTTTATTAAAAAATATGAGTTTTTAATATTTTTAAAAGCTTCACTAAAATAATATATTAAAATATTTTATATTCATAAAAAATCATTAAAACTAATGATAAAAAATAAGCATTAATGATAATAAGAATAATTAAAGATATGAAATGTGTGGATATTTAATTAATTATATGCCTATTTAAGATATATTCTAGAAAAAAATATCATTTAGATTTTTCTTATTTCCCAAAACTTTTGGATAATTATTTTTTTTGCGAAGCTATCATTTTGGAGCTTATTCACATGGGTATAAAATTTTACATAATTTTAATGATGTATTTAATTATTAAAAATTTCACAACCCATTCCACCAAATGAAAGGTACCCAACGTGTGATGGAATTTATTGAAGAGATATAATGACCCCTGAGCCCCACCTCCAATGATCCTTGGGTTGGAGACTAGCACCATGGGTAAAGCGAACATACAAACAAGATTCATTAACCTATAAGAGAAAATGTTGTAGAGAAAGTTAAGTTAGTTAATCCAATGAAATAAAACTCTAATATATAAAATAAATCCCATGCACAATCTTTTAATATCACACAGAACAAATTAAACTAAAAAGGAACTATAAGATACCAAAAGATAAACTCATAAGTGACCATTACACCTAAACATCTTTTACAAAACCATGAGCTAGTAATATACATCATGATCTATAACCTACTCCAACTAACCTAAAAAATCATATGTTTTTCAGTTTGATCATAACACTATACTCATTAGGATCTTCCATGGACCCTCTCATGCAAAAGAAAAATAAATCATACTAATGTACAGTAAATAACTAAGTGAAACAGACATGACACCTAAACAGTTATACTAAGTTCCCAACATCACCATGGTTGTCTCTCACTAAGTATCACATACAAGAGATCATGAATTATAGTAATGAACAAAAAAAAAGGTTCCCTATGACTACTTCCCCACTGTTCTTCAACTCTACCCCAATGTCGTACATACTAATCCATCTATGTCCAAAAGTAATCCAATAGATAAAATCCTAGGATATGTGTCAAAACATGTATCTCGTGCATCACATTATCTGATCATCCCAAATCATAACCCCATATAGTAACCAAGTAGTTAATGGGAGCCACCACATCCTTTATGATGTGTATCATACATCGGGTATTATATTTCAAGATATCAAAACACATACAATATGTAAGAAACCTCAATCCATCAAAACCTCTACACTTCATAACTAAAATAATCCTTTCAATACTATATCATGAGATATGTGTGTGAAATAACTAAAATCCATTACAACTGTAAAACCCTAGGTAAATAAAGAATATGAAATTTTTATATTTATCCATAATTGTGAATAAAATATTAATATTACTTTAAAGGGGATGCTATGCTCGATGGCATACCCAATACACAACAACGAGTTTCTTGGGAATCTTACGTTGCACTCTAATAATAAAATAATATTATTTTAAAAGGTAGTTAACGCCTATCTGTTGTGATGGAGGGAATGAATAGAACTAACTACAAATTGATTATATATGTTTGTCAAATATTTTTACTTTTTACAATAAATGTTAGAGGATTAAAAATGCGAATGAATCTAATTTTAAGCGTAAACATTCTAATATTCTTTAAAAGGACGATTAACCACCTTTTGATGGCGAACCTCTTTTAAATCCACTTTCTGAAAATTTTATGTGTTATATCTGACAAAATAAAATTCTTCTTTAGAATCGGGACATAAAAATTTACTTTGTGTAAATTTTTGGTATTTTTCCAAAAAAGTTCAATTTTTAATGAATAGTGAAAAATGTTTTATTTTAATTCAAAACCTCTTTTTAATCTAATGTATTTATATGATTAGATTATCTTTTGAATTGGTTTTAAAGTGAAATTAGAATATATTTTTACCATTTAATCCCATAGTGGTTGTTGGAATTAATTTCACTTTGAAATCGGACTTAAACTAGTGTCAATCTTTTGATACATTTTGTTTCATAAAAACACGCTATTTGTTTTGACAGCGGGAATTAATTATTAAATTAATTAATGAAACTTATATGTTTTGAATTTTGTAAAATAGACATCATTTTTGAATTCTGAATATCAAATATAGCTTAGGGTGATTTTTTGGTAATTTTCTGAAAAACTTCAATTTTTGATGAATAGTGAAACCACTAAGTGGTACTTATAAAAACTGATTTTCTGTTTAAATGAAATTTTTCCATCTTTTTGTTTTGAATTTCAAAAATCAGACATAAATGGTTGTAATTAAGAAGTAAAATGTGGTTCAATGGGATTAAAATTATTTTTTTGGTGAATAGTAACTTATTAAGTTTTTAATCGCGATTAGAGGTAATTAGTGTAGTTTAAGGTAAAAATAATGTTTTAATAATATGAAATAACCTAGACACATGTCCTACCCTAATTGGATGAGTCATGACCGGCCAAGAAAATCCATGGGTCAACTTGGGGACCCCATGGAGCCACTTTGGTTGGAAAATGACACAAATTCCTTTTTATTTAATGTTAAAGTAAAAATGACACAAACATGAGATGTTTTACTAAAACAATTTTTTACATGGGGTTATAAAAGTCAGATATTTGACTATAAATAGTCATTGGAAAGATAAAAATATTTCCTACATCATAGTATTTTTTTATAATTTTATGACATTAAATAAATTAAATTATTTATGACATCATGATGACGCAGCGATGACCTCATTATTTAACGATTTAAATAAAATGGAAAGATAATGTAAAATATAAGACCTACACATGTACAAAACCTATTGGGTGGCTGGAATTTAAACCCTTATCAACTTATCCTCAAAAAACATCAATGTGGGACCATTAAAATCCGAAACTCATTCTAAAATAAAGTAACATTTCTTTACTTTCCAAGAGTCCCCCTCCTCTCCTCTTATAAAGGCCCCCACCTCTACCTCCTTACCCACATTTCCAAAGCCTTTATCTCGGCCAAAACCTGCCCATTTTGTCTCTAAACATCCCTCTATAACTCCTTCAAGCCTCACTTTGGGCAGAAGTCTTCCCAAGGAAGCCTTTGAGCTCAAACCAAAGGGAGTTACCCAATTTTAAGGTAATGTCTTCACTTGACTCCTTTTGTTTTATTTTTCTTCTCCAACCCCCTAAATTTTTTTTATTAATTTCTTTTGTTACAACTACAGTATCTTAAATATACTAGGATGTTGTTATAAGATGGATTCGAGATAAACTTACACACACCTTAATTTAATGGTTAAAGAACATACTGTTTCTGTGGTTGGTGATTTTCTGCCTCACAAAACGATGATTGTTCAATATTCTTTTAACACCTTTAAAGGTGGACATTATGATGTCAATGTATTTTATATATGATATATATGGTATTTATGTTTACTATATGCTTCTGTATTTTATATTTAAACCATACCTTCATTCTTTTCATGTTGTGTAAATGCGATAATTTCATATGAGGAAGTGTGGACTACCGCCCCCTCAAGTGATGTGACTCGTACATGCAATACATGGAATGTATAAAGAATGAAATTAATGAAAATATTTGACCTATATAACATATATATTATACTGGAATTATAATATATATATATATATCATTTATTTTTAATTCCACTAATATGACAAAGAAAAAATGAAAGTAGCGTTCATGCGTACGTACGACCTACCGTCTCCATGAACAGTGCTTTTCATTTTTTTTATCTCCAAATGATATGGAATAGTATAAAATGAATATGTACTGGATATATATGATATTTTAATCATTAATACTATTCTTTAAATTATTTACTTATAACTACATGGACAATCATTTTTCAAACAAGTTCATTTTTGACTCATGTACCAAACATCGGCAAAAACGTCTGATATTAACTAACATTATTAAACAATTATTATAACATTATAATATGTGATATTAACTGAATAATAATATTTAAAGGAGGTCCTAAGGCAATTATAAAATGATGAAAGGTTATTATTCAGGAATATAAAGAAACGAACAAGGCAAGTTGGACTTGAGGTAAGGGACCCTACCCTCTCTTTCTTTTTAAGTACACTCTTTTATGTCATTCCTTTTAAAGACAATATTTCTTGTTATTGGGATGTTATTTTATATTAATCTTACTGTAATTTTTATGTTAATATGATGAGAGACTCTATTCTCTCTCATCAATCCATTTTGGAAGTTTTGAGTGGCGCCGTTAGGCTGCCGAATTTTCTTAAGAGATCTAACCTCTCTCTTTCTTTTTAAGTACTCTCCTTTATGTCACTTTTTGAAGCTCCTATTTTTTATGTTGGGGGATGTTATTTAATATTACTATTTCTTAAACTTTATGTTAATATGATGAGAGACCCTATTTTCTCTCATCAATCCATTTTGGAAGTTTTAAGTGGCGCCGTTAGGCTGCCGAGTTTTCCTAAGGGATTTTTCATCTCACTTTTATTCCCGTGAGATTTATGCTACATTTGCCACAATTTCCTTTGAGTGGTGTCTTTACTGCACATTATTTTACTCATTGTGTAATATAATTTCATTTATGAGTATTTACATCAATGTTGTATTGTCCTTCTTTCATGGGGTGTATGTTTCGAAAGATACCCATGTCGGTAAGGGAACATTTCACCCTCCTCTTTTTAAAAGACTTATTTTGTTATGTCTTTTAATTCACATACTATTATGTTGGGATATGCTATTCTATATCCTTATTGATTTAAATTTTATGTCCATGTTATGAGATACCCTTTTTATCTCTCATCAACTCATTTTCTGAATTTTGTAGTGATGCCGTTAGGCTGTCAAATTTTTACAAGGTAACTTCTTAACCCAAATTTGATTCTTTGGGATAAACTTGTACTCCTTTAATATGTCGTTCTATGAATATGTGTGAATAACCTCTGATTGTTTTACACTTAATATCCACTTATATTTGGTGTATTCTTTTGTCACACATAACTATGTAATTGATTTATCCTTAAACCAAGGATACCGTCTTTGTAAGGGACTTCGTCTCAATCTCCATTCATTGAGGCATATTTTGTTTTATACACAACCTTCTTTTATACGGTGTATAAACCCCTTTGAATTTTACATTTATCCAAAAAGGAATCTTTTTTATATGAAGCGTTTTACTAAACGACAAAAGGGAATGTTTTTGTCATACGTATGTGGCGACAACGACTTCTCCACCGTTGTGACCATTATTTGAGTTTCGGCTTCCTATACAAGCCATACCTTCTTTTTAAAATAAAAATAAATACCAAGTTTTAATTTTATTTTATTTTGGTATTGAAAATGGTTTTCATAATGTTTTTATATCAATGTGTTGTACTGATATCTTGTGATTGAAAGGTGGAAATGTTATGTTTCCTCTATGCATATTTTATGGGATACGATTATGTTGTGGTTCTTGGGAATTATTATGAAGACGGGTGGTTCCGTTATAAATTATGGGCGGGTGAGCCCGATATAGCTCTCCAATGCATTGGGTAACGCGATGGAGTGAAACATTAAGGTTTCTCTGAAGAGATTTAGGGAATATACTGTGGTGGGTATTCCAAACGTAACCAAGAGGGTTACTCCCTACATAAGAATGTTATGAATGCTTCAAGTTACCTTTTATGTCTTATTATTTCTATGATTTATTCATGATTTTATGAGGTATGTTAAAGTGCCTATGTTTTATGGGTAAAGTATGATTTCATTCTTATGTATTTATGAACTCATGTTTCCTTTCCATATTTTTTATAACCCTTACTGAGATTTTTATGCTCATCCCAAGTTTTTTGAAATGTTTTTCACAGGTCAAGGGAAAGGTACCTGATTTGATGATAGTGTCAAGGAAGTGTCAAGAAAGAATCCATGTTTTATTTTAAATATGTTTCTGTTGATAGAAAAAAATGAATATTATCTTTATGTAACCACTTTGTTTAAATGTGGAATGTAATGCACGTTTTATGATCTAATTCTCTAAAACTCTAAACCTGAAAAGATCCTCAATGTGTAATCTTGTAATAACTCAAGATTAAGTAAGGTTTAAGGATGAGGCCTTATAGTTGGTATCAAAGGTCGGTTTAGATAACTTTAGAGGTTAGGGTATCCTCTAAGCATAAGTGACATTACCATAATGGTTAGGATTTCAGAAAGAGTCCTAGTTTTAGATAAAGTGAATAAGTAAGTATATATTAGTGGTTATCTTCCTCATTAGTATATGATGGTTTTGTTGATATACTCACACTGAAATTTCTGTTTTAGTGAATGAATGGATCTAGCAGGCACCAAAGTGACAATAGGTTTGAAGGAAACTGTGGTGGTTCTCTGATTAAGAGACTGGATGAAATGGGGTATTCAATGAGGAAACTCGTGGTGTTCTAAACCAACTATCAAGAAGTCATGATCATCCACTTGAACCTTTCTATGTTCTGTAATGCATCATGTATGAGATGACCAATCGATGTGGAAGTTCATGTAATAATTATAAAGGTAACCATTATGGTTTATATGATCCTTACTTTTGAGGTAATTATGGGTTATTAAATGTTATGATGGAAAATAAAAGGAATGAGATAAACTTGAGGTTAAATTATGTTATGGTTATTTTTGATGATTTTATCTCTTTTTGGGGAATGATTGGAGAATTATATAGTTTGGAAAAAGGAAAACACACAGACTGTGTGACAACCCATCATGCCGGACAAAGCTGCGGGAATCGAACCCACAACCAAAGTGCAACTGGTATTTATCGCCTACCACTAGACTACGTGAAGTCCCTGGTTAGTTTGAATAATTATTTTTAGTTAGATGATTTTAGGAATCAAGAGTAAGTTTATTTTGGGTTATCTATGGAAATGATTAAACTATCATGGAGGATATTTGATTAGTTTAATTACTTTTCAATATGGGAATTGAAGAGAAACTGATGTTATTTGGAGATAAAAGTTAATTTGTACCTTGGAAGAATATGTGATTAAATCATTCAAATATTTGGGTTTCAATCTTAGTTTGGTTTACTTTGAAGAATTTTATGGACAAATTGTTTATCGAATGGTCCTCGTTGAACTTTGGGTTTTGTTGGACAAATTTTGGAGATTAAGAATAGATTTTCTATTTATAAAGGGTTATCCCTTTCTGAATTATCTGATCTTGTACTAACCTTTTTTGTTTTGGTTTTTGTTAAAGTCTAAAGACATGGGAAGTATATAGTTCTCTTTTGTGGATTAGGTGATTCTCTAGAAGTTGATTATAGTACTCTTAATGTGAACAAGTCTTCCTAAATACTTGTTTTTTGGAGAAAATATGAGTTTGATTAAGGAATCTAGTAAAAGTTGAAAGTCTACATGACAAGTAAGTATGTTTTATTATGATTTAGTTAAGCTCAAAAATAAATTCCTCAATGAAAAGTAACTTAAAAAAAATTTGTCTGTTAATTTTTCCTACTGGGGAATCGAATACCGTTTAACCCATCACAAGTTTGTGATTTTCTTATGGTTAACTTTCTTCTAGACATGTTTACTATCACTCTCCATCAGAATATGACCCTTCGTTTTTTCCTCCATGTCCATATTTTCATACTTGGAATCCTAGTATGGGTTAACTCGGGTGACCTCTGTACTTATCTTTATTTATTTTAAAGTGATTTTTTTACCGACTCTTGTTCTGATGTGAGACTTTCAAGGATGTTTCCAAGCCCAATTTTAAAATTGCGAGGATGCAATTACCAAAAGGGGGGAAGGATGTAACACCCCAGGTAAATAAAGAATATGACATTTTTATATTTATCCATAATTGTGAATAAAATATTAATATTACTTTAAAGGGGATGTTATGCTCGATGGCATACCCAATACACAACAACGAGTTTCTTGGGAATCTTACGTTGCACTATAATAATAAAATAATATTATTTTAAATGGTAGTTAACGCCTAGCTGTTGTGCTGGCGGGAATGAATAGAACTAACTAAAAAATGATTATATATGTTTGTCAAATATTTTTACTTTTTACAATAAATGTTAGAGGATTAAAAATGCGAATGAATCCAATTTTAAGCGTAAACATTCTAATATTCTTTAAAAGGTCGATTAACCACCTTTTGATGGAAAACCTCTTTTAAATCTACTTTTTGACAATTTTATCTGTTATATTTGACAAAATAAAATTCTTCTTTAGAATCGGGACATAAAAATTTACTTTGTGTAATTTTTTTGTATTTTTCCAAAAACGTTCAATTTTTAATGAATAGTGAAAAATGTTGTATTTTAATTCAAAACCTATTTTTAATCTAATTTATTTATATGATTAGATTATCTTTTGAATTGGTTTTAAAGTTAAATTAGAATATATTTTTACCATTTAATCCAATACTGGTCATTTGAATTAATTTCACTTTGAAATTGGACTTAAACTACTGTCAATCTTTTGATACATTTTGTTTATAAAAACACGCTATTTGTTTCGACAGTGGGAATTAATTACTAAATTAATTAATGAAACTTATATGTTTTTAATATTTTAAAATAGACATCATTTTTGAATTCGAAATATCAAATATAGCTTAGGGTGAATTTTTGGTAATTTTCTGAAAAACTTCGATTTTTGATGAATAGTGAAACCACTAAGTGGTACTTATAAAAACTGATTTTCCGTTTAAATGAATTTTTTTCATCTTTGTGTTTTCAATTTCAAAAATCCGACATACATGGTTGTCATTAATAAGTAAAATGTGGTTCAATGGGATTAAAATAATTTTTTGGTGAATAGTAACTTATTAAGTTTTTAATCACGATTAGAGGTAATTAGTGTAGTTTAAGGTAAAAATAATGTTTTAATAATATGAAATAACCTAGACACATGTCCTACCCTCATTGGATGAGTCATGGC
Organism: Viscum album; assembly: GCA_963277665.1. Classification (NCBI taxonomy): domain Eukaryota; kingdom Viridiplantae; phylum Streptophyta; class Magnoliopsida; order Santalales; family Viscaceae; genus Viscum; species Viscum album. The sequence continues at coordinate 180,398,986 of OY728165.1, forward strand.
CGACCATGAAAATCCATGGGTCAACTTGGGGACCCCATGGAGCCACTTTGGTTGGAAAATGACTTAAATACCTTTTTATTTAATGTTAAATAAAAAATGACACAAACATGAGATGTTTTACTAAAAAAAATTTTACATTGGGTTATACATTCAGATTTTTTACTATAAATAGTAATTGGAAAGATAAATAGATTTACTTCATCATATTATTTTTTTATAATTTTTAGACATTAAATAAATGAAATTATTTATGACATCATGATGATGCAGCGATGACCTCATTATTTAACGATTTAAATAAAATGGAAAGATAATGTAAAATCTAAGAACTAAACATTTCCAAAACCTATTGGATGGGTGGATTTTAAACCCTTATCAGCTTATCCTAGAAACACATAAATCTGGGACCATTAAAATCCGAAACTCATTCTAAAATAAAGTAACATTTCTTTACTTTCCAAGAGTGCCCCTCCTCTCCTCTTATAAAAGCCCCCACCTCTACCTACTTACCCACACTTCCAAAGCCTTTGGCTCAGCCAACCCCGGACCATTTTGTCTCTCCACATCCGTCTGTAACTCCTTGAAGCCTAACTTTGGGCAGAAGTCTTCCCAAGGAAGCCTTTGAGCTCAAACCAAAGGGAGTTACCCGATTTTAAGGTAATGTCTTCACTTGAGTCCTTTTGTTTTATTTTGCTTCTCCAACCCCCTAAAATCTTTTTATTCATTACTTTTGTAACAACTCCAGTATCTTCAATATACTAGGATGTTGTTATAAGATGGATTCGAGCTACACTTACACACACCTTCATCTAATGGTTAATGAACATACCGTTTCTGTATTTGGCGATTTTCTGCCTCACGAAACGATGATTGTTCAATATTCTTTTAACACCTTTAAAGGTGGCCATTATGATGTCACTGTATTTTATATATGATATATATGTTATTTATGTTTACTATATGATTCTTTATTTTATATTTAAACCATACCTTCATTCTTTTCATGTTGTGTAAATGCGATAATTTCATATGAGGAAGTGTGGACTACCGCCCCCTCAAGTGATGTGACTCGTACATGTAATACATGGAATGTATAAAGAACGAAATTAATGAAAATATGTGACCTATATAACATATATATTATACTTGAATTATAATATATATATATATATATATATCATTTATTTTTAATTCCATTAATATGACAAAGAAAAAAATGAAAGTAGCGTTCATGCGTACGTACGGCCTACCGTCTCCATGAACGGTGCTTTTCATTTTTTTATCTCCAAATGATATGGAATAGTATAAAATTAATATGTACTGTATATATATGATATTTTAATCATTAATAATATTATGGAAATTATTTACTTAAAACTACATGGACAATCATTTTTCAAACAAGTTCATTTTTGACTCATGTACCAAACATCGGCCAAAACGTCTGATATGAACTAAAATTATTAAACAATTATTATAACATTATAATATGTTATATTATATGAATAATATTCTTTAAATGAGGTCCTTAAGCATTTATAAATTAACCAAAGTTTATTATTCAGTAATATAAAGAAACGAACAAGACAATTTGGACTTGAGGTAAGGGACCCTACCCCTCTCTTTCTTTTTAAGTACACTCTTTTATGTCATTCCTTTTAAAGATAATCTTTCTTGTTATTGGGATGTTCTTTTATATTAATCTTACTGTAATTTTTATTTTAATATGATGAGAGAATCTATACTCTCTCATCAATCCATTTTGGAAGTTTTGAGTGGCGACGTTAGGCTGCCGAATTTTCTTAAGAGATCTAACCTCTCTCTTTCTTTTTAAGTACTCTTCTTTATGTCACTTATTTTAAGCTCCTCTTTGTTATGTTGGGGGATGTTATTTTATAGTACTCTTTCTGTAAACATTATGTTAATATGATGAGAGACCCTATTTTCTCTCATCAATCCATTTTGGAAGTTTTAAGTGGCGTCGTTAGGCTGCCGAGTTTTTGTAAGGTATTTTTCATCTCCCTTTTATTCCCGTGAGATTTATTCTACATTTGCCACAATTTCCTTTGAGTGGTGTCTTTACTGCCCATTATTTTACTCATTGTGTAATATACTTTCATTTATGAGTATTTACATCAATGTTGTATTGTCCTTCTTTCACGGGGTGTATGTTTTGAAAGATACCCATGTCGGTAAGGGAACATTTCACCCTCCTCTTTTTAAAAGACTTCTTTTGTCATGTCTTTTAATTCACATACTATTATGTTGGGATATGTTCTTCTATATCCTTATTGATTTAAATTTTACGTCCATGTTATGAGATACCCTTTTTATCTCTCATCAACTCATTTTCTGAATTTTGTAGTGACGCCGTTAGGCTGTCAAATTTTTGCAAGGGAACTTCTTAACACAAATTTGATTCTTTGGGATAAACTTGTACTCCTTGAATATGTTGTTCTATGAATATGTGTGAATAACCTCTAATTGTTTTAAACTTAATATCCACTTATATTCGGTGTATTCGTTTGTCACACATAATTATGTAATTGATTTATCCTTAAACCAAGGATACCGTCTTTGTAAGGGACTTCGTCTCAATCTCCATTCATTAAGGCATATTTTGTTTTATACACAACCTTATTTTATACGCTGGATAAACCCATTTAAATTTTTCATTTATCCAAAAAGTAATCTTTTTTATATGAAGTGTTTTACTAAACGACAAAAAGGAATGTTGTTGTCGTACGTATGCGGCGACAACGACTTCTCCACCGCCGTGAACATTATTTGAGTTTCGGCTTCCTCTACAAGCCATACCTTCTTTTTAAAAGAAAAATAAATACCATTTTTTACTTTTATTTTATTTTGGTATTGAAAATGGTTTTCATAATGTTTTTATATCAATGTGTTGTATTGATATCTTATGATTGAAAGGTGGAAATGTTATGTTTCCTTTACGCATGTTTTATGTGATACGATTATGTTGTGGTTCTTGGGCATTATTATGAAGACGGGTGGTTCTGTGATAAAATAAGGGCGGGTGAGCCCGATATAGCTCTCCAATGCATTGGGTAACGCAAAGGAGTGAAACATTAAGGTTTCTCCGAAGGGATTTAGGGAATATACTGTGGTGGGTATTCCAAATGTAACCAAGAGGGTTACTCCCTACATAAGAATGTTATGAATGCCTCAACTTACCTTTTATGTCTTATTATTTCTATGATTTATTCATGATTTGATGAGGTATGTTAATGTGCCTATGTTTTATGGGTAAATTATGATTTCATTCTCATGTATATATTAACTCATGTTTCCTTTCCATATTCTTTATAACCCATACTGAGCTTTTTATGCTCATCCCATGTTTTTTGAAATGTTTTTCAAAGGTCAAGGGAAATGTACATGATTTGATGATTGTGTCAAGGAAGTGTCAAGAAAGAATCCATGTTTTATTTAAATATGTTTCCGTTGATGGGAGAAAATGAATACTATATTTATGTAACCACTTTGTTTAAATGTGGAATGTAATGAAAGTTTTATGATCTAATTCTCTAAAACTCTAAACCTGAAAAGATCCTCAATGTGTAATCTTGTAATAACTCAAGATTAAGTAAGGTTTAAGGTTGGGGCATTATAACAACCATCTACAAAAATATATAGGGAAGACATAAAATCAAGAATAATAGGACATAATGCTACTAAGAAAATAGAGTGGGTCTATAATGGGTAGTCACCCATCCAACATCACTGCATGGATATTGGGGAAAACACCCTCCAAAATTCACCTGGGTTTGAGTCTCCCCAATGAACAAGGGTTAGATAGTGTATGAAATCACTAAACATACATGATATAATATATCTCACAAACACTCTATGAACATAACCTATTACTTGGATCAATTGTATTTATTGTCACCTGAATAGCCTCATTCATCCCATTTGACTTAAAGAATCTCTTAGGGTGTTCCTAGAACTCTCAAATTAGTTCCCTTAGTGGATCAAAGTGTTGATCAAACCCATGTACTTATCATGGTGAGTAGATATTTTTTCTTGGCTAGGATATCCTTCTTCTTCCAATTACCCATGTTTTTCTCAATGGTTTAGTTTTTTCAATACTGGGAACTATTGATCTAGGTTTCAAATCATAATTTGTTTCATATTTCTTATTTAATTTAGTGACTGTGGATGGATCTAGAATCTTAATTAAGTTTTGATTTGGAATTTGGGTGGTAAGGGATCTCTTTGGGAATCTTTGTTAAAGGTCATGTTAATATGAATATTTATAATTGATGGTTCATATTATAGGATATTTTATTAATTTATAAGGCCTAAGAAAACATTGGAATAACTATTCCCATGGGAATACATATTCCAAGTGTTTCATGTTAAGTGGTTTTTAATAAGGATTTATCATGTGGACCTTTATTGCTTTATCTTCTAAATTGATCTCTAAAGTTGTCTAAAAGGAATGAACATTGCATTAAAAATTGGTGGATTTAATATTCTTTTATAAATAGAGTATCCCCATGGTGTTTTTAATATAAAGGTTTTTAAATATTTTTTTTTGTATTCATATATGAAATTACCATGAATGAAATTGTTATGATAATCTCAAATGTGATTGACGATGAGGCCGAGAGCCATACTTTATGATAAAATCCTTCCCCTTATACTTATTATCTTAGTTTAATGTGTGTAGTAAAATTCCTATATTGTGGGAATGAGTCACTGTCAAGATTTTCATCTTACCCACTGAACCTATTCTTTTAGAGTTATGTGGACTCTAGGTGTCCTACAGATCACTATGAAGTACAGAGGATCCTCATTAACCTAGAAATAATTGTATATATGTGATTTTTTTGTTAATCTCTTATCCTTGAAAAGATTAATTATTGTGCATACATATATATTGTGGAAACTTGTTTCTTATCATACTTTATTATATTGTGAAAATTGGTGTGTATTCCTTGATTTCTGTAAAATGGTATCACATGCCTTTATATTATTTATTTGATCATAATTGTTTTATTTTATAACATTTTCGTATGAAAAACTAGTGAGGATGGTACTGGGGACTTTTAATCACACCCTATATACAAATTTGGGAGTATGTATATATTTTTACATCTGATAGAGGTTATGTAATGGTGTCTTGGAGAGGAAATGAGTTTATTAATAATTAGGGTGTGAAAGTCTAGAGATGACATTATGTCAAACGGGGTACAGTTTTGTAGCTTCTTTATACTTCAGTTGTTTTATATGTATTGGAACTCATTTTACCTGATGATCGTACCTATCTTTTATTGTATTATTTTTCCTATCAATATATTCTATTTATTCTTAAACATTATTAAATTTCATTGTGATTAAACTGTTCCCAATGGTATTTCATGATTCCTGGCTGCTTACTGCCAGCCCATGAGGATTGGGAACACCCTTTAGGCCTCGTCAAGACCCATTCAGGATATGGATTGTTTGGGAAATCCATTTTTTTTAATGAAAAATTGGTATCAAAGTCATGGAATTTATTTTTAATTGTCGATATACATCATTGGGATGTCTTGGTAGATGGGAATATGAATGTGGGAACTTTAAGGGTATGTTTGGAGTGAGTTTCATACCATATCTCATTGTGGGTAGCCTTAAGTTTCCAAAGGTTATTGGGAATTGTTTCAATGGGGATTTTAATATATTTAATCCAAATATCTATTTTTATATTTTCTTACTATTTATTGTAATTTTATGATATTATAATCTGGAGATTCTTCTTGGATACTATCATTTTATACCTCTCTGTCTATTGTTGTATAGTTTCATGTCTCCTTTAAGACTTCTAGTGATTCCTTTAAAGGGAGTTATTGATGAACAATGATAGGGAAACCCACTAGTTGATCATAAACTGATCAAAGTGGTGGTGAACATGGTACGATATATAGAAAAATGTGTGCCACTTACCCCTATTCAAGTTATCAAGGAAAACCCTTTAAGCGATGGGGACATGACTCAAAAATAAGAATTTATTCACTTGAGGACTTCATCATTCCAAGGGAATAATGGTATTTTAGAGTTTAAGAATTATTTTTGAATGATCGATAGTATTTAAAATTTCTCGAGACACCTAAATTATGTAAGTTTACATGTGTCATCTTTATGATGGAATGTTGGAGTAGAATTTTGTGGGTCTTAGTTGTCTCGGCTAAGAAGCAGAAGTTATTTAAGTATAAGGAATTCAAGTCCATATTTACCAAGTAGTTCATCCTAGATTCAATGAACAAGGAAAAATACCTGGATTCTCTCATGCTTGATCAAGGATATCATTTTGTGATAGTGTATGCTTATTGTTTTTCAGATCTCTCTATGTTTTATTCTGAGATAGTGTCTAATGAAAAATAAAGTCTTGAAGATTTCAAATGGATATTTGAGCTGATATCTCATATTATTTATTTATGATGAATCTTACCACCTATTATATGGTTCTGGATAGGTCCTTGATGGTAGATACTCACCTAGAAGGTAACACAATATTGAAAGGTGTTTCTATTTCTTATAGTAGCATCTCCAATAGTTCATTAAATGGTAAAAAAGAGAAAAATTATTTTTGTATGGAAAAAAGTGGTTGTGCAAATCATAGGTCTCTTTATTCCACATAATTATTTGAAAATTTCTTAATACGATATCAGTGTTCCTATATAAGATACATGAAAGGATTTTCCCCATGCTTCCAAAGGTCAGAAACTCATCTGCATGTCGTGGCCACTTATAGAATTTTTCTTTAAATATATCAATCCCTATCTCTAGTATAGACTCATCAACAACAATAATAACTATAGCGGTGTTAGATACATCACAAACTATTGGGTTCCAGCAACATGCCACTTATATGATGTATTCTTACAAATTTGTTATGTTTCCTATAGAAGTTGATGTTGGCCCTACAACTTTAATTGGTACCATTTATATTTCTTCTACCTTAAAGATTTTTTTATAGAGGTGCATCTTAATCCTTTTTCAACTAATTTTATTCATCTTCTATATAATCCAATGTAACACATGCCATTTGTTATGTATTTTTTGACATCTCAAGGAAAAATAAGGGGTAAGGGTTTTGTTGTCCCTCAAGCTTTTTCTTTATGGGTGATGTAGAGAGGGTATGGTATTACATAGTTCTCAACATGGAATTTTTTGATGTGTTTATAAAAATAAATTAATTAATCACAAAATGGGATTTGTTTTATTATTATCATCATTTTTTCATCACCACATTTGATGGGATATCTCATGTGTTTCTGAGAGAATAGGACCTATGGATCAGTCATGCAAGGAAATATTTTATAGTTCATAATTTGAATTTATTTTTTCTATAGTTTTATTCAAATAGTAATCTATTCATTGTATCGTTCCTCTATTAGTCAATTATATTCCATATGTGTTCATGGATAACTTCTCGAGTTTCCTCCAGAGTTGTTGGTAGAGTTCATGATTGAATTAGTACCCTAATATCAATATATATCAGTGTTTTACTATTTCAAGGCTCCAGTTGAGTTGAAGTATATGAATATTCAGTTGGATGAATTGAGGGAAAATGGATTTTTACACCCATTTTTGTCACCTTGGGTTACCCCTTTAATTCATTAGAAGAGTTTTTATGGGAAACATAACCTATGTGTCAATTTTTAGAATCTCAATCGATCAATGATCCGAAAAAAGTATCCCTTATCCCAAATTAATGTTTTTTGACTAGTGTAAAGTTTACGGTGTGTTTCTAAAATTGATTTTGAGTCTGGGTACCATCAACTCAAAATCAAAGAGTAAAATATTACATAAACTACATTTACGAGAAGATATGGATATTTTTAGTTTCTTGTTATTCCTTTTGGATTATCCGATACTTGTTCTATATTTGTAGAGTTTTTGAAATGAATCTTCCGTGAGTGTTATGATACTTTTCTGGTATTGATTGAAGATTAAGTAATGGTGTATATTAAGGTCAAAGAAGATCATGTGTGTCATTTGATACATTCTCTGTCAATTATGATGGATGACCACATTTATGATAAAGTATCAATTTTATAATTTTATATCCATGAAGTAAAACTATTAGTACATATAACCTCAAAATATGGAATCTCCTTTGATCCAAAAAAAATATTTTGTTTGTCATATCATGGGAAGAACAAAAAAATCCTTTGAGATATGTGGCCTCTTGGGATTGGAAGGATATTATTAGTGGGTTTTTAGGGATTATTGATGTTTTAATCTCCCTTGAAAACTCTCACCTATAATGGAGTGACGTTATTTTATGATTTAATGTTAATGGAATCCATTAATGATAAGAATAATCAATTAACCACGATATTAATTCTGACATTACCAGATGCTGGACATGGCATCCTTGTTTACTTTAGTGCTTTGGGTTTATGTTTAGGATGTTTCCATATATTTGGAGATCCCTTAGAGGATTATGGATAATTTTAGATTTACCCTCCCAATAATAATTATCCCACTCTCGGTTTGGATCATTCTATAGTTGTACATGCGATGAAAAACCTGTTTCATTGACTTTAATAGGAAATTTTTATCACATACTATGGAAAAAATTTTGGGTAAAATATTTTCTAAAAAAATAATTGAACCTCAAAAATATATGTTTGGTCAATTACATGCATCCATTCAACATAGAAATTGCCTATACACCTAGGAAAGGTAACGTGGTGGTTGTTACTCTTAGTATAAAGATGCATACTCGGTCTCTGATGGACAAAAATGGTGACTAGATCTTGATTGGAATGTTTCTTAGATTCACTTTGCAGTTAGGGAGGAGGAGTTTAGCAATGTTATAGAAATTTTTCATGTGATTCCTTCTATCCTTGAGATGATTATTAATGATAAATTTAAATAATATGCGTTTTGGGGTATCAAGAATGCTTTTAAAGTAGGGATAACATCAGTGAGTGGTCACTTTCCTCATATGTTATCCTTTGATTTAGGATTAGGTGTGTTGTCCCATCATCTACAAGGACTTCCATTATGGTATATTTTCGTTGTTCCATGTGGAATATAAACCCAGGCACCACAAAGATGTTTTAGGGCATGAAATATCATTTTTTTGTCCTCGTATGGAATGAGAGGCAACTAACATTATATATCATTTTTATAATTTCAAATAGATTTAGGATAAGAATCAAAAGCCATATAGGTTTCTTAAACATCTTAGCATTCCAACATGGAAGAGGAATTTATGTTTGATTGATCTCAATGAGGGGTTTCCTCAAACAACCTAAGGTATGAATTCCATCTCGATGGTGATTGGTCATTTGAGTAAATCTTCTCATCTCATGTCGATCTATGACACCACTGAAGAGGAATACATGTGAAATTTTTATGTGTTGAAGAATGTAATAATGCATGGAGTACCTATAGATACTTTTTTAGCTATGTACAATGGTTTTACCACATGGATTTGGATGGATCTATGAGTGGTAATGGTTACTCAGGTCAGATTGATAATGGTATATCATCCTCATATGAGTTGTAAGACATAAATATAAAATCATATTTCATAAGATATTCTCTATTCCCATGTCTTAAACATTAGTAGTGTTTGTGATAGATATATGAGGCTGATGGAATTTTCTTATAATAATAGTTACCATTTTAATTAAAAATTGATCGTTTAGATGATTTTTTGTATTCCATTTTAGTTCACCCCATTTTTATTCTAATGTTGTGGAATATAACTTATTTGTGAAAATTTTATTTTTTAATACAACTGAAAATATCAAGTTGGTTTGCTAGAATTTTCAAATGGATTAGAGCTGGTACAAGCCATTTAATGATTGACTTCATTCTTCCTGGGAAATTTTAATTAATGATCATGTGTTCTTTAAAGTGACTCCCTAGTTGGCTCATTGATGTCATAGAAAAAAAAATAAATATCACTCTCTCATATGTGGAACCTTTTGAGATCATATAATGGATTGGAATGCTGGTTTATCACTTGGACTTACCACTGCATTTTTCTTCGATTCATGATGTTTTCCTTGTCTCACAACTCAAAAATTATCAACTGGACACTTTTCATATTATTCATTGGGAATTTTTGGATGTTGATACTGATCTAAATGTGATTTTTCAATTGCTTCAGACCATTTATACTCAAATTATGGTTCTACATGGGATGTCTATACCTATGGTTCATGTCTTGTAGAAGCGTGGTTCATATTATCATGAAACATGGGAGTGGGAGTATTTGATGAGGGTGTATTGGCCTCAACTCTTTTATGTCCAACCATCATGAATATATATTTCTAGTGGTAGAAATGAATATTCTGGGGAGAATTGTATTATCCTACCGATGTTTTTAGGTACTATAGTTTTTATGATGTTAAGTCATCTTTCCACCCATTTTATCTCTATATTTTTTCTTTTTTGTTGGATTTGGTTTGTAATAGGGTTTTAGGGAGGTTTTTTTCTTATTTTAATGTTCTAGTGGTGATCTAATGGTTGGAATAGGAGTGGATGGGTCCCTGTAGCTAAAAGGGCTACAGGTAGTCCACCGACTAGATGATGAAGGCAATCCTTTTACTGATGGTAGGCTGGTATAGTGTAATACCTATAGGAATCTTACCATCCAGTTAGTTGTGTGTCCATAGTTTTTGGCATTATACCTACACCACTAGCAATCCCATAGGCTCAGCTTATCAACAAAATCCACCAGCCAGTTGATGGCCTCCACCAGCAGGCTGGTGGGACTAATTAGATACTGAAATATTCTAATATTCATTGATAATATCTTAATATTAGAGTTTTCTAATGTCTATACACATCAATTTTAGTGAATTTCATAAATTTAACTTCATTTCACATCATTTGTGCAATTCATGTTTAAAGTGAGAATTTTGGCCCAATCAATCATCTAATTGTGGAATTCATTTCATTAATTTTTTTGTATGTGATATTTTGGGATATGATTGATAACATTATTTGAAAATTTTTATATTGTAGGATCGATGGATCAATATGAAGGGAAGGTGAATATTTTTGGGCATGAATGCAGAAATATTATAGACAAAGCATTATGGGCCTTATGCACATCAAACAAAAGTGGGGCCGAAAATCCAAGCCCAATGGAGCTCAAATTTTATCTTTGAAAATATAAAAATATGGGAATAATTTTATTCAACTTTTTAGGGATATAATTTTGAAGTTTTCATGGAGAAAAAGGGAGCCCAAGTTGACATTTAAAGGGTGGGACAGATTTGAATTCTCATAAAGTCATCCCACTAGATCGAGCCTAACTTCCTAACAGATTGCCCAATTTTCCTAAAATTTATACATCTAGTAGATGACACATGGGAAATATATTTTCATTATACATCCGATTAGTATACTTCCATATTCAGTTACAAATTTACACATCAAGAGGGGGTGAATCTGAATGATTTTCTAAGTCAACATTGAAACGTAAAATTTCCCTTGATTTTCTCACCGTCCTTTTGTCTCTCTCAGTTAATGGGTAAGGGATTTATTTATGGTGTGTGAAATTAAGGCTAAAAATATTCCTATATAAGTATCTTGTGGTGAATTTAATTATAATCCATGTTCTCATTTTTATCTATTTTTTTCTTTCATTTTCTAATTTCATGCATTCATTTGGTAATCGCAACGTCAAATTTTCTCATTTAAGTTATTCATTCATGTTAATTTCTTAATAAAAATTATCTTTTTCTTATTAATTTTTTTCCATTATATTAACACATTGATACCATTGAATAATGGTGTGAATTTATTCACAAAAACACTTGTGAATTCAGTCACACAACGGTAGAGTGGTCGCTTATCTCAATGTTTTTCTTCTTCTTCATTTAGACCCCAATAATTCTATTTCCCACTTCCATTGATATAATATATTCTATGGTGGGATAACCTATTATGGGTTTATCCAAGGGAGTATCAAGGTTATGGATTTAATGTTATTTCATGTACCTAATATTTAAATCTTTTCAATATTTTATGAATTCCATTTGATGAGTTAAATTTTTCTTTATCTTCACCCACATTAACGATGTCACATTCTGATTGCTAGTATTATACAATTACATGTAGTAATCAAGAAAGGGATTCTATAAGTGCACTAGTGATTATCCTTGGAATTATATAGGGATTAAATTGATGAAATAATTTTTAGATTTATCTCATTGTTTGGATACATCTGGAATAAATGATATGAAATTTTCTAAGAAAATAAATTCATCCAATCCATCCTGAGGAAAAACCTAAGATCAACCCATCAATATTAATTTCTTTATATGAATTAATTTTCTGTTTTTTGTTTGTTATTTAAATTAAATCATTTTTTATTCAATTAAAATCAACACCCATGTTTTCAACTTCATAGCCAATCCATCCATCAAATCATAGTGTTTATAGGTTTATTCAATAGTCAAAGTGGACTTGATAACCCAAGTTTTACTTGAAATTATCTCTTACACCATATAACTTGGTTAAATTTGTGTAAAAACAAATTTTTACACCGTTATCATGGACCAAACTAATTTTCTTAGAAACTCATAATGTTTTATCCCCAAATTCTATTGTCTCACCCCGATTTATCTTATCCCTCCCCCATTATATTTGTGTGTGTTCTAAAAACCCCAAATAAAAATTTATATCTACACCATGGATTATCATCAATACTACCTAAAAATAAACTCAATATTGAATCAAAATAAAAATAAAAAATGGTAAATCCACTATCCTAGGATTACCCCATACATGATGAGATATACAATCAATAGGATTGTGTATGTTTCAAAGATACATTTCCATACCTCTCAAGGATGATTGAAGGGATCAATCCTGGGGAAGTCCATGATTTTCATAATCCTAACCATTCTATTCCTCAAAAATTGATTGAAAATTTTAGAAAGAAATGGGACATAATGAATTATCAAGTTTCATCATTGAGGTTAGAACTAAAAGACATTAAAACTTGTTTGTACCCCATTCCAAATCTGACCATACTTTCTTCAATATTTATAGAAGAATATTTTCACACACACTCTCCTCATGCATTTACTAAAGAACCAACCTTGGGATTTGGGATAACTAAAGAGGGTAAATGAATTGTTGAAGGGTCTTTAAATCAAGAGGAAATGGATTTTTTCATTCAAAAGCGGAAAATATGTCATCATGGATTGAATATTTTGAGTATGGATCCATAGTTGATTTTTCAAGACCACCGATCACTGAATCATTGAGAGAAATAACAAAAATTGAGTCTATATCCACATAAAACATTCCAATCGGAAATTTTGGGGATGAATATTATTTTCAAAAGTAACCAATTATTTCAATTATTTTTAGAGAATAAATATATTTTGATTCAAATTTCCATTCGTCTTTGGGAAAATTAAATGAAACTGAACTCAAAATTAGGATCCTTCCTTACCCACTCAAGAATACCTCCATTTATGATAACCAATACCAGTAAATTATAACCCATTTTCATTAAGAACCCCACATATGAGGAATGACCCTTGAAATATTAGGAAAGACTCCATTTGGAACTCAATCAACCATTTCTAATATTCCAAGTATTTTCCCACTCATTATAGAAAACATGATATTAAATGAAAAAAAATTCAAAAAATAATAAATCTAAGTCATTTTGAAGTGGAGAAATATGGGTTCTATAAAATTTTGAAGGATGGAATTGGATAATTTGGGGGTTCCAAGTCCAGCTAATGAATTTAAATTAAGTGCTTTCTGGGAGGCAACCCATCTTCTACATTATATTATATTTTTTGTGTTTTTTTGTTAAGGTAACCCATTGGGGATTCCAATGTGTTCTAATGGTTCTTGTATTTGAAACTTATCAACTGTAGAATTTTAATGTATCCAAATAAAACACTTTCTTCCAAAATTTCAAACCCATACATCAATCATCCTTAAAGATTATATATTTGATGTGAAGGACAATGTTATTAATTTATTATTGATGGGTCAAGAAATTCAAAACAGGTAGTTTCATTCCATGATTTAATTTCAAATCACATATCCCCCTATTTCATCATAATTTTTATCTCCCTCTTCTCTTCACTTTCAAAACTAAGGGCAGTTTCATTCAATATTGGGGGGAGTGAAAATATTTGATTGTTAAAGAAATGGGATTTCATGAAAAAAACACAATTCATTGAAAAAAAAATAATTCATTATCATAGTATATATTAATATACATTTTGAAACATGAAAATTGAATCTCAAATGATTCTGAATTTCTTGATTATTATTTTAATGCATGTTTATGTTCATGATCATAATTTTTGGAAAGTTCACTTGGCCGATTTTATTTTTCAAATTATACAATTTTATCCTTTTAATAAAAATTCCACAATTCAAATCCATTGTATTTTGGGTGTTAGTTTTATTTATTAGGTCCCATTCACCATACCATAGGGTTAGTGTTACTTTTTGTTTAATTTTAGTATCCCAAAAAATACAAATAATGACCACACTGAGAAATGTTTTGTCAAAATGTGTGGCATCCAACACTTTGGAATCATGAATCCATAGTTTCCTATTCAATAGTTAGGATTTTTATATCTATTATAGAGAATTGAACTGAAAATATGTGTGGTGATCAACACTTGGGTATTGTGATTCCATAGTTATCTTGCCCAGATTTAGTCATATTCATATCTATTGTAGTTCAAAAAATAACAAAAAAAAACACAAAAATTGGATACTCATCCTAAGGTTTAATGTTATTCCCACGTAGAGCTTCCATTTTCCCCCTTGAATAATAAAAGGGTCCACATGTATTTTTCCCTGTACAACACATCATCATGCTTAATTGAAATTGGATGAAATTCGGAAATAAATTTGAATAAAGGAATGGGACGGGGCTAGTTATATACTTGTGAACCAAGATTCTGTGAAATGATTTTCATTGGTTTCACGATTGTTCGGAATGGTTTCCTTTGGTGAGAAATGTATATTAATTGTTTTTTGAAAAATGGAACTCAATTTTATATTTTTTAAATATTTTTTCTCATGACTATTGAAACTAAATTTGGGGGTGTGATTAGTTAATGAAATATTACAGTATTCATTGATTATATATTAATATTAAATTGTTTCAATGTCCATAAACATCAGTTTTAGTTCATTTTATAAATTGAACATCATTTCACATCATTTGTGAAATTCATTTTTAAAGTGAAAAAATGGGCCCAATGAATCATCATTTTGTGGAATAAATTTATTTAATTTTTGGAATTTTATATTTTGGGATATTATTGATCAATTTTTTTGTTACATTTTATCTTTTTAGGATCGATGGATGAATATTAAGGAAAGATGATGATTTTTTGGGATGAATGAAGATATTTTATGGACAAAGCATAATGGGCATAAGTCCCATCAAACAAAAGTGGGGACAAAAATCCAAGTCCAATGGAGTAAAAATTTTAACTATAGAAAGATAAAAATATAGGGATAATTTCATTAAACTGTGGTCAGATCTAATTCTGAATCTTTCTTCGAGATAAATGGAGCCCATGTTAACATTTAAATGATGGGCCAAATTTGGATGCCAATAAAGTCATCCCACTATATTGAACATAACATCAAAAAGGATTATCCAATTTTCTAACAAAATTTACAGATGTTATAGGACACATGGAAGAGGAAATTTTTATTCTAAAACACCACAAGATTCATCCATATTCAGCAATAAATTAACATTTCAACAAGGGGGATGAATCTGGATGATTTTCCAGGTCAACATCGAAACATAAAATTTCCCTAGATTTTCTCACCCTCCTTTTGACTCTCTAAATTAATGGGGAAGGAATGTGTTGATGGTGGGTTTACCTAAGGCTCAAAATATTAAAATATAAGGATTTAGTGGTGAAGGATATTTGTATCCATGTTTTTCCTTTCTATCCATGTTTTTATTTCATTTGTAATTTCATGATTTCATTTGGTAATCGCAACGTCAATTTTTCTCATGTATGTTTTTCATTAAAATTCATTTCTTAATAAAATTTATTCTTATTATTCAAAACTTTATTCTTTTATATTAACACATCAAAACCTATGAATCAATATTTGAATTTATTCACACAAGCACTTGTGAATTCAATCCCACAATGGTTGAGTGTTAACATATTTCAATGTTTTTCTTCTTCTACAATTCATCCCCCATAAGTCTACTTCCCGCTTTAGTTTGTTAAATAACATAAATGGAGGGATAATCAATCATGATTTTATCCACGGGAGTTTCAAGTTTATGGATTGAATTTTATTTCATGTACTTAATATTTAAACCTTTTCTTTATTTTAAGATTTCCATTTCATGAGTTACATTCTTCTTTACCTTATCCCACTTTAACAATGACACATTATGAGTGCTATTGCAATCCGATTCCTTAGAGTTTTCCTAAGATTGATTCTATAGGTTCATTGGCGATTTTCCTTTGAATAGTGTAGGGATTAAATCGGTGAATTATTTTTGAGAATTATCTCATTGTTTGAATAAATCTTGAATAAACGATATGAAATTTTCTATGAAAATAATGTCATCAAATCCACCCCGAGAAAAAACCTAGGATCAACCCATAAATATTAATTTCTATATACAATGTAATTGAGTGTTTTTTTGGTTCTTTAAATTAAATCATTTTTTATTAAATTAAAATCAACACCCAAATGGTCCACTTTATAGACAATTTATCCATAAAATCATAGCATATATATGTTTATTCTTTGGTCCCTATGGATTCAATAACCAAAGTTTTCCTACAAATGACTACTTACACCATATAAATTGCATAAATTTGGGTGCAACCAGGTAGTATTATGGTTTAATAATGTTAGGATCAATTATGTATTTCTATCTCCTAAGACAACCATTTTAATTCCAAATTAATGTCATTTGACCATAATACATCCCATTCTACTTGTATACTCTCTTGGGAAGTTCTCATATCTATCAATCTAATTCCCATGTTGGACTGAAGTGTTGATATAACACTCGTACCACTTTTTGTGAGTTCATATTTTTCTTGTCTTGGATATCCTTATTCTTCTCATTCCTCGTGTTTCAATCAATGGTTTGGATTCTTCCAAAGTTGGAATTTTTAATCTAGGTTTATATTCTTAATTCATCGTTGATTTGTTGTGGAATTTAGGGATGATGGATAGATCAAGAATCCCCATTGGTTTTTGGTTGGTAATTGGTGTGTTAAATTTTCTCTTTGGCCTTTCTTTATCTATATATTGTCAATTTAGAGATTTATTATTAATTGTTCATGTTCTAGGATCTATTATCAATTACTAAGGCTCTATTCTCATCATGGATTATCTTTTTCTAACATGAGTGTTTATTCCATTGTTTTTAAGGTTAGTGGTTTTATAAATTCAATTTATTTTATGCGCCACATTTCATTATCTTCTAAATTGATTTCTCATGTTTTCTAAAAAGACATAAAAGTGGTTGTGATGGAAAATGTTGGTTTTGAAAATTGTTTTGAGAATGGAATATCTCATTTATGTTTTATAATTTAAAAGGTTTTAAAGAATATTTTTATGTTTTAGGAAGTTCATAATGATCATTGAATCACTAATATGGGGTTGGGGAGAATTTGTGATTTCATTTTTAAAAATACCAACTTCAAGAAACAAAACCCCTAAAACTTTTCTGAGTTTATTCCTTGTCTACTTATATTAAATTAAATTTCGTGTAGAAATAGAACAATAAATAAGGAACACATGTTTTTCATGGTTCTAACTAAGTGTGAGAACCTATATCCTTACCATAGACACTCACATGGGTCCATGGAAATTCACAATTATGAAAGAGTGAATACAAATTATTTCAACATCTATTGGAAACATTCTATATCTAAGTTGGAATTATTAAACTGACTCCTTCCAATTTTATTTATTTCTATTAAAGAATAGTTATAAAAATATTATAGAACTTTTAATCTTTCTTCCAAAGAATGATATGTTTGGAAACATTTTATGATGTTCCATTGTCTGATGGAATCCTTCCAAAGAACATAGTATGATAGCCCAAATTCAATATGCCTAATCTCAACCTGCACCTATTCCAAAAAAATATGATCTTCGTATTTAAAAACATGTGCTTCTCACACTTCTTTTAAAAAACAATGAGTGATCCCCTCAGTCAAACTCTCTCTATCCGATAATTTATACATACCTATATATGATCTTCTTATCAAAACGCTTTTTTTGGAAAACATTATTCAATATAAAAATAACATTAGTTGTGAAAACTCACCTCTAAAACTATAATTTTAATTGTTTTATCCTTTTTTATCTATGAATAATGACATGTACAAATGTATAATGTGCCACGATTTATTGGTTCTCAAATAGAGGTAATGGTGGGAAACCAATTTGTCTTCCCGCTAACTCAAATTTAATGACTCTGAATTTCACGTTAATTTTATTATTAATCAAAATATTCCTAACTATTATCATGTATTCTAGAGTAAACATATTTATTTTTAAATATTCTAAACTCTTCTATATTTTCCTTACTTTAAACTACTTAAAAACAACTTAATAATACAACTTAATAAAATAACATCATTAAAATTTAGATCATTAAAATTTTTATTAAACAATGTTATCATATAATTTAATTTCTAGAAAAATTATCATCTGTCTGGTCCTATTGACCCAAATGAAACACACTCAACAATAAAAATAAGATTTTAGTTAAAAATACATTATTCTCATCTAAGAATACGTCAATTATTTTGGATATTATGGACATTCTTTAACCATATATTTAAAAATATACATATTCAAAATTAATCGTTTTTAATTAAATCCTCTTGATCCACTGATGAGAAAATAACACTCTCAAAATAGTCAAAGAAAACATTTCCCATTCCATTTCTCCATGAAAATAGAATATGGTTCACTAAATTATTGAAAATTTGAGATACTTCAGTTTCCTAATCTATCTCTTCCTAGAGAAACATAAATAGTTATAAATCATTATTTTTCTATAGAACTATTCCCAATTGCAGACATTATCACCACCTTTTTCCTTGCATAGGAATTAAAATATAATTTCATGATTCATTTCATTTCTTAATAATTTTTCAAAACTATAGAAACTAAGAAAAAAAATATTAAGAGAGTCTTACAAATTCTCTAGTGATGAATCAGTGTCAAAATATTGTCTAATATATCAGAATCAATATCCCATCTAAGGAATCAACATGAATAACTCATTTGATGAATTGAGATAAATAAAATGTCTAATAAATCTTCTACTTATTTGATATTTTTAAAAATTATATAATCTAAACTACAAAAACACATCAATATTTTTGAAAAATTTATTTCTCAATGTTCTACATCTTATGTCTTGGATAAAAACTTCCTTTTGTATAAACTCATCACCTATCACCTATACAATCAGGTTTTAATAATTTCTATGACTTACATATAGCGTCTAATGCATCTCTTATGATCTATCTCATGGAATGATTTATGGAAACATAATATCCATATTTTTAATATCTCGAGTTATACAAAATTATACATTATACTGTTAAATTCATTTTACAGATCAATCAATTATAAAAATTAAACATTTTTTAACAAATGTACAATGAAACACTTGATTCAAATTTTTTTGAGTTTCTTCCTTTTCTACTTCTATTAAATTAAATATTTTGTATAAATAGAACAATAAATAAAGAACATATGTTTTTCAAGGTTATACCTCAGTGTGAGAACCTATATCCTTACCATAGACACTCACACGGGTCCATGGAAATTCACAATTATGAAAAAGTGAATACAAATTATTTCAAAATCTATTAGAAACATTCTTTATCTCAGTTGGAATTATTATACTGACTCCTTTCAATTTATTTATTTCTATAAAAAAATAGTAATCAAAATAATATAGAAATTTTAAACTTTCTTCTCCAAAATGATATGTTTGGAAACTTTGTATGATGTTCCATCGTCTGATGGAATCCTTACAAAGAACATAGTATGATAGCCTAAATTTTATGCGCCTAATCTCAACCTGCACCTATTCCAAAAAATTATGATCTTCATATTTAAAAAATTGTGCTTCTAAATATTCTTCTAAAAAACAATGAGCTATCCCCTAAGTCAAATTCACTTTATCTGATCATTTAAACATACCTATATATGATCTTCTTATCAAAACTCTTTTTTTGGAAAACATTCTTCAATATAAAAATAACATTAGTTGTGAAAACATTCCTCTAAAACTATAATTTTTATTGTTTTATCCTTTTGTATCTATGAACAATGACATGTAAAAATGTACAATGTTTCACTTTTTATAGGTTCTCTAATAGAGGTAATGGTGGGGAACCAATTTGTCTTCCCGCTAACTCAAATTTCATAACTTTTAATTTCATGTTAATTTGAATATTATTCAAAATATTCATAAATATTATCATGTATTATAGAGTAAACATAAATATTTTTAAATATTCTAAAATATTCTATAATTTACATACTTTAAACTACATAAAAACAACTTAAAAAATAACATCATTAAAATTTAGTTCATTAAAAATATTCTTACATAATGATATACTATAATTTAATTTGTAGAAAAATAATCCTTTTTCAAGTCCTATTGACCTACATGAAACACACTCAACCATAAAAATAAGTTTTCAGTTTGAAATACATTATTCTCATATAAGAATTCATAAATTATTTTGGCTCTTATGGACAATATTTAACCAAATATTTTAAAATATACATCTTCAAAATCAATAATCCTCTATTAAATCCTCTTGATCCACTGATGAGAAAAAAACGCTCTCAAAATAGTCAAAGAAAACATTTCCCATTCTGTTTCTCCAAGACAATAGAAAATGGTTCACTGCATTTTCGAAAATTTCAGATACTTTAGTTTCCTAATCTATCTATAGCTAGAGAAACATAAATAGTTCTAAATTGTTATTTTTCTATAGAACTATTCCAAATTTCAGACATTATCACCCCCTTTTTCCTTGCATATGAATTCAAATATAATTTCTTAATTCATTTCATTTCTTAATAATTTTCCAAAACTATTTAAACTAAGCAAAAAAAATATTAAGAGAGTCTTACAAATTCTCTAGTGATGAATCAATGTCAAAATCTTGTCTAATGTATCAGAATCAATATCCCATATAATGAATCAACATGAATAACTCGTTCGATGAATTGAGATAAATAGAACATCTGATGAATCTTCTACTTATTCCATATTTTTCAAAATTATATAATCTCAACAACCATAAAACATAAAACTATTCGGAAAAATTTATTTTTCAATGATCTACATCTTATGCCTTGGATAAAAACTTCCTTTTGTTTAAACTCATCACCTATCGCCTATACAATCAGGTTTGTATAATTTCAGACTGATATATAGCATCTAATGCCTCTCTTATGATCTTTCTGATGGAAAGAATTAGGGAAACATAATATCCTAATTTTTAATATCTCGACTTATACAAAATCATAAATTATACTATTACCTTTATTTTACAGATCATTCAATTATAAAAATTAAACATTTTTTAACAAATGTACAATGACACACTTGATTCAAACTTTTTTGAGTTTCTTCCTTGAATACTTAAATTAAATTAAATTTCATTTTGAAATAGAACAATAAACAAGGAACACATATTTTCCAAGTTTCTACCACAGTGTGAGAACCTATATCCTTACCATAGACACTCACATGGGTCTATGGAAATTTACAATTATGAAAACATGAATACAAATTATTTCAACATCTATTGGAAACATTATATATCTTAGTTGGAATTTATTATACTGAATCCTTCCAATTTATTTATTTCTATTAAAAAAATAGTTATAAAAATATTATTGAACTTTTAAACTTTCTTCTGTAGAATGATATGTTTGGAAACTTTTTATTATGTTCAATTGTCTGATGGCATCCTTCCAAAGAACATAGTATGATAACACAAATTTGATGTTCCTAATCTCAACCCGCACCTATTCCAAAAAATTATGATCTTCATATTTAAAAAATTGTGCTTCTCAAACATATTCTAAAAAACAATGAGCGATCCCCTCAGTCAAATTCTCTTTATCCGATAATTTAAACATGCCTATATATGATCTTCTTATCAAAACACTTTTTTTAGAAAACTTTCTTCAATATAAAAATTACATTAGTTGTGAAAAATTACCTCTAAAACTATAATTTTTATTGTTTTATCCTTTTTTATCTATGAATAATGACATGTAAAAATGTACAATGTGCCATTATTTGCATGTTCTATAATAAAGGTAATAATGGGGAACCAATTTGTCTTCCCGCTAACTCAAATTTCATAACTCTGAATTTCATGTTAATTTGAATATTATTCAAAATATTCCTAACTATTATCATGTATTCTAGAGTAAACATAAATATTTTTAAATCTTCTAAAATCTTCTATAATTTCCTTACTTTAAACTAGATAAAAAACAACTTTAAAAAATAACATCATTAAAATTTAGATCATTAAAAATGTTCTTACACAATGTTAGCTTATAATTTAATTTCCAGAAAAATTATCATATGTCTAGTCCTATTGACCCACATGAAACACACTAAACCAAAAAAATAATCTTTCAGTTAAAAATGAATTATTCTCATCTAAGAATTCATAAATTATTTTGGCTCTTATGGACATTCTTTAACCAGATATTTAAAAATTTACATCTTCAAAATGAATCATCCTCTATTAAATCCTCTTGATCCACTGATGAGAAAGAAAACACTCTCAAAATAGTCAAAGAAAACATTTCCCATTCTGTTTCTCAAAG
This sequence comes from Viscum album, assembly GCA_963277665.1. Classification (NCBI taxonomy): domain Eukaryota; kingdom Viridiplantae; phylum Streptophyta; class Magnoliopsida; order Santalales; family Viscaceae; genus Viscum; species Viscum album. The sequence continues at coordinate 180,421,864 of OY728165.1, forward strand.
ACAATATAAAATGGTTCACTACATTATTGAAAATTTGAGATACTTCAGTTTCCTAATCTATCTCTTCCTAGAGAAACATAAATAGTTCTAAATCAATATTTTTCTATAGAACTATTCCCAATTTCAGAAATTATCTCCCCCTATTTCCTTGCATAGGAATTCAAATATAATTTCTTAATTCATTTCATTTCTTAATAATTTTAGAAAACTATAGAAAATATGTGAAAAAATATTAAGAGAGTCGTACAAATTCTCTAGTGATGAATCCGTGTCAAAATCTTGTCTAATGTATCAGAATTGATATCCCATATAATGAATCAATATGAATAACTCATTCGCTGAATTAAGATAAATAGCACATCTGATGAATCTTTTAATTATTCCATATTTTTCAAATTTTACAATCTCAACTACCATAACACATAAGGATTTTTAAAAAATTTATTTTTCAATGATCTACGTCTTATGCCTTGGAAAAAAACTTCATTTTTTATAAACTCATCACCTATCGCCTATACAATCAAGTTTGTATAATTTCTAAGACTAATCTATAGTGTCTAATGCATCTCTTATGATCTGTCTGATGGAATGATTTAGGGAAACATAATATCCATGTTTTTAATATCTTGACTTATACAAAATCATAAATTATACTATTAACTTTATTTTACAAATAATTCAATTATAAAAATTAAACATTTTTTAAAAAATGTACAATGACACACTTGATTCAAACTTTTTTGAGTTTATTCCTTGTATACTTCTATTAAATAAAATTTCTTGTCAAAATAGAACAATAAACAAGGAACACATGTTTTTCAAGGTTCTACCTCAGTGTGAGAACCTATATCATTACCATCGACACTCACATGTGTCTATGGAAATTCACAGTTACGAGAAAGTGAATACAAATTATTTCAACATCTATTGTAAACATTATATATCTCAGTTGGAATTATTTTACTGACTCCTTTAAATTTAATTATTTCTATTAAAAAAATAGTTATAAAAATATTATAGAACTTTTAAACTTTCTTATCCCGAATGATCTATTTGGAAACTTTTTATGAAGTTCAATCGTCTGATGGAATCCTTCCGAAGAACATAGTATGATAACCCAAATTTGATGTGCCTAATCTCAACCTGCACCTATTCCAAAAAAATATGATCTTCATATTTAAAAATTTGTGCTTCTCAAACTTCTTCTTAAAAACAATGAGCAATCCCCTCAGTCAAATTCTATCTATTCGATATTTTAAACATACCTATATATGATCTTCTTATCAAAACTCTTTTTTTTTGGAAAACATTCTTCAATTTAAAAATTACATTAGTTGCGAAAAATCACCTATAAAACTATAATTTTCATTGTTTTATGATTTTGTATCTATAATTAATGACATGTAAAAATGTACAATGTGACACTATTTAGAGGTTCTATAATATAGGTAATGGTGGGGAACCAATTTGCCTTCCAGCTAACTCAAATTTCATAACTCTGAATTTCATATTAATTTGAATATTATTCAAAATATTCCTAACTACTATCATGTATTCTAGAGTAAACATAAATACTTTCAAATCTTCTAAAACCTTCTATAATTTACTTACTTTAAACTAGATAAAAAACAACTTAAAAAATAACATCATTGAAATTTAGATCAATAAAAATGTTCTTACACAATGTTAGAATATAATTTAATTTCTAGAAAAATTATCATATGGATAGTCTTATTGACCCACATGAAACACACTCAACCATAAAAATAACATTAAATTAAAAATGCATTATTCTCATCTAAGAATTCATAAATTATTTTGGCTCTTATGGACATTCTTTAACCAGATATTTAAAAATATACATCTTCAAATTGAATCATCCCTTATTAAATCCTCTGGATCCACTGATGAGAAAAAAAACTATCCCAAAATAGTCAAATAAAACATTTCCCATTCTGTTTCTCAAAGACAATATAAAATGGTTCAATACATTATTGAAAATTTGAGTTACTTCAGTTTCCTAATCTATCTCTACATACAGAAACATAAATAGTTCTAAATCGTTATTTTTCTATAGACCTATTCCCAATTGCAAACATTATCTCCCCCTATTTACTTGCATATAAATTAAAATATAATTTCTTAATTCATTTCATTTATTAATAATTTTCCAAAACTGTAAAAACTAAGTGAAAAAATATTAAGAGAGTCTTACAAATTCTCAAGTGATGAATCAGTGTCAGAATCATTTCTAATATATCAGAATTGATATCCCATCTAATGAATCAATATTAATAACTCATTTGATGAATTGAGATAAATAGCACGTCTGATGAATCTTCTACTTATTCCATATTTTTCAAAATTATATAATCTCAAATACCATAACATATAAGGTTTTTTGAAAATTTTATTTTTCAATGATCTACTTCTTATGCCTTGGATAAAAACATTGTTTTGTATAAACTCATCACCTATCGCCTATACAATCAGGTTTTTATAATTTCTAGGACTGATATACAATATCTAATAACTCCCTTATGATCTTTCTTATGGAAAGATTTAGGGAAACATAATAATTGTATTTATAATATCTTGACTTATACAAAATCATACATTATACTATTAACTTCATTTTATAGATCATTCGATTATAAAAATTAACCATTTTAAACAAATTTACAATGAAACACTTGATTAAATCTTTTTTGGATTTATTCCTTGTTTACTTATATTTAATTAAATTTCTTGTAGAAATAGAACAATAAACAAGGAACATAAGTTTTTCAAGGTTCTGCCTCAGTGTGAGAACATATATCCTTACCATAGACACTCACATGGGTCCATAGAAATTCAAAATTACGAAAAAGTGAATACAATTTATTTTTCAACATCTATTGGAAACATTCTATATCTCATTTTGAATTATTATACTGACTCCTTTCAATTTATTTATTTCTATTAAAAAATAGTTATAAAAATATTAGAGAACTTTTAAACTTTATTCTCCAGAATGATTTGTTTGTAAACTTTTTATGATGTTCCATAGTCTGATGGCATCCTTCTGAAGAACATAGTATGATTTCCCAAACTCGATGTTCCTAATCTCAACCTGCACCTATTCCAAAAAATTATCATCTTCATATTTAAAAAAATGTGCTTCTCAAACTTCTTCTAAAAAACAATGAGCGATCCCCTCAGTAATATTCTCTCTATCTGATAATTAAAACATACCTATATATGATCTTCTTATCAAAACTCTTTTTTTAGAAAACTTTGTTCAATATAAAACTGACATTAGTTGAGAAAACTCACCTCTAAAACTATAATTTTAATTGTTTTATCCTTTTTTATCTATGAACAATGACATGTACAAATGTACAATTTGCCCCTATTTATAGGTTCTCTAATAGAGGTAATGGTGGGGAACCAAGATTACATTAAAAAAGGTGAATTTTCTTTATAATGTATTTTTTAGAAAGTTGTTGGAGAAGTAAATGTGAGAATGGTAGTAAGTTTGGATGTTTTTGAACTTTCCAAATAATGAGACACAGGGTCTGGTACCTACAGTCGTGGATAGAGGGATAAACTGGGAAACTCCTAGCTTGTAATTGAGGGCTAGTTATGTTTATATATATATATACATACATAAATATATATATATATGTAATCACACACCTCGTTTATTTAACTCTTACAAAAATTTTAAAAAATATTTGATATACGCATATATTTCTACGAGTGAATGTATTACTACTTCGAGGAACCCATTCATAGATGTCAGGCATAGTTTCCTTCTTGATGTTCTTTTTAATCATGATTATCTAAATTAAAATGACATCCAACTACCTATATTACATTCCCATTTTCCCTTTCATCCTTATTCACTACTCTTTTTTTATCTTCATAACCTTGTCATGAATGAATTTGAGCAACTGCAGGCATTTTTTTATAATTTGTTTTATTTTTATAAAGAAATGGAGTTGGATTTTATGTGATTTGGGGTTGAGGGAGTGGTGAAAATTTATAATGCTTCCATTATTCACCAAGAAGTGTGAACCCCATTCATACTTTCTTTGTAATAAATACATAGGTGGAATTAATGGAGTTCGAGCATCCCACTACAAAAAAATTATAAATGGTGGCCTCCCATGCCCTCCCCGCACCATCCATTTCCTTTATTCCATATTAATATTTTGCAATGGAGATCTTAAGAATCATTCTCATAAAATAATAATTTATTCTTTAAAGAAGGTAAAATTTCTATTTAAAAATTTCAGTTTTCTAATTAATTTTTTTTGAATTATTTACTTATTTAAATTGTATCATTCTATTTATATATGAATTAAAGTTATTTGTTGGATTTAATTTAAAAATAAACTATTGTAATTTTTATGATTAAATTTATATTGAATGATTTATAAAATCTAACTATGGGGTTTTCATAATTTTATTTTTATGCATAAAAAATTATAATTTATATTTTGGGAAATATTATTTATTAGAAAAATATATATATTTATACATTAAATTTTGAATAATTATATTTGAATATATTTATAAGTATATATTATATTATATAGTATATTTAATGTTAAATAAATTCAAAATATAATATTTGATACGTAGAAAAATATATTAAATCTACCAAATTATTTTATTAAAATCATATTACTTATTATTATTTACAAAAAAAATAATATTAATAATATTTTTAATATAATAAAATGTATATGACATATTATTTATAGTATTTTAATTTATTTAAATATAAAGTATATTATTTGACATATAGATATAAATAATATTGTTTTTGTTAATGAAACAAAAAATGTACTCTCAAATAATATTTTTCAAGTTATATTAATTATAAAAAATTATTATTTTGAGTAATTATGTATTAAATATAATTTTTTAATTCTTTTTAAATCTAATTATTTCTAAAAATGTATATATACTTGCTTATTTTTATTATGTTTAAAATAAGACAAATATACAATATTTTATTTGGTAATTAAGTGTAATTTGATTTTTTTAATTAAATTTAACAAAATTTATTATTATTAATATTTAGTGCAATTATCTAAAAAATAGTAACATTTTTATTAAAGAAACTATAGTTTATTTCCAATATATATATATACACATATATATATAAATTATTTTAAAATATTAATAATTATAGTTTAATATATTTAAATGTGTGTATATATATATAATTGAATGAAAATTAAATAAATCAACAATATATTATTGGATACATAGATAACTAAAATTGAATGGTTATTTATTTTTTAAAAATATTTGTATTAATCATTACATACGAACACGTCTATCATTAATTAAATGAAAAATCCGTATGGTCATTGGGATAATATAAGCTATATTATTTGAATATAATATTTAAATATTATATTTGAAATATTATATTATGAATATTCAAAATATTTAATTAAATAAAAAAATCACATATATATATATATTGATATTTAAAACCATGTAAAATAAATGGATTTATATCTAAAATTATTTATTATTTATCAGATATAATAATTGGAAAATTTAAAATCTATAGGTCGCCCCCAAAATTTTTTGTGTTTTTTGGGTTAGATTATCAATGATTGGAAATGAGGTTTGTAATAATATTTATTAACATTTAAATTTCTCATCTATTGAAGGGGTGTGTTGTTGGGTAGCAGTTTTACCCAATGAATATACAAGACTGCATAAGAAGACTATGGGTCTTCCACCTATTCTTGTGGATGGAGGGTTGTACTGGGAAGTTCAAGGATTATGATGGTAGGTTGGTTAATATCTTTATATATAAAAATATATAATAGTTTCTTGGGGGTATAATTACATTAAACACACACATACCAAACAAAAAATCTGGAAAAGAAGGCCATACCCCCCCAGGGCAATGCGAACGCATGAAGCCTTATTTATTTAGTACATGGCTTGTAGGCTCACTAGACATGATGCCCATAACATGGTCTAAAATCCCACTCCATCATTATGCCTACATCATCCTTCTTGTGTCATTAGGCCTTGCATTATCATTTATTTCACTGCCTCTAATACAATTATTTTCCATATGCTTAATAGGGCTTGAACTCAGGAACTCTTGGATGCCACGTAGGGGCCTTTACCACTTAGGTACATAATCATTAGAAAATGTGATATCAGGTAATAAGGATTGGGTGGGAGCCAAACCGTACATGTCCTCGGCCCATCCCACTATATGTGTTATGCTTGCACCCAGCTAAATTCAATTATGTCTCAACTCGAACCTACATGAGTTCTATCGCAAGGGAGTGTCGGCCTCACACATTCCACATAACCAACTCATGATCGGCTTGTGTTCATATATATATATATACGTGTGTGTGTGTGTGTGTGTTTGTGTGTGTGTGTTTTGTAAATAAATTTATTATGTGGAATATATATATAAATATACAAAGAAAAAATTGATTATAAAAATGAAAAGACATATTTGATAAAAGAATACATTTCTATGAATCGATGTATAACTACTTCCTAGAACACTTTCATAAGTGATGGTCTTAGTTCCCCCTTTAAAGTTCTTTTTTAGTTCTCTAAAGGAAAATAACATCAACATCACTGATCTTACATTCCTATGTTTATCACTTATACATTTTCATATTCATAAACTTGTAATGTTTACATTGATTAGACAAACAACAAGATGGGAAGCCTGGTGACTAGGTGAATGGTGTGGCCTCCAATGCCTATCCATCACCAAGATTCGACATATGTCCCTTAAGGGATCATAATCACCCCCGGTGGTGGAAGCGAGAGGAGGTGGAAGTACAAGCGATAGTGGGTTCCACCTATAGGATCACTAGCGGGGATTGGGCTTTGGAAATATCCATATTCTCAGTCTGGATCTTCTAGAGTTTCGACTAGATGATCGCGAAGAAACCATAAAATGGATCTTGGATCAGACACATTTTCTCATAGTACATACTTTCCATTATCTCTTCTCTCAAGTGTGATGTGATTTGATGCATAAAAAATAGTGAAGGTATATGTCTACTGAATGAGTAGATGATTTATTATATTACCTTCAGTGTCTATCCAACATTGTTGAAACTGAAGTGTTGATGAAATCAATCAAATAGACGTTGATCATTGGCTAGAAAATAGGGAAAAAAATGAAAATAGAATCACATCATTTTCACATATTCTTACAAGATAAAAAATAACCTAAAATCATATTTACAAATATCCAAGCCCTGTATGTCAAACAAAAAAATATATTTTAAACCTCAAAGTTTAAAACATGTGTGTAATATTTTTATCTATAAACAGTCACTCTTTTTCACATCCAAATCAAAACTTTCATTTCACCAAAAAATGGTCATTTTTTCAAAATAATTAAGGGCCAAAAATTGAATTAAACAAATAACTCATAAAATTAATTTCCATTCAGGATTCTTAAATTTATACTAAATATAAAAATAAATGATACATAATTTTTATTTTTAAATAATTGGACAACTATCCATAGATATAAAGAAATATATTTATAAATTTGTTAAAATATTTCAAATTTTAACATTAATAAATTTTTAAACAAAATTAATAATTTTATTTTCAAAATTTTATGTCTAGAAAAAATACATTTGTTTTTATTATTAGAATTTCTTTATTTGGGTTGGTCTTTAATATATGAAAGAATGATTCTGGTGTTATTTTCCTAGAAATGTGAGTGTAGGATATTGATTGTTGAAAAATGAAGACAAAGGAATTTAAAAAAATAAATCCTACATAAGGGCATTCAATTTGAAAATTGTTGGAATGGTTTATTATTTTAAGATTAATTCTTCTAAACGACACTAAATTCGAAAAATGTTGGAAAATTTTATTATTTTAAAATAATTTTTTTCCTATAAATGAAATTTCATCTTCATTTTTAGTGAAATTTTTGTAAATAATTTAATATTTACTTGAAGATTTGTTAAAAAAAATTATAGTTAATTTTAAATTACTCATGGCAGTAATGAATTATTTATGATTTTATCAAATAATAAATCTAAATTCTATAAGATAAATTATATTTATAATAACTTCTAAATTTAAAATGTTTTGTATTTAAAATAAATTAATGTCAAAATATAAGTAAATTTTATTACAATTAAAATTAAATTTCATTTTATAGAATTCATTTTTTATGTATTACTTTATAGTTATTTTTCCCATTATGTGGTATTTTTATATTTTAATTTTAATTTTATATACTAATAGAATGATATATAAAAATCTGAAAATGGTTATATATGAAATTATTCCATCCAACAAGATTGATTATTTTTGGATTAATATACTTTAGGATCCATGACATTAATGTTATTGATTGGTAGGTTTTTTTAATGTATAATTCATTAATTATACAAACCTCTAGGAAAATTATGATAATTTTGTTAGATTATAGTATGAGAAGGAAGTGTATTTTTATCATGGATGGTAAAATGAAATAAGAATAGTTTTTATAAATTAAAAAATGTTGAACATTTACTAATTATTATGAAAATATGATCCATGTATGAATTATGTTTTGAATTTTGAAAACCAATTAAAATGAAATCTAATAATTATGGAAAAAATAACTGTTTTCTTAAACAAACATGAAAATATCCTTCAATAAATATGTCTCCAATGATGTTTGGAAAAAAAATAAACCAAAACCTTGTCATTACCAACAATGTGTATAAGTTAATTAACAACTAGATTATAATATTTTAAGAAAAGAGAAACTCTAACACTCAAAACACAACAATAGTTTGTTAATATCATAAATAATAAGATCAAAGGAATAATTAAATTAACTATGATAGAAAATAAGTGAATAAAAACATTTTAAAACTGCTATTAATTTATTAAAATTATAAAATCACCCAATGATGAAAAAAAAATTTCTTAATGACCGAATATTTGATGTTAAAAATCATCAAAATCATCAAAAGTTTCTTTATAATTATTTTTGTTATTGAAATAAAATGTACATTTTCTAAAATCTTATTTTAAAACTTATATTAAATTGAATGGAAAATATGGATATTTTGTTTTAATTATTTATTATTATATGTTAATAAGTTTGGATCTTATTCATTGGGATGTATATTAAAAATTATAGAAATACTAAACTGATACCTGAAATTGTCTTCGATGGTTGTTTTGTCCATGAAGAGTAGACCAGAAGAAAATGATTCAGGGAGATTTTACCAAAAAAATTAAATAAATAAACAAAAAAAGGTGTATTTTAGTTCATATAATAAAATCTAATATCTTTATTAAAATATATATTTTTAGAAAACGTTCTAAAATTATAAAAATGATCTATTAATTAAAGGAATATGGATAAAACAAAACCGCTAAAAACAAAGAAAAGGAAAACTGAGTAATGAAATGGATTATGCGTTAATGAAAAATAATTTAGATAAAATTCATTAATTAATGGTCTCTTAAACCCTTGTTCTAGTAAAAATATCATTTACATTTGTTTTTATATTTTTTCATATAGGTGTTGACCTTGAGTGAGGTGTTAGATAGGGGATTCCTAGATCGACCCCAGGGAGAACTATTTATGGCATGATTGGAAATTTAATCAATGAAAATTGGTGGGATGATGATACTAGTGAGATTTAGGTGGGGTGTGGCTTTGGTCGACCAGTTGGTCAAAGCATATGAATATTGAGTGATTCGAGAGGTAAACACACTGAATATCATGGGCCATGACACATGTAACACCCTGAGTTTTTATGAACATTTTTTTGAATAAATTATATTTATTTGATTTCATCCATTTAATTCCACATGATATTAATATTTCATTATATTCTACACCATGTTAATCTTTCACTACACACCACACTGACTTTCCTTGAGTTGCACACAACACTAAGTTTAACAAAACAATGATATATTATTTATATAGTTATATAAACATGACCACTGTAATATTTCCATTAAAAATAGTACTATGAACACTAATAATTACATTTTATATATAATGGTTTAATATAAATAAAATATATTGATAATAAAATACTTAATTTTTGGTAATGTCTATATGTTTTGAAAAAAGTATTTTCTAAAAAGAACTTCTCTTTATGTCCCTCTGTGAAAAAATAATAAAATTTATTTGTAACACTTTTAAAAATTTAATTTTATAAAATAAATATTATTTTCAGTTCTTCCTTTAAAATTTATCTTAGGGTTAATTTTTGGGATTTTATGAAATATTCCACTTTTGTATGAAGTGTGAAAAATATTGAATTTTAATTGAAAATTTCCTTTTCATCTAATGTATTTTTATATTTTTATTATATTTTAAATTTTTTAAAATGATAATTATAATTAATATATACATAAATTAATAAAAATTAGGTCATTTGATTCAATTTCAAATTGAAAATTGATATAGAAACAATTCAAACTTTCTCACGTTAAAACTCTTTGCCTCGTCCCTTATATGGGGTAAATTATAAATTTATTTCATCAAATTATGTGATTGGAATATGAAAAAATTGATTCCATATTTTGAATCAGATTAATTTATAATTTCTAATATGGCCAGATTAATTTTTTAGAAAATTGATTAGTGAAATCAATTAAAATTCATTACATTTATTAAGGTGAAAACAAGATTTTTTAGTGGTTAAACATGAACCATGTGGTGTAAAAATGACCCTAAACTTCTCCTAAACCTATTTTATAGAAATATTTTGACAATAAAAACTATGTTATTTAATTATTTCATCCTTTTAGGAATATTATGTATGTGGAACTTCCCAATTGTGTTTACCTATTTGGTATTTTTATGTTTTTTTCTCACCTCCCTTTTAAAAGGCCACCATCACTACCCTTATCCTCACACCTCTAAAGCCCTTTTTCACATCCAAAACATTCCAAAATAAACCCCCAAATTCGCTACCTTAATCTTATAAGTCTCACATATGTGAGAAATCCAACCAATGAAGTCCTTTGGTGTAATAAAAATGGAGATACCCATTGAAGAGGTAAAGTTCATCAATAAACATTTTTGTTTTATTTATTCCTAAAACATCATAATTTTTGAATATAATGATTATAAAATTAAATTAGAATCCTAAATTTTCAAATATGATATTATGTTAAGGGTATGACCTATAACTTCACACACTTCCATCAACTAAGATAAACAATCTATGTTCCTGTGTAGAGTGGATTACCACCTTGGGAACTGATGTCGTTTGTTCTTCCATTTCCACCTTTCAAGGTTGGTAATAAAGATGAGTTTATAGTTTATATATGATATTTTTTATTTTAAGGATGTTATAATTATTCTAGAATTTTTATATCACAAATACCTTAATGCTTTCCATTTTGGGGGAATAAGATAACATTGTTCGTGTGTACGGCAGAAGACCCCCTCACAAAGCGATGTGATTCATTCATGTTCTACATGGAATGTGTTAAGGATGATTTAAGTAAAAAAATGTTATATATATGAAATAAAAATGATTATTTAATTATATAATTTTATATAATTTTCTTTCTTTCATGCGAGAATAAAAATAAAACAAAGTTTACATTTACGTTGGTCTTACTGTTTCTATGAATGGTGTATTTAATTTATTACTTTTATATTTTATAGATTATTATAAATAATTTTTTAATGAATATATATATAATATATTTATCATGGTTATCATTGTTGAGATCATTAAATCATAATCTAATATGATGACCAGGAATAACAAGTCAAAACATGTATGAAAAAACAATGTGGTTATTACCTCAAACGTGACATTAACAAGGAATTCATAATAAATGATTAATATAAAGTAATAAGAAAATAACAGATGGTATTATAGATAATAATAATATTATATTATATATTTATAATAATATTATACTTATTATACAAGAGTTTGGAATGATTATTATGAGAGTCCAAACATATGGTAAGGGGACTTGTAGTCACACTTTTATTTTTAGGAGACTTATATGTTATTCCCCACTCATTTCATTTGTGCGGGGTACACACTACCCTATGAAATTTATACCTTGAATTTAATTTATTTAATTAGATTAAATTTTTTAGTTGATGTTATTATTTCATGAATACCATGATTCAAATGTTCCTCAAGTATTAATGTATTCCCATCTCACTTTTTAATTTTATGAGACACATTCTTTATGAACCTCATATTTTTCATATGTGTTGTATATACTACCCATTATTTTATTTTACGATATTTATACTCAAAGTTATTGTAATTTTTATATTCATTTCATTACCTCTATTTCAAGGGGTTTATGGTTCAAAAATTACTAAATCTGTAAGGGGATTTTGTATCAATTTTCCTTCTTTGAGACACATGTTATGTTATCAACCTATATTATTTTTAGAGGTGTGTATACTACCCCTCTCACATGTTATATCATGAATCTAATATTTTTAATGATATTGTAACAACAATTAATTATTTTTCTTTCTTGGGGGTTGTGATTCAAATTTACTAAAGTGGTAAGAATTTATTTCTACAATCTCATCATTTTACAAGATTATTCATGATTATGATTCCATTGATTAAATATTAGAATCCATCTCTCAATAAATCTCATTAATTATATTCTCCTATAGTTATTAATGATATATTTATTTAATGGTTCTGTTTTCCAACTTTTCAATACTTATGATAATTAAGAAAATGATTTTAAGAAAACTCATCTTTATTTCTCTGTTTGGAGAGAAATCTATTTTCTCATAAAACAATGTTTTCTGTAAATGTTTTAAAAAACATTCTAAAAACATTTTTTAAAATGAATTTATACCCATATTTTACCCTTTTAAAAAAATTAAAATTAATCTTCTTATCAAAATCTAATCAAGGATATTTTGAATTCTACCAATAATATGAATGTTGTCCTTATTTTATCATGTACGACATGGACGGATTTCTCTAATGCCATGACCAATCATTTCTTCAAAGAATACATTACCAATTTTCAAGGATATTTTCATAAAAAAATTCAAAATATTTTCATGATTCCAATATATGTTTTAAAATATATTTTCAAAAAATATTATTCTCAAAATGTGTTACTTTTTAAAAATAATTTTCAAAGAAGAAATGAAATTTTCCTCAATAAATGTATTAAATGATCTATTAAAATTATTTTCCCTATAATATAATATCATTTTATGTTACTTATTCATTATTGGGATATGATCCAAGGGCACCATTCATATTATTTCTACGAGTAGTTTATGTTTTTATGTCATGATATTTATGGAACATATTTCTCTTCCATGGGTTATATGCTTATGAAAATCACTTATTTAAAGAGGTTATGAGATGATGATATGATCATGAAACCTATATATTTTATATAGGTTAATATATTATGAAAATATTTTGATACCCAATTAATTTCTTTGGTTATGATATGATATTTATGATGTTTATGATAAAAGTCTCTTTTTATGAGTCATGATATGTTGAATTTTTTATTATATTTTGGAACAAGTGTGTATGATTTCATTACATAATGGGTGGAACCTATCTCTTCATCCAACTCTTGGGTAAAGATTTATATCTCATCTGATAGACATTGATGGAATTGGGAGTTAACATGGTTAAGTATAGGAATTCTTCCACTAAGTTGTTTTTGGGAGGAAACCATGACTATAAAGATGGTTTGGGGAGTGAACCCATTATACTAAAATAGCCTTGAAATTGATCCTTGACTATTATGGAAATAAATTTTTAAGTTAATTTTTCTACTACAATTCATTGTCTTATTCTAGTTCAATTCATTCATTGATTATTCTCTTAGTTCCCTTATGATTCATGTATTATGTAATTCCAATATTTATTACATGACTCCAGATTATGATTTTTGATATGCGTGGTATTCTCATATAATGTTACAACCATTATCTCATACCCTTATTATCATTATTATTCGTACATATCTCCCTTTTTTACCCATAAAAAAAATTTATATCACCCTTTATTATGTTTCCTTTCCCTAGTATACGAAGATATGTATTATGTATGATGTGTCTAATAAGGGTTCTAGTTATGGAGAACCATTTTGGAGATAATGTAGCTCATTTACAGACTAGTTTTTATGTTTCCTTATTTCTAATATAACTAAACTAATATGGTCTTTGGATGTATGTTTTGGTAAAGTATTGAGAGTTCTAAAAAATTATGTAATGTGTATGTATGAGAAACCTGTATTTCTATAGTTTGTATAAGAGTGATGGTTTAGTTAAAATTTGGAATCTAGGATGAAAAAATCATAGTGATATCACTATGTAAATTTATATAAGGATAAGTCTAAGGATGAGTGAAAGTATAGTAAAATGGCATGAAATGTTGTTGATGTATAGAGCAAGTGTTTTCCTAAAAACACATCCATGTCTATATACTACAAGTATATGTGGATCTATAATATATATACCTTGGGGAAACAACCCTAAAAACATTTTATTGATCTAGACTCAATTGGGAAATGGTACATGATAACATGCCTTGCTTTACACCAGGTCTGACACTATCTGGGGATATTCTTGGGGAATTCATAAACTATTTTTGATCCATCATGAATTATTGAAATAGAAGATGGAAAATAATAACCTAGTATAAAACTAAGGTTTCATATTTTAAAGAATGTTCTATAACATAGACATCATATATGTGGGTTTTCATGATTATGTAATTTCCCACTATGATTATTGGTTCTTACTCTATGTTATTTTTGATAATGGTTGTAACCCAAAGGAACTGAGAAAATTCTATATGTGATGCGAAATGAAATTTTTGTCTTTCATAGAATCAAAAATTTAGGAGATATGTAATTTAAAACTTCATTTATATGATCAAACAACATTATAAAGTTTTTAATCATGTTCAAATTCCAAATGAGAAAAGTAGGGAAGAAAATTATATTAAGTCCTTCAGGAAGAAACATCAACCTTCTTTTATTAGATCTCTTAATACACTTGTTTCTAAGAAATTAATTGATACCATTGAAAATTTATTTTCTACTATTCAGTATAAGTAACATGAAAAATTCATTTTGTTTGTTTATCATTTAGAAGTAGAACCATAAAAATGGTGGAATATAATCAATAATATGAGGCATAAAGATGAATTTGAATCCATTTATTTTGATGAGTTAATGAAATTATTCATTAATATGTACTTTACACATGTTTGTTTTATGAATATAGAGAATGATTTTATTATGTTAAAGTAATTGGATGATGAATCTATTGGTACATATGAGTATAATTTTACATGAATTGTGAGGTGTGTTTCTGATATTATCATCCAAACTGAAATTAAGGTTTAATGATTCGTTAGTAAAATAAAACCAAGTCTCCAATGGGTGTTATCCATAAGAGAATTTAGTATATATGAATATATTTTGTGTTGTGCTATCTTGGTGTTAATTGAGGTTTTTGATAAGTATAAAGCTAATGTATTTCAATAGAAAATGAAGATAGAGTTCAAAATTAAATCTGATTAACATTGAGAGTAGAATATAATATTTCCTTTATATACTAAGTGTGTGAAGAAGCATGGAAGAAATTATCTTAATGGGTATAATAAATATTTTTTGTTTAGAATGGAAGGTCATCGAGAAAATGAATTCCAAATGGGTTAAAAGAAGTTTTCTAAAAATGAAAATAGAGATAAATATGCATACAATGAACATCCCCAACTTTAGTGACGTAAGTGTAAGGAAAATCGGCATTGGGAAAAACAGTTCCCAAAACTGAGGGTTAATGATGATGATCTACGTTAGTAACCACTTAAGATGTGGAAAACAGGGAAATATCATGTAGAAAATGATTCTAGAAAGGGGTGAAAAAAGACAAGGTTAAATGTACACTTACTACAACACCCATATATTTTGTGAAATATTTTTTTCGAATTAATTTTTTTATTATATTTTTGATATTTCTCATTTCACACAACACTAAAAATAGTTGTTTATTATATTGAAGAACTATGTTTGTCTTGCGTTATACACAACACTAAGTTTCTATTCACTACAAAAAACATATATTTTAATTTTCTCTATATCAATCATCGAGGTTAGTATTCATTAAAGGTATGATTGACTTTCCTTGATGGACTGTGTAAAACTTAAGACCAGGTGTTTCCAAACTATAATATATTATTAGAAATGTTATTATTTAATATAATATGACATACCCTATCTGTTACGTTCACCCTTAGGAATATTATTAATTAAATTATGAAAATACATGGTTAAATTCATTAGTTACTAATGTATTATAAATGAATATAATAACCAATTAAATATAAAGGGAATGATTTTATAGAGAACTATTTTTATGACCAACTAGAGATTTTATCCTAATAAATTAAATTAATTATTATTATTGAGTGATATTAATGTAATATATAATATATATCCAATAAAATATTTTTTATATTCAACCAATATATTTGATAAACATAAGATAAAAACAAACCTAATTTCAACAATAAAAACCTATGTTTTTATTAAGATGTTATTACTGCAATTTAATGGAGAACCTATTTTAAATATAATTTCTGAGTCTTTAGAAAAATTATATGTAAAAATGGATATAATCATTGAAATAGGAACATATCAATTTGGTAAAGGTGATTTTTTGGTATTTTTCTATAAAGTCTTATATTTTGATGAATAGTGAAAAATACTAAATTTCAATTCAAAACTATTGCTTAATTGAATTTATTTATATGGTTATATTATAATTTTAATATAATTTAATGTATAATTACATTAAAATTTTATCAAATAATAATATTTATGTTATTTTTATGAATTTTTTTTAATTGGGTATAAATACCTAGCAAACTTTTGGACATTTTTACTTTAAAACCTGCATTATCATCCCATTTGCGAGATTAAATTTAAATTAATATCTTACAATTTATTGATTATAATTTAGAAAAATGGATTAAATATTTAGAATCATAATAATTTATACTTTATAATAAGTTCAACTAATTTTTTTAATAAAAATATTAGTGATAGAAATTAAAAATAATTACCATAATTAAGGTAAAAGTAAGCTTAATAAGGGACTAAACCTTAATCATAATAGACCAATGAACTAGAAACATGTAAAAAATCCATTATATGACCATATATATACACAATAATCAATTTAATCTAAATAAGAACATTATTTGAGTAACTTTACTTCGAAAAAATGTGGGTGGAATTCTAATTCCCAAAATTAACAAGAGTGCCACAACTCCTCCACTATAAAAGGCATTCTTTCCTCCCACGTCCTCAGAACTCTCAAGAAATTTTGGATCAAAAATTATCTTCAAAAATAGATCATAAAAATACCTCCCATAATCATATAATCATCCCATTAGTATGAAATAAATCCCAGTAATTCCTTTGTTGTAAACCAAAATGAGTTACCCGATTAAGAGATAACGTCTTTCCTCAAGCTCTTTAGTTATATTTCCATTCTCCACTACCTCAAAAATTATTATTACATGATTGTAAAAAAATATAAGTATCATAAATATTCTAGGATGTTTTATTATAATGGTTAAACCTTTACATACACACACATCCATCTAATGTGTAACAAACATATTGTTTACCTGTACGGAGAACTACCATCTCATGAAAAGATTATTGTTCATTTTTCCTTTACCACCTCTCACAGTGGACATTATGATGGTAACTGTATTTATATATGATATATAAGATATTTATAATGTATTTACTCTTCTATAAATTTTATTTATAACATACCATTATGCCTTCCATATTGTGTGAATAAAATAATGTTTTTTGAGGAAGTGTGGACCACCGCCCCTTCAAAGTGATGTGATTTTTTCACACACTACATAAAATGTATTAAGTATATGTTTAGTGAAATTGTATTACATATATGAAATAATAAATTTAATTTAATGATATTATTTAAATATATTTCATTTTCATTCTTTCTTTCGATACAATAATAAAAAAGAAAACATCATTCATGTGTACGTACGGCCTATCGTTCCATGAATGGTTTATTCCAATTAAAAAATCTATACTACATAGATTATTATAATACACAAATACAGAATATAAGTGATATTTATACCATGATTTATATTCTTTAAATCATTATGTATGTATAAAGACTAATGATATAACAAATTAATACACAAGAGAAAAGAAAAGTGAATATTACCTGAAGCGTAACCTTAGCATGAAATTTTTATCAAGCAAGTAATATAAAGTCCTAATAAAAATATATATCGTATGATATAGAATAATATAGTTTTGTGATGGGTTGAAAATAAACTTGTATTTATTATACATGATTTTTGAATGAGTACGAAGACAATCAAGACACAAGGTAAGAGAATTTCATCTCACCTTTTATTTCCAGAATATACATGCTTTATTCACCACCCATTCCTTATGTGTGTTGTATATACAATCCATGGATGAATTATATGATTATTATAATTAAATTTATGGGTATTTATATAATCATTTTATGATATTTCTTTTTGGGTTTTATGTTTCAAAAGATACCAAATTGGTAATGTAATTTTGTCTCAATTTTCCTTATTTCAGACACATGCCATTTTATGAACCTATACACATTCATGGATTTTATATACTTATTTTGAAAGGTAATATCATTAATATCATTACATTCATGATATTTTATTCTGTAATTAATTTTATTTTCATAAATATGGAGTATGGTTCAATGTTACAAATTGGTATCAATTTATTAAAGCAACCTCATCACTTTTCAATATTGTTTATGATTATGCTTCCTACGATGAAATATTATGATCCATCTCTAAAGTACACACATTAATTTTCTTATTATCTAATTAATCATGTTATTCCCATGTAGTGGTAACATTTTTTCAATCTTTGGTATATAAGATGATCAATAAGGTTTTTAAGAAAGTTTGACTTTATCTATCTCCTTAGTCGGAAATGTATGTTCCTTTGAAACAATGTTTTCTAAAAAACGTATCCAAGATTATTCTACTATTATACTATGAAGTTTAAAAGATTTTTATATCGCTTTTTCTTTTAAGAATTTTTACTATGTAATCTTCTTTTCTCTTTACAAACAAGGAATTTTCTAACCTTTTTACCAAGAAAAATGAATGTTCTTTTTTACCTCGTACGACATGTCTGGTTTTACCCTCCATCACTTCCTTGAAGATTCTATTGTATGCTTAAAATGATTTTTATGATTTTTTAAATGATATTTACAAACAAGTCATTTTCAAAGAAAATTCAAAAAATTTCAATATTTCTTCATATGTTTTCAAAGTATATTTCATGTAATGTGGTTTTCAAAAGGTTTTTAAGATTATACTATATATTTTTAAATAAAATGGGTTTAAATATTTTTCCAGGATTCATTTATATGTCTTAAAGGTAAATGGTTTTTAGAAATTATTTCAAGTATTTTTTATAAGTTTTCAATTCTTTTTCCACAAAAATGGTTTTCTAAAGGTTTTTTGTTTATAAAAAATTCTTTTCAAGGAAGAAATTATATTTTCCTCAAGAAATGTTTTAAAAATATCTTTCCATGTTATTTTCCATATAATATTTCATCTATTTATATTACTCATTTCATTCAAGGAAATGATCTAAAGGTTCAATTCACACTCTTTCTTGAATGGATCATGTTTGGATGTAATGATATCTATGACTCTCATTTCTATTCTATGGGTTATATTCATTTGAAACTCACCTCTTTTCATGGGTTATGATTTCATATAGTTGTTATGAAACCTATCTCATTTACATAGGTTGTGATGTAATGAAATGTTAATGATACCCATTTCATTTCATGGGTTTATATTTTATGTTTATAAAAGACAATTATTTTATAGGTCATGATATAATAAATGTTTTATTTTCTGTAACTTGTATAACTAATGTTAATATAAGATGGGTGGGACCAATTTTTCTCTTCAATGCGTTAGTTAATGAAGGATGAATCATGAGTACAAATACTATGTGTGAACGTAATTAAATGTTCGTAATGTCATCCAAGGACCTAGTTTCATGTCCACAAAATTATATGTAAACCTGATCACATGTTCAAAATATTATGGTTGAACCCTATTATGCATTCATATGTTTATGCATGAACCAAGTTACATGTTCAAAATGTTATTAATAATCATAATAATGTGTTCAAAAGTTATTCGTGAACTTGATTACATGTTCACAATGTTATGAATATACCTAGTCTCATGTCCATAAGTTATGTGTGAACCTGATTACATGTTCATAATGTTATTTTTGAACCAATTATTATGTTTCCAACATTATAAGAGAACTTGGATTCATGTCCATAATATTATTCAAGGTCCGAATTTCATGTCCACACTGTAACAAGTGAAATAGTTTCTACTTATACATGTTCACAAAGTTAAACGTTGATATGTATGCCACAATTCCTTGTATGATTCTTAAGTTGTTATTTTATGGATTATGTTCTTTATTATATTAATATTCATGTCTTATAAAATGCTAATAATTATTCCATGATTCATATTTATGATCATTGATATGCAAGGTATGACCTTCTAAGGATAAAATCTTGTTATCAAACCCATATGTTCATTTTATGTTTATGTTTTTTCATTATTTACCCTCATTGACCATTCAAGATCACCCATTTCTTATGTTTCCATTACCCAGGTTATGAAGAAAGGATTTTATGTAGAATTACTAAGTGGAAGAACATTGTGTGAAACATTAAATATCATTCACTGAGTTATAAGATTTTTGTTCCATGTATCAAAAGGCACTAAACTAATATGATATCTGGGAATCTCTTTTCCTAATGTATTAAGTATTCTAAAAATGTTATGTAATGTCTATATACACAAATACGGGTTCATTATAGTTGGTATCACAGTGCAGGATTATTTAACCTTTGGAAACAATGATAATAAAACATTATTGAGATCCTTAGGAATATTTCTAAATATATGTCTAGGGATGCCTTTACAGTTAAGTATACGGATAAGTTAACATTTTCAAAAATGACCTAGAATTTTTGTAATTGATAGAAAGAGTTTTTTAATAGAAATACATCCCTATATGGATACAATAAGTGGATGTGGATATGTAATAGATGTGCCTAGGGGTGAAAACCTTAACAATTTGTGTCGAGCCTGACTCGAGGTAACTTAGTTCATGATAATAGGCCTTGCTACATACATGGTTTGGCACTTTTAGAGGATATGATTTGTAAATGGAAAAACTCTTTATGAACCATCATGAAAGATTATAATATAATATGAATGTGAATAATATATTATAAACTTAAGGATTGTCTAATTAAAAAGTTTGTATCAATATTTATACATCCTATAAGAAATATATCATGATTATGTGGTTTCCAACATTGATATGTGCTTATCACCATGTTCATCCTGGTTTTAGTCAATAGAGAGAACTTGAATGGAAATGTATAACATTGAATGTTTAATATTTTGAAAATATGGTAATTTTGAAAATTTATTTCTTTGTGAAAATATCATAATGATAATGAGGAAGGCTATATGATTATTACTTATACTTATGAAGATAAGGATATTGAAAATGACATGTAAAAATTATGTGATGTTCTTTCAGTAGTTATTATATTAAACAAAAGAAGCATTATTAGATTGAGGTTGATGAACCTTAATACATGATTCATATTTTATATTCTAAGAGAGAGGTATTAAGAAAAAAGTTGATGAAATAGGATTAATGTTTTAGGAATAAAGTTGGTTGAATAAAGTATATATGTTTTAGAATTAAAATAATATTTTATATGAGTCATGAAACATAAAATTATTTTTAGAATAATTTTTCATTAACGATTTGAAGGGATATATTGTAATAGTGATATGTTGATTAAGGGAAGTTAACCCTTTATGTGGTCAAGATGTTGAGGAATTTGTTTTATCTTGGATAAAGAGATTATTGATTTGGATAATGTAAATTGGATAGCATTGATTACCATAGATATGATTACTAATTTTTTTACATAGTGGTCTATGTCATCATGGATGAAGTTTTAAACTTCTTGGATTTAAGTAATATATCTAGTATACTTTAGAATGAGAAAGCATGCATGTTTTAAAAATGTATTTATAGTAATTAAGGTTATTACCATGTTTCAGGAGAATATACAGTGAGAATATTCACATTTTTTTAATGTAACAACCAAGATCTACTTTGTGATATTTGGGGATCAATGTTAAGATGATATATTTTATTTATTTCTAATGTTTTGGACTTTCATCATTCAGAATATTTATAAGGTTATCCATTAATAGAATGATTATGGTAAACTTTACATATTGTATGTGATATTAAATCATTTTCATACCCCATGAGGATTTATTTAAATTTGATAACCATCTATAACATCATTGTGTTGATGGTAACTAAATATATATTGGATTACTTATCAAGGATCTCATGATCTATTAGTACATCAAGAATACAATTTCTCCTTCATTTCGTACGATAATAGATGAAGTGGAAAAATATCAAGGCACAAAAAGTGGGGGAATTGTTTGAATTTAAAGGAATAAAATATTGTAACACTTCTTATGAAATTGTATCAACTTTAGGAAAAAGTATCTTGAAACCGATAATGTTATCCTAGTATATTCACTCTGAATGAATCAAATGTTCCATTCGATGATCAGAGATTTATGGCTTTGTGATTATTAAATTTATCCTGATCAAGTTCTCTATAAATATCATCCATAACTTTAAATTTATATTTCTTTTCCATTTCCATGTTTTCACATGCAATATATGTTCTCCTACACAGAAAACTAACTATGTGTTACTATGGGTAACTATTATGGTGACAAATTCGTTTTAAAGGACGTTTTTGTATTCGTTTTAATGATGTGGGTTTATATTAAAGGAAAAAAATGTATTAAACCATTAATAAACTAGAGTAATTCAGAGTTATAAATTCATTTAAATGGGGGTTGAATGTAAAACCTTGATATTTGGTGAAATATTGTTATTCTAATATTATGTTTTTGATATTTTTCATTTCAAGGAACACTAAAAATAGTTTTTCCTTAAATTAAATCACTATGTTTGTCTTGAGTTATATTAAACACCAAGTTATCATGAACTACATGAAATATAAGGTTTAATCTACTCAATATAGAACACTTAGGTTAGCAAACATTAGATGAAATATTAACTTTCCATAATGGCTTGTGTAACACGCAAGACTGAGTGTTACCAAACTATAATATATTATTGAAAATATTATAATTTAATATAATAATATATATCCTATACATTATGTTTATGGTTATAAATACTATTAAAAAAATTATGAAAATAAATTGTTATATTCATTAGTTACAAATGAATTAGTAATGAATATAAGAACTAATGGAATATAAATGGAATGTTTTTATTAAAAACTATATTTATAATCACAACGATTTTTTATCCTATTAAATTAATTTAATTTAAATTAGTGAGTTATTTAATTTTTTATAAATTATATATCCCATAAAATATTTTTGATATTTATCCAATATATTTGATATATACAATATAAGAACAAATAAAATTTCACACATAAAAACCTATATTTTTATTAAAGCACGTTTAATGCCTTTTAATGGAGAACCAATTATAAATAATAATTTTTGGATATTTTATAAATATTATCTTTAAAAAATAATCATTTATATAATAAAATAAATATTAGTTTGGGTGGAATATTTGTTGTTTTTATTTGAAGTTTCCTATTTTGAGGAATAGAGAAAAATACTGAATTTTAATAAAAAACTAGTTTCTAATATAATTTATTTATATGGTTAAAATTGATTTTTAATTAGTTTTAAAGTTTTATTTTTTTATGTTTATATCATATAATCATTTTTAGTTCATTGGAATCAGTTTAATTTTTAAATTGGGTATAAAACCATAGAAAACTTTTGGAAGATTTTACATTAAAAACTCGCATTGTCTTCCCGTCTACAAGATTAAATTTAAATTAATTTCTACCGCTTAATTGATTGGAATTTTGAATAAATGTATTAAATATTTGGAATCATAAAATTTTATAATTTTTAATAATTTAAAAATAGTTATTTACTAAAAATATTACTGAATGTAATTAAAATTAATTACAACAATTATGTTTAAACTAAGCTTAATAATGAAATAAAACTTAATCTTAAAGGCTCAAATGACCTAGAAACGATTATAAAATCAATTGGATTTCCATATTTCAACCCTATACTCCATTTTATAGAAATGTTCCTTTTATGGGATCCACATTCCATGGGGAAAACATGGATTGAATTCCCTTTCCCAAATATTTTAAGAGTGTCCCTCCTGCACTATAAAAAGGCCTCCTCTCCTCCCACTTCATCACACCTCTCAAGAAACATTTTTTCAACAAATAAAATTCCAAATATCTCCTTAAAATCCCTCCCATAATCCTAGAATCATCCCCTTGGGATGAAATAAATAAAATTAATCCCTTTGGTGTAAAGAAAAAAAGTGTTACCCGATTAAGATGTAACATCTTTCCTCAAGCCCATTAGTTTTATTTCCATTCTATAAAACCTAACATATTCTTATCAAATTATTGTATAAAAAAATTATCCTAAATATAAATATATGTTTTTATATTGAGTTTTAAAATTGAAAATATTGATACATTCATCTATTGGGTAACAAACATAATGTTTACAAGTATAGAAACTATTATCTAATGAAACAAGGATTGTTCATTTCTCCTTCAACGTATCTCATGGTGGAAATTATCATGGATACAATATTTATATATTATTATTATGATATTTAAAATATATTTATTATTCTTTAATTTTTATTTATAAAAATCATCATTCTTTTCATCTTTTGTAAATATGATAATTTCGTTTGAGGAGGTGAGGACTACCACCCCCTCAAAGTAATGCGATTCAATAAAACTATACATGGAATGTATTAAGGATTTTTATAGTGAACTTATAAGATATATATTACATAATAATTCAAATATAATTATTTTATATACATATATACTAATATTTTATTTTCATTCTTTCTTTCAATACGATAATAAAATAGAAATAGTGTTCATGCATACGTATGACCTACCGTCTCCACGAATGTTGTATTCCATTTCATACTTATATACTATATAGATTGTTATAATATTTATATAATGAATATAAATTATATTTTTAACATGTTTTAAAATCTATAAATAATTATATATGTATAAGGACTGAACATATCACAAATTTAGACACAACTGAAAAAAAAGCGAATATTACCTAAAGCGTATCCCTAATATGAAATTTTTAACAAAAAGGTAATATAAAGTCATAATAAAACCATATGTGGTATTATATATAACAATATTTTTATTTTATATTTTAATAATAAATTTATAGTAATTATACAAAAGTTTTGAACAAGTACGGTCAGATTCAAGACACTAAGTAAGAGAATTTCATCTCACTTTTTATTTTAGTGAGATATAGGATTTAGTCACCACCCATTCCTTTTTGTGTTGTGTATAATATACATGGATTATTTATATAATTATTATACATAAATTTATAGATATTTAAATAACCATTTTACGATCTTTATTTCCAGGGGTATATATTTGAAAAGTTACCAAATCGGTAAAGTAATATTTTCTCAATTTTTCTTCAAGACACATGTCATATTATGCACCTATATTTTTTCATGACATGTATATACTTCCTATGAAAGGTTATATCATGATTATAATTCTATTAATAATATTTTAAGATTAAAGTAATTTAGTTTTCTTAAATAGGGATTATGTTTTATAGTTACCAAGTGTTATGATTTTATTGAAATAATCTCATCATTTTCCAGATTGTTTATGATTATACTTTGTAATGCCCCGAACCCAGTTACCTAGAGTCGGTTCATTATTACATAACATTGGCATGATCACAAGAAAGATCAAATCTCAAAAGACCGATTGGTTTAGTAGCCTTGGACACACTAGATATATTCTTAATGTTTTACATTACATCATGAAGTGAAAAACTACTAAAACAACATATTGTCTCTATAATCCACACTATTATCCCCTCATAATATCCCTGAAAGTCATTCATAATTTACTTCTTCACATCCTTGGAAAAATAAAACATAGAAAAGGTGTCAGCTCAAATTCCCAGTAAGGATAACAATATAGCGGAAACATTCATAAATAAGAATAAACATTTAAGGCAATTTATAACTAAAACAAAAGCCTTTTAAACATGAACTTCAACATAGTATGGAAAAAATAAAATTAAATAATTCCATTTACTTATTCACATGGATGTTCTACTAATCGAATAATCACATGCAATATCAATAACCACTTTCATAATGATGGAATGCATAATGCCAGACTATCATAACCACATAGTCGAGGCCTCGTGCCAAGACTACAAATAATATTTTGTCAAGGCCTTGAGACAAGACACTAGTTTATCTCATGAGACCTACCGATGCATCGATGAGCTATAACGGGCTCCACCTGTCACATATTAAGTCCAATGCATTCCCATATGAAAAGGATTAAACATAACATAAACATTCGTATTAAAACAAGCATATGAAATGTCAATACTTTCACCATAAACCATGAATGGTATAAAAATAACACATCCACAGTCAAACATATCACAAAACCTTCAATACAATATAGAAGTTTTTTATCATAATAAATCAACTTCAAATAAGTGTAAAATCCATCAAAGGATGTTGACATAGATGAAATAAAAACTATTTTTAGAGAAATATCTCTTTCTATTTTGAAATAATTTAACAGTCATATATTTATAAAATAAAAAATTTTCTTTGAAAATATTTTTATAAGCTTGTAAGGGAAGCTTCGACGATTTTATAACGGCGGAAAATAGCCGCACCCGCCGTATAAGATTAAAAAAAACATTCTTACCTTAATTTTGTCGAAAAGGTTAAAAAGCACCTTGTTTGGAAAACGACAGAAAGATTCCTTTATAAACCTCTTATAAAAAGTAAAAAAAGGGTATAAATGACTTTAACCCATATTCTAGTAAATAGTAAAAATGTTTGGAAATTCATTTTTAAGAAGCATGGAAGTGGATGATAAAGAGATCCCAGTAGATTATTACGTATAAACAACCTCGGATAATGAAGAGATTGTGAAATAACCCTTACCTTGTACTTTTCCTTGGTTGGGGTAGGTTAACATCCTGTATAATGTTGAAATAATTGTTATTAAATTATACAAAAATCATATACATTAATATGATATCATTTATGATCTTTTAACATTGATTTGTTAATAATATCTTAGTATTATCGTTCTTTCGGGTGTTAACTTACTCATTTTCTTTTATATGTTTTGTCACTTAAGCTATGTTTGTCATGGATAGGTTGTATCTTAATCATATCCAGAATGATATCAAGTCCTTAGATACTATTATTAATCATCAAATTAGAATTATACTTGAATGGATACGATGGAGAATGATTCTCATCGCGTTCGTAGAGACGGTAGTCCGTACGTACGCACGAGCGACAATATCATTCTTTTGATATTAAAATAATATATAATTGAATGGTATAACATATATACAGAATCATTATCATGTTATATTTAATATTTACATGAGTTACACATCATTATTATACCCATCCAAATAATAATTTATTGAATAACAATTACACCACAATGTGGAGATGGTAAGCCGTACCTACGCAAGTATGGTGACATGTTATTCAAAGGATGGATAGAATACGGAATATGGTTGTACCATATTTATAATAACATCACAGTATATATAAGATACTGGAGTTATTATTTTATAATGGTAATAACAAAGAAGGAAGAAGTGGAAGAAGAAAGGAACTTGGAAAAGGCTAGTGAAATCATTACCTCTTATCCGGGTTCTTCCTTTTGATTTGATCAAAAGGGCTCTTAGGTTGGATTTATGACTAAATGAAGGCCTCTATGATGAAGTTAGGGAAGTTTAGAGAGTAATTGGGCAGATTTTGGCTGAGCCAAAAGGCTTTGATGGTGTGAGTTAATGAGAAGGGAGAGTGCCCTTTTATAAGAGGGGTGAGGGGCACCTTTGGAAAAGCTAGAAATATTATTTTATAATAAATTCATATTCGGTTTCTAATGGCTCCAAAGTAGATTATTTAAAGGTTAAGGTAGGGATAGGTCAAAAACCACTCAACCAATAGAATTTAGACAGGTTTGGGTTACTATATTAACCTTATCATTAAGTATTAACTCTTAGTTAATTAGTTTCACTTTTACAATGTCTCTTTGTATTTTTTATATTATATGGTTAATAAACTTAATATATACATCCAAGAGACCCCCAAGTGGTCCATTAATGAAAAAAATATCATGATATAAGTCTCTTTTCCGAACCTTAGATTTTTAGGAATTTAATATCAATTAATAATATAATATTTGTTTTAAAAATTCTTTTATGTCAATTTTTACACTATTCAATAATTGATTTTTGTGAACCTCATAACAGAATGATTACTTCGAAAAAAGTTACTTAAGTCACTCATAACATATCATATTAACCTAGAAAATTAGTGTAATTCATTAAAAGTCTAAAATTATATTTATTTGGGTATTTATAATATCAATTATTTTAATTTTTCACTATTATTGTAATTCCTGCATCATCATTGTGTCATAAATAAATTAAATTATTTAATATCTAAAAATTATAAATAAAATATAAATATGTAGGAAATCGTTTTTTATTTCTAATTAATATTTAAAATAGGATTTATCCTATATATAACCCTATATTAAAAATGTTTTAGTAAATAAACTTTGATTTTAACTCTTTTAACTCTTCTTTGAATTAAATAATAATAAATGTCCTAATCTAATCCAAGTGGACCTAAATGATAATATCTTATTCCTAAGGTTGTTTGTGGTCGAGATAAACTTGTCAAATAGAATTAGGACATGTGTTAGGGTAATATTAATATCATTTTTACCCTTAATTACCCTATTTACTTTTAACCGTGGTAAATAAAAGTAAAAAGTTACTATTCACCAAAAATTATTTTCATCTCATTGAACCACATTTTACTCGTTGATATTAACCGTGTCTCTCGGATTTTCGAAATTCCAATCACAGAAGCGGTAAAATTAAGTTTTATGAAAAATTCAGTTTTTTAACTACCACTTAGTAGTTTCACTATTCATCAAAATTTGAAGTTTTTCAGAACAATGCCAAAATTTCACCCAAAGCTATAATTAATATTCTAAATTCAAAAATGATATCTATTTTAAAAAATTCCAAACATAAGAGTTGCATTAATTAATTTTATAATTAATTCCCGCTGTCACAACAAATAACGTTTTTTTAAGAAACAATATATATCAAAAGATTGACAATTGTTTATGTCCAATTTCAAAGTGAAATTAATTATAATGAACACCATTGGATAAAATGGTAAAAATATATTCTAATTATACTTTAAAACCACTAAATAATATAATTTATCACTATAAATTATTTTGATTAAAAATTTGTTTTTAAGTATTTTTCACTATTCATAAAAATGGGAAGTTCTCAGAAAAATACCAAAAATTCAACTTAGGATAATTTCGATATTCTGAATCCAAAAATGAAGTCTATTTTGATATATAAAATATATATAATTTCAAAACATATGTATTACTATTCATAATGGCTAGTTTGATCAGTTATGGTGTGTGTTAGAACTCGATGTTGCGTACAACACACGCTATTACATTATTCAAAGGGAAACATACCGTAAAAGATTGGGGTGTTACATTCTCCCCTCCTTAAAATAATTTCTTCCTCGAAATTTCTAGAATACTACTGCATGAAAAGATTCGGGTGGTTCTTCATCATAAGTTCCTCGGGTTCCCACGTTGCCTCTTCCATCTTATGGTTTCTCCACAAGCCTTTTAACAGACGCATCATCCGGTTTCTCCGTACTTGTTCTCTCGTATCAAGAATCTTGATGGGCTCTTTGCAATAAGACAGATCGGGTTTCAGTTATAATTCCTCGTAGGTGAGTACATGCGTTGGGTCAGGCATGTATTTCCTCAATAGAGATACGTGGAACACATCGTGAACTTTGGAGAGACTTGGTGGCATTGCCAATCGGTAAGCTACAACCCCAATTCGTTCTAGAATTTCGAAAGGTCCAATGTACCTGGGACTCAATTTACCTTTCTTACCAAAACGTATGACTCCCTTCCATGGAGATGGCTTCAGGAAAACAAGATCACCGACTTGAAATTCCAAATCTTTCTTTTGATTATCGGAATAGCTCTTCTGCCTACTTTGATGTGATTTTGGATTAACTTCACCTTTTCCATCATTTCCTCCACCAGTTCTGGGCCTACAAGTTTTCTTTCACCCACGTCATCCCAACAGGTTGGTGTACGAAATCTATTTCCATATAACGCTTCATATGGTGCCATCTGAATACTCGAATGGAAGATATTGTTATAGGAAAATTCTACCAGAGGTAAATATTGATCCCACATACCCTGAAAGTCAAGTGAGCAGGATCTCAACATGTCTTCTAAGGTTTGAATAGTTCGTTCTGATTATCCATCTGTTTGAGGGTGGTAGGCAGTGCTCAAATGAAGTTCAGTATCCAGGGATTTCTGAAGACTTTTCCAGAATCTTGATGTAAAACGGGGATCACGATCAGAAATAATCGATAGGGGTACTCCATGAAGTCTCACAACTTCATCAATATATAGTCTTGCTAGACTTTCTAGTGGTAGATCTTCTCTTATAGCAAGAAAATGTGCTTACTTGGTAAGATGATAAAAAATGACCCATATTGCATCGTTCCTTCTAGGAGTCTTTGGTAGCCCCATGACAAAGTCCATCGTAATATTGTACCATTTCCACTCAGGTATGGTAAGAGGTTGCATGAATCCTCCAGGGTGTTTCCTTCCAGCTTTCACTTGTTGAAAAACCATACATCTTGACACAAAATCAGTAATCTCCCTCTTCATAATGTCCCACCAAAAATGTTCCTTCAAATCTCTATACATTTTGGTGCTCCCAGGGTGTATAGAGAAATTGGAACTATGAGAATCATCCAACAATTCCGTTTTTAGATCAGGTATATTGCGAACACAAAGCCTCTTCCCGAATCTCAAAATTCCTTCTTCATAAACAAAGTCTCTCAATATCCCATCATTCACAGCTTTAATCTTCTTTTGAAATTCTTCATCATCGGTCTGAGAACTCTTAATCATTTCTAGTAAATATGGGTTGGAAACCATTTGAAAAATAATTGATGTTTCACCTTCCCTGGTTATTCCCATGTCCATCTTCACTAGATCCATGAAAATTGGATCCCTTTCAATTCTCATATTGTTCAAAACTCCATGATCTTTTCTGCTCAAAGAATCTGCCACCTTGTTTGCTTTCCCCGGGTGGTAGTGTATCGTACAATCATAATCCTTGAGTAATTCAAGCCATCTCCTTTGCCTCATATTGAGTTCTTTTTGTGAGAAAATATACTTCAAACTCTTTTGATCAATATAAATCTCACATTTTTCACCATAGAGGTAGTGCCTATATATCTTCAAAGCAAAGATCACAACTGCTAACTCAATATCATGAGTAGGATAGTTTTTCTCATGAATTTTCAACTATCGTGATGCATAGGCAATAACCCTATCATTCTGCATAAGGACAAAACCAAGTCCTTTCTTCGATGCATCACTATAAATAACGAACCAATAATTCCCCGAGGGTAGAGTCAATATAGGATCATTGACTAATATTTTCTTTAGTTCTTCGAAACATTCTTCACACTCTTTTGTCCAAACAAATTTAACCCCTTTATGTGTGATCTTCGTTAATGGGTTTTCCAATCGGGAAAAATTCGGGACGAAACGTCGATAATAACCTGACAAACCAATAAAACTTTGTACCTCAGTTATACTCGTAGGTGCTGGCCATTCTTGGATTTCCTTTGTCTTAGAAGGATCAACAAAGATTCCATCTTTAGATACAATATGACCAAGAAAAGAAATATCCTAAATCCAGAATTCACACTTGCTAAACTTCCCATATAATTCATGTCTTTTCAGAGTCTTCAGGATAATGCGCAAGTGAATTTCATGATCCTCGTAGCTTTTAGAGTATACCAAAATATCATCAATAAATACCACCACAAATTCATCGAGATATTCCATGAAAACTCTATTCATCAGATCCATGAATACAGAGGGTGCATTAGTCAATCCAAAGGGCTTTACAGTAAACTCGTAATGCCCATACCTGGTTCGAAATGCTGTCTTCGGAATGTATTCTTTCTTTACACACAACTGATGGTATCCAGATCGAAGGTCAATCTTTGAAAAGTATTTATCTCCATGCAGTTGGTCAAATAAATCATCAGTGCGAGGTAGGGGATACTTGTTCTTTATTGTTATGGGATTAATCTCCCTATAGTCGATACAGAACCTCATAGATCCATCTTTCTTTTTAATAAAAAGAATAGGGGCTCCCCATGGAGAAACACTAGGGAGAATAAATCCCTTATTACTCAATTTCTATAGTTGTTTCTTTAGTTCAACTAATTCTACAGTGGCCATTCTATAAGGGGTCTTCGATATAGGCCTTGATCCAGCAATTAAATCAATGGAAAACTCAACTTCTCATTCTGGAGGATGTCCAGGTAAATCTTCCAGAAACACATCTACATATTCTTTCACAACAGGTACATCCACAATTTGAACATTCCTTTCCTCACCCACAATAATTTTATTCTCTTCCTCCCCAATAATTGAATTTAGTTGATCTACTGGGGGTGGATCTAAATAAGAATTAGGTGGTGATGATTCTGCTCTAAAGATAAGGTGTTCCTTATCATCATCATCAAGAATCGTAACCTCTTTCTTCTTACAATAAATATTTTCATCATAGTCTGAAATCCAGTCCATACAAAGGATTATATCAAACTCAATCATAGGTATGACGATGAGATCAGCAGATAAAGAACATTTATGTGCTCTAATGGGGACTGATTCAGAAAACTTTGTTGTAGTGATACTTCCCTTAGGATTTTTAACTGACAACTCCCTTGTTAAGTGAAATTGGAAATATCTAATTTTATTAGCAAACTGGGAAGATATGAAACAATGTGATGATCCAGAATCAAATAATGCATTTTCTAAACTTGAGGAAACCATTAAATTACCTACCACCATGTCTTTTGGGGCTTCAACCTCAGCAGTAGTGATAACATAAGCTTGTCCTTGATCCTCTGGCCTTTTCTGAGGTAAGTTCCCCTCATGATTAGGAAATTCATTTGCATAATGTCCTATCTCCCTGTAATTGTAGCATTGAACATTTGTAGCTTTCTTCTTACCTTTTCATTCACGAGGTTGGTGGCCTTTTTCACCACACTTGTAACAGACACCCATTCCCTTCAAGCAAGTACGGGGGTTTTTCTTCCCACATTTACTATAGGATGGATATTCAACCTTTCCCTTCTTCCCATTATTTCCATTCCCAGATTGATCAGCAGATCTCTTCTTCTCTTTCTTTGCTTTAAAGTCATAAGACATAGAGAATTCCTTTTATGTTTTGATAGCACAAGAGACAATGTCTTCGTACGACGAGAGGGGTTATGAGACTAATGCTCGACGGATAAATGGTTTTAACCCATCAAAGAAATGATCAATATTACTTCATGGGTTACGTATATAATATCCAGTATACCTTACTAACCTTGTAAAGTTAGCCTCATACTTTGTGACATTCTCATCCTCCTTTTGTCTCAGACTCATAAATTTCCATTCCATATCTGCTCGATGGTCACGAGGAAGGTATTTTTCTAACAATAGATCTTTGAACTCCCTCCATTCCATATTTGATACTTCATCATCTTACTTCGTGTTTTGAATCAATGACCACCATTGATCAGCATCTCCAGTGAGGCGGTAAACTGCCATGATAACTTTTTCCCTTTCACTACTCCCCGAAGCCTGAAATATTTTCTCTAGGGAATTTATCCATTGCTCAGCTACTAAGGGATTTGTACTCCCATTGAACGTTGGTGGTTTTTCCCTCATGAATCGATCTAACATTGATCCTCCACGATGCAGATCAGGGTGCTCCATACGGGTAAGGTTATTATTCATAACCTGAGTGAGTTGTCCTAGTATGGTGATTAGCTGATCGACACCAGTTGTATCACCAGCTCTACTATAATTATCTTGAGCAGGAGGGAAATCCCTATATGGAGTGAGTGCATTGATACGGTTTCCATTTCTTCCACTAGGTTCTATTTCTAAACAATGGCATAAACTAGACCAGTTTATGAATCAAAATACATAATCCCATACTTATAAAACACTTAACATAAATTGAACTATTTATGGATATAATCCATAATCATGAAAAATTTTTCTTTGAGGAAGTATATAATCATAAACCCATCATAATTATTTGTAAATAAAATGAGATTTATCCTAAGTATATCCCCCGGGAGTTTCGTAACCAAGAGTGCAGCAAGGCCCGTTGTCGTGCACCAGTTTCCGTTCGAGTCTAGCTCAAAGCGGTGTTTTCGGGTTTTACCCCTAGGTACATCTGTTCCAAAGCCGCCTCTACCTTCTCGTATCCAGACAGGGATGCATTTCTCGGAAAACACACAAAATCTCTACAATACCAAAATTCTAGGAAGTTCTTCTATACTAATCTTCAAAGTCCATCTTAGATCTATGTCCTCTAATCAGAGTTTATCTAAATCTAGCTTCCAAGGTTTGTACTAAACCTCCCTCTGATACCAACTGTAATGCCCCGACCCCAGTTACCCAAAGTCAGTGCATTATTACATAACATTGTCATGATCACAAGAAAGATCAAATATCGAAAGACCGATTGGTTTAGTAGCCTTGGAAACACTAGATATATTCATAAATTTTTACATTACATCATGAAGTGAAAAACTACTAAAACAACATATTGTCTCCATAATCCACACTATTATCCCCTCATAATATCCCTGTAGGTCATTCCTAATTTACTTCTTCACATCCTGGGAAAAATAAAACATAGAAAAGGGGTGAGCTCAAATGCCCAGTAAGGATAACAATATAGCGGAAACTTTCATAAATAAGAATAAACATTTAAGGCAATGTATAACTAAAACAAAAGCCTTTTAAACTTGAACATCAACATAATATGGAAAAAATAAAATGAAATAATGCCATTTACTTATTCACATGGATATTCTACTAATCGAATAATCACATGCAATATCAATAACCACTTTCATAATGATGGAATGCATAATGCCAGACTATCATAACCACATAGCCAAGGCCTCATGCCAAGACTACAAATGAGATTTTTTCAAGGCCTTGTGCCAAGACACTAGTTTGTCTAATGAGACCTACCGATGCATCGAGGAGCTATAGCGGGCTCCACCCGTCACATATTAAGTCCAATGCATTCCCATATGAAAAAATTTAAACATAACATAAATATTCATATTAAAAATAGCATATAAAATGTCAATACTTTCACCATAAACCATGAATGTTATAAGAATAGCACATCCACAGTCAAACATATCGCAAAACCTTCAATACAATATATAAGTTTTTTATCATAATAAATCAACTTCAAATAAGAGTAAAATCCATCAAAGGATGTTTACATAGATGAAATCAAAACTCTTTTTAGAGAAATATCTCTTTCTATTTTGAAATCATTTAAGAGTCATATATTTATAAAATAAAACATTTTATTTGAAAATATTATTATAAGCTTGTAAGGGAAGTTTTGACTATTTTATAACGGTGGAAAATAGCCGCACCCGCCGTATAAGTTAAAAAACATTCTTACCTTAATTTTGTCGAAAAGGTTAAAAAGCAACTTGTTTGGAAAAATGACAGAAAGATTCCTTTATAAACCTCTTATAAAAAGTCAAAAAAGGGTATAAATGACTTTAAACCATATTCTAGTAAATAGTAAAAATGTTTTGGAATTCATTTTTAAGAAACATGGAAGTGGATGATAAAGAGATCCCAGTAGATTATTACGTATAAACAACCTCGGATAATGAAGAGATTGTGAAATAACCCTTACCTTGTACTTTTCCTTGGTTGGGGTAGGTTAACCTCCTATATAATGGTGAAATAATTGTTATTAAATTATACAAGAATCATATACATTAATATTATATCATATATGATCTTTTAACATTGATTTGTTAATAATATCTTAGTATTATCGTTGTTTCGGGTGTTAACTTACTGATTTTCTTTTATATGTTTTATTACGTAAGCTGTGTTTGTCAAGGATAGGTTGTATCTTAATTATATCCAGAATGATATCAAGTCCTTAGATACTATTATTAATCATCAAATGAGAATTATACTTGAATGGATACGATGGAGAATGAATCTCATCGCGTTTGTGGAGACGGTAGTCCGTACGTACGCACGAGCGACAGTATCATTATTTTGATATTAAAATAATATATAATTGAATGGTATAACATATATAAAGAATCATTATCATGTTATGTTTATTATTTAAATGGGTTACACATCATTATTATACCCATCCAAATAATAATTTATTGAATAACAATTACACCATGACGTGGAGACGGTAAGCCGTACGTACGCACGTATGGTGACATGTTATTCAAAGGATGGATAGAATAATGAATATGGTTGTACCATATTTATGATAACATCACAGTATATATAAGATACTGGAGTTATTATTTTAGAATGGTAATAACAAAGAAGGAAGAAGTGGAATTAGAAAGGAACATGGAAAAGGGTAGTGAAATCATTACCTCTTCTTCGGGTTCTTCCTTATGATTTGATCAAAATGGCTCTTAGGTTGTCTTTCTGACTAAAGTAAGGCCTCTAGGATTATGTGATGGAAGTTGAGAGAGTATTTGGGCAGTGTTTGGCCGATCCAAAAGGCTATGAAGGTGTGAGTTAATGAGAAGGGAGAGTGCCCTTTTATAAGAGGGGTGAGGGGCACCTTTGGAAAAGCTAGAAATATTAATTTATAATAAATTCATAATCGGTTTCTAATGGATCCAAAGTGGATTATTTAAAGTTTAAGGCGGGGATAGGTCGAACACCACTCAACCAATAGAATTTAGATAGGTTTGGGTTACTATATTAACCATATCATTAAGTATTAACTCTTAGTTAATTAGTTTCACTTTTACAATGTCTCTTTGTATTTTTATATTATATGGTTAATAAACTTACTATATACATCCAAGAGACCCCCTAGTGGTCCATTAATGAAAAAACTATCATGATATAAGTCTCTTGGACGAACCTTAGATTTTTTGGAATTTAACATAAATTAATAATATAATATTTGTTTTAAAAATTCTTTTTTGTCAATTTTGACACTATTCAATAATTGATTTTTGTGAACCTCATAACATAATTATTACTTCGAAAAAAGTTACTTACATAACTCCTAGAAGATCATATTAAACTATAAAATTATTTTAATTCATTAAAAGTCTCAAATTATATTTATTTAGGTATTTATAATATCAATTATTTTAATTCACTATTATGGTAATTCCTCTATCATCATTGTGTCATAAATAAATTAAATTATTTAATATTTAAAAATTATAAATAAAATATAATTATGTAGTAAATCTTTTTATCTTTCTAATGAATATTTAAAATCGAATTTATCTTATCTATAACACTATATTAAAAATGTTTTAGTAAATAAATGTTGATTTTAACTCTTTTAACTCTTCTTTGAATTAAATAATAATAAATGTCCTAATCTAATCCAAGTGGACCTAAATGATAATATTTTATTCCTAAGATTATTTTTGGTCCTGATACACTTGTCCAATAGAATTAGGACATGTGTTAGGGTAATATTAATATTATTTTTACCCTTAATTACCCTATTTACTTTTAACCGTGGTAAATAAAAGTAAAAAGTTACTATTCACCAAAAATTATTTTAATCTCATTGAACCACATTTTACTCCTTGATATTAACCGTGTCTCTTGGATTTTCGAAATTCCAATCACAGAAGTGCTAAAATTAGGTTTTATGAAAAATTCTGTTTTTTAACTACCACTTAGTAGTTTCACTATTCATCAAAAATGGAAGTTTTTCAGAACAATGCCAAAATTTCACCCTAAGCTATAATTGATATTCTAAATTCAAAAATTATGTCTATTTTAAAAAATTCCAAACATAAGAGTTGCATTAATTAATTTTATAATTAATTCCCACTGTTACAACAAATAACGTGTTTTTAAGAAACAATATATATCAAAATATTGACAATTGTTTATGTCCAATTTCAAAGTGAAATTAACTATAATGAACACCATTGGATAAAATGGTAAAAATATATTCTAATTATACTTTAAAACCACTATATAATATCATTTATCACTATAAATTATTTTTATTAAAAAATTTGTTATTAAGTATTTTTCACTATTCATAAAAATTGAAAGTTCTCAGAAAAATACCAAAAATTCAACTTAGGATAATTTCGATATTCTGAATCCAAAAATGAAGTCCATTTTAAAATATAAAATATATATAATTTTAAAACGTAGGTATTACTATTCATAACGGCTAGTTTGATCGGTTGTGGTGTGTGTTAAAACTTGATGTTGCGTACAACACACGCTATTACATTATTCAAAGGGAAACGTACCGTAGAAGCTTGGGGTGTTACATGCTTCATATAATGAAATATTATGATCCATCTCTCTAGAACAATCATTAATTTTATTCTTATCTTATTATTGATGTTATAACCATGTAATGGTATAATTATTTTCA
Organism: Viscum album; assembly: GCA_963277665.1. Lineage (NCBI taxonomy): Eukaryota > Viridiplantae > Streptophyta > Magnoliopsida > Santalales > Viscaceae > Viscum > Viscum album. The sequence continues at coordinate 180,460,806 of OY728165.1, forward strand.
CTCTTTGGTATATAAGATGATCAAGAATGTGTTTTTAAAAAGGTTTGACTTTATAACTCTCTTTGGTTAGAAATATGTGTTCCTTAAAAACCATGTTTTTAAAAAAAATCCAAGAATATTATACTATTATAAAATGATATTTAAATTAAATTTTTAACATTTTTTATTTTATGAATTTTTTCAAGGAAATTTTCTTTCACTTTAAAAATAAGGAAAGTTTCTAACCTTTTTACCATAAAAAAGGAATATTATTTTTACCTCATATTCAATGTAAAGATTTACACACCATCATTTCTTTGAAGCTTCCATTTCATGTTTTAAATGTTAATTTTTAAGAAATTTTTTTTAAAATTTATTCGAAAAGAAATAGTTTTCATAAAAATTGTGATTTCATTATAATATTTCAATGTATATTTCAAGGGATGCAGTTTTCAAAAGGACTAAAAGATTATTTTATATATTTTTAAAGAAACGTTTTTTTAGACTGTTTCAAGATTATTTTATGAGTTTTAAAGGGAAATGGTTTCCCAAAATTATTTCAAGTGTTGTTTCTATGTTTTCAATGTGTTTTCAAATAAAATGATTTTATAAAGGTTTTATGTTTTTTAAATAATTATATTCAATTAATAAAGGATATTGTTCTCAAGAAATGTTTTCAAAATATATTTCAATTTATTTTCCTTCTATGATGACACTTGTTCATGTTACTCATTCCCCTCTATGAAATTATCCAAAGGATCCATTCATATTATTTTATTAATGGTTCATGTTTTTATGTAATTATTCTTATGGAACTCATTTTGTGTCCACATGTTATATTATTTTGAAACCCAACACTTTTCATGTGTTATGCTTTCATGAAGTGATTATGAATCCTATGACGCCCCGAACCCAAAAACCCAGAGTTGGTGAATTGTTTTATTACATTGGCATGATTAAAAGTAATCAAATCCCAAAAAACCAATCAGTCTAGTAGTATTTAAGAAACTATATAGCTACATGGGACCGATTTTACATGGGGAAAAGAAAACAAAATACAATACATAACAAAAGCTAATAAACTGCATCCTTGAATACTCAATGAAAGATCTTTTCATCAAAACCTGGAAAGGGAAAATAGATGAAAGGGGTGATCTAAAATGCTCAGTAAGGGTTTCATATAGTGTAAGCATGAAACAATAGTAATTAAATCATAATGAATTAGACATAATCAATATGGCATGGTGAATAATGGAAAAACACATACCATCAATAAACTGAGAATGAAAGTGCATCCATAGGTTTTTTTATAGTGAAAACCACGTGGAAAATATTAACTAAATAATGAATAAAGATAATCATTATTATTTTTATGTCATTTATCTGGTACATGAACCATAATATCGTTTAAATGGTTTAGGTATTTGGGTATAAACCCGTATGATTGTGTTTTGGAAACAAATTCGAAGGGTTTCTCACCAAGTAGTTTGTCTTATGAGACCCATCGATGCATCGAGGGGCTATAGTGGATCCCTCCTATCAAATAATGTCCAAATAATTATTATAAAATTTGTTAATTCAATAAAAATATGACTAATCAATTTCCGTATTGAGTATAGAATAAATATTCATTAATATTCCCATAGTTAAAACAACATTCGAAATAAACCCCATATTTAAAAGGTTATATGGCTAAGAGAATAATAATATACATTATATAAGAAAATTTATATTTAGTCAGAAATTAATTACAAATTAAAAATGATCTCAAAGGGTAAGTAGATACACCACATAAAAATTATTAGGTGCACAAGACCAAGTGAGTCTCAAAGAAATGGAAATTGAGATAAAGTCCCTTACCACATTGTAATCAATCGAATCAAATGAACATAAATTAATAAACCTCTAATGAATCATTTAATACCATGAATATAAATATAATATTTATATTATATATCAAATGGAATTATACATACACCACATACGTGAAATAAGTGGTGAATAATGGAAATATCATGGAAATAAAAGTCAGATAAGAAATCTCTTACCTTATGCCTGAATGTGTTCTTCACTTCGTCTTAATGTCTAGGATAGTTAAATTAAATACATTAATTAAATAATTAAAATACTTATATACATGTATTTGATTAATTAATGTTTTATGAAGTTCATTTATGGCTTTCTTCATAAGTTCTAATACTGAATTCCATCATACCTGGGTGTTTGTTTACTTGATTTTCATTATCTGTTTGCTTGACTATGAGTAACGAAGTTCATGTAGAATGGATATAATTCACCATAATTGGAATTAAATGTTAATAATGAACATAAATAAGTTTAAATGGTTATATATATCATTTTTTTATATATTACGTGGATGAATCATTTGATAATACATTTAATGATAATCGTTTAGATTGTTACAGCAGTTTTTCAATCATAATGAACTAGTGTTGTTGTATTATTTAATATTGTGTATAAATGATGGTTCCAGAATCAATAAATGAGATATAATAAATATATTATAATTTTTTAGACCTTAAAAATGGTTTCATTACCTGCCATAATGAAGAAATTTACGATCGAAACTTCGTCATCTATGAAGGTTGTAAATCTGCACTTCCCGGATGATGATTTTGTTTATAGAATAAAAGAGAGAGAGTAAAAATATTGATAGTGGATATTACATTAAAATTATATAATCCATGTATATAGATGACACTAAACCTATCAAGATCAATTTCTCATAGGAGGTGAGTATAGGATAATGAAAGAGAGGATATTGAAATGAAATTGAAAGAAAAAGCATGTGGATTTACCTCTTACACCCCCCCTGAGAATCTCCTTAAGGGAAGGGATTTTGGTCTTTCATAAAGACCAATATCTCCTAAATGTGGGGAGGTACTATGGAAGAGTATTTTTACAGAACATTGAAAAGCCTAAAGACTTATATGTGTGTGGAGAAGAGGGTGTGAGGGGTGGTTTTTATAGTGGAGGAGAGGAGTGATTTCTCAACATTTTATTCATTATTTTATTATTTTTCTCAAGACAAGAAATATTATATATTACTATAAAAAAAAATAGTAATAAATGCATGTGAGTTCGATTTAATGGTTTCTTACGTCAGCCATGATGCAAGGAAAAGTGTATTTATCTTATAATGTATTAAATCGTAAATAACCGTATTTTACTATTCACCAAGAAATCAAGTATTTCAGAAAAATCCAAAAAATTAACACTAATAATTTTTTGAAATTTATAATCCAAAAATGAAATCTATCTTATAAAAATAATTTTCTATATATAAGAAATTTAATTTTAAATTAAAATCATTATTTACTAAAAAATATACATATTTTAAAATTTTATGTGATTTTATTACACCCTGAAAAATTATCTAAAGTCTCATTTATATTATACTAAAGTCACAGGACACCAAAATATTGATTTAGGAATACATTTTATGAAAATTAATTTTCATTTAAATAATTTTATTTATTATAAAATTAAAATTAAAGATTTATCGCTCAAAAAATACCAACACTTAATTATTAATTTTTAAAATATTCACTTTCATTTGTTAGGTGCATAAATTTTATTTGTAATTTCATGGGTGAGTTTACTATTCAAAAGTTTCATATTACTATGCATAAGGGTAAATTTCTATTCACCAAAAATTATGCTGATCCTATCAGACTATAAATATATTACTGAATGTAACCATGTTTGTTTATTTTTCGAAATTCAAATCATAGAAGTGAAAAAATTATGTTTAATGGATAGGTTATAACTATCTCCTATAACAAATTTTTGTCTTGCAGAGACTTGGTGTTTCATTCATAATAATATATCTAATTAATTGAAATTATTTAAAAACAAACATACAATAAAATCTTGTGGTATTATATTCTTCCCCCCTGTGGAAATTGTGTCCTTGAAATTTTGCATGTATATATACTTTCAAAAAGATCTGGGTGGTTCCTCTTCATAACATTCTCAGGTTTCCATGTTGATTCCTCCATTTTATGGTTTCTCTAAATAACCATTACCGATCGAGTTGTCTAGTTTCTCAATACTTTCTCTCTTGTGTCAAGAATCTCGATAGGCTCTTCACAATATCAAAAATGATGTTCATGTTCTATTTCTTCATATGTGAGTACATGCATTGGTTATGGAATTTACTTATTTAATAATGACACATGGAACACATTGTGAACTTTGGATAGGCTTGGGAGAATCATTTAATGGTAAGCTACAACTCCATTTCTTTCAATAATTTCAAATGGTCTCATGGACCTAGGGCTTAGTTTCCATTTCTTAACGAACCTTAAGACACCCTTTCATGGATATACTTTTAGAAATACATGATCTCCCTCATGAAATTCCAAATCCTTTCTAAGGTTGTCAGCATAACTCTTTTTCCTACTTTGGGAAGATTTAATGTGGTCCTAAACTTTATTTACCTTTATTATTGTCTCTTCAATATGTTTTGGGACTATTAGTTTCCTCTCATTAACTTCATCCCAACGAGTTGGAGTTCAAAATCTCTTTCTATATAATTCTTCATATGGCACCATTTGAATACTAGAATGTAAACTATTAATGTAGTAAAACTCCACAAAAGGTAATCAATGATCCCACATACCTTAAAAGTCATGTGAGCATGACCTCAACATGTCTTCCATTATTTGAGTAGTCTTTTTAGAGTATCCATCATTTGGGGCTGATAAGCAGTAGTCATATAAAGTAGGGCATCCAAATCCTTCAGAATACTTTTCCAAAATTTTGATTTATGTCAGGGATCTCAATCATACACAATTGATATAGGTCCACCATGAAGTATTACAACTTCATTATCATAGAGTCTTGTTGGGAACTCAAGTGGTAAATTCTCTCTTATAGAAAGAAAATGTGATAATTTTTAAGACGGTAAAAAATTACCCATATTTCATCATTCCTCATAGGTGTCCTTGGTAGTATTGTGACAAAGTCCATTGTAATGTCATCCAACTTCCACATATGAATAGTTATAGGTTTCATGAATGCTCTAAGATGTTGTCTCTCAACCTTCACATGCTGGAAAACTAGAAACCATGAGACATAGTCAACAATTTCTCACCTGATGTTTTCCCATTAAAATTTTTCTTCAGATATATATAAATCGTGGTACCTCTAGGGTGTATAGATAACTTTTCTCTATGAGAATCATCTAATAATTCCCTTTTTAGATCAGGTACTCATGGAACACATAACCTCTTTCCAAATTTTAAAAATCCACCCTCAAACACTAAGTATGCCAATATTCTATCCATGACATCTTTAATTATATTTTGTATATTCTCATCATCAAATTGATATATTTTTATCTTCCCTAGTAAATATGGTTTAGAAATAATTTTAAAAAGAAATGATGTTTCTTATTCCATAAAAATTCCCATATCTATCTTTACTAGATCCATGAATATAAGATCTCTTTCAATACTCATTTGGGTCAGAAGTATGTGATATTTCCTACTTAATGCATCTACTAGCTTATTTTCATTTCCTCGGTGGTAGTGTATTGAACAATCATAATGTTTTTGTAACTCAATCCATCTCCATTGCCTCATGTTCAGTTCTTTTTGTGTAAAAATTTATTTCAAACTCTTTTGATCTGTATATATCTCACATATTTCATCATAGAGATAGTTTATCCATATTTTCAGAGTAAATATTATGGATTCTAACCCAAGATCATGAGTTGGATAAATGTGTTCATGAGTCTTCAACTACCTTGATGTACAATAAATAACTTTATCATTTTGTATAAGGAAACAACCCAGTCTATTCTGCGATGCATCAATGTATATCACAAACACATCATTTCCATATAGAAGGGTCAAAATTGGAGCATTGACCAATATTATTTCCAATTCTTCAAAACATTATGTACCTTATTTTTCCCATGAGAACATAATCCATTTACATGTGATCTTGGTTAGCGGGTAGTTCAGAAAAAATTCTTAGTGAAATATATATAGTAACATCCTAAGTTAATAAAACTATATACCTCGGTTATGCTCTTTGGTGTAGTAAATTCTATGATTTCCTTTTCCTTCATAGGATCAACTGATATTCCACCCTTAGAGACAGTATTTCCATGAAAAGAAATATTTTGAAGCCAAAATTCACATTTTCTAATCTTACCATAGAACTCTTTTCTTCTAAGAGTCTTCAGAACAACCTGTAAGTGTTTATAATGGTCTTCATAGATTTTTTAATATATCAAGATTTAATCAATAAATAGTAAAAAAATTCATCAATATATTCCTTGAAAAATCTGTTTGTTAGGTCCCTAAAAATGGAGGGTTCATTAGTTAGTCCAAATAGAATTACTGTAAACTCATAATGCCCAAACCTAGTAAGAAATGTTGTCTTTGGAATATCATCCCTCCTCCCACACAATTGATGATATCCATACCAAATTTAAATCTTCGAAAAATATTGACCTCTTTGTAGTTGATCAAATAGATCATTAATGTGAGGTTGAGGATACTTGTTATTTATTGTAATAGCATTGATTTCTCTATTGTCAATGCATAGCCTCAGGGACCCATCTTTGTTCTTGACAAAGAGAATAGGGGATCCCCATAGAGAAAAACTAGGGTGAAAAAAATCATTTGTCACTCAATTACTCTAGTTGTTTCTTCAGATCTACTAATTCCACAGTGGCCATTATATAGGGATTAATTGATATAGGTCTTTCACCAAGAACTAAATCAATAGAGAAGTCAACTTCTTTCTCTTGAGGATGTCCAGCAAAATCCTTTGGAAATACATCAATGTATTCTTTCATAATAGGTATATCTTAAATTTGAAGATTCATAGATGATGTTTTTTCTTCCTCCACAAGAATTTCATTTAGAAGAGATTCTAAAGGTGGATCTGTATAATATCTAGATAATTATATTTCTATTCTAAAGATAAGAGATTCTACATCATTCTCAAAAAATTGTAACTTCCTTCAACATGTAATAGATATTTGTATCATAATTTGAATGTCAGTACATATCGAGAATTATATCAAATTGAATCGTAGATATAATGATAAGATTAGGAACTAAAGTATGTTTATGTGTCATAAAGGGGATTGACCGACACATTTTTTTCAATGATACTTCCCATAGGGGTTTTGAGTAACAACTCTTTTATTATATCAAATTGGAAATGTCTAATTTTCTTCGAAAACTAGGAAGATAAAAAATAATGTGATTATCTAGAATCAAATAAATCATTGGATAAATTTTATGAAAATTTTAAAGTACCTTCCACCGCATCATTAGGATATTCAACACCCAATGTTGTGATCGCATAATCTTGTCCCTACTCCTATGGCATTTTCTAAGGAATTTTTACTTGATTTTTAGTACAATACTTTCCATAGTGTCCCGTATCCCTATAATTATAGCATTTAACATCATTTATTTTTCTCTTCCCCTTGCATTAATTAGATCGTTGACCCTTTTATCCAAACTTATAAAAAACATCCATACCTTTCAATAATTTTCCTAGATGGTTCTTTCCATAGTTCTCACATAATGGGAAATTATTCATTCCATTATTCTTCTTTAGAGATTCACCTTTTCCATGATTATCTTAAGACCACTTCTTCTCTTTATTTCCCTTGAGAAAATTGGATCTAGAAAATTACTTCTCTATTTTGTTGTCACCCAATACTATTTCATCATATGATGAAAATGATTGAGAAGTAAATGTCTTTTGAATACTCATCTTAAGACCTTCAAATAAATGATCATTCCTGTATTTAGAATCACATATGTAATCTATAACACACCAGGATAGTCTTTTGAAATTAGCCTCATACTCTTCAACTCTCTCTTCTTCCCTTTGATTCAAACTAAAGAATTTTATATTCATTTTATTCCATTTCTCATGAGGGAAATATTTTTTGAAGAATACATCCTTAAAATTTCTCTATTCCATATCTTCTATTTCATCTTAGTCCATGGTATTATAGATCAAGGACGGCCATTGATCAGCATCACCCTTGAGACAATATACTACCTATACAACCTTTTAATTTTCATTACATACTAATATTATAAATAACTTTTTAGGTTCTTGATCCACTAATAAGCTACCAATTGATTAGTAATCCCACTAAAACATAGGGGATTCTACTACATGAAACAATCCAACATAGGTGTAGTATGGTTATTCATTACAACCTGGGTATGTTTTCCTAATATGGTCATGATCTGCTTAGCTCGAACACTAACATTGTTTACTTACTCAGTGGGGAAATCTCTATATTGTCTGCAGTGTTGATTTCCATTATTCCATTAAGCACCATTACTAAACAATGGAATACACTAAATTAGGTTATGGATCAAAGTTCATATCTCCAAACTACAAAAACACTTAACAAATATTGAATGTTTATGCATAGAAAATCTCATAATAAAAAAAATTATATCTATTTACTTTTAAATCTTTAATAATGGTTTGCAAAGAAAATTTGAAATATCATAAGCATATCCCCTAGGTGTTTCAAACCAAGTGTATTGTAAGGCTCGTTTTCATGTACCAAGTTACACCTGTCAGGCCCGGAACACCTTTTTTGATTTGTTACTCCTAGGTACATCTCTACCAAAACCACATCCACATATAGTATATATAAAGGGATGTATTGCTAGGAATGCCCAAATAATCTATACCATAAATAAATTTTAGGATGTTATTGTATACCTATACTCAATTTATATCTTAGGGTTATTATTTATAATCTATTTTTTCCTAATCCAGTTCCTAATATTTATACTAACTTCATATGATACCCACTATAACACCCCGACCCCAGAAACCCGGAGCTGGTACATTATTTTGTTACATTATCATGATTATAAGGAATCATATGTAGGAGGACCGATTTGTTTAGCAGTCTTCAATAAACTAGATACGTACATGGAACCCATTTTACATAGGGAAAATAAAACAAAATACAATACATAACAAAATTTAATAAACTACATCCATGAAAACTCAATAAATGATCAATTCTTCAAAAACTATGGAAGGAAAAAAATGAAATGGGTGAGATAAAATTGTCAGTAAGGTTTATATATATTATAAGAATGATAAAATAGTAATTGAATCATAATCAATTAGTCCTAATCAATATGGAATGGTGAATAATTGAAAAACACACACCATCAAAAAACTGAGAATGAAAGTGCATCCATAGGTTTTTTTACAGTGAAAACCTAATTGAAAGTATTAAATTAGTAATTAATAAATTGAATGATTATAATTTGTACATTATGTTTCTATAGAATGAACCATCATACCATCAAAACAGTTTATCTCTATGGGTATAAACCCGTCTAATTATGTTTTGGAAATAAACTCAAAGGATTTTTCACCCACTAGTCTGTCTCGTGAGACCTGTCGATGCATCAAGGGGATATAGCATGACATCCCATAACTAAAAGTAAAAATAATTCTTATAAAAAGGTTTACCTACATAAAAATATGGCTTATCAATTTCCGTATTAAGTAGTAGATACAGATTCATCAATATTTCCACAGTTAAGACAAAATTCAAAATAAACACCGTATATAAAAGGTTATAAGGATAAGAAAATAATCATACCTATTATACAAGAATATGGATATTTAGTAGGAAACTAATTAAAAATGAAAAATGTTCTCAAAGGTTTAGTAGATACACCACATAAATATGATTCAGTTCACAATACCATGTAAGTCTCAAAGAAATGGAAATTAAGATGAAGTCTCTTACCACATTGTAATCAATTGAAACACATGACCAAAAAATAATAATCATCAAATAAATCATTGAATACCATTAATATAAATAGAATAATGATATTATATATCAAATTGTATCATACATACACCAAATACAATAAAAAAGTGTTGAAAAATAGAAATCTCATAGAAATAAAAGTGACTTTAGAAATCCCTTACCTTATGCCCAAATGTGTTCTTCACCTGGTCTTAATGTACATGATAGTCCAATTAAATTCATTAATTAAATAATTAATAACCATATATACATTTATTGGATTCATTATAGTTTTATTAAGTTAATTTATTGACATGTTGATTTTTTATAAGATTGAATTCTGTCGTACATGAGTGTACATTTCCTTGATTTTCATGATCGGTTCGCTTGACTAGGAGTAATGAAGTTCATGTGGAATGGATATAATTCTATAGAATGGTAATTACAAGTAATTAATGAAAAAATAGTGTATATGGTTATATTTACCATTTGGTTATACATTATGATGTTGAATCATTAGATAATATATTTAGTTATAATGGCTTAGATTATTACAGCAGTTTTTCGATCACATTGAACTAGTTTTGTTCTATAATATAGTATAACGTATCAATTATGGATAAAGAATAATTAAATAACATATAATACATATTTTATAATCCGGTTCAACCATAAAAATGGTTTCATGACCAGACTTGAAGAAAAAATTTAAGAATGAAACTTTGTCGTCCATGAAGATTGTAAATCGGCTCATCCCAGATGATGATTTTTCTTATAAAATAAAAGAATGAGGGTAAGAAGATTAAGATTAGATATTACATTAAAATGTTATATTTATTGTATATAGATGATACTAGAGTTATAAATATTTCTTGTATATAGGATCTGAGTATAGGATAACAAAAGAGAGGAACTTGAAAAGAAATTGAAAGTAAGAGGATGTGGATTTACCTCTTCAATAAACCTTCTTGAGAATCTCATTAAGGGAAAGGTTTTAGGAATTTTAGAAAGACAAAGAGATCCATAAAGTTGGTAGAGACTAGGGAAGAGTATTTTTGCAGAACATTGAGAAGATTAAAGGATTAGAGGAGTGCAGAGAAGAGGGGGTGATGGGTGGTTTTTATAGTGGAGGAGAGGAGTTATTTCTCAATATTTTATTCATTATTTTACTATTTTTATCAAGAAAAGAAATATTATTAATTCTTATGACCAAAAATAGTAATAATTTTATGTTATTTAGAACAAATATTTTCTTAAATTATCCACTATTCAAGGAATTGTGTATTTATCTTATAATTTATTATACCATAAATCAATATATTTATCTATTCACCAAAAATTCATGTATTTCATAAAAATCCCAAAAATTAACCCTAACCATTTTTTGACATGTAGAGTCAAAAATGAACTCCTTTTTATAAATTTTTTTTTATAAGTATCAAAAATTTTATTTTTAATTAAAATCGTTATTTACTCAAAAAAGACAAATTTTAAAATTAAAATTGATTTTATAACACCCTAAAAAATTATCTAAGGTATCATTTAGAATATCCTAAAGTTATAGGACAAAAAATATTGATTTAAAAATAAATTCTATGCAAATAAATTTTATTTTAAATAAATTTATTAATTATTAAATTTTAATTAAATATTTATTTCCCACAAAAATACCAACACTTAATTATTAATTTTTAAAATATTCACTTTCATTTATAAGGTGCCAAAATTTTATTTATACTTTCATGGGTGAGGTTACTATTCATAAGGGTCGTATTAAAATTCATAAGGGTACAATACTATTTGTAAGGGTATGTTACTATTTAGCAAAAACTAAGTTGATCATATCGTGCTCTAAATATCTTACTAAACGCAACTGTGTTTGTCCATTTTTCAAAATTCTAATCAGAGAAGTGGAAAAATTATGTTTAACGGCTAGGTTATAACTATATCGTATTACAAAGTTTTGTTTCATAAGGACTCGTTATTTCAGGCATAATAATCTATCTAATTATTTGAAATTATTGAAGAATAAGCATGCCATTAAATCCTAGGGTGTTATAAAACCTATCTTTTTTCCATAAGTTATGATGTGATTAAATGTCAATGATACCCATTTAATTTCATGGGTTATGATTCAATGTTTATAAAACCCATCTCTTTTTATGGGTCATGATATAATGAATGTATTGTTTTTCAGAACATGTATGAAGAATGTTATTATGATATTTTTGGGACCTATATCTCCCTCTAGTGAATTATGAAATGATGGACGACTCATTAGTATAAACCTTATTCTTGAACCTGATTACATATTCACAATGTTATGCATGGACCTGGATGCATGTCCATAAGTTTATGTAAGAACCTAATTACATCTTCACAATGATATGATTGGTCCCTATTATGAGTTCATAAGTTTATATGTGAATATTCTTACATGTTCACAATGTTTTGATTAAACCATATTATGTGTTCTTAAGTTATGCGTGAACATGATTACATGATCCCAATGTTATACATTAACCTGGTTTCATGTATGTAGGTTATGGGTGAACCTAATTACATGTTCAAAATGTTATGTGTGAAGGTAATTTAATTTTCATAACATTATGAGTGGACCTGGTTTCATGTATATAATTCTATGTGAGTTTCTCATTTCATGTCCTTATCTTAATGAGTGCAGCAGTTTTTACTTGTACATGTTCATAAAGTTATACATTGATATATATATGCCACAATTCCAGGTATTATTTGTCACGACCCGTCCTCAGGACCCATGCCGTGACTACCCCAAGCCCGCCTCCCATAGTCCAGGGGCTGGTGACAAGCACCAAAGGAGTAAATCCCGAAATAAGGGAAGGTATTGCCTTTAAGTAAGATAAAAAACACCACAGAGTAATGAAATCAGAAGTAAACACTAAGTAAAATGAGTACAAGGTAAGTGCTAGAAAGTAAATGGGCCAGAATAGAAACCCAACTGAAAGTAAAGTACAACAGAAATGAAAGTACAACACCTGAAAGGTAAGCAGTGAGTCTGAGCCGTCCTCTGGAAATCCCACCTGAAGGGTGGGTACAGATGGTCTCCTCTACTCCTCGGCTCCAGCCGTCTGCTCCATGTACCTCCCATCCAGTGATCCACCTCCAAGTACCGTCCAGCTCCACGGACTCCTACCTCGGTCAGCGTTGTCCGTCGTCTGCATCCAACACAACGTAGTGCGGGAATAGCCCATGCAGGGGTGAGAATATGCTACTCAGTAGGGACCCTGTGACCCCTGAAGGTCTCCCAAAATCCACGAAGGATAGACCACAAAGGAAAGATTCAATCACGAAATAACAACCAACTCTACATAGGTATATTCCCATACATATAACTAATTCATCAATTCTAGTTCGGCTCCATCATCCGAGCCCAAGTTCGATACAGTCTACACAGGATAGCACAACCAATCCACACAGGATAACACAACTCAATCCACTTAGGAAACAAAGTTAATCATATCGAAGATAATGATTGAAAAGTCAAGACTCAGCTCAAACATGTATACTTCTTCGTAAGACGATTGAGATGATCAGATGTATCCACTGATTCATCTAATCTGTCGAACCCACGTAGGATACAAGACCAGCTAAGCTGTAGGACCCACAAAGGATACAAGACCAGTTACTCTGCCGAACCCACGTAGGATACAAGTACAGAGTCAAACACTGCCGGAAACACGTAGGATACAAGAACAGTAGTCACGTACTATCGGACCCACATAGGATACAAGAAAGGAAGTCGACGCCGTTAAACCCACGGAGGATTTTAGTACGGTCTTCGTCGCTGCCGAACCAACGGAGGATTCCAGTACAGTCGTCGTCATCGTCGCAGTCGCAGCCAGCTCTAGGGTTCCCGCACACAGCATGCTCGATTCCAGGAGGGTCCGCTCCACAGGCCAAGGGGGATCGATACATCAACTGACACGTATTCTAGAGTTGATGTATCCCAAAGTTCAGTCTCGATAAAAGGAACTCAATGTGACAGACGTCGCGTCAATTGGATGCACGGTCTGAGAGTTATTGGCTTTTTCGTCCCAGGGGCCCGGTTGGTTTTTAAGTCAACACCAACCCGACCATACTCCAACTGCATCTAAACCATGAGTACAGTAATCCAAAAGAACCTTCTCACTAAAAGGAATCCAAAAAAGTTGACGGCACATCAATCGGACGTCCAGAGCTCAAGTTATAAGTGTTTCCGCTCCAAGGGCCTGGTTGGTTTCGTGTTCGAACCAACCCGACCATACCCAAACATCTTCGAAACATTGACTGTAATATACCTAAACGACCGTCTCGATCCAAGGATCGCATCGCAACTGACGGTGCATCAATTGGAGGTTGTAGCCCAGTTATGGTCATTTGAACGAAGTTGTCCGATTTTAGGGGGTTTGGGGCCTGGACCGACCCGGCCCAAGACCCCCTAGGTCGGCCGAAACCGGGTCGACCTGACCCAGGTCTGGGTCTGGCATACCTGGGCGCGGCCCGACCTAGTGGGCGCAGACCGGCCCGGCACGGGTGGCCCGGCCAGGCGCGGGTGGTCCGGCCCGGCCCGGCAGGTTCGGCCCGGTCCTGGCACCCGCGTGATGAGCGGACACGGAAGGGGGGGAGCTGTCACCCCCTTCGAACCGAACGGCAAACCCGTGGGGGGGTCTGCCCTGCTGCGCTGACCGAGGGTTCATACCCCCGGGTTTTCCTGATCTGGACGGCCGTAACGGCTGGCCAGTTGTGCCGTGCGGGACCAGTTGGTCCCGCCTCCTGTGGCACCGACGGCCGGTGGTTCCGGCCACCCTCCCCTGCACTGCCGCGGACAAAGGCCGCGACCTTGGTCCGACTAGCACGGCACGACGGCGCCGCACCCCTCTACCGTGGCCCGCCCCGGCCGTAGCCCTCCATGGTTCTCCAATGCGGCACGACGGCGCCGCACCCCTCTGCCGCGGCCCCGCTCCGGTCGTGGCCTCTTTCGGCCTCAATGGCGCGGCGCGACGGCGCCGCGCTCCTTCGCCACGATGATATTCCTCGTTCCTGCACGGTGTCGTTGCACCGCGCCGCCTTCGTCCCAAACCGCAACGGTGAACATCAAAAAATCGGGAGGAGGATCGGTCGTGTTCGTGTGGTCCGACCTCCTCCCGTTAATTTGATAACAGGTGGAAAAATATTTAACAATGAACGCAAAGAATAATCACATCATAAAAACACACCCCTACATTGAAGTAGTTTTCGAAAGAATATTGTCGCGGGAAACGGCGTCACGAGGTAAAGCTCCGTACGTGCTTGATGGAGAATTTTCGAGGTGGAGTGTCATCTCACACTGTCTGCGGAGAGGATAAGAAAGGCACGACGATCACTCTTTGTGGTGACAGTGTTCTTCATCGAGTTCTTGACATTCTTCGCGTTCTTCAACGTGGAAGACGGCGTTCTTCAAGACTAGAGCCCTCCTCTCCAAAAAAAAATCCACACAACGATTCAACAATAATAAAATAAGGCTTTCACTTATTTTATTACTCATGCCAACCTTTTTCAAAACTCATATTGAATTCACCAAATTAATTAACTTGCATTTTCCAATTAATTAATCGTTTTATTGGCATGTATTTTAATGTGTAAGAGTGGAAGAGTTATAAAATTAATTTCTAGAGGGGAATTTAATAGGGTGTTGGGGAAATTGAAGGAGGTGGGGGATCGTGTGGGCCCCACCCCAACTTCCTCACATCTTCCTTTCCAATAAAACTTAAACCATCAGTAAAGAAATAAAAATAAAATTGTAAAACAATTATATTTTTATTCCTCACATTTTTAACATCTCCTCTCAAGCAAACGCAACTCCCGAAATAGTCTTCTTAAGAAATTACCGGCGCTGCAGTTTCATCGGCGTCCTCAGATTTCAATTCCGAGAGCCGGTTCAAAAGTTAGGAAATCCCACTCATTCATTCCCTAAACGTACCCGAGATAAACTTCGGAAAATGATTCTAGTCACACCGGGCCTTGGAATCTGGTGCCGTCAGAAACTGTATACTCGTAAAAATTCCCAAGAAATTAAGAAAAAAAATTTCCTTAAAATTTATAGGTCTTTACATTACTCCCACCTCAGGGCTTTACGTCCCCATAAAGATACATCATAAACTAGGGAAACAAATGAGGGTACTGAGCACACATCTGAGCCTCTCGATCCCAAGTGCTCTCGTAGAGGTTCCCATACTGCCATCTGATTTGCACTAGAGGAATCGACCGCCCTCGTAGGAACTGATCCTTTCAATCCTCGATCTCCACTAGGACCTCCGAAAAAGTCGCTCCATCATCAATTTCCATCTCTCCATGGTCGATGATATGTGTTGGGTCGTGCACGTACCTCCTCAGCTGCGATACGTGGAAGATGTCGTGCCCCCGGTGCAACTGAGGTGGTAGAGCCAGGCGATAAGCCACCTCGCCTATCCTGCTGAGAACCTGGAATGGTCCGATGAAGTGCGGAGATAACTTTCCACCCTAGCCAATTCTTTGTAATCCACGTCGAGGTGAGACCCGCAAGAAAACGTGGTCGCCATCCTCAAACTCTAGTGGTCTCCGCCTCCTGTCAGCATAAGACTTCTGTCGACTCTAAGCTATCCTCATCCGCTCCTGGATGACCTGGACCTTCTCTGTCGTGGCCTGGACCATCTCTGGTCCCACAAGTGATGACTCCCTAGGGTCTGTCCATCACATAGGTGATCTGCAAGGTTGGCCGTACAATGCCTCGTATGGTGCCATCCCGATGGTGGAGTGGTAGCTGTAGTTGTACGCAAACTCCACCAAGGGTAGGTGATCCTCCCAGCTATGAACAAAGTCAAGGACACATGCACGAAGCATGTCCTCGAGAGTCTGAATGGTCCTCTCCGTCTGACCATCCGTCTGAGGGTGAAAGGTGATGCTCAGATGTATTTACGTCCCGAATGCCTCCGGAAACCCCTTCCAAAGCCGGGAAGTAAAGCGAGCATCTTGATCGGAGACGATAGATGATGGCGCACCATGAAGTCATACGATCTCATGAACGTAGAGGCGTCCCAAGATCTCCACTGATCCCTACTCTCTAATGGGTAAAAATTCGTCCGACATGGTGAGTCGGTCGACAATCACCCAAATGAAGTCGTGACCTATGGAAGTACGTGGAAGTCCAGTCACGAAATCTACAGATATCCCATCCCACTTCTACTCTGGGACCTCCAAGGGTTGTACCAAGCCTGCTGGTACCTGGTGCTCTGCCTTCACCTGCTGGCAGGTGAGACATCGAGAAACGAACTCTACCACAACCTTCTTCATACCCGGCCACCAGTTCTGTCATCTGTGATCCGGGTACATCTTCTCCACTCCTAGATGTAGTGCTAAAGGGGAAGTGTGAAACTCTCTCAGCACCTCCTCATGTAAAGCAGTTGAGCCATGGTATGTCCTCTGAAAAGGACGACGTGCTCCCCTCCCATAGAAAAACCATCAGGTGCCTGTCCTGTGGAAATATGTGCACGTCGCGTCTCACAGTCAACCTCTCCAAGCTGTGCCTCTCTGACCCGCTGAATAAGTGGAGGAGTGACTATGAGTGAATATAGAAAGGCTACTCCATCTCTATCCATGTAGGAAATATGAAAAGCGGCTAGCCGCTCTATCACCTACCCAAGTATCTGAATTCTCGTCCTCCAGCTAAGAGCATTGGCTACTACGTTCCCCTTTCTAGGTGTATAGACTATCTCAAAGTCATAGTCCTGGAGGAACATGAGCCATCACCGCTATGTCAGGTTCAATTCCTTCTGCAAAAAGATGTACCTGAGACTCTGGTGGTTACAATAAATTGTAAAGTGCTCACTCATCAGATAGTGCCGCCACATCTTCAGAGCAAAGACCACTTCTACTAACTCCAGGTCATGGGTAGTGTAGTTCTGCTCGTACTGCCTCAACTATCTTCATCTATAGGCGATCACTGCTCGCTCCTGCATCAGTACTCATCTGAGTCCGATCCCTGATGCATCACAGTAGACTATGTACCCTACTCCCTACTTTGGTAGCCTCAAGATAGGTGCACTGGTCAATATTTGTCTCAGCTAATGGAAGCTCTACTGACATCTGTCTGACCACACGAAGGGTTTCCCCTTCTTCGTCAAAGCTGAGAGTAGTGCCGCAATTCTGTAGAAGTCTTCCACGAATATCCAGTAGTACCCATCCAAACCTAAGAAACTCCGCACCTCCGTCATGCTCCTGGGTGGTTCGCAAGCTAGCACTGCCTCGATATTTGCAAGATCCACCGCAAATCCCGCCTCAGATATGACGTGTCCCATGAAATGGACCTCATGATTCCAGAACTAACACTTCGAGAGCTTACTATAAAGCTGGTGCTCTGAGAGTGTGTCCAGTACAACTCGCAAGTGGTAGGCGTGCTCCTCCTCAGTGGTCGAGTATATCAATATGTCGTCGATGAAGACCACAACAAATCGATCTAGGTAAGGCTGAAAGATCCTGTTCATGAGACTCATGAACACTACTGGAGCATTGGTTATGCCGAAAGTCATAACCAAGAACTCATAGTGGCTATACCGACATCTGAAAGACGTCTTCTGAAAATCCTCATCTCGAACTCTGAGCTGATGATATCCTGACCTGAGGTCTATCTTCGAGAACCAGCATGCTCCCTTGAGCTGATCGAAGAGGTCTTCAATCCTCGGTAGCGGCTAATTGTTCCTCACGGTCACCAGGTTCAGGCGACGGTAATTGACACACAGTCGCAAGCTCCCGTCTGCCTTTTTGGTCAACAAAATCTGGGAAGCCCAGGGTGAAACACTGGGTCGGATGAATCCCTTGCCCTACAAGTTCTCCGGCTGTACCTGTAGCTCTCAAAGTTCAGTGAGAGCCATCCGATATGGTAGAGTGGATATCGGGGCTGTCCCGGGGTACATGTCAATATAAGAGTTTACCTCTCTGCGAGGAGGTAGTCCTGGAACGTCGTCAGGAAAAATGTCCACATACTGATCCACCACTATAGGAAAACTTGGACTCTGCAGGTTAACTGTTCCTAGGATGAGGCTAGCCAACTGATTAGTGATCAGCTGTCCTCTCCTCTTTGTGAGTCCATCCTATGCTGCAAAGGCTCCCTTATCACTAGTGAAGGTGAACCTTCTCCCATCGGTGCGGACACACCGCACCTTGCGCCTAATACAGTCGATATGAGAATGGACTATAGATAACCAATCCATGCCCAAGATGACGTCGTATGGCCTCGACGCCGCTACAAGAAGATTCAAGCCGAAGCTCTAACCTCCTAGAGTAACCTGACTCTGTCGGCACCAGTGCGTAATCATCGAGTCCGCTCCCGTAAGAGTCTCTAGCCATAAGGATCAAGCCAACGGCTCCGTCGGAATCTCCGATCTCCGAACAAGGGCATTGGCAATGAATGAATAACTCACTCCTGTGTCTATAAGAACTGCAACAAGGGTGGAGTAGACACAGATAGTACCTCGAATCATCTCTGGTGTGCCGTGGTCATAGGCCTCTGCTGCCTGAAGCTGAGCCTGCCTCTGCCTTCCAGCTCCATGTGGTCGGGGTGGACCTCCTAATGGTGGTGGTGGTAGAGCCTCAAAGCGTCTCCCACCACCTTCTGCTCGGCCAACTCCTCTGCCTCGTCTGCCTGCTCCCTGCGGACCACCATGGTCGACCCTCTTCCTCTGCCTGGGTGGTCCCTCAACCGTCCACTCCTCCTCTGCACGACAGGTCGGGCAGTCACGAGCCATGTGGCCCTGCCCGCCGCATGCGTAGCACTGTCTGCTCCTCGGAAGTCTGGCTCTGCGTCGTGTTCCCCACACCTCTGAGCCAGTGTCCTGAGGTCGTCTTCTTACTAGTCTGGTCTGACTGGACCCCTGTGACTTCCTTCGACTGCCAGCTGTAGATGACTCAGCTATATGACGCCCTGCGGTAGGTCTCGCTGCTAGTGTAGGCTCAGCAAGAATGCTCTCTACGAGAAGGGTTCGCTCCAGTACTCTTGTATGCATCGGGATACTGAGGGAGATCATCGATGCCCTGATCTCATGCCTCAGTCCCTGCTCGAAGGTCCGTGCCTAGAAGAATGGGTCTTGTACCATGTCCGTCGAATAGCGCGAGAGAACGGTAAATCTCACCGAGTATTTGGCTACCGTCCTGATGCCCTACTGCAGCTGTAGTAGCTCCTTAATTCGCACCGCACGTAGGGTGGCTGGGATGAACTCTGAGTGGAAGAGGCTCTCAAAGTCCACCCAGAGGAGAGATGCCTCGTCGTGCACCTAGAGCATCAGGCTCCGCCATCTACCTGTTGCCGCATGCAGGAGACTTGCTGCAAGAATCACCATGAGGTCAGCTGGTGTCCCTACTAACCTAAAAACACTTACAAAAACCTCAAACCAATACTCGAATTCCTGAGGGTCCGTCTCCCCACGGAACCTGGGAGGTCTCTGACGCTGAAAATCATGCAGTACACTAAGGCGACGTGCACTCTCAGCGACTGGGGCTGGTGGCATCGGTGGCTCGGCAGGTAAAGGTACCGCCAGTGCCTCCACTGTAAAAGGGCCCTGCACTGAGTCCTCGTTGCTCGGTGGGCTGTCGTCTCGTACAAAGCTCTGAACCCTAGCTGGCTGCTGTCATGGGGCCATCCTCAAAAGAAACAGGTGCACCACGGTCAATACAGTATACCTGGTGAGCTGACACAAAGTAATCACAAATAAAACTTTTGAAACACACATGCAATCAATGTTTTCATGTACTGAGTCGGAAATCAGAAGTTAGGGTCTTGGTGTATGGATATGTCAGCCGCTGCACCAACACTAGATTCCCTGGACTGATTACCACACTCAATACCCTTAACACTATTGCTTCACATAGACGAAAGATCAGAGTCCTGAGTTCTGTGGTAGAACCAAACTCCACTGATACCAATTTGTCACGATCCATCCTCGAGACCCATGTCGTGACTACTCCAAGCCTGCCTCCCA
The DNA here is from genome assembly GCA_963277665.1 of Viscum album. Lineage (NCBI taxonomy): Eukaryota > Viridiplantae > Streptophyta > Magnoliopsida > Santalales > Viscaceae > Viscum > Viscum album. The sequence goes on from OY728165.1 coordinate 180,481,599, forward strand.
TAGGCCAGGGGCTGGCGACTAGCACCAAAGGCAGAAATCCTGAAATAAGGGAAGACATTGCCTTTAAGTAAGATAACAATCAACACAATGTAATGTAAGAATAAGTAAACACTACGTAAACTGAGTACAAGGTATGTGTTGGAAAGTAAATGGGCCAGAATACAAAACCAACTGATAGTAAAGTACAACTGAAATGAATGTACAACAACTGAATGGTATGCAGTGAGTCCGAGCCATCCTTTGGAAATCCCACCTGAAGGGTGGGTACAGATGGTCTCCTCTACTCCTCGGCTCCAGCTGTCCGCTCCGTATACATCCCGTCCAGTGATCCACCTCTGGGTACCATCCAGCTCCATGGACTCCTACCTCGGTCAGCATTGTCCGTCGTCTGCATCCAACACAACATAGGGCGGGAATAACCTGTGCAGGGGTGAGTATACGCTACTCCGTAGGGACCCCAAGACCTTCGAAGGTCTCCCAGAATCCACAAAGGATAGACCACAAAGGAATGATACAATCACGAAATAACAACCAACTCTACTTAGGTATATGCCCATACATATACCTCAGTCATCAATTCCATTTTGTCTCCATCATCTGAGCCCAAGTTCGATACAGTCCACACATGATAGCACAACCAATCCACACAGGATAACAAAACCCAATCCACTTAGGAAAGGAAGTCAATCATATCGAAGATAATGATTGAAAAGTCAAGAATCAGCTCACACTGGTATACTTCTTCGTAATATGATAGAGATGATCAGATGTAGCCACTGATTCATCTAAGCTGTCAGACCCACGTAGGATACAAGACCGCTAAGCTGTCAAACCCACAAAGGATACAAGACCAGCTACTCTGCCGGACCCACGTAGGATACAAGTACAGATTCAGACACTATCGGACCCATGAAGGATACAAGAACAGTAGTCATGTACTGTCGGACCCACATAGGATACAAGAACAGTAGTCATATCCGTTAAACCCACAGAGGATTTCAGTACGGTCTTCATCGCTGTCGAACCCACAGAGGATTCTAGTATAGTCGTCGTCATCGTCGCAGTCGCAGCCAGCTCTAGGGTTCTCGCACACAGCATTCTCGATACCGGGAGGGTCCACCCCACGAGCCAAGGGTATTGATTCATAAAATGACTCATATACCGGAGTTTATGTTTCCCAAAGTTCTGTCTCAACAAAAGGAACTCAACGCGACAGACGACACATCAATCAGACGCCCGGTCTGAGAGTTATTGGTCTTTTCGTCCCAGGGGCCCAGTTGGTTTTTATGTAAAACCAACCCGACTGTACTCAAACTAGGTCCAAACCTTGAGTGTAGTGAGAAAAAATAATAGTCTCACTAGGAGGAATCCAACAAAGTCGACGGCACGTCAATCGGACGTCCGGAGCTCAAGTTATAAGTGTTTCCGCTCCGAGGTCCCGGTTGGTTTCGTGTTCGAACCAACCCATCCATACACAAAGTTCTCTGAAACCTTGAGTGTAATAAACCAAAACGACCGTCTCAATCCAAGGATCACATCGCAACTGACGGTGCATCAATCGGAGGTCTGTAGCCCATGTTATGGGCCTTTGAACGAAGCTGTCTGGTTTTAGGGGGTTTTGGGCCCAGACCGACCCAGCCCAAGACCCCCAGGGTCGGCCCAAACTGGGTCGACCCGACCCGGGTCCAGGTCCGGACCCCTTGGGCGCAGCCCGGCCCAGCGCAGGGGGCCCGGCCCGGCATGGGCAGTCCGGGCGCCCGCGTGCTGAGCGGACGTAGAAGGGGGGAGCCGCCGCCCCCTTCGAATCGAACGACAGACCCGCGGGGGGTCCGCTCTGCTGCGCTGACCGGGGGTTCATACCCCCAGTTTTTTCGGATCTGGCCGGACATAACGGCCGACTAGTTGTGCCGCACGGGATCGGCTGGTCCTGCCTCCTGTGGCACCGGCGGCCGGCGGTTCCGGCCGCCCTCCCCTGCTCTGCCGCGGCCTTGGTCTGACAGGCGCGGCGCGACGGCGCCCCACCCTTCTACCGTGGCCACGACCTCTTTCGGCCTCAACGGCGTGGCGCGATGGCGCCGCGCTCCTTCGTCGTGATGATATTCCTTGTTCCTGCGTGGTGCCGTTGCACCGCGCCTCCTTCATCCCAAACCGCAATGGTGAACATCAACAAAGGGGGAGGAGGATCGGCTGTGTTCATGCGGTCCGACCTCCTCCTGTTAATTTGATAACAGGTAGCCAAATATTTAACGATGAATGAAAATAATAATTACATCGTAAAAACACACCCCTACCTTGAAGTAGTTGTCGAAAGAAGATTGTTGTGGGAAACAGCGTCGCGAGGTAAAGTTCCGTACGTGCTTGACGGAGAACGTCTGAGGTGGAGCGGCGTCTCACACCGGCTGCGGAGAGGAGAAGAAAGGCACGACGATCACTCCTTGCGGTGATGGTATTTTTCGTTGAGGTCTTGACATTATTCACATTCTTCAAAATGGAAGATGACGTTCTTCAAGACTAGAGCCCTCCTCTCCAAAAAAAAACTCCACACAATGATTCAACAATAACAAAATGAGGCTTTGCCTAATTTTATTACTCAGGCCAACCTTTTTCAAAACTCAAATTGAATTCACGAAATTAATTAACATGCGTTGTCCAATTAATTAGGTGTTTTATTGGCATGTATTTTAATGTGGAAGAGTGGGAGAGTTACAAAATTAATTGCTAGAGGGGAATTTAATAGGGTGTTGGGGAAATTGAAGGAGGTGGGGGATCGTGTGGGCCCCACCCCAACTTCCTCACATCTTCCTTTCCAATAACACTTAAACCATCAATAAAGGAATAAAAATAAAATTGTAAAACAATTATATTTTTATTCCTCACATTTTTAACATCTTCTCCCGAGCAAATGCAACTCCAGAAAAAGTCTTCATAAGAAATTACTGGCGCTGCAGTTTCATCGGCGTCCTCAGATTTCAATTCCGATCGCCGGTTCAAAAGTTAGGAAAACCTGCTCGTTCATTCACTGAACGTACCCGAGCTAAACTTTGGAAAATAATTCCGGGCACACCGGGCCTCGGAATCCGGTGCGGCCAGAAACTGCATACTCATAAAAATTCCAAAGAAATTAAGAAAAAAAATTCCTTGAAATTTATGGGTCTTTACATTATTCATATGTAATGCTTTCATGGATCACGTTTCTGATTTTCATATGATTCATGTCTTATGAACTCTTAATCATTATTACTTGATTCATATTTACAATCTTTTATATGTATGGAATGACCTTATAAGGATTAAATCAGGTTATCATACCCTTATGTTCATCTTATGGTTATTTATTTTCTTTATTTACACTTATTGAGAACTCAAGCTCACCCACTTCATATGATTCCTTTCCCCATGTTATGAAGAATTTTTTTATGTATAATTTCTAAGGGGAAGATCTTTTTGGGATGCATTGAAGATCCTTTAATGAGTTATAATATTTTTCTTCCATGTTTCCAAAGGCACTAAATAAACACCTTCATTGAGAATTTTGTTTTTGTAATATATTAAGTGTTCTAAAAATGTGATGTAATGTCTATTTACATCAAGACTATGTAATTATACTTATCATCCACTTTATAACTGCTAATGTCTTATTTGACTCTAGATCTACCCACTCTATCAAATAAAAAGAAATTTTTAAGGGTATCAATATTCCACAATAATTATTAGATATGAAATCACTAGTGAAGGCCCCTAACGTTATGATGATCACTTCTCAAGTCTATGATTCTTAACTGGTTGACGTTCAAGGTAATTTTCTTCCTACAATTCTTTTCATTATTCCATTGGTTGAATTTAATGTCATATTAAGTATGGAATGGATTTCTCTACATAAACCTCAGATAAATCTTCAAGGAAGGGATGTTATTTTTAATATTTCACACCATCCTATAATCATATATCAATATAAAAATAATTTTGAAATTCCTATGGAGATTAAATTCATTGTATGGGTCCTAATTACCATTCAAAAAGCGTGTTTATCTCAAACGTTTAGGAAGAAACTTGAAATCAATTATGTGTCTATTGTTTAATAATTTTTGGATGTATTTCCAAAACAATTTCCTAGATTTCCTCCAAATATTTATGTTGAGTACTTCATATAACTCACAATAAGAACCACGCCTATTTAAAATACTCCCTATGGAATGGATGCAATGGAGTTGCTAGAATTAGAGAAGTAACCCCAAGAAAACATTGACATGGGATTCATTTAGCCATGTGTTTCACTATGTGGTTCACCAATTCTTTTTGTAAAAAAGAAATATGGATAAATTTGACTCTATGTTGATTATTGAGATTTTTATGAGATCAAAATCAAAAAAAGTATATGTTCCCCATATTGATAATTTTTTGGTCGATTTTTCTAATCTCTATACTTTTTAAATATTGGTCTTCGTTCTAGATATCATCAATTGGGGGTTGAGAAAGTGGATATACCAATGATGGAAATATATACAGGGTATGAACACTATGAATATATAGTTATTCCTTTTAGCCTCATTAATTTCCCTTATATATTAATATATTTAATGAATATAGTCTTTAGATATTTCCATGGTCATTTTGTGGTAGTCTGTATAGATGATATTCTCATCTATTCAAATATTAAGGCAGAGCATGAATACGGCTTGAGAATTGTATTAATAAACCTAATGAAGCTGGTGAACGAAAAAATTAATAAATTTAAATCCCTATTAAAAAAATTGGTCCACATAATGTTAAACTAGGATATATAAGCAGATCTATCAAAGATGAAGTCTATTGATCATTGTCCTATACCAACAATGGAATCAAAGATCCATACTTTTTTTGGATTAGCTGGATATTATCGACAGTTTTTGTATAATTTATCATAATAATATATTCTTATGACTAAGTTAACTAAGATGGTAAACAAGTCCCTTTGGACATATAAATGTGATGAAAATTTCAAGGAAGTAAAGAGAATTTTATTCAGTGCACCTATGCGTATATTTCCATGTACCGTAAAAGGGTTTGAAATCTATAGTGACACATCCAAGAAAATATTGGGATGCGTTCTTTTGAAAAATTACATGGTTTTAGATTATACCTCCTGATAATTGAAGATTCATGAAAATGATTTCCCAACACATTATTTGGAGTTAGATGTGGTATATTTTTTATTAAGGATATCGTGGAATTATCATTATGGAGAAAATAGTGTTATGTATTCCATTAATAACTATTTGAGTTATATATTCCAACAGGATTTAAACATTCCCCAGTGAATATGGTTAGAGAAAAAATTAATTATGAATCTTCAATATATTATTACCATGGGAAAGATAATTATGTGGATGATGCTTTGAGTCGAATGGATTGTGCTAGATTATCCATGATAAGGATCACAAATGATCCAATATTTCTGGATTTGAAAAGGATATACCTTAAAATAATGAAGAAAGAGTAAAAATATTTTCTTGATTAATTAAATTTTTACCCATACATCAAAGTGAATATTAAATAGCTTCATAAGAAAGATGCAGAGCTGAAAAATAGGGTTAAAAATGATCCTAATTTTAATATTGATAAGTATTTAATGATATGGTTCGTGAACCATTTATGTGTTTTATCTATACCATATTTGAATAATGATAAATTAGAGGAATCTCGTAGTTCTTAATTATCTATTCATTATGTATGTTTGAAGATGTATAGATATTTGAAAGAATACTTTTGTTATGATGGTATGAAGAGAGATATCACATAGTTTTTGTCTCAATTCTTGGTATTACAAAAAGTTAAGGATGAATGAAAACGTATAAGGGTATGTTACAACCATTTCACATACCATGATGGAAATGGAAAAACATAACCATGGATTATATTGTAGGACTCACCTGAAAATCTAATCGTAATAATTCTATATTGGTGGTAGTCGGTCACCTTATAAATTCTGTGCACATTGTAACTATCAGATAAGACATATCTCTAGATCGTCTTGAAAATATATACATTAATGAAGTTGTAAGGTTTTATGGAGTACCAAATTCTATTATATCTGATTACTATTTGATTTTTACCCTAAGGTTGTGGAGAATTATTTACAAATCCCTAGATGCAGAATTGAGTTTTATCACTACTTATCATCCTCAGATAGATGGTTAGGGGAAAGATAAATTCAAACCCTAGAGTATATTATGAAATCTTTTTCATTTGATTTAAATAGGGAAAAATATAAAAACCATCATCTTTATAGGTTTTCTTACAAAAATTTCTTTCAATCAATAATTCGTATGGCTCCTTATGAATCCCTCTTTGGAAAGAAATGTAGAGATCCAATGTTCTAGAATGGAGCTAGAGAAAAAAATTATTATGACATGGGATAGTTGATGAAATGGAAGAGAAGAATAAAACCATTATGTAGTATATAAAGGAAAATAAATGTTTGAAGATAATTTATACTAATAACAATCACTGTGATTTAGAAGTTTTTTCAGTGAAAAGGTGTTTCTATGAATCTCTCTTTGTAAGAAGGTTATGATATTTGAAATGAAAGGGCCATTGAGCACTATGTATATTGGACCTTTCAAGATCCCTGATTGAGTATGGATAGTTACTTATCACTTTTAATTCCAAAAAATCTCTCAATCCTGTGATGTGTTCCATGTATCTCTTTGGTGGATGTACATACCCGAACCTTCACATATACTAAACAAAAAGGTCATACTGTTGGAGTAGGATCTTTCTTATGTGGAAGAACCATTTGAAATTATGGATCTTGAAGATAATATTCTATAAAATAAAATCTCTCACTTATTCTACGTTTAGTGGAGTATCCACTAGGTAGAGGAAGATACATGGGATATTGAGGATATGATAAGGCAGGAGTATCCACATTTTTTCATCAATGTGATGAATTTTAAGGGAGAAATTATTTTTAATGTGGGTAGAATATAAAACCCTGAGTTTTAAAGAACCAATTTTTTCAAATAAATTAAATTTATTTGATGTCGTGCATTGAACTCTACAGAGTGTTAATCGTTCATTAAAATATTCACCAATTTAATCTTTTAGTTCGCACAATACTAACTTGGAATACATTTTGCGCGCCACTAAGTTTTAATAAAAAAATGAAATATTATTCATCATTTATTTAAACACGATTATTTTAACCTTGTAATTAAAATTATACTATGAATAGAAATAACAATATTTTTATATAATTTTTTAAAATAAATAAATCATATTGATTATAAAATACAAATTTTTTGGTAAAGTCTATAAGTTTTGAAAATACTATTTTCCCAAATGACATTCTTTTTATATCCTTCTGTGAAAAAAAATAAAATTTATTTTTGACGATAATAAATTTAATTTTATAAATCAGACATAATTTTTTAATTCAAAATGTAAAAATTATCATACGATGATTTTTTTGGATTTTTATAAAATATTTAATTTTTTTTGATGAATTGTGAAAATAATGAATTTTAATTGAAAATTTCCTCTTCACCTAATATATTTATATAGTTAAATTATATTAAATTATATTTTTATGTAAAATTATTTCAATAATAAATCAATAAATCCAATTTATGTTATTGGAATCAATTTCACATATAAATTGTATATAAAAACATTATAAACTATTGAAACTATTCACTTTAAAAAACCATCATCTCATCCCATCATTAGGATTAATTTTAAATAAATGTTTACCACTTATGTGAAGGGAATATGGAAAAATTGATTCCATATTTGGAGTCATAATAATATAAAATTTCTAACAAGTGAAAATTAATTTTTTTTTCAATGTCATTAGTGACATCGGTTAAAATTAATTACAGCCATTAAGGTAAAAATTGCCTTAGTTAGTGGTTAAATATAAATCATAAAGTGTAAAAAAGAACCTAAACTAGACTAAAATCCATTAGAATGAAATATTTAGACCTTAAAACTTAATTTCTAAAACATGGATCATTATTTTAGGAAATTTATTTCAGTGATACCTCCCAATTGTGTTTACAATTTTGTTATTTACAAGCTTTCCCCTCACCTCTCTTATAAAATGCCACCAACTCTCCCCAATCTTCACAACTCACAAGAATCTTTTCTCAACAAAATCATGCACAAATAAACCCTCATATTCCCTCCCTTCATTTTATAAGCCTCATATTTGGCCAAAATCCAACCATGGAATCCCTTTGGTTCAAACCTAAAGGAGAAACCCGAATAAGAGGCGATGCTCTTCAATAAATGTTTTTATTTTATTTCTTAAAATAACCATCTCAATTGTTTATACATTATGATTATATAATAACCTCATTGAACTAAATTATCACATATTTTATTATGTTAAGGTTAATGCATAAAAATTCACACACTTCTATCAAATGGGATGCACAATCATCATTCTTGTTTATGGCAGACTACCGCCTCACGAACCAATGTTATTCATTCTTCCATTACAAAAATTCAAGGTTGGTAATAATGATGGATTTCTAGTTTATATATAATATTTTCCTATTATTTTATTATTATTCTATAATTTTTATATGACACCTACGGTTATACTTTTCTTTTTGTGGGAATATGATAATTTTGTTCTTTTGTACGGCAGACTATCACCTCGCAGAGCGAGGTGATTCATTCACTCTTTACATTGAATGTGTTAAGTATGGTTTTAATAAAATTATTTTATATATATGACATAAAAATTATTTTATAATGATGATATATCATATTTTACCATTCTTTTAATCCACCTAGAAAATTAAAATTGCATTCATTCGTACGAACGGTCTACTATTTCCATGAATGGCCTATTACATTTCCTACTTCTATATTTTTTAGATTATTATAAATAATTATATAATTAATATATATATATATGATATTTTTTCATTTTTATCGTTATTTATTTGATTAAATCATTATCTATGCATGAGGACCATGAATTACAAGTCAAAACATGTACGAAAAAAAGTATGGTTAGTACCAAAATTAGATTTAACAAGGAATTGAAAATAAATGAGAAATATAAAGTAAAAAAGTAAATAATATAAGGTATTATATATATGAATATGGTTATATTATAGGTTTATAATAAACTTATTTTTTTATATAGAAGTTTTGAATAGTAAAATGAGATTCAATACTTAAGGTAAAGGGATATCATGTCTCCCTTTTATTTCTGTGAGACTTATGCCATATTCAACACTCATTTAATTTATGTGGTGTGTATAATTACCAATGACATATTATATCATGAATTTAATTTATTTAATGATATTAAATGTTTCAATTTATTTTACTATTTCATGGTTCTCATCATTCAGAGTTTACTCATGTAGTATGGGATTTCTATCTAACTTTGTAATTTTGTTCTACACATGCTATATGCACCACCTATTTCTTCTATGTGGTGTATATATTGGACATTATTTTACTTTATGATGATTTTGACCATATTTATTGGTATTTTCATATCAATTTGAGTATCTATCCTACATGTATTTTATGGTATAAAAATTACCAAACTGATAAATTAATTTTTTCTCAATTTTCCTTCTTTGAGACACATGTTATGTTATGCACCAGCATTTTTTAATGAGGTGTATATAATTAATCTTTGAAATATTATATCATTAATCTCATTAATTTAATTATATTTTAATATTAATTTAATGTTATTATTTCATGGTTATTCTAATTCATTATTACCAAAGTGTTTTGAGTTATTGCTATAATCTCATCAACTATAGGGATTGTTTACGATTATGGTTCCATTGATGAAATAGTATGATCCATCACTCAATAAATCTCATGAAATTTATTATAATCAGGTTATTCATGATATATTCATGTAATAGGACCATTATTCACCCTTTGATAAATATTATAACTAATAAAGTGTTTGTAAGAAAATCCAAATTTACATATCTCTTTGGATGGAAATCTGTTTTCCCCCAAAACCATTTTTTTAAAATGTATTCAGAAATGTACTAACAAGATTTTTTAAAATTAATTTATTCCAATTTTATACCTTTTTAAAAAGAAATATAATATGAGTCTTTTTTTTTTCTTCTGATTAATGATTTTCTAGATTATACTCATATTATGTAAGGAATCTTTGTTTTAACATGTACGACATGGATGGAATTATCCACTACCAAGACCAATAATTTCTTCAAATATTCCTTTATGGGTATTAAAGAATATTATTATAGATAAAAATAGACAATTTTTTAAGATAATTTTTTTCATTTTCAAATTTATTTTCAATGAAAAGTATTTCAAAATGTATCACAATTAAAAAAAATCAAATAATGAAGGATATTTTACTCAATAAATGTATTAATTGATCTTTTAAATTATTATACATCTAAAATTACATCCATTGGTTTTATTCATGACTTTATGGGAATATAATGCATGGGTACCATTCATATTTTTCAATTAATGGTTTATGTTTTTATGGCATAATGTTTACAAAACTCATTTCTCTTCCATAGGTCATATGATTACGAAACCCTCTACATTTCACAGGTTATGCTAGGATGAAATGATCATTAAAACCTATCTCTTTTTAGCAGGTTAAGATATGATGAATAATTTATGATACCAATTTCATTTCTTGGTTTATGATATGATATTTATGTTGTTTATGATGCATGTCTATTTTTATGGTCCATGATATAATGAATGTTTTATTATATTGTAGAACACGTATGTATGATTTCATTATGTGATGGGTGAGACCTATATCACCCTCTAATTAATTAGGTAATTATTTACATCTCATGAGATATAAAATGTTGGAACCGGGAGTGAACCCGATTCAGTAAAGGTCTTTGTTTGTTAAGATGTTCTTATGAGTAAAAATTGACTACTAAAATGGTTTTGGGAGTGAACCCATTCTACCAAGAAAGACTTGGCAGTGAGCCTTATCTTCTACAAAAATAATTTTATATTATTATGTGTCTACCACAATTCCATATCTTGTTCATATGTTATGATTTAATGGCTTATTCTCTTGATTCCTTTATTATTCATGTTTATTGAACTGAAAATCTTTATTGCATAACTATAGATTATGATCTTTGATATATAGGATATTAACTAATATTGTTATGATCATGTTATGTCCGTATTATGATGATTATGCTTACATATATCCCATGTTTACCCATGTTTATCATTTGAGTTCACCCTTTATTATGTTTCCTTTCCCCAGGTTATAAAGAAATGTATTATGTATGATGTGTCTAAGAAGGATTCAAGTCTTGGAAAACTAGCGGGAGACAATGTATCTCACTTAAGCACTATTATTTATGTTTCCATGTTTCCAATGGAATTAAAATAATATGGTCTTAGAGCATGTGTTTGTGTAATTTAATAAATGTTCTACAAAAATGATGTAATGTCAATATATGAGAAGCATGGGTCACTATAGCACATGGGGTGTGAGGGAAGCCCTAGGTGGAGGTTTTGATGATGCCAGGTGGAAGAGATGTGATGATATAAGTGGATCCAAAATTGACCCACGGGTTTGGGTCTTTGGGTGTGTTTCCTACATATTAGCTTTCCGGGTTAGGTTTAAGGATTACCTCTCGATATAAGTAATTGTCCTTAATTATTAATAATTTGATGTTATTATTAAATAATTAGTAATAACAATGTATAACTAGATAAAAATAATCTTAATTAATAATAAAAATCACAATTATTAGTATTTAATTATAGTTACCATAAATTAATTATTCATTAATCATTATTAGGATTAATTATAATTAATTAATGATATATCGAGACAATTTAAAATTAATTAGAAATAATTATATATAATTGGATATATCTACTAGTAATATTAATAATTAATTAAAATTAATATAAATTAGTAATAATTACCTATAATTAGCATAAAATAAAAAATATATTCAACATTTAGAGTAATTACAATTAGTTAACAACAATTAACAGTAATTATGATTTAGTTATTAACAATGGGGATCAATTAGATATAACTAACCATAATTGGTAATAATTTAAAATAACTAGTAGTAATTAGTAATAATTTACAGTAACTAGTATAAAATAACAATTAATTAATCATCATTATGTGAAATTAAAATTAATTCATATTATTTTGAGGTAATTAATAATTAATTGCTAATAATGATTTTTAATTAGATATTATTATTTTTAATTAGTAAAAATTAATCATAATTTGTAGTAATTAGTAATATATTAATATAATTTCCGTAAATTAATAATTAATTAATCATAATATGGTGTAATTATAATTAATTTTAAATTATTATATGTGATTATTAATAATGATGTTTAGTCAGATATAAATGATCCTAATTATTAATGTTTATTATTATTTATTAATACCTATAAATAGTTAATAATTATTAGAATAAATTAAAAATTAATTAATCATTATTATGAGAAATTTTATTTTATTAACAAATAATTAAGGGTAATTTATAATTAATTAGTAATAATGAGTTTTAATAAGCATTAACTAATAACAACTAGTAATTATAAATCATAGTTATTAATAATTGGTAATAATTAATAGTAATTAGTATAAATTAATAATAAATTAACCATTCATAGGATCAGTTGGAGTTATTTAATAATAATAATAATTAATTAATTATAAACTGGTACTAATGAGGAGTGATCAGGACTTTCTAATCAAAATTATAAATAGTAATTAGATATAATTAATATTCTTTAAAATTAGATGAAATATAATCATTCATAAGTATAAATTACTTATTCAATTATACATTTAATGGGAATAACTTTTTTCTGTAAATTGCTTCATAAAATTGATATATTATGTATATTTGAAGTTATATGAATTTTATTTTAATAATATTTAAATTATTTAAATTAATGTTTTGATTTGTTTTCCAATTACATGTTTAAAATTATATGTTAGTTATGATTCATACAAATTTAGTTCTTGTATTTTATTGTAATAAATATTTCTCTTGAGTATTAATCTTTGAGTAGTGGGACTTTGGTTTAGGCTACACTAACGTGGGGAGTTTTATTCATTCAAAAAAGATATTAGTTGGAAATTGGTCACACCATAATTACTCAGGTGTAAATTCTTATTTTATAAGCTTCTAAACATTTATATAAATGGGTTTTATTCACCCAATGCGTAATATGGATTTTCATATGTGCGAATACTATAATCATTAACATTGGGTGAGTAACACAAATAATAAATTTTCATATAAGTTATAAATTAATTTTATTTTACCGTATTAATTTAGTTAATTGTACAGGATAAAAAATTAAACCATTAGAAACATTTATAAATATAGAGAGAGTATAAAAAAGATACTATGGACCGGTAAAAATTCATTCTATATGAAATACTTCATAACACAAGTAATAATATCACATAAATAAGAATGTTCTCCTATATATACTATACTACACACATCACCATCAATGTTAGGAAATATATCACCATGCTAGATAAATAGTCATAATGTGCATATTTATTGGGAGAAGATCATCATCACAAAAATCATTATGTATTTGGTTCATTGTGTTATAGAATATAATCATTTTTAGAGAAGGTTAATGTAGTGATTAGAAGGGATCTATATTGTAAATTTTTATATTTACAACTATATGATGTGAATACCAAATGGATAAGTGTTATTTATATTTTGATCTTGGGAAAAGAAATGGAATCATGAACACAAATATTATTTTTTGGATAAATTCCATCTTCAAGGTGTTATGGAAATTACCTATAATTAACATAGTTTATGAGACATTCCATCATTGCATGAAGTACTATGTTAAAAGAGGAAGGAAAAATAATTAAGTTATTCACCATGCTATATATTTTCATATCCGACCAAAGGGTTTAAGTATTATTTAGTCAGTCAGTCTACCATTCTACAATGTATTCTCAGACTTCACTATAGAGGTTTTTATGCTAATTTGTTGAATTCAAGAAAAAGAAGTTCCAGAACTCTATTTGTGGCACTAAATGATGCAGGGGTAGTAGAAAATAATTTTTTAAATAATGTTGATGAATGTAAATTTATAGAGGTATGGAAGAAGATGTAGGATGATCTCCAAAGAATACATTATAAATTAGACAATATATATTGAGTTGTTATAATCATCAGTCTATTGAAAGTTTTCTTTTTCGATTCATAGTTTACTGAAAATATTGAATAGTGTTTAAATTTTTGTAAGTGGATTATCTCATCAATAAAATAGAAAGTGGGGTCACATTTATAATAATAGATCTATTTATAAGTCTTCATCTATTTCTATGTAGATTTCCAGTATTTATTTCTATTGAAAAAATGATGTTTCATCTCTTAATCCAATTATTTTATTATTCCTCCCATGGAGTTGATTATATGTTTTTTAATTCCATTTAATTACTTTTTCTTCCTTTTTTTTACCTTCTCATGGTATTATTTGTGTATATGGATATTTGGTAAGGAGATTACAGATCCCAATTTAATATCTTGGTTTTTGACACCATGGGTCAATTATTTTGGAATATATAAAGCTCTGTTCCTTATTTGAGGCTTCTATAGAATAGAATCTGTATTATATGTTTTTGGACCAATATGAGGTGTTAGATCTTATTTTAAGTGTTTATAGTGGTCATACTATGATGATGAGTTCAGATCTCAGTGTCGATCATCATTCTATTCTTCTCATTGAATGAAAGTTCTACTAATACATCACTGATCCCTTTAAAAAAATTTATTTATTAAGAGTTAATTGATTCTAGCAGGTTATTTTTGAAAGTGGGTAAATTATAGATTGAATAATTTTATAAGACATAATTCATATTCTATAGGTTACAGATAGAATACTACATGTTCCAAAGAGATTTTTACGTTCTGTTGAAGGGATTCAAACTATAAGTGATGTAAAAATATTAATGGGAAAGGATTGATCAGAAAGCAATGGAGGTGATTTTGATTCCATTGGATCATAACATGGTAATTAATATCTAATAGGTGGAGACGACATCTGACTTGATGACTACACTTTCCAAAATATATGAGAATCCAAATGAATAATTTTTTTATGATATGGTGATTGTTCAACATGAAAACATTGGATGGAATTTATGTGGTGGATCATAAAAATGACTTAAGTGTGACTCAAATATATCTTTATTCCATTTTTAAAAAAATTTATTGGCTTAGTTATGAAATTTACCCTTTTATAATTGATTTGGAATTTATAAAATATGATGGTTACTGGCGTGAGATGTTCTAGTGGTATGGAAACCCATTCACTGTTTATAAAAGCATCCTATTTTTATTATGGGGTTTTATATTTAATGTAAATTAAATAGAAGGAGAATGGGAAGTGAGAGATAAGTTGATGTAATTTGGTCATGCCATGATTTATATTCAATCATTAAGGTGAGAAAATACATCTGATGATAGATTATAGAGACCTAAGGGTTTATTCAAAAAGATATGATTTAGGAAGTTCATACATAAATCATATTTCAAAATAAATTAGTAGTTTGGTGTTGAGTGTAACTAGTCTTCATGATTCAATGATAATTTAATCCAAGGATTATTTTCACTCTATGTCCAGGAGTAGGAGTATGAGAAAGTATGTTTCTAGAATATTTGATAGGAATCACCTTATAGATAGTGAAACTCTCAATATTATTGTTGGAGATTGGATAATAGAACCTAATACATTATTTTTTAGAATACGTTACTATTTTGAGGATTGAATATTAATATTAATATCTTATGAATTAATGATTTTTATTTTTCATTAAATTTATTTGATAATGGCATAGAGTATCTATCTCATTTATGTTCTCAGATGTTTCCCTCTTTGATGATAACCTTGAAATTACATAATGATAATTTTTAAAATAGTCCTATGGTATAACAATGTACAATAATTGGTAATATGTTATATATATCATCATGTTCGAGTATACTCATAAGTGTATGCGGATTTTTAACCGGATGTTTTCACTTGGTAATATCTCAGATGGGATATTATAAGAAAAAACTTGAAAGAATGAATTCTATAGGATCTTTTGTTATCTAATATCTTTATCTATGAGCATGTGTAATGGTCTTTATGTATTAAGATACTACATATACAAAAAACTATTTATCATGTTTTAGGGAAAGAATTTTTTTAAAATAAATGTACATCATAATTATTTTTAGGTTTGGTTCAACATGGCCATAGGAAACATTCACAAAAAAATAGTATCTTTATGAGATTCTATTATGATATTTTAGAAATTCTTATTGAAGAAAAAGAGTGATCTTGGTGAAGATTAAAAAATCACAAAGTTTGATTATTGTAAAATATCTTATCAAAGTAATATTTTATCATATATATAGAGTAAAGGTTATAACTAACTCACATTTTCTTATACACATCAATTTCATGATGGTAGTAAATTGAATATCAATGACGTTTATTATAAGTATTGAAAAAATTCTATTATTACTTTCAAAACATATTTTATAAATAGAAGTGAACAACTAATTATGTGTGATCAATATTTTCTAATGTATATCATATAAATTTTGATATGAAAAGAATCAATTAGACCACTTCCACAATTATTTTTTGAAAATGATTGTTAAAATATTTACTTAGCTACAAACTTACATCCAAACACTAAGTTGAATCTAAGATAATGATCCTAAAACTACTAAGAATATTAACATCTTGTAATGATTGAATATATTTCCCTAAAGAAATCCTATATCATTGAAGATAGTGTTATAAGATTTAAAATTCCATTTTTAAGGATCTAGATGCACATGAATTGGAATAGGAATACTAGACTCCATTGAGATTAGTGGGAGGAGTATATCCAATGAATCATAATTTTTAGGAATTCATAACCAAATAGGAAGTTTATGTTCCCCATGGGGGTGATACATATATTGTTATATAATAATATATATTCTTATAATGAAGCCGAAAATTGTAATATAATGCAGTTGAAAAGTATGTTTAAATTCTAGTGACAAATTCCATGTATCAAAATAAAGGTATTCCATATGTTGAATTATTCTAATACCTAATACTGCTGGAGATTATTCAATGAAAACTTCACAGGTATGTTAGAAGATGTTACAAATATAGCATGAGAGATTATGGAGAGATTATTCTATGAAAAAACATATTCACCACTCATCATGACTCAAATCCTCTTTGAATTATACTTTTCCTAGAATATCAATATCATCATAATAGTGTACTGTTGATAGTAAAGTTCACCTCGTTTAGAGAAATTCTTATGGAAGTTTTCTATATGACATAACCAAAAGGAGGCCCTTTTGTATGTCTCTACTGTGAATAACTAAAAGGGTTGTTGACATCAATATATAGCAATAATATATGTAGAATACATAAATTCATTTATGAGTAAATAATCTTAGTGATAATTGAATATTCATTTTTAAATTATTGAATGACATGTGTATAAAATTGTTTAGTGGGAGTGCTATTATGATTCAACATAGATATGTTAATAATATATAGGAAACAAATTTTTTTTCTTTCTAGTTTGTTAAGACTATAGAATGAAATTTGTACAAGTTTGACATAATATTACAATTTTCTTATGGAGAACATGATATATAAAATGAATCAATGAGTTTTATATATCTAGTAGTAGTACAAATATTATTATACTATTGAAAAGTACAAGTGAAAAAAATTAAAGATCGAATTCTTGTTGTCATATAATCCGTCCAGTAGAAAATTTATGGGGTATAGAAATAGATTTTAGAGATTGAAATAATTTCACAACCATAGGTGATAGGAATTCATCCCATGTTCTATGATAGGTATTTACATTTGATATTACCTATGAATTAATCAAAATAGGTTAATATCAAATAGGTCTAACATAATTTCATATAATTTCTATTATAAATATCTAACAATTCATGGAAAAGTATAACAGAATGAATTATTGGTGGTGGGGGAAGTGGGAATATTAGTGATCAAGGGAATTGAAAATTTTTCTCTATTTTGTTCAGTTTGATCTGGTATCACTGATATAGCTATAGTAATATACAAGAAAAAAATTATTATATCTAGTTTTTTTCATATCTACAATATTCAAGTATGGTGAGGCTTCTAATGCAGCTTAAAACATAGTTCAGCGACATCCTATTCTAATTTTCTATCATACCAAATTAAATCTATTTATCATTTTTTGATAACATTTTACAATGAATTTATTCAGGGTTTTAGGATTATGTCTTTGTTACAAGAGTTGGATACTCAATTATATGTCCACTCAAGTGATTTTCTCAATATAGTAATGTTATATTAAAAACGTTTCATTTCAAAAACACATGATGTTACTAATTCTAGTCACATAAACGTGGTATGCCTAGAAGTTTTATCCATACATAGAAGAATCATTTTTTATCTGAGGATTAACTAGACGTTAACGATCAGATCTTGAGAAAGTGGTTTTTTGTTGGATTTGGTTCCCTAGAATAAACTACTTGGATTATATATTGAATGAATATTTGGAGGAGGTAATATTAATATAAATATCTTGTCACATGTTTGTTATTCATCTACATTACATTGATGTGATAATTTCCTAGATGATATATCACATTGATAAGGCTATAGAAGTTACCCACTATGATGAGAATCGTGAAATTATATGAGGATATTATTTAAAATTGTTTTATAATCAGATTATTTATTATGATAGGGAACATAGTATATAGATCATTAGGAGTATGTACTCATAAAAGGATGATGATTCTTATCATGATTTTCACACTTGGTAACCTCTAAGATGGGAAATCAGGATAATAGTCATGCTAGTAGGAATTTTACATGTTTTGGTGTCATTAGATATTCCTATCTATGAGCATGTGTGATTTCCCTTAGACATTATGATTATAATTAATTCATGTCTTTAATCATGCACTTATATTTACTAACCAAAAATGTTATGATATATATTAGTGACAAATAGGGTATATTGGGTGTATCATGACTTACATGTTATTAATGGATAAGTTCAAGAATGATTTTTCCCATTCATATTAATAAATTTTGATGCCTTAGACCTTTTATTTAAATATAACTATCACTTAAATTAAATGGTTTTGGTGTATCGAATTTTATTATAGTTAGTCAAAAAAATATGTATCTAGAAGATATCTTAATGAGACGGATGGGAAACATTCTTGATGAGATATTTAGACATATAAATTATGTCACAAAGTGATCATTATTATGTGGTTTTAGACAATGTGACATTAATTTATTTATCTTGTGTGCCCTGAACGATTTCTAGATTGTAATATTAGACATCAGATATACCAACCTAATTCCAATGACAATGAATCCTAGAGGACCATGCACTAAGTACTTCAATTAATCATGATTAAATTCTAAACTAATTTAATTAATGGAATAAATATTATACTCAAGGTCGATGATTGATTTTATTCATTTTTTATTGATATATAATATTTATAAGGTAATAAATTATTATTTATTTACAAATAAATAATTTATTTGACAAAAATAATATATAATAAATATTTATTATCTTGTTGTTGAATCACATATTTTTATTATTTATTGAATATTTAATAAATATTTATTGACTAGATTGGTAATGAAACATTTACTTAAGTGAATAAAATATAAATTTGGGTATTCAATAATAATGCGGAGATTGAGAGGACCAAGATTGCATTTGGTGGTGTATATTCAGTTACGTGATAGTAAATTAATATTTTCCAGTTCATAATTTAGCATGACCCATTAAATAATAATAAAATTATTATTATTATTATTATACTGGATGAGGATTGTTATAATATTATAGTATTATTGTAGGGTTGGTACAGGGTTAAATAGTTTTTTTTAATTTAAACCCTAAATCTATAAATAGATGGTTGTTTTTATTTTACAAAATTAATCAAAAATTGAGAATATAGAATCATTGTGCACAACAAAAATATATCATTATTTTTGTCTCTCTCTATCCCTCTAATTAATCCTATATTCCACTCAAGATTGTTAAGAACTCCTTCATGATCGTAGGAACTTGGATTGATCAAGAAGAAAAATAAAATAAAATTATTTCATCGCATTAGAACTTAAAAATTAATTGGCATTTATTAGATATCAATAGAGGAAAGGTGTATCATCGCTAGAGGGATTCTAAACTTTAATCATTATATTGAAATAATGGTAATCTAAAATTATTTATGAAAGGTCAATAATGACTTCAAATAAAGGATCATAAGATAATGTGGACATCTATTCCAATCATAAAAAATATTTATTATAAATTTAACATGAAAGATCATCTCTTAAAGTTTTAAGAAACTCTAAATTAAAATAAATATTATTTTCATACCAAAAAAAGGTGATTCGGATATGTACAAAAATTGAAATTTTGGGAAAGTAAATTTTTTTAATCCAAATTTAAATGGAATAATTTTTTGAGATTAAAGGTTTTTGACACATATAGGGGTTACAAAAGATCCTGATCTTTATTGAATGGTTGTTTGGCATGATTTTTTGTAGTATGATTGAAAATAGCATATGGAAAGTGATGGATATTCACACAAAATGGGTGACTTGTATCTCATTAATACCTAGAATCATATCATATGTTATTCATTAGATTAATATCATGTACTACAATATATATTTCTTATAATAGAAGCATGGGATTCTTCTCTTGAGAATATCATATAGTATGATAAGGCTTGCGATATGATTTCCATGTGAGTGAATTCATCTTTTCACTACCTCCAACATGGCTTACTTGGTTTTTTATCCATGAAATGGATTATTTATCAGATTTGTAATGTCCCAGACCAGAATGCCACCTAAAACGGTGCCCCGATCCCAGTTAGTCACAAGGCATCAAGCGTATCTCCACAACCACCAGAGGTTGCCGACTAGCAGCGAGGTCCTAAGTGATTCAATGGGGAGACTATTCCCTCATTACAAAAGTATCACAGTGGAAGTCAAATACATAAAATAGAATAAGAAAAATAAATCGTAGACTACTGAATGTCAGACAAGACAAGTATACATATCAATAACCATAAGGATCTCATATACAAAATGATGCAGATGGTAAAAGTTTCTAGATAGTATCCAAAATAGTAAGTGGCAATGAAATACAATACAAGTATCCCAAAAATAACAAAAACCCAAAAAGGTATCCCAGCATCACAAGCCTCACCTTGGTCCCAAGCTCCCCTACTCCAAATCCATAGTCAACAACCTATAATTGGGTGTTTTCCCCTATCATCACCTATAATCGTATAATCTATTTGGGTCCCAAAGAGGCTCAAATAGGGTGTTAGATAAACATCTAAGTAGGAAACCACCCAGGTCTATACAGTTCTAACAGCAATTCTAAAAGTGCTTGCATGTGTAAACAACTGGTAAGTAAGTGCATATACCCATGGAATAAGTCTACTATAACAAGTAAAACTGAACATACCTCAAGGATACATACAATAGAGATTCAATTCCTAAAAAGGTAGCTATAACTAGGTAAAAAAGAAAGTCACATGGCCATGCCATACATCCATCTTTATCCTATAACCAAAACAACACTGTATAGAGTCGTCAAGTATCCCAGGTCCATGCCGTAAAATGAATTGTAGACCCTAAGGTTCAGATCCAAGGTGTCAACAGAACAAGGAATCCAAGTAATAAATATCTAGACCAGAGAGGGAAGGATACAAAGATCATGTCCAAGGCTTCCCATAAAATCCCATGGGAATCCCTGGTGGAAACTCAGTTAGGCACTGGTTGGGGTCCTATGCAATTCAATATAAATTCATACATGAGCCTAAGCAAGTCGGATCCATGGGGTAGCAAGGCCCAAGGCATCCCATGGAATCAAGACCTAAGGGGAAGAGTCATCCCAAGGTGTCCACTATCACGTTCCAAATCCATGGAGATCAGTCCATGGCATCTATCAAACCAATAATTCAAACATTCAATCATTCAAAATAGGCATTAATAACTAGGTAATTATACCCACTCACTCCAACAAGCACAAGCTATGAGTATACCCACTCATGCAAACAATTTACCAAAAGAATATGGGTTTACGCTCCCATATTAATCATTTAACAAACCATTAGTCATTTAAATATACGTATACCCACCCATATAAACACATTCCATTTAAGCCAAGCTATCAACATAAATGAGGCATAACATGATATTCAGTAAGCAAGGAGGTAGTATATCTCCTGAACTAGCTACTCAAGATATCAAGTCATCAAAAGGCTTCCTCTAACTAGGAAAACACAACCAGACACACCTTGGGTGGTTTAAATAGGCATAAATTTGTTAAAACCCAAAGGAACACCCCATGGGTGACCTTCAAATGAGAAACATGTGACAACATACCTAAACGGAACCCACAGTCAACCTCACTAAGTCCAACTACCACTACTAAACGCTGTTCTCTCAAAAAAGAGACCTTGCCGGAATGTCTGATGAATGGAATATCGTCCTAAAACCCAAAAAACACCAATAAAATATAAAAGAAATTATATATCACCTACCTATCCTCAATAGTAGATAGTTCATCCAATATTGTGTCATGATTCATCAAGTTTTGGATGAAATATGAAGAACAGACTTAGAATGGAAAATTAGGGCATATGATCCTAAATCCAAATAACAAAGTCATTGTTCATACAAATCAGAAATGAATAAAAATTAATCGAGTACTTACCAATATTATTCCAACGGGATAGACGGTTCTTGAATCGGAGTTCTAAAGGCTTCTATACTTCAAAAACAAGATTATAGGGTTTTTTTGTTCAAAAAAAAGAGAAGAAACTTTTTACATCAAAAAGTTGAGTTTCTACCTCTTTTATAAAAAAATCCCCCATTGGGAAATTATATGGCGTGTACCTCAAGTACACATTGTGTACTCTTTTTTTTAGCCACACTGGCTACACATCGTGACGGCCAAGTACACAGTGTGTACTTGAAGTATACGACGTATAGACCAAGTACACGATGAGTACCTAGCCTGAGGCCATATTTCAGCATGTTTTCCGCTTTTTATCCCAAAAACAACCCAATCGGCCAATGTCATAGCCTAGGTTCTAATCCAAAAAGAAAATTAAACACATTAAACCCAAAAAGAAGGTCTATACCTCAAGAAAAACCCTGGATCTTACAATCTTCCCCCTTATAGCAATTCGTCCCTGAATTTCTCTCTAAAGGGTGGTCAAGAATCTCTTGAGAAAAACTCCAGACACTGGTCATGTATATCATCCTCCCTCTCCCAAGTATCATCCTATAAATGTTTTTGCTACCATATCACTCGTACTAGAGGAACTGAATGTCCTGGAAGAACCTTTGTTCTCCTATCAACAATATGAATCGAATGCTCCTAAAAGGAGGCATCAACCTGAAGCTCAACCTCCTTGGGATGAAAAACGTGGGATGGGTCTGAGTGATAGCAGCACAAAAGAGATATATGGAAGATTTCATTCATGGCTCATTACCTCTAAGGTAACTACAACTGATAGGAAACTGAACCCACTATCACTATAATATCAAATGGCCGAACATATCTCGGTGAAAGTTTACCCTGTCTCCTTATCCCCATATGTCCCAACCTCATAGAAACACAGAAGAAAACCTAATCCCTGACCTCGAACTCTATAGGTCATCTACGATGATAAGTGAAAGATTTTTTACAAGACTGTGCAGTATCCATCCACTTCTGAATCAACTGGACCTGATCAAAAGTCTCCTGCAAGAGACATGGTCCAAGTAAAGTTGCCTCTCATGCCTCTAGACAGAACAGGGGAGAACGACATGTCCTAACATATAGTGCCTCGTAAGTTTCCATCTGTATCGTCGGTTGATAAAATTTATTGTAGGAGAACTCAACTAAGGCAATTTGCCTCTATAATGATCACCCAAAATCTTATACGCATGCTCGCAGCATGTCCTCTAACACCTTTTTTGTATGCTCTGACTGGCTGTCGGTCTGAGGGATATATGTTATGCTTAGAAGCCCCTGTGTACCCAGTTCCCTCTGAAAAATATACTACAAATGAGATTTAAAGAGGGTGTCCCTATCTAAAACGATAGTACGTGGGACCCCATGAAGTCATACAACCTCTTGGATATACAACTTTCCAAGTTTATCAACACTGAAGGTCTCCATTATCATCAAAAAGTGTGTGGACTTCATAATCCTATCAATGAAAACCCACAAAGCATCATTACCTCAAGGTGACCTCAGCAACCCCGTCCTGAAATCCATCGCAACATCATCCCATTTCCACTCGAGGATGGCTAACTATTGAAAAAGACCAGTTGGTCGTTCATGTTCTGCATTCACCTACTGACAGGTGGAACACCTAGTAATAAAACCCTCTACCTCTCTCTTCATTCTTGGACACCAATACTAACGTCTCAAGTCACGGTACATCTTGTTAACCCTGGGATTCACTACCCATGATGAAGCATAAAACTCCCTCATCTACGCCTCAAGTATATCCACCAGAACCCAAACACGTTCATGGATATGCAATATATCATCACAATCGCACATAAAATGTTTTTTATGGTGGTTATTTTTTATTTTTAACATAGTCTTTTGGCCGGAGTTATTATAGGAGATGTTATAAACATAGTTTTTTAGGTTGGTTATTTTACAACTAACATAAAAACACCAATCTGAACCAATTTTCACATTGGTTAATAAAACCCCGATGTGGAAAACACTTCGGAGTCATGGTTTATTATGTCATTTATTTAATAACTGACATGTTATATACACTTTCATGCTGGTTATATAATAACCAACGTCATAAAGCACTCCTCTAAAGCATTTATCACGTCATTTATTTTTATAACCAACGTGCTAAACCTGTCTACCAAGCGGTTTCTATCATCAGTTATATAATAACCGATGTAAAAACATATCTAGAACTTTGGTTATTTTATAACCGATGTAAAAAACTATTCATTTCAATTTATTATGTCGGTTATGAAATAACCAATGTAAATACCATTTACCATTAAGTAATTATGTTGGTTTCCAAATAACCGAAGTTAAAACTAATTCCAATACATTTTTACGTCGGTTATGAAATAACCGACGTAAAAAAAATTTGTAATAAAAATGAACCCCTCCAATGCCCAGCCAATTACCTGAAACAGACCAAAAGGTCAACAAAAATAGACCGAAACAGACCAGAACCCCCCCCCCCCCCCACCCCACTGGACAGCCCCCACCACACCCTTGGACAACCCCCCCTGGACAGTACTCCCACACCACTGGACAGCCCTCCCACACCCCTAAAATAGACCAAAAAGTTAAAAAAAATCATACCAGATCCCCCCCCCCCCCCGTCCACCCCACTGGACATCCCCCACCACACCCATAGACCCCCCCCCCCACACACACCCCTGAACTTCCCCACCACCCCTTGGAAAGCCCCCCACACCCATGGACAATTCCCCCACCCTCCTGTATACCCCGCCACCCAATAGAATGAACTCCCATACCCCTGGACAGCCCTCCAACACCCCTGAAACAGACCAAAAATTTACCAAAACAGACTAGAACCCCCTCCCCCCACTCCCACCCCACTGGATAGCCCCCACCACACCCCCAGAACCCTGGAATGGCCCCCACCCCCTGGACAGCCCCCCACACCCGTGGACAACCCCCCACCCTCCAGGACTCCCCCACACCCTGGGACATCCCTCCCACACTACTGAAACAAACCAAAATGTTACCAAAAATAGACCAAAACAGACTAGAACCCCCCCCCCCACTAGAAAGCCCCCACCACACCCCTGGAAAACTCCCAAAACCCTAGAATGCCCCCCCACCCCCTGGACATCCCCCACACCTCTGGACAACCCCCCCCCCCCCCACCCTCTTGGACAACCCCACACCCCTGGACTTCCCCACCACCCACTGGACAGCCCCCCACACCCATGGACAACCCCCCCCCCCACCCACCCCCTGGATAGCACTCCCACACCCTTGGAAAGCCCTCCCACGGCCCTGAAATAGACCAAAAAGTTACAAAAAATAGACCAAAATAGAACAGACCCCCTTCCACCCCACTGGACAGCCCCCACCACACCCCTGGACACACCCCAATAACCAAGGAATGCCCCCCACCCCCAAGACATCCCCCCACACCCCTGGACAACCCCCACCCTCCTGGACACCCCCACACCCCTGGACAGCCCTCCCACACCCCTAAAAAAGACAAAAAAAAAAGTTACAAAAAACAGACCAAAACAGACCAGAACCCCTCCTCCAACCCCACTGGACAGCCCCCACCACACCCCTTGACACCTCCCCCCCCACACACACCCCTGGAATTCCCTCCCCACCCCCTGGATAGCCCCCACACCCCTGAAACCCCCCCCCCCACTCTCCCGAACACCCCCACACCCCTGGACTCCCCCCCCCCCGCCCCCACTGGATATCCCCCACCACACCCTTGGACACCCCCCACACCCCTGGAATGCCCCCACCCCCTGGAAATCCCCCCACACCCCTAGACAACCCCCCTCCCCCCCCCCCCTCCTAGACACCCCCACCCTCCTAGACTTCCCCCACACCCTGGACATCCCCCCATACCCATGGACAACACCCCACCCTCCTGTATACCCCCCACCCCCTGGGCAGCACTCCCACAACCTTGGACAACCCTCCCACACCCCTAAAACAGACCAAAAAGTTACCAAAAATAGACCAAAACAAACTAGAACCCCCCTCCCCCACCCTAGTGGACAGCCCCCACCACACCACTGGACATCCCCCCCCCCCACATACACCCCTGGACTGCCCCCCACCCCACCCCCTGGATAGCTAGTATTGGGAGAGGAGGCGTTTCCATCCCTAGAGGGGATGAACATCGCTCGAGGTGTTTCCCCTGGATATATTAGCATCAAAGTGATATAATGAATGATGTTTACATGGGAAAAAAGAATTGGTGAAACATTTTGAGATCTCAAGCTTCACATGTGAGTGTGATGAGTACCTTTCAGTGGTGTTCAGCCCCCCAAGGGATAGCGACACCTCCTATCCCACCCACTAGACTGCCCCCCCATCCCCATGGACACCCTAGATCCCCCCCCACCCCACCCCACCCCACTGGACAGCCCTACCACACCCCTAAAAACCCCCCTCACCCTGCAGGACAACCCCACACCCCTGGACACCCCCTGGACAGCCCCCCACCCCCATGGATAGCCCTTCTACCCTCCTGGAAATGCTCCCAGCCCCTTGGACTACCCCCCACTCTCATGGACACCCAGGACACCCCCACCCCAACAGACATCCCTCCCACACCCCGGGATATCCCCCCCCCCCCCCACCATACTGAACACCCCCCACACCCTTGGAACCCCTCCCAAGAAGACCAAAATCCATACCAAAAAAACCATCATAAGTAGACCAAAACAAGAAGTAGAGAAAAATTAAACATTCACATATATAACATTCAAAAATTACAATGTCAACTTAAAAAAACTAAATCCAACCTAAATGACTACTAAATACACAATTACAATTAAAATATTCAAAATTACATTTTACACTACAAACAACTAAAATTCAATCAAACCTGTAAAATAATTTTACCATTCAACTTGTACGTGTTTTACGTCTTGAGCACTATAGGGTTTAGGGTCATCAAATAGCTAAAAATTAAAAGGATAGTAGTTAACGTGTATAATGAATAAATCAAATGAAATATTATGGAAATGTTTAAAAGGAAATCTTACCATGTCAAAGTTCACAACTATCCCAGTTGTTATTATTTCATATATAAATCTTAACATATAATACTCGTATTCGATGACTCCATGTTTTTCATGACAATTCTGTTTGAATGAGTGTAAATTCAATATATTATTTTTATGTAATAAATCAAAAAAAATTCAAATTATAAATGGATATTTACCTTAACATTTACATATTTGATCTTCGCACTCCTTTTCTTTTTTTTTCTAAAGTAGACCCATCCCCTGTTAGAAAATAATACGATTGGGGTAAATTTAAAATTCTTTATAATATATAAAACTATTGAGAAATAGATACTTACTTTTCCAACATTTTTCTTAAAACGTTCCTGCACATCACCGTGGACAGAGCATATCCAATAAAGTGTTTTCTCCCTTGGGAAAAATCCCCTAACATCTAATGATCACTAATAAAAGAAAAATTAAGGTTAGTGGTTTTTTATGTTAAAAGTTAATGAACTCTTTGAGAGATATGTGTTTCATACCTCTCACAAAAAGGCATCATCCAACATTGTGTGACTATATTTTGTTCAAGTCTTTCAGAAATATAAAGAATTCGTTGTTCCTCATCCAATGCACATGCTTCAGGGGAACTCAATTGCAGGTCCATGAATCCATATACATATTTCTGCTCATTCATCATGAAAATGTTATAAAGATACCTAATACAAAACAGATATAAGTATACATTTTTAATAAATATAACGCAGGGAAAAGGTGTTAAGACTTACATGGAAAAAATTTCACCACATTGATGCCCAACTTATCTCCAGTAACAAGCTCCATGATATCATTTTTCACAATCCCCATAGTTATTACACGTCCAAAAATATGAGCTTCCATTGGAAACACATAATGATCCCCCAACAAATTTGAATATCTTGACAATCTATCAAGACTACTAGAATCTGTATCTAATGTCATAGCCATTTGTCTTTGTTGTTGTCTATACAGTATTTCTTTACCTTTGAATTATTCCTGTAGAAATAAATAGAAAAATTTATTAGTTTTTAAATGATAAAACAACTTTAATAAAAAGTAAAATAGAAGATATAACATACATACCTCTATGGTAATGATTCGAAGAAGTCTGGATAGCCATATTAAAAAATGGTCGATATTATGTCCAACTGTCGTCACCTCATCTGTAGGTAATGGTACTCGAGCTGATTAGTCTATAATATCTTGTATAGTGACCCTCTGATTCTCTACCTCTAATTGTTGATGATGAACTGTATCTCCTATACAATATGCCAACCCATATGCAACTATATGATGTTGAGGATCATCAATATACAACTCCAAATAAGTAGGAAGCTTTGGTGGAGGAGTAGGATAAAAAATGGGGTCCGTAGGCTGAGGTGGGGGAGTGGGAGCTACTGGCAGAGGTGGAGGATTAATAATGGGATCTGCAAGGGGAGGTGGAGGAGTGGGATTTGTAGTCTGAAATAGTCTTTTCATGTCTGTAAACATAGACTGCACCAATGCTATAATATTTTCCTCCATCATCACATTAATATTATAAACTTTTTCCTCCAAGGATTCTATTTTTTTATAAACACCCTCAATGAAATAAGTTGAAGTACGTGGAAACACTTTTCTTATGGATACACCTTCCGGATATCCTTTTACACGACCAGGATGTTCGGGCTTTCCCAATGCTGCAGATAAAATATATTTCCTCCTAGGAGCTGTAAATACCCCATGTGAGCTCTTCTCCTCAAGAGAATCCTGTATTAATTAATTGAACATTTCGGTAAATATTGAAATTATATGAAGAAAATAGTTAACTTAAATAAATAAAAAATATATCTTACAATCCTCTCATCTACGATTCTCAAATATTCTGAAAGATATTTCCCTTTTTTCCCATCTGATCTCTCTTCTATTTTCCATGTCTAGATGGAGGGGATGGAGGGGCCACCTCTCCAGAGCTTGAAGACTCAGCTCTTAGTTTTTGTAATTTTTCCTCCATCATTTGTTCTTCCAATAATGTATACCCTCCCTGAGATAAACTATGAGGGTATACATTTTTAGATTGGATCTCTTGATGAGCATTCCTTGTTTTATATAAATTAAGAATAAAAAGTCATTAACAAAACATTAATAAGATCATTTATATAAGAAGGCTTATAAAATTTTACATTTCCCTTACCAAAAATTAATCTTTTCTTCAACTTTCAAAAAACTATCTCCATGTGTCTTCATCTATGAAAGGATATATACGACATGGATTGTCATGACTCATATGACCAAAAATGAAATCAGATAAGAGGGTTGATTTAAAATCCCTCCATCTCCTAACAGCCATCAATAAACATTTCTTCCTGACTCCTCCAGTGTCAGGAATATCAAATGTCAACTAATAAAGAAGAGGTTAAACATATTATATATACTAGAAACATTTAAAGAATATGCAAACAATAGCAAAAGATCTTACCAAAATTTTCTCCCACAACTGAGAGATTATCGCTTTGTCCACACTACTCTAGTCATCATAAAAAATGCTTATTTTCTCTTACCCTGAGTTGATACAAAACTCTTAAAATCTTTTTCATTTGGACCTCTAGTAATATCATCCTCATCAAACTCAATGACTGTTCTCTGATCATGCATATGGGCAACTGATAATTTTGGTAAAAGTGTGCACCCACGTTTACCAACTCTTGAACTCTGTCATAATGGGGGCACATGAGTAAGATTTGGGAACATCAAGAGGAGCATGTGAATGTTCATCCCCAGAGGTATGACCAATATGCTCATCTCCAGAATCATGTGGTTGATCAACTGATTGATCTGTCATTATCCTTCAAATCAAAAAACAAACAAACATTAGTTCACAAATATACAAATTCAAATATTACAATACTAATGTAAACTGAAAATAGAAAATTGTACTAAGTTACGTAATAGTAAACATGGTTAATATGTTAAGCATGTTAAACAATGGTAAAGATGGAATAGATAGTATAGATGGTAAAGATGGTAAACATGGTAAACATGGTAAACCTGGTAAACATGGTAAACATGGTAAAGTAATTGTCACTGAACAAAAATAATAGATATATAATTTAAATAGTGTTAAACATGATAAAGTAAACGAAACAAAATTAAAACAAACAAAAACATATACTTATTATGTTTTAATACATGTTTTAATAAAGAAAAAACTTACAATATCAAACATTTTATGAAAATAATAAATGTAAACAAGAAATAAACAAATGTTACCTGTAATTTTAGGAATATACAAATGGATTGTTTTCCCAAATTCCTTCTTCGTGATCATTCTTTATGGCACAAACCATGTCTTCAACATGCTCATCATTATGTTCAATTAATCTTTCCATGGAATTAGGAATCTCACATAAAGCAGCATCTTCATCAAGTTCATCCTCACCAACATATTGTTTTTTCCCTTATAAAACAACAGCCCACTGCATATCTGATTGATCTACTACATAGAAATTTTTTTTTCATGGTTTCCATTATAAAATAATCAGTTGTGTCTTCCAATCTATTCAGATTAACAACTGTCATTCCAAATTCATGATGTCTGACACTGTTGTTACCGATAAACCATTTACAGTTAAAAACAGGAACTTTAATTTTAAAGTAATCAACCTCACATATGTCTTCAATCACTCCATAATATGCACTTGATGCAAAAATTGGGTTTTTGTCTCTAGAAATTGATAAATGCATTGCTTCTGCAAACACCAATACACCACTATTCTGAACTACACTTCTGTTGTCCTGAGCTTTTGTATGAAGTGTATAGCCATTAATGTTATAACTGGACCATGTTATCACATTTAAACATGGACCACCCACTACCCATTTTAATGTCTCTGATACATCTGATCTACCAAGAAAGGTCTTTTTAATCCATGACAAAAATGTTTTGTTGTGCTCATTAAAAATCCACATTTCTTTCTTCTTTGGATGAAATTGTTTCAACTCATTAATATGCAATGTGATATATGGTTGAGCATCAGCTATTTTATTCAAGATGTATTATTATAACTTCTTTATCTATTTATCTGACAAAGATTTAAATTTCAAGCCACAAATCCCCTTTCCCTCATTATTAACTCATTCATGGCGAGATGGAGGAAAACTTATGTGTTGCGCCATATCCAAGTATCTCATACAAAACTCTGCAACCTCCTTAGAAATATACTTTTCAATAATGGAGGCTTCAGGTCAATATGGATTCTTAAAATACCCCTTCAATATTTTCATATAACTTTCAAAAGGATATATCCAACGAATATATACAGGTCCATAAATCTTTATTTCTCGAACCAGATGAATCATTAAATGCACCATTATATCAAAAAAAGGTTGGAGGAAAATACATTTCCAATTGAAAAATTATACAAATTGAATCCTTTTCCAAAATCTTCAAAGAATTCACATCAATCACCTTATTACAAATTGAATTTAAAAAATAACACAACTTTATTATAGTCTTTCTAACATGGATGGGCAATATTCCACGCAATGAAACTGGTAGAAGTCATTTCATCATGATGTGACGATCATGAGATTTCATACCTATCAACTCCAAGTCCTTCAATGAGACAAATTTTTTTACATTTGAAGAATAACCTTGAGGAACTTTGATATCATGAAGACACTGACAAAATATAATTTTCTCCCTCTTGGATAATGTATGAAAATCTGGGGGAAGAAATGTTCGTCTTCCATTAGGAGTGGGAGCTAACTCTAAACATATTCTCATTGATAGTAAGTCTAATCTTGCATTCAACCCATCTTTTTTCTTTCCTATAATATCTAACAATGTTCCAATCAAACTATCACAGATATTATTGTCCACGTGCATGACATTAATAATATGTTTAACTTCATGATATCTCCAATATGCTAGCTCAAAAAATATTGGCCTTTTCTTCAAAATATTTCTATCATTACCAAATTTATGTGTCTTTCCCAATGTCACATCATGGTTTTCCACCCTCTCAAAATACAGATCAGGGGATAAATATTTTTCATCAATATCAAATTCATGTGAGCCATTGAATGCCTTTTTTAGTCTTCTATAAGAGTGATCCATAGGCAAAGACTTTCAATGACCCATGTACATTGTTTCCTCCCATGATGAAATTGACAATATGAAGTCTGTTGTTCGAAAATTGGATATGCTTTATGACCTTTAACACTGTATCCAGAAAACTTTCTATATGCTGGGAAGTCATTTATATTGAACAGAAGCACTACATCAAGTTGAAATATTCCATTTTATAAGAATCATACACCCTAATACCATCCCCCCATAAAATTTTCAAATCATCAATCAATACTGACAAGAAAACATCAATATCATTGTTGGGTTGCTTCAGACCAGAGATCATTATACCCAACATGACATATTTTCTCTTCATACAAACTTTAGGAGAGAGTTTGTAAATTACCAATAAAATAGGCCATGAACTATGTGTGCTACTGAGGGTTTGGTATGGATTCATTCCATTTGTGCACAACCCGAGTCTGAGATTTCTAATTTCATTTCCAAATGTAGGATATTGCTCGTAAAGTTTCTTCCATTGTGGACAATCAGCTGGATGATGTATTTTTCCATCACATAATCACTCATCATCATGCCATCTTAACCTTTTTGAATCATGTGAATTATCAAATAAACATTTGAAACAATGAATTATAGGAAGATACAAGAACACATTTGAAGGTATCTTCGTAATCTCCACATCAGCTTGTGATTTTTCTTTCACATTTTACCGTGATGTCCCACATTTAGGACACTCTGACAGAAATTCATATTCCTTATTATATATCATAAAGTCATTCAT
The DNA here is from genome assembly GCA_963277665.1 of Viscum album. NCBI lineage: Eukaryota > Viridiplantae > Streptophyta > Magnoliopsida > Santalales > Viscaceae > Viscum > Viscum album. The sequence goes on from OY728165.1 coordinate 180,515,300, forward strand.
ATAGGCATGTATTTTCTTGTATCCCAATCCCATCGTGCATAATATTTTCTTGTCCTTATAATGTGAATCTGGAAGATCGTTATCTTTTGGAAGAATTTATTTCATCAGTTGTAGCAGCTCTGTAAAACTTCTATCACACCATCCATGTTTCACCTTCAGGTTAATCAATCTTAACACCACTGACAAAACCATAAAATCTGTACAACCAGGATATAATGGTTTTTCAGCATCACCATATATACACGCAACTGTCAGTTCTATCTCAATTTGTTCTGCTGTAATATCGTGAATCATTTCTTCAATTCCATCAGAGTAACCATCTTACGAATCATCATCATCAGTGATATTCCATCCAGTTTCCCCATTCCAAATCCAAGGGCTATAACTCGGATTAAAATCATGACAAATCAGATCATCTTTTATCTCTCTACTTTTTACCCTCTTCATATTCAAACATTTCAGGCATGGATAGAAAAAAATGTCACTACTTGGAACACTTCGTTTAGAAAATTACAAAAAGGCATCAACACCTTCCTCATATTCATTTCTCATTTGATGTTCTGTAATACAACTTCAAATCATTATTACCTATAACAAATATAAAAAATATTTATCTTTTTAAGATAACACAAATATATGTTTATATGAAAAAAAATCATAATTTGAATGTAATTTTTTTTTTGAAATATAAAAAAAATATATGCGTATTTAAAAAAATATTCATGAATATTATTTTAAAAGGAAAATATAATTAGATATAACAGTTTTAAATTCATCTTGGATCCTTTCTTCTTAAGGTTCACAAAGAATACATCCAGGTGCAACTGGATACCAAATTCACCCTTCTATAAAAAATAAATATGAAGTATAAATATTAAAATATGTATACATTCACTACTGAAAATTACACAAATCCTAATGATTTGAAACCTTTGGACAGCCCCCAACCCCCCCTGGACACCACCCCCACCCCATAGACACCACCCTTATCCCCTTGGACACCACCCCCACCCCATGGACACCCCTACCCCCTTGGAAAACACCCTCCACCTCCTTGGAAACCACCCCCACCCCCTTGGAAACCCCCCCCCCCCTTGGACACTACCCCCACCCCCTTGGACGCCCTCTGGAAACCACTACCCCCATGGACAGCCCCCCACCCCTGGACACCACCCCCACCCCTTTGGACACCCCTCACCCCTCCTAACAACCCTAGAACACATCCATTACTATTAAACCGTCAATTTATAAATGACCAAACATCCCTAATAATATAAGGAATGAAGGAGAAGAGTATGTGGATGAGGAAGGAAAAAAGAAACAAAGAATAAAGGAAGAAGAACATGAAATAAGTTACATATTTAAGGAAATTCCATGGAATCAAAGAAGACCATGGGGGCTCCAATGGCTGATATAAAATTAGAGAAAATGGAGTAAACCTGAGAATCAAGTCAAATTTAAAATAAAAACTTGGATGGAGTAAATCACATTGTAAATCCAATCATCACGGAACAATGGGGTCAGGATAACTACGCATCTTTGAAAACAATGACATGGTCTCCACCATAACCCATAATTTTCTCATAGTTAATGACTGGTCAAAATATATATAACCAAATAGAATCATATTGAAACACTAATATCCATGAAATAATAAAATCATCATGTCATAATCTCGCAAACCACGATGCAATAGTCAATCCCAACTAACAATTTTCCCCACCCCCTTGGACACCACCCCCACCTCCTTGGACACCCCCTGGACACCACCACCCCCTTGGAAACCCCCCCCCCACCCACTGGACACCATACCCCACCCCCTTGGACACCCCCTATACGCCACAACCCCCTTAGACATCCCCCCACCCCTCTGGATAGCCCCCACCCCTGGACAGCCCCCCACACCTCTAGGAAGCCCCCCCCCCCCTTGGGTACCCCCACCCCTCCTGGACACCACCCCCCACCTCCTACCCCCTTGGACACCCCCCTGGACACCCCCAACCCTCTGGACAACCCACCCCCCAGAAAACCTCCCAAACCCTATGGACAGGCCCCCACCCCCTTGGACATCCCCCCACCCACCCACCCCCTTGGACAGCCCCCCCCCCCCCCCCCACCTCATTCGACACCCCCCACCCCTTGGACCCCCCCCACACACCCCTAGACTGCCCCCCACCTCCATGGAAACCCTGGACACCCCCAACCCTCTAGACAGCCCCCCTAACCCTCTGGAGACCACCCCCACCCCCATGGACACCCCCTGGACACCACTAACCCCTTGGATATCCCCCACCCCTCTAGACAGCCCCCCAACCCCTGGACAGCCCCCACCCCTCTAGACAGCCCCCCCACCCCTTGGACACCCCTCACCCCTCCTAATAACCCTAGAACACATCGATTACTATTAAACCATCAATTTAAAAATGACCAAAGATCTCTAATAATATAAGGAATGAAGGAGAATAAGAAGTAGATGAAAAATAAAAAAAGAAACAATGAATAAAGGAAGAAGAAAATGGAATAAGTAACTTATTTAAGGAAATTACATGGAATCCAGGAACACCATGGGGCCTACAATGTTTGATAGAAAATTGGGGAAAATGGAGTAAACCTAAGAATCAAATAATTTTTAAAATAAAAACTCAGATGGAGAAAATCACAGTGTAAATCCTATCCTCACAGCATAATGGGGTCAGGATAACTGTGCATCTTTTGAAAACCATGACATGGTCTCCCCCATAACCCATAATTTTATCATAGTCAATGACTGTTCAAAATATATATAACCAAATAGAATCATATTGAAACACCCATCATCTTTTCATAATGTTTGAGTCCCTAAAAATAATAGTGAAAGCCTCAAACATAGACTGTACCGACCCCCTTGGACACTACCCCCACCACCTTAGACACCACCCCAACCCCCTTAAACAACACTAATAAATTATAGCCTAATATTCATGAAACAATACAATCATCATGTCATAATCTCACAAACCATGATGCAATAGTCAATCCCAACTGACAGTTATCCCCCACCCCCTTGGACACCACCCCCCACACCATTGGACACCCTCTAGACACCACCACCCACTTGGACAGCCCCCACCCCCTAGACACCACCCCCACCCCCTTGGACACCCTTGGACACCACCACCCCCTTGGACAGCACCCCCCCTTGACACCACCCCCACCCCCTTGGACACCCCATGGGCACCACCACCCCCTTGGACAGCCCCCCCCCCCCACTCCTCTAGACACCCCCCCCCCCATCCCTGGACATCCACCCACCCCACCACCCCTCTTGGACACCCCCACCCCTCCTCGACACCTCCACCCCTCCTGGACCCCCCCCCCCCCACCTCCTACCCCCTTGGACACCCCCTGGACACCCCCAACCCTCTGGATATCTCCCCCAAACAACCCCCCAAACCCTCTGGACAGGCCCCCACCCCCTTGGAAAGCCTCCCCACCCCCTTAGACACCCCCACCCCCCTTGGACCCCCCCCCCCCCACACACACACATACACCTCCATGGACACCCTAGACACCCCCCCAACCCTCTGGACAGCCCCCTGAACCCTCTGGACACAACCCCCCACCCCCTTGGACACCCCCTGGACACCACCACCCCCTTGGACACCCCCCCCCACCACTCGGACAGCCCCCCACCCCCTAGATAGCCCCCACCCCTCTAGACACCCCCCCACCCCCTTGGACACCCACACCCCTCCTAGACACCGCCCCCACCCCCTACCCCCTTGGACAGCCCCCAACCCTCTGGATAGCCCCCCCCCTGGACAACCCCCCAAACCCTCTGTACAGACCCCCACCCCCTTGGACAGCCCCCCCCCCCCCCCCCCACCCCCTTGGACAGCCCCCCCACCCCTTTCTACACCCCACCCCCTTGGACCCCCCCCCCCCCCACCTCCATGGACACCCTGGACAGCCCCCAACCCTCTGGATAGCCCCCCAAACCCTCTGGATAGCCCCCCCTGGACAGCCCCCACACCCCCTGGACACCACCCCCACCCCCTTTGACATCCCCTACACCCCCTTAGACACCCCCAGCCCCCTTGGATAGCAGACGCACCCCCCTGGACACCACCCCCACTCCCTTTGACACCCCCTGGACACCCCCACCCAACTGGACAGCCCACCCAACCCCCCTGGACAACCCCACCCACTTGCACAGCCCCCCACCCCCTTAGAAACCCCCTTGTACGCGCGCACACACATGATAGAACACAAAAAAAAATTGTAAACTTGCATGATATAACTTCTATAGGTTTATTTTACCAGAAACGAATTTAGCATGGTATATATGACACTATGAAACTAACCATGATAGCAAGAACAAAGAAAAATAACATCTCAAAAAATTAGTTTAGGGCATCACAGAAAAAAAAACTGAAAAGGAGTCGTGTGAGGATTACTTGAGTGTTGTGAGTCGACCTTATAGATCTGATAATAATAAATATTAAGGATCATGTTTGAAAAATGAGTCTGGAGGGCACGACTTCGACGAATCGATTCAAGGTTTTTAGCATGGGAGAGATGAGTCGCAGGTCGCCTGATTGAAGAAAACAGAATTACTGCATACAGGGTGCGATAAATAATTTAAAAGATTTATCATGTCAGTTATTTAATAACTGATGTGGTAAACTATTTTTAAATTTTTTTAACATCGGTTATTTAATAACCGATGTAGAAAACAATTTATCACGTCAGTTATTTTATAACCGACCTGATATATGTCGCTTTATGCCAACGTGATAAATTACTGTATTTGGCTTTATCATGTCATTTCTTTTATAAACGACATGGTAAAGTGCCACTCTTTCTTTTATTAGGTCAGTTATAAAATAACTAACGTGATAAAGCATGCTAGATTCGATTGTCACGACGGTTATTGAATAATTGATGTAAAAGAGATAATCTCCATTTATTTTACGTCGATTATAAAATAACTGAACTAAAATATGGATCCTAATCGATATATCACATTGGTTATAAAATATCCGACTTGATATATCAATCATTACACATTTTCATGTCGGTTATATAGAACTGACTTGAAAAATACCGATGTGTTAAATGTTATTTCCACTAGTGTCATCGCCTACCGTCCAGCCAGGAGGTGGGTCCTCACCTGCCACACCTTCCGGTAGAACTAGGAATTCTAAATCTAGTGGATGAATCATCCTAACTCTTTCTCGTAGGGTGTACATAATAGCTAAGGATGAATGAAAATTCTACCCCTATCTATCGTTCACCTCCAGAAGCATCTCAAAAAACAATTCCATAAGATTCCACTTGCCAATGGCATGTTGCACTGCCTATATCTATGTCCTCAGGATCAGTGCATCGGATATTACATTTCCCTTACCAGGTGTGTAGGAAAGCTTAAGGTCAGAGAAAGTTAGGTAATCCACCCACCTTTGCTACCTCAAATTCAAATCATGCAGCATAAAGATATACATAAGGATTTTGTGGTCCGTGTACACCACAAGACACTCTCCTAGTAAATAGTTCCTCCAACAGTGCAATGCATTAACAACCTCAGCTAACTCAAGATCATCTGTAGGGTAATTACTCTCATGAGGCCACAACTAATGAGACCCATACACCACTACTCGATCTCCCTGTATCACCACTACCCCTATCCCAATACTTGAAGCATCACAGTAAACTATGTCACTCTGGCCCTGCTTTGGAAATATCAAGACTAGTGCTGATTTCAACCTCCCTTACAACTGCAAAAAGGCTATCTCATAATATTCTGACTTCACAAACTCCACACCCTTCTTATTAAAGCTCTTCAATGGTGTTTCTATGTGTGAGAAGTTGTGTATAAAATTCTTGTAGTAACCAGCTAGCCCCAAAAAAAATTGTGTGTCAAAAACATTATAGTGTCATTCCTAGGAAACTACATCTCTCACCTTCTCTGGTTCCACCGACAATCCTGTCTCTGAGATAATGTGACCCATAAAGTGAATATGATCCATCCAAAAGTGGAACTTTTTGATCTTAGAATATAACTGATGATCTCTCAATGTATTCAAAATGATCTCAAGATGGATGGAATGATCGTGTTGATTTCGAGAATACACCAAGATATCATCCAATAAAACCACCACAAAAGAATCTAGTTAAGGATGGAACATTATGTTCATCAAATCCATGAAAACTAAGGGTGAGTTCGTGAGACCGAACAGTATAACTAGATACTCGTATAACCCATAACTTCTATGAAAGGTTGTACGAGGCATGTCTGTAGGTCAAACACACACCTAGTGAAATCCTAACTACAAGTCGATCTTCGAGAACACCCAAACTCCTTGAATCTGATCAAATGGGTCATCTATCCATGGGAAAGGGTATCGATTTTTAACTGTAAACTGGTTCATTATCCAATAATCCACACATAGCCTAAGATTTCTGTCTACATTTTTTTGCAAAAAGGACTGGAAAACCCCATGGAGAATTATTTTGTTTGATAAACCCCTTGGCCACAAAATCCTCTAGCTGGTTATTATGGTCCTTCAAATCTTTCATAGCCATCATGTAAGGAGGAATGGATACCGAAACAGCTCCTAGTACTAGCTATATAGAGAACTACAACTCTCTCTTAGGAGGTAAACTAGAAAATTTGTTTGGAAAGAAGTCATTGAAGTGCTCAACCACTGGAGGAAAGTCCTCCTGACTCAATACCTGATCATCTAGAAACAAACTAGAAATCTGGGTTGTCATCCCACCAAGACCATGATTCTTGGGTCCATCTCTACTTTCTTGGACATCCCATTCACCCTTGTGAATAAAAACTACACCATCTAGTGATTCTAAATTCAACCTCCGACGATAGCGGTCAACATATGATCAATAAGCTATGATATAGTCCATTCCAAGAATGATGTCAAACCCTGTCATCTCGAGGACATAAAGATCCCAGATGAAGTGACAACCTCTGACCTCTAGGGGAAGCTCCATACTCTAACGTACATCACCCGTTCTAACTCCCAACGGTGTGTCTAGAACCAAAAAGACCTCAGAAAGCAAAACAACCATTCCAATTCTCTTTACTACTCGTGTAGATATAACGTTATGAGAGGCAATTGTATCGAAAAGCACAGATCAAATAGTAGAAGTTACTAATATCGTACCTCTCACCATAGACGGTTTGTGATCCAACACATGTTGGGTATGTTTCACTGCATAAGTTTGGCCTATACCACAGCCATGTGACCCTGCCTGGATACCTTGAGCCAATTCACCCTGCTGCATCTGAGAACCTAGTGTCTAGATAGCAAGGCCATGACCACCACTGCCCTTACCTGACCATCCTACACTGCTCTAGATCCAAGCCTGGTGTAGAGTTGAAGACCCTACTCCTGAACTTGTCGTCGGAGCTAACCCTCGGCCACTCACAGCTGGAGGAAAGGTCCAACAAAACCACAACATGTGCCCCATATTGTCGCAATCTCGGCACTCGACTGGGTCGCGGTCGCACTAATTTTTCATCCGGCCTCACCTACCACACTGATGACAAAACACCGAGCTACCTGCACACACATCCTGATTAGAACTCACATCATGGGAAGCCTCGAAACGGAGATTCCTACTTGAATATGTAGATCCATTGGGGAAGAAACAAGACTCCCCTATTCTGTACCCCCAGATTTCCTCAGGTTTTGCTCTGTAATCCGCTCCTAATACAAAATCTCAGTGATAGAAGGCAACCTGAACACATTGAAATTAGATTTGATATCATGTCTAAGACCTTCCTCGAATCACCTATCCCTAGACATCTCATCAGTACAATACATCAGTGAAAAACAATGAATCTCTATAAAGTGTGACGAGTATTCCATAACCATCAACGCACCCTGCTTTAGATGCATAAACTCACCCACTCTGCTTGCAAAGTCATGGGGTAAAAGTAGTCGTAGAAGTGGGTTTGGAATTTAGCACAACCCATATTACACAGCCCATCATCCTGGTTCAGAACGTCACACCAGCTCCTTTATGCTCCATGTAGTATATAAGACGTGATCTTGACCCTCATCTCCAGAGGCATCTCTAGATTCTAAAAAATTGCTAACTTGGTCTCTAGCCACTGCTCTACAGCTTGTGGTCTGCCATCCCCTGAAAACGTAGGAGGATAATTCTACTAGAACACCCATGTCACCTCATTGATAGTAATGGTTGGCTACAGTGCTCCCTGGAAAGTCTGCATATAGCGAAAGAAACCCTCACAAAATTATGCCTCAGCACTTGTGTCCAGAATAACCTCATTTGTTGTAGTTCGCACTATATGAGGATCAAGTTGTATCCCATGTTCCACCATCGCAGATGTATGGTCATCTCCTCTATCATGGTGTACCACTAGAGTTTTTTGTGGTGGCATGTCCCTATAATTCCAAACGCACGCCTTAGGAAAGAACAACATCAAGGATCATAGCTCACAAGAATAGGACAAGTCAAAAACCTCCTAGAAACCAAGTCAAACCTACAACCTTCTCCTAAATCTAGGACTGTATAAAGAACAGCCATCGAACCACCAGAGATTATTCCTCTCACCCACTCAAAGTTTGGGTCTAGGTAAAGTCACTATTGACTATTAAAATTTCCATTTTGATTTCACATTCAGTTATTTAGGAAATTTTACCTAGGGTTTACCAATTTCCAAATCCATGAGGGCCCATAACACGTCATGAAACAAAAAAAAGGTTCCCATTCAAACCATACATGTAAAAAGTTCATTTAAGCATTTACATTTTTCTAGTGCATCATTTCCCAATTCATAAGGGCCCATACTCTTTATGGAATGAAATATGACAACACACCTTTGTATACTGCACCAAACTAAGACAACAACAGGCACAACTATCGCATCAAATATCACAAAAACATGTAATGTCTAATGCATACTATATGGCATATTATAATGCATGGAATTTGATTATAACAAGTGTCTATATGATGCATGAGATGGAACAACCTTATCTCATCAGGTTGTAACTAAAATAGATCCCAAAAATTGCATCAATAGTAATTGTAGAAATCAAGTGCATCACCCAATGGTGAAATCAAATCAACTGTAATAGTCAAAATAAAGAAAATTTAAACTCATTTGAGTAAATTTTGCTTTTCCCTATATGTGGGGTAGCTACTCTTAGGCACAGTTTATTACCTGATTCCATTTTCTTCCTATCATTTTCTATTATTTCCAAGTAGTAAGTCAAACCAAAAAATAAAAATTCCTCAGATACCACTTTGTAATTTCCCGGACCCGGATGCCAGCTGAAATGTAGCCTAAGCCCAATTGGACACAAGGCCTCAAGTGCATCTTCTGAAATGCTAGAGGTTGCCGACTAGTAGCGAGGTCTTAGGTGAGTCAGAGGGGAGACTATGCCCTCATTACCAGAGTATCACAACATAATTCAAATAAATACAATAGAAGAATAGAAATAAATAGAAGACTATTGAAATTAAGACAAGAAAGGTATACATATCAATAACCAGAAGGATCTCATATAAAAAATTATGAAGATGGTAAATGTGTCTAAAAAGCATCCAGAATAGTAAGTGTCAATGAAATACAATACAAGTATCCCAAAAAAGAACAAAAGACCATAAATTTATCCTAGCATCGCAAGCCTCATCTTGGTGCTATGCTCCCCTGCTCAGAATCCATAGTCAATAACCTATATTAGGGTGCTTTCCCACGTCATCACTTGCAATCTTATAATCTTTTTGGGTCCCCAAAGAGTCCCAAATAGGGTGTGAGATAAACATCCCAGTAGGCAACCACTAAGTTCTATACAGTTCTCACAACAATTCTAAAAGTGATAGTAAGTGTAAACAACTGGTAAGTAAGTGAATATGCTTGTGTCATAATTATACTATAAAAAGTAAAACTAAATATCCCTCAAGGCTACTTACAAAATAGATTCAGCTCCTAACAAGGAATTTATAGCCAAGTAAACAAAAAAGTCACAAAGCCACATCATACATCCATTTGTATCATGTAACCACATCCACGCTGTATAGAGTAGTCATGTATCCCATGGCCACACCATAAAGTTAAGTGTAGACCCCTAGGTCCAGATCCAAGGTTTCAGTAGATCAAGGCATCAAAGTAATAAATATATAGACCACAGAAATCTGAATCCATGTATAATGTCTAAGGAATCACATCGAGTCCCATGGGTATCCTTGGTGAAAACTTGGTTATGCATTGTTTGGGGTCCTAGGATCAAGTAAATAGCAAGTCCTACATGATACCAAGAAAGCCGGATCCACATGGTAGCAAGGCTCAAGGAATCCTATTGAATCAAGACCCAAGTGGTAGAGTCAACCCAAGGTGTCCACTACCACTTTCCAGATCCATGGAGAGCATTCCATGGAATCAATAAAACCATTAATTCAAGCATTAAAGCATTCAAAATTGGTATTAATAAGACGGTGAGTTTACCCAATCACGTCAACAAGAACAAACTATGATTATACACAGTTATGAAAAACATTTACCAAAATCATACGGGTCTACCCTCCCATATTAATCATTTAACATTCCTTTAGTCATTTACATATAGATATATTCACCCATATAAACACATTCCATTTAAAAAAATCTATCAAAATAGTTGAGGTGTAACATGATATTCAATATTCAAGGAGGAATTACATCTCCTGAACTAGCTACTCAAGCTATAACGTCATATAAGGGAATCCTCTAACTAGGCAATCACAAGAACACATCACTTGGGTGGATTAAACAGGCATAAATGGGTTAAAACCCAAAGGAACACCCCACAGTTGACCTTGAAAGGAGAAAAGGGTACCAATGCACTAAAATGGAACCCACATTCAACCTCACTTGGTCCAACAACAACTACTAAAATATACTAGCTCAAAAACGAGACCTCGCCAGAAAGTTTGACGAGTGGAATATCGTCTGCATGCCCAAAAGCACTAAGAAAATTTGAACAAATGTGTAGACCACCTACCTCACCTCAGTATATATAGTTCATCCAATATCATGTCTTTTTTCATCCCGGTTTGGGAGAAATATGATGAATGGATAAAGAATAGAAAATTGTGGAATATGAGCCTAAATAAAAATAGCATAGTTGTTGTTTTGAAGAATAAAGAACGACTAAAAATTAATTGATTAATTACTGATATAGTTCCAACATGACAGATGATGCTTGAATCGGAGTCCATACTACTTCTATACTTGAAAAACTATAAGAGAGGGTTTTTTATTCGAAAATGAAAGAAGAAGATTTTTACATCAAAAAGTTAAGCTACTGCCTATTTTATTAAAAAAACCATGCTGAGAAAGTACGTGGTGTGTACCTCAAGTACACGGTAGTTACTCCAATTTATCTTTTTCTGAGCCAGACTGGCTACATGTTTTCATGGCCAAGTACACAACGTGTACCTGGCCTACGACCAGATTTCAGCCTATTTTCCCCTTACTTTCCCAAAAACAACTCAACTGAACCATGGTCTGGCCTAGGGTCTAATCCCTAATTTAAATTAAACACTTTTAACCCAAAAATAATATTTTTACCTCAAGAAAAATCAAGGATCTTACAACATGAAATAACTTTATTGATTTTTTAATTGAATAACAATCCAATGATTAGTAATGTATGGGTGCCAGGATATGACACCCAATATGCTCAACAAGTAAAATGATCTTAATTTAATTAAGAGTATCAATGATGAATATATAAGGGTAGGTTTCCCTCCTATTGGTGCACTCGTGGCATGAAAAGTAGGATAAAGTTATCTTCCTCATAAAACATTGTATGTTTCATAGTGAAGGCCGTAACACCACTTCAGTATTTTGAAATCCTCATGATTTTATCCTTGATCCAAGGGTGGTGTAACCCCTCATATTTAGGAATCCTTTTTGTTTATTTGATGAAAATCATCAATCATTCTCTATTAGATAAGAATATGGAGGATAATACATCTTTTATATTGGTATTTTGTGTTCTTCATTTTCCATGAATGTTAATTATTTCAATATAGATTTAGAAATTTATGGTATTTTTACTACCTAAGATCATATGATGATCCTCTAAAACTGATCAATGGTATCAAATCTAGGTTCTCAAAGGATTCTATATGTGAATGTAATTGTTTTTAAATGAAATTAATATCATAAACCATTTTGTCTTTATCATAAAATATTTTATGTTATATTTTTTCTATTTTTTTAGTTGTAACAAATATATGAAAAATATTTCATTGTATGATATAAAATATCCTTGAGGATTTGAATTATTGCATATCATATGATATATTATATTATAAAATATGATTCAATCGTGGGTTTTCATGGAAACAGGGGATCAAGAAATAAATATGATATCATCTCTGTCATTAAATATAATAGGAGTTTTAAGATAGATCCAATCTTATTCAATGATTCAATTATACGATAAATTTGATGTTATATCATAGAATATGATTGGTTCACGAACTATTTATATCCTATGTATCATTCATATTTTATGACTGATAATAATATCATTAGCCGTCAAATAGAACATGACAAAAAAAAATTAAAAGTTTTTATATTTGATATTTTTACTTATAGTTTATAAATTATAACTGAAATGAATCATAAAATAGGATATTTTATATCTAAATAAAATATGAAAAGTTTATAATTAAGTTCCATGTGTTTTGAAAAATAAATAATTTTTTATTTGAAAGTTTATTTTTAGTTATATTCTTGTTTATAAAGTTTTTATTGAATATAAATATTGTGTATATGAAAATAATTTGAAAAACTTATTCTAGGAGATAGTGGTCGACATTATATGAAATGTATGATATCAAAATATTTATACTTCATCTACCTTAACCATAGTTTTTATTAATTTTTTTATATTAAGAATACTTGTTGAATTTATTTTGTGCATATTCAATTTGACAGAGATCGTGAATTGCATTTTATCTTATGTAATGTATCCATGGGCAAAGGGATTTGGGGTTAGACTACCCACTATCTAACTAGTTTGTGTCTTGTTCTATAAAGTTGATGGGTTAGATAAATCTAACTTCTATATTAGTATTGATGTGTTCCTATAAATTATCCCTGAGATGCATTTGGATATGCATAAATTTTTTGGATGTTATTTTTGGGTGAGTAACACAGACATGTGATTTGTGCAAAGAGTTACATAATAATATAGTGTGAAAGCATTAATGTTCTCAATCAAATATGTATTAAAAAACTAAATTGGTAAAATAATGTAAACAAAAACGAATAAAAAACATGATATTATAAATATTCAATTAGATGAATTGGATTTTATATGCATGTTATGTATGTTAAATTGGTGAGTCTAATAAAACAAAATCTCTCAAATATTAATTGTTTGTATCCTTTTAATGAAATCATGTTTGAAAAACATGATCATTCGACTTGGTCGGTTAACACCAAAGTTGGGAGGTCAAGGATTATCTTAATTAAGGCATGGTGGGGGTGGTTAATCCTAAGTGTTACGTAACCACATCCTATTTTTATATTTGAGTGAACCGTAGTTGGGAAACCCTAATGGTTTGTGTACTAGAGGAATATAGTTATGTTTATTATTTATATTGTTGATATGAAAAAAGTGTTTCCCACTAAAATTTTCAAGAATCACAAGTTATGCGATTGGTATTATTTTTTACATAAATTAATATGTGATGAGTTTCTTGCTAAATTAGGTTTATTGGAAAATAAAATCTCTATCTTGGATCACTACATAAATATTATGCAAAGGGGAATCATTTTTATTGGGATTAAATTCATTAAAAGTATTTAATTAAATGATATAAAACATGGAACTCACTCATTATAGATAAATACTTCCTTCATGATGAACATTTTTACATAAATTATATGTATTGCCAATAATACTATTCAAATTTTCACTCAAAGTTTGAGAAATGTTCTCAAAGAGAAGCATTTGGAGTATCACAATGTTAATGTTTTGGAAAAAAATTACACACTCTAACTCTTTGGAATTTGATAGAATCTGTGAATCACATATGTTTGATGACAAAAAAAATAACTCAAAAATATTAGGGAATTGATAATGGGTCATATGGGCATTCATTTCCATTATGGAGCAAGATTTTATGCATAATTTATCACTAATGTTCTCATATTACCAAAAGGATTTTTTCTATAATTAGAGAATTTTTCTTATTTTCTCACCATAACAAACATATTTATCTCAATTACTTAGTTATACAATAAAGTATTTTCATTCAATGTTAATAAAAACATTATTCTATATATAAATGAATGAATTTTTTATGGAATTTGGAATATGATAAATGGATTATATATTATGCATATTGATAATCATATTTAAAAAATTCAACAAAATATGGTCATGGTTGATTCTAATCCCACCTATTTTTGGAATTTTCACCATAGATACATAAATAATAAATACACTTATTGAATCTATATTGAAGGATTATTGGAAACATTTAATTCTGAATAATTTTATAATTTTTAATCTTTTCTACTAGGAATTATGAACAAAGAACCTTTATATTGAAATGTTGAAGGGGCTGATGTACAGTTGGATCTCATATATAGTGGCGTTTATAAAATAATGAGTACTCAAGAAATTTGTTGTTTTAGATAATTTTTTACTATTACTACTGATTTTAATCGATATATATTTTTGTATCTAATGAGACACAAATATGAAATATTTGATAATTTTAAAGAGTTTTACAATGAGGTAGAACATCAATAGTGTAACACCCCAAGCTTCTAAGGTACACTTCTCTTTGAATAATGTGATAGCGTGTGTTGTACGCAACACCGAGTTCTAACACACCATAACCAATCAAACTAGCCGTTATAAATAGTAATACCTACTTTTTGAAATTATTTTTTTTTATATTTTAAAATGGACTTCATTTTTGGATTCGGAATATCGAATTTAGCCTAAGGTGAAATTTTGGTACATTTTGGATAACTTTCATATTTTGATGAATAGTGAAAATTGCTAAATTTTAATTAAAAACAACTTTTTTAATAAAAATAATTAATAGTGATAAATTATGAATTTGAGTGGTTTTAAAGAATATTTAGAATATATTTTTACCATTTAACATAATTTTGGTCATTGGATATAATTTTACAATTAAACCGAACATAAACAAGTGTCAGTCTTTTGATAGTTATTATCTCTTAAAAACATGCCTTTTGTTTTGACAACGGGAATTAATTTTAAATTAATTTCTGCCAATTCTGTGTTTTGAATTTAGAAAAATGGATTCCATATTTGGAATCAGGATGTTTAAATTGTGTAAATAGGTAACTTTTATTTTTAGACATTTTGAATAATTACTGCGGTAAATATTTTATTTACCATGGTTAAGGGTAAATCCGGTAAATAAGGGTTAGAAAATAATATTATAATAATACTAAATTACCCTAAAACGTGTCATAGACTTATTGGTTGATACATGTTCGACCATAGGCATCTTTGGGTTGATTTTGGGACCCCATGGTGCCACTTGTAGGTGATAGGGACACTTTATTTTAATTAAGTTAAAATGAATACAAAAATGACACAAGCATAATACTTTTAGAAAAACAATTTTTAAATAGGGTTATATATGTTGGATATTAGATTATAAATATTCATTAGAAAGATAAAACTATTTCCTACATATTTATATTTTATTTATAATTTTTAGACATTAAATAATTTAATTTATTTATGACACAATGATGATAAATTAATTACTATAATAGTGAAAAATGAAAATAATTGATATTATAAATACCCAAATAAATATAATATGAAACTTTAAATGAATTAAACTAATTTTCTAGGATAATATGATATATTATTATTGATTTAATTGACTTTTTTCGAAGTAATCAATCTGTTATTAGTTTCAAAAAAATCAACTATTGAATAGTGTCAAAATTGACATAAAAGAGTTCTTAAAAAAAATATTATATTATTAATTGATATTAAATTCATAAAAATCTAAGGTTCGGCCAAGAGACTTATATCATGATATTTTCATCATTAATGGACCACTTGGGGGTCTCTTGGATGTATATAGTAAGTTTATTAACCATATTATATAAAAATACAAAGAGACGTTGTAAAAGTGAAACTAATTAACTTTGAGTTAATACTTAATGATAAGGTTAATATAAGTACCCAAACCAATATAAATTCTATTGGTTGAGTTTTTTTCGACCCATCCCCACCTTAACATTTAAAAAATCAACTTTGGAGCCATTAGAAACCGAATATGAATTTATTATAAACTAATATTTCTAGCTTTTCCAAAGGTGCCCCTCACCCCTCTTATAAAAGGGCACTCCTCCTTCTCATTTCTTCACACCTTCAAAGCCTTTTGGTTCGGCCAAACTCTTCCCAAATACTCTCCCAACTTCCCTCACTACAACCTAGAGGCCTTAGTGTGATCAGAAAGCCAACCTAAGGATCCCTTTTGATCAAATCAAAAGGAAGAACCCGAAGAAGAGGTAATGTTTTCACCAACCCTTTTCAAGTTCCTTTCTTCTTCCACTTCTTCTTTCTTTGTTCTTACCATTCTAAAATAATAACTCCAGTATCTCACATATACTGTGATGTTATTATAAATATGGTACAACCATATTCAGTATTCTATCCACCCTTTTAATAACATGTCACCATACGTGCGTACGTACGGCTTACCGTCTCCACGTCGTGGGGTAATTGTTATTCAATATATTATTATTTGGATGGGTATAATAATGATGTGTAACTCATGTAAATAATAAATATAACATGTTAATGATTCTGTATATATGATATACCATCCTTTTATATATTATTTTAATATCAAAAGAATGATATTGTCGCTCGTGCGTACGTACGGACTACCGTCTCCACGAACGCGATGAGATTCATTCTCCATCGTATCCATTAAAGTATAATTATCATTTGATGATTTAGAAATGATGTTTAAGGACATTATATCATTCTGGATATGAATAATATACAATAAACATGGCTTATGTAACAAAACATATAAAAGAAAATGAGTAAGTTAAAACCCGAAACGACGATAATTCTAAGATATTATTAACAAATCAATGTTAAAAGATCATATATGATATCATATTAATATATATGATTCTTTTATAATTTAATAACAATTATTTCACCATTATACAGGAGGTTAACCTACCCCAACCAAGGAAAAGTACAAGGTAAGGGTTTATTTCACAATCTCTTCATTATCCGAGGTTGTTTATATGTAATAATCTATTGGGATTTCTTTATCATCCACATCCATGTTTCTTCGAAATGTATTTCAAAACATTTTTATTATTTACAAGAATATGGGTTAAAGTCATTTATACCCTTGTTTGACTTTTTATAAGAGGTTTATAAAGGAATCTTTCCGTAGTTTTCAAAACAAGGTCCTTTTTAACCTTTTCGACAGAATTAAGGTAGGAATGTTTTTTTAACTTATAGGGCGGGTGCGGCTATTTTCCGCCGTTATAAAATATTCAAAGCTTCCCTTACAAGCTTATAAGAATATTTTCAAAGAAAATGTTTTATTTTATATGGATCTTAAATTATTTCAAAATAAAAGACGATATTTCTTTAAAAAGAATTTTGATTTCATCTATGTCAACATCCTTTGATGGATTTTAAGATTATTTGAAGTTGATTTATTATGATACAAAGCTTCTATATTGTATTGAAGGTTTTGTGATATGTTTGACTGTGGATGTGCTATTTTTATACCATTCATAGTTTATGGTGAAAGTATTGACATTTCGTATGCTAGTTTTAATACGAATGTTTATGTTATGTTTAAACCTTTTCATATGGGAATGCATTGGAATTAATATGTGACGGGTGGAGCCCGCTATAGCTCCTCGATGTATCGGTAGGTCTCATGAGACAAACTAGTGTCTTGGCACAAGGCCTTGACAAAATCTTATTTTTAGTCTTGGCACGAGGCCTTGGCTATGTGGTTATGATAGTCTGGCATTATGCATTCCATCATTATGAAAGTGATTATTGATTTTGCATGTGATTATTCGATTAGTAGAATAACCATGTGAATAAGTAAATGGCATTATTTCATTTTATTTATGCCATACTATGTTAAAAGTTCAAGTTTAAAAGGATTTTGTTTTAGTTATACATTGCCTTAAATGTTTATTCTTATTTATGAAAGTTTCCGCTATATTGTTATCCTTACTGGGCATTTGAGCTCACCCCTTTTCTATGTTTTATTTTTCCCAGGAAGTGAAGAAGTAAATTATGAATGACCTCCAGGGATATTATGTGGGGATATGAGTGTGGATTATGGAGACAATATGTTGTTGTATTAGTTTTTCATTTTATGATGTAATGTAAGTCTTATGAATATATCTAGTGTTTCCAAGACTACTAAACCAATCGGTCTTTCGAGATTTGATCTTTCTTGTGATCATGCCAATGTTATGTAATAATGCACTGACTCTGGGTAACTGGGGTCGGGGCGTTACAGTTGGTATCAAAGGAAGTTTAGTACAAACCTTGGAAGCTAGATTTAGATAAACTCTAATTAGAGCACGTAGACCTATGATGAACGTTGAGGATTAGTATAGAAGAACTTCATAGAATTTTGGTATTGTAGAGATTTTGTGAGTTTTCCAAGCAATACATCCCTTTCTGGATACGAGCAGGTAGAGGCGGCTCTGGCACAGATGTACCTAGGGGTAAAACCCGAAAACACCGCTTTGAGCTAGACTCGAACGGGAACTGGTGCATGACAACGGGCCTTGATGCACTCTTGGTTACGACACTCCCAGGGGATATGCTTAGGATAACTCTCATTTTCATTATAAATCATTTTGAAGGGATTATGAGTATATACTTCCTCAAAGAAAACATTCTTATGATTATGGATTATATCCATAAATAGTTCAATTTATGTTAAGTGTTTTATAAGTATGGGATTATGTATTTTGATTCATAAACTGATCTAGTTTATGCCATTGTTTAGAAATGGCGCCTAGTGGAAGAAATGGAAACCGTATCAATGCACACACTCCATGTAGGGATTTCCCTCCTGCTCAAGATAATTATAGTGGAGCTGGTGATGCAACTGGTTCCGATCAGCTAATCACCATACTGGGACAACTTACTCAGGTTATGAATAATAACCTTACCCGTATGGAGCACCCTGATCTGCAGCGTGGAGGATCAATGTTAGATCGATTCATGAGGCAACAACCACCAACGTTCAATGGGAGTACAAATCCCTTAGTAGCTGAGCAATGGATATTTTCCCTAGAGAAAATATTTCAGTCTTTGGGGAGCAGTGAAAGGGAAAAAGTTATCATGGCAGTTTACTGCCTCACTGGAGATGCTGATCAATTGTGGTCATTGATTCCAAATACAAAGGAAGATGATGAAGTATCAAATATGGAATGGAGGGAGTTCAAAGATCTGTTTTTAGAAAAATACTTTCCTCGCGACCATCAAGCAGATATGGAAAGGCAATTTCTAAGTCTGAGACAGAAGGAGGATGAGAATTTCACAAAGTATGAGGCTAACATTACAAGGTTAGCAAGGTACGCTGGTGATTATATACGTAACCAAAGAAGTAAGATTGATCGTTTCTTTGATCGGTTAAAACCATTTCTCCGTCGAGCATTAGTCTCACAATCCTTTTCGTCGTACGAAGACATTGTCTCATGTGCTATCAAGACCGAAAAGGAATTCTCTAAGTCTTATGACTTTAAAGAAAAGCAAGAGAAGAAGAGACCTGCTGATCAATCTGGGAATGGAAATAAAGGGAAGAAGGGAATGGTTGAATATCCATCCTGTGGTAAATGCGGGAAGAAACACCCTGGTACTTGGTTGAAGGGAATGGGAGTCTGTTACAAGTGTGGTGAAAAAGGCCACCAAGCTCGTGATTGCAAGGGGAAGAAGGAATCTACCAACGTTCAGTGCTATAATTGCAGGGAGATGGGGCATTATGCAAATGCATGTCCTAAGCGTCAGAAGAACTTACCTCAAAAAAGGCCAAGGGATCAAGGCCAGGCTTATTCTATCACTGCTGCTGAGGTAGAAGCTCTGAAAGACGTGGTGGCAGGTAATTTAATGGTTTCCTCAAGTTTAGAAAATGCATTATTTGATTCTGGATCATCACATTGTTTCATATCTTCCCAGTTTGCTAAGAAAATTAGATATTTCCAATTTGATTTAATAAGGGAGTTGTCAGTTAAAACTCCTAAGGGAAGTATCATTGCAACAATGTTTTGTGAATCATTCCCCATTAGAGCACATAAATGTTCTTTATCTTCTGATCTCATCGTCATACCTATGATTGAGTTTGATATAATCCTCGGTATGGACTGGCTTTTGGACTATGATGTGAAGATTTATTGTAAGAAGAAAGAGGTTATGATTCTTGACGATAATGATAAGAAACACCTTATCTTTAGAGCAGAATTGTCACCACCTAATTCTTATTTAGATCCACCCTCAATAGCTCAACTAAATTCAATTATTGGGGAGGAAGAGAATGAAATAACTGCGGGTGAGGAAAGGAATGTTCAAATAGAGGATGTACCTGTTGTGAAAGAATTTGTAGATGTATTTCCGGAAGATTTACCTGGACATCCTCCAGAACGAGAAGTTGAGTTTTCCATTGATTTAATTCCTGGATCAAGGCCTATATCGAAGACCCCTTACAGAATGGCTACTGTAGAGTTAGTCGAACTAAAGAAACAACTAGAGGAATTGAGTAATAAAGGATTTATTCGCCCTAGTGTTTCTCCATGGGGAGCCCCTATTATTTTTGTTAAAAAGAAAGATGGATCTATGAGGTTATGTATCGACTATTGGGAGATCAATGCTATAACGATAAAGAACAAGTATCCCCTACCTCGTATTGATGATTTATTTGACCAACTACATGGAGCTAAATACTTTTCAAAGATTGACCTTTGATCTGGATACCATCAGTTGTGTGTAAAGAAGGAAGACATTCCGAAGACAGCATTTCGAACCAGGTACGGGCATTACGAGTTTACTGTAATGCCTTTTGGATTGACTAATGCACCCTCTGTATTCATGGATCTGATGAATAGAGTTTTCAAGGAGTATCTCGATGAATTTGTGGTGGTATTTATTGATGATATCTTGGTATACTCCAAAACCTACGAAGATCATGAAAATCACTTGCGCATTATCTTGAAGACTCTGAGGAGGCATGAATTATATGGGAAGTTTAGCAAGTGTGAATTCTAGCTTCAGGAGATTTCTTTTCTTGTCCATATCGTCTCTAAATATGGAATCTCTGTTGATCCTTCTAAGACCAAGGCAATCCAAGAATGGCCAGCACCTACGAGTATAACTGAGGTACGCAGTTTTATTGGTTTGGCAGGTTATTATCGACGTTTCGTCCAGAATTTTGCCCGATTGGCTAACCCATTAATGAAGCTCACACGTAAAGGGGTTAAATTTGTTTGGAAAAAAGAGTGTGAAGAATGTTTCGAAGAACTGAAGAAAATACTAGTCAATGCTTTTATATTGACTCTACCATCGGGGAATGATGGGTTCGTTATTTATAGTGATGCATCGAAGAAAGGACTTGGTTGTGTCCTTATGCAGAATGATAGAGTTATTGCCTATGCATCACGACAGTTGAAAATTCATGAACAAAACTATCCTACTCATGATCTTGAGTTAGCAGCTGTGATCTTTGCTTTGAAGATATGGAGGCACTACCTCTATGGTGAAAAATGTGAGATTTATACTGATCACAAGAGTTTAAAGTATATTTTCTCACAAAAAGAACTCAACATGAGGCAAAGGAAATGGCTTGAATTACTCAAGGATTATTATTGTACAATACATTACCACCCAGGGAAAGCAAACAAGGTGGCTGATGCTTTGAGTAGAAAAGACCATGGAGTTTTGAACAATATGACAATTGAAAGGGATCCAATTTTCTTGGATCTAGTGAAGATGGACATGGGAATAACCAGGGAAGGTGAAACATCAATGCTTTTTCAAATGGTTGCCAAACCATCTTTACTAGAAAGGATTAAGAGTTCTCAGACCGATGATGAAGAATTTCAAAAGAAGATTAAATCTGTGAATGATGGGAGATTGAGAGACTTTGTATATGAAGATGGAATTGTGAAATTTGGGAAGAGACTTTGTGTTCCCGATATACCTGATCTAAAAAGGGAATTGCTGGAAGATTCTCATAGTTCCAATTTCTCTATACACCCTGGGAGCACCAAAATGTATAGGGATTTGAAGGAACATTTTTGGTGGGACAACATGAAGAGGGAGATTGCTGATTTTGTGTCAAGATGTATGGTTTGTCAGCAAGTGAAAGCTAGAAGGCAACAACCTGGAGGAGTCATGAAACCTCTTCCCATACCGGAGTGGAAATGGGACAATATTACGATGGACTTTGTCATGGGGCTACCAAAGACTCCTAGAAGGAACGATGCAATATGGGTTATTGTTGATCGTCTTACCAAGTCAGCACATTTTCTTGCTATAAGAGAAGATATACCCCTGGAACGTCTAGCAAGACTATATATTAATGAAGTTGTGAGACTTCATGGAGTACCCCTATTGATTGTTTCTGATCGTGATCCCCATTTTACTTCAAGATTTTGGAAAAGCCTTCAGAAATCCCTGGATACTGAACTTCTTTTGAGCACTGCTTACCACCCTCAGACAGATGGACAATCAGAACGAACTATTCAAACCATAGAAGACATGTTGAGATCTTGCTCACTTGACTTTCAGGGTATGTGGGATCAATATTTACCTCTGGTAGAATTTTCCTATAACAATAGCTTCCATTCGAGTATTCAGATGGCACCATATGAAGCATTATACGGAAAGAGATATCGTACACCAACCTGTTGGGAAGACGTCGGTGAAAGAAAACTTGTAGGCCCAGAACTGGTGGAGGAAACGATGGAAAAGGTGAAGGTAATCCAAAATCACATCAGAGTAGCTCAAAGTAGGCAGAAGAGCTATGCCGATAATCGAAGGAAGGATTTGGAATTTCATGTCGGTGATCATATTTTCCTGAAGGTATCTCCATGGAAGGGAGTCATATGTTTTGGTAAGAAAGGTAAATTGAGTCCTAGGTACATCGGACCCTTCAAAATTCTAGAACGAATTGGGGTTGTAGCTTACCGATTGGCAATGCCGCCAAGTCTCTCTAAAGTTCACGATGTGTTCCACGTATCTCTGTTGAGGAAATACATGCCTGACCCAACGCATGTACTCACCTATGAGGAATTAGAACTGGAACCTGATCTGTCTTATTGCGAAGAGCCCTTCAGGATTCTTGATACGAGAAAACAAGTACTGAGAAACCGGACGACGCGTCTGGTAAAAGTTTTGTGGAGAAACCATAAGATGGAGGAGGCAACGTGGGAACCCGAGGAACTTATGATGAAGAACCACCCGAGTCTTCTCATGTGATAAGTATTCTAGAAATTTCGAGGATGAAATTATTTGAAGGAGGGGAGAATGTAACACCCCAAGCTTCTACGGTACGCTTCTCTTTGAATAATGTGATAGCGTGTGTTGTACGCAACACCGAGTTCTAACACACCATAACCAATCAAACTAGCCGTTATGAATAGTAATACCTACTTTTTGAAATTATATATATTTTATATTTTAAAATGGACTTCATTTTTGCATTCGGAATATCGAATTTAGCCTAAGGTGAAATTTTGGTACATTTTGGATAACTTTCATATTTTTGATGAATAGTGAAAATTACTAAATTTTAATTAAAAACAACTTTTTTAATCAAAATAATTAATAGTGATAAATTATGAATTTGGGTGGTTTTAAAGTATATTTAGAATATATTTTTACCATTTAATATAATTTTGGTCATTGGACATAATTTTACAATTAAACCGAACATAAACAAGTGTCAGTCTTTTGATAGTTATTATCTCTTAAAAACATGCTTTTTGTTTTGACAACGGGAATTAATTTTAAATTAATTTCTGCCACTTCTGTGTTTTGAATTTAGAAAAATGGATTCCATATTTGGAATCAGGATGTTTAAATTGTATAAATAGGTAAATTTTATTTTTAGACATTTTGAATAACTACTGCGGTAAATATTTTATTTACCATGGTTAATGGTAAATCCGGTAAATAAGGGTTAGAAAATAATATGATAATAATACTAAATTACCCTAAAACATGTCCTAGCCTTATTGGTTGATACATTTTCGACCATAGGCATCTTTGGGTCGATTTTGGGACCCCATGGTGCCACTTGTAGGTGATAGGGACACTTTATTTTAATTAAGTTAAAATGAATACAAAAATGACACAATCATAATACTTTTAGAAAAACAATTTTTACATAGGGTTATATATGTTGGATTTTAGATTATAAATATTCATTAGAAAGATAAAAAGATTTTCTACATAGTGATATTTTATTTATAATTTTTAGACATTAAATAATTTAATTTATTTATGACACAATGATGATGAATTAATTACTATAATAGTGAAAAATTAAAATAATTGATATTATAAATACCCAAATAAATATAATATGAAACTTTTAATGAATTAAACTAATTTTATAGGATAATATGATATAATATTATTTATTTAATTGACTTTTTTTGAAGTAATCAATCTGTTATGAGTTTCAAAAAAATCAACTATTGAATAGTGTCAAAATTGACATAAAAGAGTTCTTAAAACAAATATTATATTATTAATTGATATTAAATTCCTAAAAATCTCAGGTTCGGCCAAGAGACATATATCATGATTGGTTCATCATTAATGGACCACTTGGGGGTCTCTTGGATGTATATAGTAAGTTTATTAACCATATTATATAAAAATACAAAGAGACATTGTAAAAGTGAAACTAATTAACTTAGATTTAATACTTAAAGATAAGGTTAATATAAGTACCCAAACCTGTCTAAATTCTATTGGTTGAGTTTTTTTCGACCCATACCCACCTTAAAATTTAAAAAATAAACTTTGGAGCCATTAGAAACCGAATATGAATTTATTATAAACTAATATTTCTAGCTTTTCAAAAGGTGCCCCTCACCCCTCTTATAAAAGGGCACTCCTCCTTCTCATTTCTTCACACCTTCAAAGCCTTTTGGTTCGGCCAAACTCTGACCAAATACTCTCCCAACTTCCCTCACTACAACCTAGAGTCCTTAGTGGGATCAGAAAGCCAACCTAAGGAGCCCTTTTGATCAAATCAAAAGGAAGAACCCGAAGAAGTGGTAATGTTTTTTACCACCCCTTTTCAAGTTCCTTTCTTCTTACACTTCTTCTTTCTTTGTTCTTACCATTATAAAATAATAACTCCAGTATATCACATATAATGTGATGTTATTATAAATATGGTACAACCATATTCAGTATTCTATCCACCCTTTGAATAACATGTCACCATACATGCGTACGTACGGCTTACCGTCTCCACGTCGTGGTGTAATTGTTATTCAATATATTATTATTTGGATGGGTATAATAATGATGTGTAACTCATGTAAATAATAAATATAACATGTTAATGATTATTTATATATGATATACCATCCTTTTATATATTATTTTAATATCAAAAGAATGATATTGTCGCTCGTGCGTACGTACGGACTACCGTCTCCACGAACGCGATGAGATTCATTCTCCATCGTATCCATTAAAGTATAATTATCATTTTATGATATAGAAATGATTTTTAAGGACTTGATATCATTCTGGATATGAATAAGATACAACAAACATGTCTTATGTAACAAAACATATAAAAGAAAATGAGTAAGTTAACACCCGAAACGACGATAATTCTAAGATATTATTAACAAATCAATGTTAAAAGATCATATATGATATCATATTAATATATATGATTCTTGTATAATTTAATAAAAATTATTTCACCATTATACAGGAGGTTAACCTACCCCAACCAAGGAAAAGTACAAGGTAAGGGTTTATTTCACAATCTCTTCATTATCCGAGGTTGTTTATATGTAATAATCTACTGGGATTTCTTTATCATCCACATCCATGTTTCTTCAAAATGTATTTCAAAACATTTTTATTATTTACAAGAATATGGGTTAAAGTCATTTATACCCTTCTTTGACTTTTTATAAGAGGTTTATAAAGGAATATTTCCGTCGTTTTCAAAATAAGGTCCTTTTTAACCTTTTCGACAGAATTAAGGTAAGAATGTTTTTTTAACTTATACGGCAGGTGCGGCTATTTTCCACCATTATAAAATATTCAAAGCTTCCCTTACAAGCTTATAAGAATATTTTCAAAGAAAATGTTTTATTTTATATGGATCTTAAATGATTTCAAAATAAAAGGAGATATTTCTTTAAAAAGAATTTTGATTTCATCTATGTCAACATCCTTTGATGGATTTTAAGATTATTTGAAGTTGATTTATTATGATACAAAACTTCTATATTGTATTGAAGGTTTTGTGATATGTTTGACTATGGATGTGCTATTTTTATACCATTCATAGTTTATGGTGAAAGTATTGACATTTCGTATGCTAGTTTTAATACGAATGTTTATGTTATGTTTAAACCTTTTCATATGGGAATGGATTGGACTTAATATGTGACGGGTGGAGCCCGCTATAGCTCCTCGATGCATCGGTAGGTCTCATGAGACAAACTAGTGTCTTGGCACAAGGCCTTGACAAAATCTTATTTGTAGTCTTGGCACGAGGCCTTGGCTATGTGGTTATGATAGTCTGGCATTATGTATTCCATCATTATGAAAGTGGTTATTGATTTTGCATGTGATTATTCGATTAGTAGAATAACCATGTGAATAAGTAAATGGCATTATTTCATTTTATTTATTCCATACTATGTTAAAAGTTCATGTTTAAAAGGCTTTTGTTTTAGTTATACCTTGCCTTAAATGTTTATTCTTATTTATGAAAGTTTCCGCTATATTGTTATCCTTACTGGGCATTTGAGCTCACCCCTTTTCTATGTTTTATTTTTCCCAGGAAGTGAAGAAGTAAATTATGAATGACCTGCAGGGATATTATGTGGGGATATGAGTGTGGATTATGGAGACAATATGTTGTTGTAGTAGTTTTTCATTTTATGATGTAATGTAAGACTTATGAATATATCTAGTGTTTCCAAGACTACTAAACCAATCGGTCTTTCGAGATTTGATCTTTATTGTGATCATGCCAATGTTATGTAATAATGCACCGACTCTGGGTAACTGGGGTCAGGGCGTTACAAATAGGGAAAAAGTATTAGGATCCTCTGATCAAATTGGGGTGGTGAATAATTGACCAACGAATTCCCTGAGCATCTAAGATATTGTGGAATTTTTCTAAAAATTAATCCTCTTGGAACACCATAGTGAAAAAGTGTGTCTAAGAGGATGAATCATACAATTTTTTGCATAGTATGATCAATAAAGAATTAGTGTTACCTTCTTATTACATTCTGGGGTTATGAACCAAATATTTTTTCATCATTATTAAATTGCATTCCATTTAAAGAAACTATAAATACACTATATGAGATATAGACAATGAAATGTATCATTATGTATTTTAAGAGTATTTAGGGTAGAAAATAACCCACCACAAATTGTGGAGGAAGAAATTACTAAAGATACATATGAACCTCGAAGGTTCGGTGGTATTTATTTATATCCCAAGAGATATGGATTTATTCTAGATAATTATAATGAAGTAATGTTCATATATGAAGAACCTATGACTAGAAGGGTGTCCATATAGTGCTATAATTATAAAGAATGGATTAAAACCATGGGATTTAAAATGGAATCCATGAGGAGAAATTATTTTTAGTTCATATGATTTCGTTGATTTTAGATTCTTAATTGAAATTACATAAAAAAATTTATCAATTTTTTATATTTTATTAAAGTTCAAGACCTCATTCCGAATTAAATTTGTTACTAAATCATGTAAAACTTATTTAATGTATTGGGATGTTATATCTAATATAGAAATTTTTTTATTCCTTTAATGAGAGTGCCAATTTTTTCCCCTAAAAAAATATTTTAGGAAATAATAAAATAATCCACACATGAGAATGCTTTTTTTACCATAACGGGTCATAAAGGGTCACAATTCCATATGCCTATAGAATACATCACTATACTTGTGAAAAAATGTGAACAATAAGTAATATGTCACATTTTATATGGATTAAAATTAAGTAGAATGAAAGTGGAAATATATTTAAGTTAAATGGTCTTGATATATTTTGGTCAACCCAATATCCATGAAAAATATTTTTTTCATTTTTACTTTCATTTTATTTCAATTTTATGTAAAACTATTTGAAGGTAAATATATATAAATATAGTTGTGGTATAAGAAAAACTTTGTGCAAAACATATTCTATGTTAAATAGTTGATATTTGTTAATAATATGTTTTCTGTTTCAGAAATATATTTTTTTACTTAATTAAAATTTTGTGTTTTCCCTCATTAAAAGATGGGAATATTATTTTATAATTCATAAGGAAAAGTGAGTTCAAGTCTTCAAATACTGAAAAAAAACAATGGATTGTATGAATAAATTAATCCTACACAAGGGTCTTTCATTTAAAAATTGTTTGGAAAATTTATGATTATAACATTAATTCTGGTAAAGGACACTAAATTTATAAAATGAAATCATTTAAGATTCTTAATTTTTTATTTCTTGAAATCAATTAGTGTTAAGGAATTGTATTTTAAGTTAATATCATGTACGGTCCATAATGTTATCAATCAACTAAATTAAATTAGTTTTTACAATAAATAAAATTTCATTTGTAAATATAATGATATATTAGTAAATAATATAATAATTACCTGAAAAAGTTATAAAAATTTATAGTTAAATTTAAATTAATTAAAAATATAATTATATGTTATTATATTTAATTGTATTATTTTATCTAGTAATAAATTTAAATTACCTAAGTGACTTTAAGTTCATAGTAACAAACAAATTTTAAATTTAATTTATTTAAAATTATTTACTTACAAAATTTGAGTAGTTATTATTATTAAAATTAAATTTCATTTTAGAGAATTCATTTGTTTAGGTGGTACTTTAATATTATTTTCCCTCTATATGATATTTTTATTTTTTTCTATTTATATATATATATATACGAAAATAATTATATAATATTAAGTTGATATTTTTGTACATGATATTTTTTCACCCAAGAAGATTTATTCTTTTTTGTGTAATAAACATTATGATCCATGAGATTTATTTTATTGATTAGTATGGTATTGTTTATAATGTTTAATTGACGAATTGTATATTCCTCTAAGAAAATATTATCATATTTTTTGTATTATATAATTATTAAGAAGCATATTTGTATAATGGATAGTGGAGTGGACAAAAACAATATTTTTTATTTAGAAATTTAAAATTTTGAAAAATTACAAAATCTTATCACAATATAACGTTTTTATGAAATATTTTTTTCATTCTAAAAAAATAGTGAAAATGTTTTCTGATAAATATTAAAGAAATAAAAAAAATTAAACAGATTGGAAAACTTCCTTCAAGAAAATATTGAAATAAAGTAGGTAAAAAAATCAACCAACACATTATCAATTCCAAAAAAGTATACAATTTAATTCACAAAATGATCTATATCTCTCCTGAAAAATATAAAAGCCACAATGTGAAAAACACGCTGATAGTTAATTAATCTCATCAATAATTTAAATAAAATTACATAAAATAATTTTAATAAAAAATGATAAATTAAAACCTAGAAAAATAATATTTATCTATTAGAGAAATATAAACACCAAACAATGAAGAAAAATCCATATGAAATAAATTTGAATACTAAAAAATATAAAAAGTCATCAAAATTGTACTTCTTATTGTTTTTAATTTGAAATAGATTGTAAATATTTTAAACAAATCTTTTAAATATTGTTTTAAATATAATAGAAAATATAATGGTTTTTTTTGAAGTTTTATTGTTATATGATAATAAATTTTGTTCTTATTTTATTGGATGTATAATAAAAATAAGAAAAATAATAAATCAAAACCTAAAATTTTATTCAATTTCGTATTTTATATAAAAGAATATCAAAAAATAAAATTATTGGGAGATAATTTTAAAAACTCTATTAATATAATATTAAAAAAAGTTTTTGGATGCATAGTGGATGGAATAAATAAAAATTTTATGTTAAAAAACAAATAACTGTTAGTTTTTGTATTAAAAAATATATGTTTTTAAAATTTTCAAAAATATATTATAATTATATATCAATAGAAGGTATAAGGATAAAAAATCATTACAACTAATGATATGTATTATGGATTAATGATAAGGATTATTCATCAATGATAAGAAATTTATGGAAATTTTATTAAGTATAAGTCCCTTTATTAATTATTCTAGTCAAAATTTTATTTAGATTTTTTCCCACTATTTTGGATAATTATTTATTTTCTATTAATCTGTCAATTTGGAGCTTATTCACTTCAACAAAAAATGACTTAATTTTTAAAATATATTAAAGGATGAAAATTTTCACAACACTCTAGCCCCAAAGGTACCCCTTCTGTGCTGGAAATGAAGGAAGATAGATAATGACACTCGTGTCCTACCTCATATAGGCCCAGAGATGGATACTAGCACCGAGGGTATAATGAACATAATAATAGAACCATTAACCTATAATAGAACATGAAAAATATAGAGATGAGATATATAGACCAATCATCTTGATCTCATATAGATAAAATAATTCCCAAATGCAGATATGTAATATCATACAAAACTAATACAATTGAAAAGGAACTGGAAGTAACAAAAGCTATACTTAGAACCAATCACATTGCCTAAACACCTCCTAAAACCCATGTGATATTAATATACATCCCAATATCTGACATTCTCCAGATCACCTAAAAAATTAAAAATATTTCTGGTGAGTATAATAGTATACTCAAGACAGACCTCCTTGAAGATTCTCATGAAAAAAATAATGAAATCATACTAAATAACAATGAATAGAATGTCAAACTAAGTTGCCACCTATATATGTATACAATGTTCCTAGCCTCACCATGTATATCTCTCACCAATAATCACATATAAAATATCCTATATTATAGTAATCAACAAACAAGGGTTCTCCACAACCACATCCACAATGGTTTTCTTTTCTACCCCAACATCATAACTCTTAATCCATCTCTATATAAAATTAATCCAACCCCTATACACCTAGGCTACGTATCACAACATTAATCACATGTATCACATTTTACCATTATCCCACAACACATCTCCATATAGTAACCATGTAATTTTCAGGAGACACCAAAATTGTATGATATGTGTCATACATCAGGCATTATACCCCAAACAATCACATCCCATACACTAAGTAAGGTAACTCAATCCTATAAAACCTCTACATGTCATACATATAATAATACATTGGATAATATATAGGGATATACACATGTATGAAATTACCACAAGTCATTCCAACCCTCTATATTCATATATGGGGAAAAATAATCACTGTGAATAATGGTATATAATACTATGGAGATAATAGAACATCAAAAATGGGGGTAGTCATCCACCCATCCACACCACATGGATATTATGGAAAATAGCCTCCTAAATTCAACTAGGTTTTAGTCACCCTAATTAACATGGGGGGAGCTAGAGTATGAAATAAAATTAGATGAAAGATATATTAACCTATTGTTATGATCAACTACATCTATCATCACTCGAACACCCTATTTCAACCCATTTATCTTGGTGATGCTTTTAGGGTGTTCTTATCCCTCTTAAGTAAATTACTTGTTAGGTTTCTGGGGCCAGCAGCAGAAGCCGGTGGGCCGGGGAATTTAAATTTTTCATCGGTGGTGCGATGAAAATTGTCGTCACAGACGATCCGAGCCCTAGAGAGGCCCTAGGATCTCGCGTAAATTATTAAGAGCACAAACATAAATAGAAAACTTACCCATTTTAGATCTGAAGCTGTTGTCGACTGCAACTTGTCATCGGTGTTCATTGCATGAAGGATCTATAGCAGGATCCGTCTAGATCGTCCACACACACTTCAAAAATCCGTTCGAATGCCGATCGTCGAACTCTGGGTGCTAGCACGGTGATCCGACGATATATTCAACGTCCTAAAGATCACCGCATCGTTGATCTTATGATGCATGAGAAGAAACTTGACCCGAGCATGGATCAACAACTTCTCTCTCTAATGAGTGGGAGGAGAGATGAGCTCTAGCCAAAATGACATGAATAGTTGTTGCGCTTGATCCCCTCTCCTCTATTTATAGCAGATTGTGGAAATTACCCAGTTGGGTTCCCCGGCCCCCATTAACTCCACGTCCACTAAATAAATAACTATGACAACATAAAACTACATCAATATTATTTATTTATTTTATCACATACTTATGATATATATAAATTATATTACGTGATAAAACCTGAGTGATTTAACTCGACTCTCTATCCCGCTTAATATTAAACGAACTTGGAATATTAAAATAATATTCCTTCAATTAATATTTTCTCATATTTACTAAACTCATAAATACATTAAATAATCACAAATATTCATAACTTTAATATTAATGAATTTATTTAATTCTTTAGGTGATCAGTACTTTGGACAACACTCGAACCCCAGTGGTAGGGACCACCATGTCCAATATTCATATTCCACTGAATAGGTGCGTATTCTTGAATATGTTGTTGTGTGTGACCCTATAGGCCCTTATCTCAATAGTAGTGAATAAAATCTAGAGACCAAGAGCGGGGTCTAGCAACCCGTCATGACCCATAAAGAGATAAGGATAGTCATAGAAACG
Source organism: Viscum album (assembly GCA_963277665.1). Lineage (NCBI taxonomy): Eukaryota > Viridiplantae > Streptophyta > Magnoliopsida > Santalales > Viscaceae > Viscum > Viscum album. The sequence goes on from OY728165.1 coordinate 180,548,274, forward strand.
ACTACCATCCTACGAACACTGACTGCTTACTATAGTCTCTTTGTCATTAAATATCTCATAAAGTAGGACGCACTGTTGTGTCATCATCCTTATCTTGCTTTATTATTTGTTGATCTATCCAGATGGATTTTCCTTTATACTAATTTGGCCAAAGACTTATGAAGGCGGGACCATCCTGATGAACCAAGCCTGATATATAAAACTTCCTAAACTTGTAAGCGACAAATCCTTTCTTGACCATTCAACCAACGTCATATCACCAACGACACACCCAACACAAACTACCTCTCCACTACATTACTTCCATGGTTTTCGCCTTACATCAAATTACGTAATTAAATGATATACATTGGTAATGGTCTCAAGTTCGAAGACCAATACACATGTCCGTAGATAGGAAAAACCAATGACACCCAAAACATGTGGTGTTCTTATTGACGGGTTTTTCCTCACGATCTCACTACTAGAGATCACCAAGTGCCAACTTCATGAGAAGAAGCCTCAATGCTTATGAGCCCCTAGCACCTGATAGTCAGACATCTACTGTGTCCAGTCAGTAAGATGTATCTAGATTATAGAACATATATTTTAGATCAATTTCATTGTATATCGAGGTTCTCATTATAGCCTAGGATCTGCTATAACCTCTTGACATGACAATTAACCTTTGGAAATTACCATTATTATAGTGGACGCAGAAAATTTTTCACTATAATGGTAAGATATCATCACGCATATCTAACTGTACACATGATACGGTAATAAAAAGTACTACATAGTTGGGTCTGGGGAACCCACTATTTCAACACTCCCACTTGCACTAGAGACAACTTGCTAACTAAACTTCTTAGCTACTCACATGATAAATACCATGATTCTACTTGGTAATGGATTTAACTGCTGGGCCTTCCACGTTTTTGCCACATGGCATATCTGCTATATGCGACCTCATATGCTTGAGTAGATTTTATCAAGATAGGGTATCACCGAGTATATCACTTTTTTCATTGTCATAACTTGACTACTTGGCTAGTAAGAATATCATAATTCTCATTATGATAATTCTTTTCTCACTAGGTGAGAATCCAAAAAATAGGAACAAATCGTTGCAATTTATAACTGGTTCTTAACTTCCTTAGAAGCTGCAACGTACTTGGTATTTGTAGGTATGACTAAAACTAGCTTTTATGAGATTGACTCACTCATCTCCTTTGCCTAACTGTGATACTAGATCAAACTGATCTAAGGACTACTAGTATGTGTCCCACTATAACTAGTATACCTTCCTCTCCATATTCCAGGTACATATCATTTGTAATTACCAAAGTACAAGATGATAGTTATGACTGCATCACTTGCAGTGCTCCTAGAAATAATTGATATCTTCCTATAATAAATTATATCCTGGCAGTATCAATTATTGTACATAATATGGAATATGTGATTGATCCATCACTAAATAATATGGTATCAATTCACAAATTTAATCTCTTCCTATGTTCTGAACATATTAACTTGAAGAGATTAAGCCATGTGACATTGGAAATAATCATGCACTTGAATTGTTTCAACTTGTATTTTTCAATACAGTGTCACTCTATGTACGATTGATTAGGACCAAGCAACCTTTGGATCTACCTTAGTGGATCATGTTCCCTAGAACTTATGTTGCTACTTGAAGTCAATCATTGGAGAATTGCTTTTATCCTGATCTTATCCAACTGTAAGATCAAAATCTGTTTTCCATATGTTGCCGAACATATTTCACTTGGAAAACATTGGCGCTCCCACTAACCTTTGGTAGACACAAGGAAAAGATTCATTTATTATGAATGTTCTGATATCTTGTTTCTTACTTTAATCTAGAATTGGATTTCAGATACTTTTAACCCTTATTGGCATCATTTGATGTCATCATCTCTTTCTGTTTTCATCGTATAGACACCTTCCACAAAAAATGATCTTGACATCCAATGGCCAATAAAATGATCTTATAATTTTAGCTATGATAAGTAAAATTCTAATAGATTTAGGTGTACCGACTTGTAATAACCAATCGAGCCTTATTGGTACCATACTTGTACCATCCATGTATCATGTCATTTGAATACCCACCGCATTATTCAATTAATAAGACCCTTTACAATTTGATACATGGAATCCATTATTTAATTTTAGTTAATCTTGTCAATCTTATCATGTTTCCATATACTGTTAACTTGTAGGATTTATTATTCTCAATGAATAATATATCACCGACCGTGGTAAATATAAAACCATCACCATGGTTTCATACTTCCTATATAGTATGTGTCTTTGGAACATTTCTATTCCACATGTACTTGTGGAACTTGTTCCTTATGCCAAATTTTTTTGCATCTCTAGCATTGACTAATTCCAAGTCAATTCAGCTCCCACTATCTCTAATAGAGATGTGTACCCTTGTATATAAATGTAGTCTAATACTTGACTACATCTTTTCTATCATAGGGATTTAGGTAATATCTTAAGAAATTGTTAGGATAATTACCTCAAATTCACAACATGTTTAACTTGATGCATGTTTGTTTAAATCCTAACAAACACTTTTCATCTAAACATGTCCTATGACATAATGGATTTTCCATCATACTATGAATCGTATAATATCCATTTGTCATTTTAGTTGGCATGTTGGTTATGGTTTTAAGCCATTGTTTGAAAAGCACATCATGAAATATAATGGAAGTTTTTGCAGGTTGTAACATTGATACAACTTACATCATAACTTTGATGTATAAAATGTGTGTTTAGGAAGTGCTCCATGCTATATTTTGTTGATCAGTGTTAATATGTAAGACTCGTCATCGATCCTCCTTATGAATGTCAATATGGTGATGTAGATAAGGTAACATGCATTTAGGAATTACTCCACGCTACATTATCATGATCGACGATTGTTTGGTCAAGATATTATTCGGCATGCCAATCTGAAGAAACTCATATATTTTTACCAAACATATAATTCACTATTCCTTAATGACTTAGAGGAAACTTATGAAGTATCTTTACCTCTTGATTTCTTTTTAATAGTTCACATTGTCTTGTTGAACTTACCTCGGAAAGATTTGTGGCATACATTTATTTCTAAAGGTTTCTTTGTCTAAACTAAGGGGGTCAATAATACCATAGTTGTTTAGTTTTTCCGAGCCTAAATACCATACTGGGTATATAGTTGACGTCCACTTTTAGTTTTACATGACAAAGAATCACATTGCCACAACTGGGTAGGTCTTACATTTTATATTCATCATGTATTGCCATTGATTCAAATAGTAGTGAACTATTTGTTGAGTATGTTACCAAAAACAACATTCATTACAAAACATAGAATAATGTCTCATCATGTCCAAATGGGCACATGAGATAAATGTTTTTGGTTATACTCCACAACTTGTTCAATTTGAATCAATCACTTGGAAATTAGAAATTATGTGTTTCTCACCGCTGACTTAGGAATCACCCTTTCTCAGCTGCATGGAGAAGACACATTACTTCTAGTAATGTTTCTCGACTTACTTGGTTACTATATTACAATACATATATGTGAAAATCATATTGTATTTTAATACCCAAGAGGTATGAGAGAAAACAATACTTTTATTTTATGAATATTAAACTAAATGAGAAGTGTATACTTACTTCTTGTATTTCAGTTTTTAAACATCCATGAATTCATTTCATTTTATGATGCAAATATCCTCCTGTCAAATAAACAACCACTATTCATTGAAGGACATGACAAAGGTGTCTTTGGCGTAACTTTCCATAAGCCTCTTCACCTTGTCATTCAATGTATTCACCATAATAATAAAAATGGAATTATCTCCAACATTTTTATTACTTGGTTAATATTTATTTAAAGGTAATGAAGTGCTTAATCTATGACTTTCATTTGTACCTTTAAAAGAATCTAGAGTAATTGAGTGTAAAAGGTATATGAATGGGATGACATGAAAAGATTGTGAACCGTCTTTCACTTTACACAATCCGAGTGAAATCGTCACAGTCAAATCTTTCTTCTCTTTCTCCTCAAAAGTATCTTGGAGATGAGAATACATGTAACATCATCCATGTCATGATGTAGCGGCCACAACTAACATCATATTTTTATGATATCATTATGACAGAACCATTATATGCTTGATTCATGAGTCTCATGTAAGTAGTTTTACACTAATTTCTTCCTAAGGTGGTTTAATAGGTTGGGGCACAAGTAGCTTGAATTTATATTATGCTAGTAATGTGCGCTAGCACCTATACCACACTTGGAATTTCGTGCTTGTTTGGACATTAACTTTGTATAATAATTATCACAGTTTTGGTATTTCTAGCCATTATATACAAATATTCTTTAGCATATTGTACTTTTATGTGATTACCATTTTAGACATAATTGATTAATTTGATCATTAAATGTCTCCCACTAATTTTTTGAATTCTAGGAACCCTTGGTACTAGAATCGGAATACTCTTTAGTATTCTAGTGGAAAGGATCCCTGACCCTCCCTCATAGTCTACAAGCTATCGCTACGCCACTACTCAGAGGGTCCAAGGTAGGATTTTGGCTGGCCAACCGCATTAACTTGCGGTTCCTTGATCTGTTGAGTGAAGTCCCAGCATCAAAAATCATTTAATGATTTACTCAATGCTTTCCTATAAAATTACAAATATCTAGATAAGGCTATTCCGTTGCTGAAATTTTAGTTAAGTCGACCCACCACATGAATAAGAACTTCCCGATAGTAAGAGACACCCTCAGTTGAGGCATGAACTGGCACCTCGAACACCCTGTTTTGTTCAAACTTTAATGATGGAAGGTTGTTTGTGACTTAATATTTTCTTTTAGGGTATTATTGGATTTCTCTCGACGAATGTGATCCATTTCTATTAACTTGTTCATCTATGTTGTTGCGCTCACAACTGAACTTTAATAGAAAAACATACACCGCTTCTTTATGCATTTTATAATCTATTATTTTATGTATTTTTCCCGCTATTCTAAAATGAATAAAATATTAAATAAATTCATAAAGGTAAACTACTACCTGACTAGTCTTGAGCATCTAAACAACCTAAGGGCATCATACCTGAGTCGAAGCTTGACTCAAAATGCAGCTTTCCCCTTGTCTTGTATGTTTGCTGGTCTTCTGCAGTATCGTCATGTCTTGGTAGGGTCGACGTCATGTCTTGGAGTACCTCCTGGTCTTGGTTGAATCCATGTGTCGTCTTTCACCATCGTACACCGCCTCTTCTTGGTGGGGTCCACGTCATTAGTCGTCTTCATCCGAAGTACAAAGATACTCTAGCGTAGGTGAGGGGAACTTGGGTATAAATGTACATCATATAAAAATTGGGCGCGCAGACCCTTATACATTTTAACCGAAAAAATAAAGATGATGCACAGACCATCTATTTAATTAATTTAGAAGCATCGCACTCATTTAAATAATTAATTAAATAAATAATTTAATGCATACATACAAAGGTCGATGCTCAAGACCAGACGACCGGTAATTTAAAGCGCGATAAAATTAAAATGCACAAATAAGTACGAGGGTTATTTAATTAAATTAAATTAAATGAATTAATAAATTCAGATAATTTAATTAATTATCGGTCATGTAATTAATTTAATTTTACTACTTAAAATTAAATTAATTAATTAAATTACAAAAATTAAATTTATTTTAACCTCAGGTATTAAAATTTATTTTCACTACAATTAATATATTAATTAATTTAATTAATTTAATTAATTAATTATATTAATTGATTTAACTAAACCCGGGTCAGGGGTTACCTACCCGCTAGGTGGACCGGGCAGCGGCTGGGGGCAGGGACAGCCGTGGGAGCCAAGCTGTAATGGCGGCGCTGTGGTGTCTTGCAGCGCGAGGTACTCAGGAGGCTTCTGGACACTTGGGTCTCTGGTGGGAGGGTTCGGCCAAAGCTTGGTCGGGTAGCTGAGGTGGATTTTGGAGCAACCCTGCGGTCGGCCTGTGCGATGTGCGGAGGTCGGCCCGACGCCGAAGCAAGCATGCACAAAAGGCGGGTTGCTTCGGTCGCGGTCGTGGTGGAGTTCGGCCAGAACTGAAGAGTGGCAGATGACCTTCTGTTGCTATGCTAGTTTCGTCCGGAGGAAACCCAGCGGCGGCTCGGCCAGGGCACGCAGGCGGTGCACGACGGAGGAGGCAGACAAGAAGAGCCCGGAGGCCAGGGGCGCGACACTGGGAGGCGAATAGGGTGCGCCTCCTACAATGGCGGGCAGAGCCTGGTGTGGTGACTACAGGGCTGTGCGGCACCACGGCCAACGGAGGCAGGGGCCGACTAGGAGAGGTCGGCTACTGCGCGCTGCATGGAGGCCAGCGCGCGTGGAAGTCCACTGCGGCGGCATCCGGGAAGGGTGGCCTGCAAGGGGCGGCGCCGGCTGTTGTGGAGGTGGAGAGGTGCGGAGGTAGCCCACTGGGTGAGGGGGTGGCGGCGTCATGTAGGGTCCGCAGGTGTCTAAGAGCTGGGAGGGTTCCTCAGTGCATGGCTGGGCCGTGGCAGCCATGTGGGTTGGCATCCCAGTGCTGCTGTCGTGCACCGTGCTGGAGGAGGAGAAGCAGGCGGCACTGTATGCGCCGCGTGGGAGACAGGGGTCTACCAGACCCCTGAATATTTTTTCTGTTCTCTTTCAACGAGGCAGCACCCCTTTTTTTAATGTTTTTTTTGCTTCTACTTCTTTCCACTGCCCAACCCTTTTATTTTTTTTTCTTTTAAGACTTGACCAGCATGTCAAGCCATCTCACCCTTTTTTAAAAAAACAGTTTTCCTAATGGCTATTAGCCTTTTATTATAATAATACAAAAATTATTATAATATAATAATAATTTATTATTATTGTAATTATATATATAATAATATTATAAAATTATAATTATAATAATTATAATGATAATAATTATATTTATAATAATTATAATTAATTAAAAACTTGCATTATTTCCGATAAATGGAAATAATCAACAAAATTTAAAAAACCTGAGTAAAAACACGAACAAGATCCATTTCAGAAATTTTGAATGACTATATCTTGGTCGATCGAAATCGGATAGAAATGTGGTTCGATCCGTTTTGACCGTTTTTAAACCCTATACTTAATTTTATGAAAATTAATTTTATTTGGCTCAAAAAATATACACAATACCTATGATACCACTTTTAGGTTTCTGAGGCCCACAGCGGAAGCCGGTGGGCTGGGGAATTTAAATGTTTCATCGGCAGTACGACGAAACTTGTCGTCGCCAATGATCCGAGCCCCAGAGATGTCTGAGGATCTCGTGAAAATTATGAAGAGCACAAACATAAACAGAAAACTTACTCGTTTCAGATCCGAATCCATTGTCGACTGTAACTTGTCACCGGCGCAGGATCCCTCTAGATCATCCACACACACTTCAAAAATCTGCTAGAATGCTGATCGCTGAACTCTGGGTGCTATAACAGCAATCTGATGATATATTCGATGTCCCGATGATCACCACATCGTCGATCTTATGATGTGTGAGAAGAAACTCGATCCAAGCATGGATCGACAACTTCTCTCTCTAGAGAGCGAGAGGAGAGAGGAGCTCTAGCCAAAATGACATGAATAGTAGTTACACGTGAGCCCCTCTCCTCTATTTATAGAGGATTGTATAAATTACCCAGTTGGGTTCCCCGACCCCTGTTAATTCCACGTCCACTAAATAAATAACTATGACGACTTAAAACTGCATCCGTATTATTTATTTATTTTATCACATACTTGTAATATATACAAAATATAATACTTGATAAAACCCGAGTCATTTAACTTGCTTCGCTATCCCACTTAATATTAAACAAACTTAGAATATTAAAATAATATTCCTTTGATTAATATTTTCTCGTATTTACTAAAATCGTAAATACATTAAATAATCACAAATATTCATAACTTGAATATTAATGAATTTATTTAATTTTTTAGGTGATCAGTACATTGGACAACACTCAGACCCCAGTGGTGGGGCCCACCATGTCCAATATTCCTATTCCACTGAATATGTTCGGATTCTTTAATATGCTGTTGCGTGTGACCCTATAGGCCCTTATCTCAATAGTAGTGAATAATATCAACAGACCAAGAGCGGGGTTTAGCAACCTGTCATGGCCCTTAAAGAGATAAGGACAGTCATAGCAATGACTACCATCCTATGAACACTGAATATGTACTATAGTCTCTTTGTCATTAAATATTACCAAAACTTTTCTCATTCCATTGTTTTAAGTTAAAATTGGTTGACTATATTGTTTCAATTTCTCAAGACATTAGCTTCCTTCCCAATATCTATCTGGTATAACATCAATATATTAGACTCTTTATTTCTAGAGAACTATGTTCAATTGAAAACATGATCATCCACATTTTCTTTACTTGGTAATTCAGATCTCATTTCCTAATTCACTTCATTTCTTCATCATTTTTAAAAACCATAGAAATTTAGAAAAAATGACATCAAGGATTCTTAAAAATTCTCTATTCGATGAATAATTGTCAAAGTATCATTCAATGGATCATAATCAAAAACTCATCTGATGAATCTGCATCATCAACTCACCTGATGAATTGGAATCAATAAATTTTCTGCTGAATATTCTATTTCATTCATAATTTTCAAAATTGAATGTTCTCAGCAAACACGACACTTCCATCTTTTTTAAGAATTATTCATATAATGATATGTGTCTGAATCTTTGGATCATAACATTTTTTATATAAACTCAGAATCTATATCATTTCAAATCAAGTCTGTATAGTAACTAAGACATATTTTTAGCACATGATTCATCTCTTATAATCCGTTTTAAAGAGAGAGTCAAGGAATCATCATCAACTTATTTTTTAAATCACAACTTATAAAAACTAATAATTTCTACTAGAAGTTTTACCAGATAGTCTTTATAATAGATTGTTTGATTAGTAAAATTGTAATTTTTTTAACAAATTTACACATCCAAAATACATGTAACTTTTTGAATCAGTATAGTTGTGTATAATACACTATATTCAAAAACACTTCAACTTTTGATCTTTTTTTGATTATATTAATTATGATATTTTGATGATATTGGGAGCTTCAATATTAGCGATGAATCATCTAACTAGATTTTGAAAGTTATACCACTTCCCAAATTTATAAATTTCTCGCATTTACTTCTTCATCATCTTTCTAAAAATTCATTTAAGAAATTTCACCTGTTTTGTAAAGACCCGTAAAATTCAAGGGAAATTTTTTCTTAATTTTCTTTGGAATTTTACAAGAGCGCGGTTTCGGACAGCGCCTGATTCCGAGGCCCGGTGTGCCCAGAATCAATTTCCGAAGTTTGCCTCGGGTACGTTCAGTGAACGAACGAGCGGGAATTTCTAACTTTTGAACCGGTGCCGGAATCAAATTCCGAGGGCACCGATGGAACCGTAGCGCCGGTTTTTGCTTAAGAATGCCTTTCCTGGAGTTTCGTTTGCTTGGGAGCAGTTGTTTAATAAGGTTGTGGTTTAAGTGTAAAGAAAAATAAAATTTGTGTTACAAATTTTATTTATCTTCTTAAGTGGTTATATCCTAAGTGTGGAAGTTGGGGTGGAATCACAAGTTCCTAACTAACCAAGTGAGGATTAAGGTGAGGTGGGGCCCACACGAGCCCCAACCCTTCACCTCCCCCTTAACTCTCTTCTACCCCCCTTAAACTCCCTTGCACTTAATGTTCCAAAACCCCTCAAATTCCTAACTCCTTAAACTCTTTAACTCCCTTGAACCCCCCCCCAATTAAATGTGACTCTTCACTTCCACCTTCATTAATTTTGGAGCCTCTCCACCCATTAATGAAGGATGTAACTTAATGAATTTGAATTATTTTGAATTCATTAAGCTAACACTATAATAAGGTGTGTTATTTTATTGTTTGGGGTTGGCTAAATCTTTGTGATAGAGTCATGGAAGGATTGAAGAGAATTCCACCCTCGACGAAGAACACGAAGGACATCTCCAAACATGGAACAACGTCTTCTCGACGAAGAATGCCTTTTCCAAAGAAGAACGTGAAGTTTCCAACTTCGATCCCTTCTTGGATGCCTCCTTCCCACTCCTTCCGGAATAAAGAAGGGAGGGCCATTCATGAAGAATGCCGACGTCGTCAACGGCTTCTCTTTTCCGATGTCGACGAATCGTCGCCGCCTTTCCACGACTTCGTCAACACATAACGAAAAGCGAGGTAGGGGTTTGTTGTTGCTTTATTTAATTATTTTCCGTTCTTGGTTCTAGCATGAAAAACTTGAGGATGAACGTTTAAGTGTTATCGTCTAACGAGAGGGGGACCGGACTGCACAAACACGGCCGAACCCCCCTCCTTTGTTCTTGATGTTTCTTGCGGATGAAACGAGATAGCGTGGTGCCGTCGCACCACGCGAGAATCACACGGAAATTATTGCGCGGCGCCGTCACGCCGCGCCGTGGAAAGAATTATCATGAATGCGACGCCGTCGCGCCGCGTCGAAGGAAACCGAAGACGCCGCGGCCGGAGCGGGGCCGCGGCGGAGGGGCGCGGTGCCGTCGCACCACGCCGGATGACGAAGGCCACGGCCGGTTCCGGGCTGCGGCGGATCGTGATGACCGGCGGCCAGCCGGGCCGCTGGTGCCGGAAGACGGAAGAGGACCGGCCCTTGCTGGTCCTGTTGACAAGAAGTCGGTCGGCCAGGTCGGGCCGACCGGGTTGGTGGAAACCGGGGGAATTTAATTCTCCCGGGGAGTTATTTGGCCCCCCATTATGATGCGGGCCGGTTTCACATAGGGGGGCAGGCGACCCCCCGTTTCCAGCAAGCTCGGCCTTCGGCCACGCTGGCAGCGCGCCCAGCGCGCTGCCTTGCGCCTGGCCGGTTCGCCGCGCCGGGCCACGCCGCGCCGGGCCGCGCCGCGCCGGGCCGGGCCGGGCTGTGCCGGGCCGTGTCGACCCCGTCCGGGGCGGGTCGACCCGGTTCGGGCCATCCGGGGGGTCTCGGGCCGGGACGGCCAGGGCCCGAAACCCCCATTACCGAGCGGTTTGGTCAAATGCCCGTATCTTGGGCTACGGGCCTCCAAACGACTCTCCGTCAGCAGCAACGCGATCCTTGGATCGAGACGGTCGTTTCGGTATACTATACTCAAGGTGCACCTTCCTTTTCGGGAGCTTACGTGGTTAAAACTCCGTAGTTAAGCGTGCTTGGCCTAGAGTAGTGATCAGGATGGGTGACCTCCTGGGAAGTTTCCCAGGGTGGGTGTGAGACGGAAAGGCCAATAAATAACAGACCAGGCGTCCGATTGACGCACCGTCTATTTCGTTGAATTACTCTAAATGAGACGGATCTTTTGGCATACTTCGCCCGAGGTTTGGATGCATGTGGAGTACGGTCGGGTTGGTTTTGCCTTAAAAACCAACCGGGCCCCTGGGACGAAAAAGCCAATAACTCTCAGACCGGGCGTCCGATCGACGCGCCGTCTGTTGCGTTGAGTCCCTGTTGACGATACGGAACCTTTGGATACATCAACTCTGGACTTTGTGACAATTGATGTATCAGCCTCTCGACTCGTGGAGCGGACCCTCCAAACGAGCTTGCTGTGTGCGGGAACCCTAGTGCTGGCTGCGACTATTACTGTGACTACTACTGCTACTACTGCTTCTGTGACTGCGACGACGACAGTACAGAGATCCTGTGTGGATTCGACGACGACGACTACAACACTCAGCGATCCTACGTGGATCAGTGCTACAGGTCCTATGTGGGCCCGATCCTGTGTGGGTCCGATCCTGTGTGGGTCCTTACGCTCAGCGGTCCTGTGTGAACCAGCGCCTACAGGTCCTACGTGGGCCCGATTTTGTGTGGGTCTTTTGCGGGGGTTAGTTACCTATCGATCCTTCGTGGGTCCGACGACTTAGATGGACCAGTGATCATCTTTATCGTCTTTTGAAGAAGTATACCTGTGTGAGCTGAATCCAGTTGCTTTCCTGTTTGGATTGTGTTGTGCTATCCTGTGTGGATTTCGTTTTGCTTTCCTGTGTGGAATACGTTTACTTTCCTGTGTGGAATGAGTTGTACTTGGGCTCGGAGGTTGGAGCGTTATTGAAATTGATGACTTAGGTATATGTATGGGCATATACCTAAGCAGAGTCGGTTGTTACTTCGTGATTGTACCTTTCTTCGTGGTTTATCCTTTGTGGATTTGAGAGACCTTCAGGGGTCTCGGGGTCCCTACTGAGTAGCTTATACTCACCCCTACACGGGCTTTGCCCGCACTACGTTGTGTTGGTTACAGACGACGGACAGCGTTGATCTTAGCTGAGGCTTACAGAGCAGGACGGTACCCGGAGGTGGACCACTGGGCGGGACGTACTCGGAGAGGACGGTGGGACCCGTGGAGCAGTGGAGCTATCTGTACCCACCCTTCAGGTGGGATTTCCAGTGGACAGCTCGGTGTAGCGGATTTTACTTTTCAGTTGTTGTTTTCCCTTTCGAGTTGTACATTACTTTCAGTTTGGGTTTGTATACTGGCCCATTTACTTTTCCGCACTTTCAGTTGTACTCTGTTTTTACTTAGTGTTTACATTCCGCTTGCTTACTCTGTGGTGTTTGTTTACTTTACAAAGGCAATGCCTTCCCTTTTTACCGGGATTTACGCCTTGGTGCTAGTCGCCAGCCCCTGGCCTATGGAAGGCGGGCTTGGGGTAGTCACGGCACGGACCCCGAGGGCGGGTCGTGACAAATTGGTATCAGAGGAGTTCGGTTCTACCGCGAACTCTGATCTTTTCTATGTGAAGCAATAATGTTTAGCGTATTGAGTGTGGTTATCAGTCCAGGGAGTCCAGTGTTGGTGCGGCGGCCGACGTATCCGTACACCAGGACCCTGACTTCTGATTTCCGACTTAATGCACGAGAACATTGATTGCCTGTGTGTTTCAATGTTTTCTTTGTGATTACTTATATCAGCTCACCAGGTATATTGTTTGACCGTGGCGCACCTGTTTCCTATTCAGGATGGCCCCACGACGGCAGCCAGCTAGGGTTCCGACAGTCGAGTGTGATGACAGCCCACTGAGCGACGAGGCCTCGGTGCAGGGTCCTTTGACAGCAGTGGCACCGGCGGTAGCACTACCCGCCGAGCCACCGATACTTCCAGCACCAGCCGCTGACGATGCACGTCGCCACAGCGCACTGCATGAGTTTCAGCGCCAGCGACCACCCAGGTTTCGCGGGGAGACGGATCCCCAGGCAGTAGAGGACTGGCTGGAGGCAGTGGTACGTGTGTTTAGGCTAGTGAGGACACCAGCAGACCTCATGGTGATCCTCGGTGCGAGCCTACTACACGCAGCAGCAGGACGATGGTGGAGCTTGATGCTCCAGGTGCACGATGAGGCATCTCTACTTTGGACGGACTTTGAGAGCATCTTCCGCTCGGAGTTCTTCCCAGCCACCCTTCATGCGGTGCGTATCCAGGAGCTTCTTCAGCTGCTGCAGGGCAGCATGACGATCACTAAGTACTCGGCGAGATTTACCGATCTCTCGCGCTACTTGACCGACATGGTACAGGACCCATTCTTTCGGGCCCGGACCTTCGAGCAGGGTTTGAGACACGATATTAGGGCATCACTTATCTCCCTCAGCATACCGACTCGGACAGGAGTACTGGAGCAGGCCCTTCTGATCGAGAGCTTCCTTGCTGAGTCTACACCAGCGCAGCGACCCACCGCAGGGCGACACGTGGCAGAGTCATCTGCAGCAGGCAGTCGACAGATGACTCAGGGGTCCAAACAGACCATACCTTCAGGCAGACGACCTCAGGACACTAGCTCAGCAGTGCGGGGCACACAGCGCGGATCCAATCTTTCAAGTGGAAGACAGTGCTATGCATGCGGCGAGCAAGGCCACATGGCTCGTGACTGCCCGACCCTCCATGCAGAGGAGCAGCAGACGGTTGAGGAACCACCTAGGCAGAGGCAGAGGTTCGACCGTGGCAGTCCGCAGGGAGCAGGAGGACGAGGCAGAGGAGCTGGCCGAGCAGCAGGTGGTGGGCGACGCTTCGAGGATCTACCACCACCACCACCAGGAGGTCCACCCCGACCTCAGGGGAGAGCACAGCTTCAGGCAGCTGAAGCTTACGATCATGGAGCTCCGGAAGCGGGTGGACTAGTGCGGGAATAGCTCCAGGCATAGAGGCCTTTTCCCATAATGCCTCTAGCTTCGTAGTTTGTGTTGCCTTGTGTCCTTGTACTTTAAGTTGAAGTAATAAAAGACACTTTCCTTGGTGACTTTTGTTTTCTTGTCTTTGTTTGTCTTTACTAAGAGGTTCCGGTTAAAAAAAACTGTTCACTTGACCCTCACTTGCGAGATTCTTACTGGAGGAAACCCAGTGACCACACACTGACGCTGACAGTGTGACTCAACCCTTGGAGGCGAGAGTAACAGTTGGATCTCTTGGTAGCAGCGTCGAGGCCATACGACATCATCCATGCCATGAATTATCTAATCATGACGGGATTGACTGTATTAGGCAAGGAACGTGGTTCATCCAAGGGATGAGACCGGATTTCACTTTTCGGCAAAGGAGAAATCTTTGCAGCTAGTCTCTTTGCAGATATCCTTCGTGGATAGAGATGGACCATCCTTCCTTCAGTCTCTCACAGTCATGCCTCCTCTACTACAGCAGGCCAGAGAGGCACAGTGTGAGGACGCTGACTGTGAGACACGGCGTGCACAGATATCCTCGAGACAGACATTTGATGGTTTCTCCCTTGGAGAAGAGCACGACATACTTTTCAGAGGACGTACCATGGTACCAGTCGCTTTGCGAGAGGAGGTGCTGAGAGAGTTTCACACTTCTCCTTTGGCGGTACATCCTGGAGTGGTGAAGATGTACCAGGATCTCAGACGACAGCACTGGTGGCCGGGCATGAAGAAGGTTGTAGCAGATTTCGTTTCTCGATGCCTCACCTGCCAACAGGTGAAGGCATAGCATCAGGTACCAGCAGGCTTGGTACAGCCCTTGGAGGTTCCGGAGTGGAAGTGGGATGGCATATCTATGGACTTCGTGACTGGACTTCCACGCACTTCCAGAGGTCACGACTCCATCTGGGTGATTGTTGACCGACTCACCAAGTCGGAACACTTCTTACCCATTAGAGAGCAGGGCTCAGTGGAGAGCTTAGGACGTCTCTACGTTCAAGAGATTGTGTGGCTCCACGGCGTGCCATCATCTATCGTCTCCGATCGAGATGCTCGCTTCACTTTCCGGCTTTGGAAGGGGTTACAGGAGGCGTTCGGGACGCAGCTACGTCTGAGCACAGTGTTTCACCCTCAGACGGATGGTCAGACGGAGAGGACCATTCAGACTCTTGAGGACATGCTCCGCGCATGTGTCCTCGACTTTGGTCGTAGCTGGGAGGACCACCTACCCTTGGTGGAGTTTTCGTACAACAACAGCTACCACTCCACCATCGGGATGGCACCGTACGAGGCATTGTACGACTGACCTTGTAGATCTCCTTTGTGCTGGACAGACCCTGGGGAGTCAGCACTTGTGGGACCGGAGATGGTCCAGGCCACGACAGAGAAGGTCCAGGTCATCCAGGAGCGGATGAGGACAGCTCAGAGCCGGCAGAAGTCATACGCTGACAGGAGGCGGAGGCCACTGGTGTTCGAGGATGGTGACCACGTCTTCTTGCGGGTCTCACCTTGATGTGGTATTAGGAGATTTGGCCGAGGCGGCAAGTTATCTCTGCGCTTCATCGGACCCTTACAGGTCCTCAGCAGGATTGGTGAGGTGGCTTATCGCCTGGCTCTACCACCTCAGTTGCACCGGGTGCACGACGTCTTCCACGTGTCTCAGCTGAGGAGATACGTGCACGACCCGACGCACATCATTGACCATGGGGAGCTTGACGTTGACGATGGGGCGACTTTTACGGAGGTCCCGGTGGAGGTAGAGGATCGACAGGAGCAGTTCCTATGTGGGCGATCGATTCCTCTTGTGCGCATCAGATGGCAGCACGGGAACCTCCAGGACAGCACATGGGAGCGGGAGGCTCAGATGCGTGCTCAGTACCCTCATTTGTTTCCCTAGTTTTTGATGTATCTTTACGGGGACGTAAAGTCCTGAGGTGGGAGTAATGTAAAGACCCGTAAAATTCAAGGGAAATTTTTTCTTAATTTTCTTTGGAATTTTACAAGAGCGCGGTTTCTGACAGCGCCTGATTCCGAGGCCCGGTGTGCCCAGAATCAATTTCCGAAGTTTGGCTCACGTACGTTCAGTGAACGAACGAGCGGGAATTTCTAACTTTTGAACCGGTTCCCGGAATCAAATTCTGAGGGCACCGATGGAACCGTAGCGCCGGTTTTTGCTTAGGAATGCCTTTCCTGGAGTTGCGTTTGCTTGGGAGCAGTTGTTTAATAAGGTTGTGGTTTAAGTGTAAAGAAAAATAAAATTTGTGTTACAAATTTTATTTATCTTCTTAAGTGGTTAAATCCTAAGTGTGGAAGTTGGGGTGGAATCACAAGTTCCTAACTAACCAAGTGAGGATTAAGGTGAGGTGGGGCCCACATGAGCCCCAACCCTTCACCTCCCCCTTAACTCTCTTCTACCCCCCTTAAACTCCCCTGCACTTAATGTGCCAAAACCCCTCAAATTCCTAACTCCTTAAACTCCTTAACTCCCTTGAACCCCCCAATTAAATGTGACTCTTCACTTCCACCTTCATTAATTTTGGAGCCTCTCCACCCATTAATGAAGGATGTAACTTAATGAATTTGAATTATTTTGAATTCATTAAGCTAACACTATAATAAGGTGTGTTGTTTTATTGTTTGGGGTTGGCTAAATCTTTGTGATAGAGTCATGGAAGGATTGAAGAGAATTCCACCCTCGACGAAGAACACGAAGGACATCTCCAAACATGGAACAACGTCTTCTCGACGAAGAATGCCTTTTCCAAAGAAGAACGTGAAGTTTCCAACTTCGATCCCTTCTTGGATGCCTCCTTCCCACTCCTTCCAGAATAAAGAAGGGAGCGCCATTCACGAAGAACGCCGACGTCGTCAACGGCTTCTATTTTCTGATGTCGACGAATCGACGCCGCCTTTCCGCGACTTCGTCAACACATAACGAAAACCGAGGTAGGGGTTTGTTGTTGCTTTATTTAATTATTTTCCGTTCTTGGTTCTAGCATTACAAACTTGAGGATGAACGTTTAAGTGTTATCGTCTAACGAGAGGGGGACCGGACCGCACAAACACGACCGAACCCCCCTCCTTTGTTCTTGAATGTTTCTTGCGGATGAAACGAGATAGCGTGGTGCCGTCGCACCACGCGGGAATCACACGGAAATTATTGCGCGGCGCCGTCGCGCCGCGCCGTGGAAAGAATTATCATGAACGCGACGCCGTCGCGCCGCGTCGAAGGAAACCGAAGACGCCGCGGCCGGAGCGGGGCCGCGGCGGAGGGGCGCGGTGCCGTCGCACCGCGCCGGATGACGAAGGCCGCGGCCGGTTCCGGGCCGCGGCGGATCGTGATGACCGGCGGCCAGCCGGGCCGCTGGTGCCGGAAGACGGAAGAGGACCGGCCCTTGCTGGTCCTGTTGACAAGAAGTCGGTCGGCCAGGTCGGGCCGGCCGGGTTCGTGGAAACCGGGGGAATTTAATTCCCCCGGGCAGTTATTTGGCCCCCCATTATGAGGGGGGCCGGTTTCACAAAGGGGGGGCAGGCGACCCCCCGTTTCCAGCAAGCTCGGCCTTCGGCCAAGCTGCAGCGCGCCCAGCGCGCTGCCTTGCGCCGAACCGGTGCGCCTGGCCGGTTCGCCGCGCCTGGCCACGCCGCGCCGCGCCGGGCCGGGCCGGGCTGTGCCGGTCCGTGTCGACCCCGTCCGGGGCGGGTCGACCCGGTTCGGGCCATCCGGGGGGTCTCGGGCCGGGACGGCCCGGGCCCGAAACCCCCATTACCGAGCGGTTTGGTCAAATGCCCGTATCTTGGGCTACGGGCCTCCAAACGACTCGCCGTCCGCGGCAACACGATCCTTGGATCGAGACGGTCGTTTCGGTATACTATACTGAAGGTGCACCTTTCTTTTCGGGAGCCTACGTGGTTAAAACTCCGTAGTTAAGCGTGCTTGGCCTAGAGTAGTGATCAGGATGGGTGACCTCCTGGGAAGTTTCCCAAGGTGGGTGTGAGACGGAAAGGCCAATAAATAACAGACCAGGCGTCCGATTGACGCACCGTCTGTTTCGTTGAATTCCTTTAAATGAGACGGATCTTTTGGCATACTTCGCCCGAGGTTTGGATGCAAGTGGAGTACGGTCGGGTTGGTTTTGCCCTAAAAACCAACCGGGCCCCTGGGACGAAAAAGCCAATAACTCTCAGACCGGGCGTCCGATCGACGCGCCGTCTGTTGCGTTGAGTCCCTGTTGACGATACGGAACCTTTGGATACATCAACTCTGGACTTTGTGACAGTTGATGTATCAGCCTCTCGGCTCGTAGAGCGGACCCTCCAAACGAGCTTGCTGTGTGCGGGAACCCTAGTGCTGGCTGCGACTGTTACTGTGACTACTACTGCTACTACTGCTTCTGTGACTGCGACGACGACAGTACAGAGATCCTGTGTGGATTCGACGATGACGACTACAGCACTCAGCGATCCTACGTGGATCAGTGCTACAGGTCCTGTGTGGGCCCGATCTTGTGTGGGTCCAATCCTGTGTGGGTCCTTGCGCTCAGCGGTCCTGTGTGAACCAGCGCCTACAGGTCCTACGTGGGCCCGATCCTGTGTGGGTCTTTTGCGGGGGTTAGTTACCTATCGATCCTTCGTGGGTCCGACGACTTAGATGGATCCGTGATCATCTTTATCGTCTTTTGAAGAAGTATACCTGTGTGAGCTGAATCCAGTTGCTTTCCTGTGTGGATTGTGTTGTGCTATCCTGTGTGGATTTCGTTTTGCTTTCCTATGTGGAATACGTTTACTTTCCTGTGTGGACTGAGTTGTACTTGGGCTCGGAGGTTGGAGCGTATTTGAAATTGATGACTTAGGTATATGTATGGGCATATACCTAAGCAGAGTCGGTTGTTACTTCGTGATTGTACCTTTCTTTGTGGTTTATCCTTTGTGGATTTGAGAGACCTTCAGGGGTCTCGGGGTCCCTACTGAGTAGCTTATACTCACCCCTGCACGGGCTTTGCCCGCACTACGTTGTGTTGGTTGCAGACGACGGACAGCGTTGATCTTAGCTGAGGCTTGCAGAGCAGGACGGTACCCGGAGGTGGACCACTGGGCGGGACGTACTCGGAGAGGACGGCGGGACCCGTGGAGCAGTGGAGCTATCTGTACCCACCCTTCAGGTGGGATTTCCAGTGGACAGCTCGGTGTAGCGTCTTTTACTTTTCAGTTGTT
Source organism: Viscum album (assembly GCA_963277665.1). NCBI lineage: Eukaryota > Viridiplantae > Streptophyta > Magnoliopsida > Santalales > Viscaceae > Viscum > Viscum album. Next base: position 180,567,775 of record OY728165.1, read on the forward strand.
GTTTTCCCTTTCGAGTTGTACATTACTTTCAGTTTGGGTTTGTATACTGGCCCATTTACTTTTCCGCACTTTCAGTTGTACTCTGTTTTTACTTAGTGTTTACTTTCCGCTTGCTTACTCTGTGGTGTTTGTTTACTTTACAAAGGCAATGCCTTCCCTTTTTACCAGGATTTACGCCTTGGTGCTAGTCGCCAGCCCCTGGCCTATGGAAGGCGGGCTTGGGGTAGTCACGGCACGGACCCCGAGGGAGGGTCGTGACATGTTTTATAAATACATTCATGAAAAAAGATAGTTTCAAAAAAACAAAACATTGTTAAGAAAACATTACAAAGGATATTAAATATCCCGTTCATATTTATTCACAACTCTATTTAACAAATTTATCATCTTATCAATTTAAAACACTAATACTATTTCACAAATTATATTTTTAATTGTTCCCAAAAAACAAACTTTAATTAAAGATAGTGTCCTAACACCGCACTACTAAAAAAATTAATGTTTTCGAAAGAGTTACATCCCTTGATATCAAGAAAATATATATAAATTTTAGGATAAGCTCCCCATAAATTTTATTTTTCTCTCATATTTCTTTCTCTACCCTATTTTATGATAAGCATAAATTCAGATTCATTTATATAAGAAATTTCCCCCTTTCAGAAAATATTTGTACAAATTATCACCATTGTACAAAATATTCAAAAAAATGGTGGGGGAAATCCTTATGGTATTTAGGAATTCATTGGTGGAGGATAAACATGTAGTTATATTGTCAATTATTTAAATCACTCTCTTGGAATATATTTTGTGAAAACATAAATGATTTGATATTTTGTTGGAATATATTCAAGTAAATCATCTCCACAAGAAACTTTTTCATTGATTAAGTGAAAATTAATATCAATGTTCCTTGATATTGAGAGTTGGACATGTTTTTTATAAAGACCAATTTCACAATAATTATCAAAAATTATATTCAATGGTGTAAAAACATCCACCCTAAAATCATCCAAGTGATGTTTCATCCTCAAAATTTGATTACAAGCATGAGTAACTACAACATATTCTGATTTTACTATGGTCAAAGATATTGAAATTAGTTTATTACTATTCCAACCCACACATAATTTACCCAATAAAAAAATCTAAAAATTATTATTCATTTACTCGAAAAAATATTTACAATCATTTTCTTCTTCTACAGAAAAAATTATATCGTCTAACTAAATAATTACAACATGGTTCTGGAGTTTACTTCATTCACATATAAGTTGATATCAAACTCTCCTTTCGAAAGTTTCAAGATTCCCAAAAAATTATCATGTTTGTAATAATAATAATGTGGTTATTGTTTCAATATATAATATTATTTCATAAATTTAAAAACATTTCTTCCATCTTTATCTAGTATAAAACCAAAAGTTTTCTGAGTGCACACTTCTTCCTCAGTCTCTCCATTTAAGAACACTGACTTTATACCCATTCAGAATTATTTTTAACATAAATGTAAAACAAATTATTGAAACATTGTAATAGTTTATAATATTGAAATGGGGGAATGTTTTATTCAAATTCCATACGTTACACCTATTTATAGACTTTATAAACAAGTCTTGTTATGTTTCTTAATACTTCTCAATGTTTAGTAAACATTTTTCAATACATCCATTTTTTTCTAATAACATTTGTAAATAATATTCATATAAAACATGTCCACATTTAATTTTAATCTATTTTTTTACAACTCTTCATTATTTTTATTCACCCATTATTTTCAATTTACTTATTTAGAAACTTAGTCTAGTTCAAATTATGAAATTTTTGTTGTTGGTTTTTCTAATATCTACATTCTTGTAGTTTGAATCAATTCTTTCTGATTTCATGTATATTTTCATTACACAACTTTCAATATGTTATAAAATTTCAAATTTTCTCTTCCAACTTTACATTCCTCATCAAATGTTTCATCTCATTCTTCACGTATCTATTTTGGATCACTTTCACATTCATTGAAAATAATCAGTTTGTCTTCTTCAACATTTTTAGTGTCTTTTGTTAGGGAATTTGGATTCTCATTAACTTTCTCATCATAGGAATACACCAAATTTTGTAAATAAAAATTCCAAAATTTCTAAATACTTATATTGTTTGAATAACCAATGAAGTTCCTAAATTATTTTTTTCATAAAATTTCCCATGATATGGATTTTAGATTTTTAGTAAACAAGGACTTCCAAAAAACTAGAAATGTTTAACTAAAGTTTGTTTTTATCATAACACATTTCATATGAATTCTTATTTGGTTATTTACATAACAAGCTTATTTTTTTTACATATATATCAATGCTAATGGATTCACTCTAGAAAAAAATAGAAAGGATATATTCTTCCAATATATATCTTCTCATTTCAACTAAACATCTATTTTTCCTTTCTAGAACTTCATTTTATTAAGGGGTTTATGTAGAAATGTACAAATTATTAATACTATGTTTCTTGAAATATGACTCAAAGTTATTTCATGTGTCTTCCTTTCTATTATCAGTTCTCAACTACTTTTTATAAACACCAATTTCTCTCTCAACATCCCTTCTCAAAACATTGAACATTTTAACTGTCTCTGACTTATGCTTCATAAACATAATGTTGGATATCTAGGTGAGATCATCAAAAAAATAGATAAATTAAAAATCTTATTTTTAATAATGACTCATTATCCCACATAAATCGAACATAATAATCTCAATAGGTTGAGTATATTGAGTTTCTACTTTATTTTGTATTTTAATAACCATATTTACTTTATAAAAATTTATATATCAATCATCATATTTTCTTTTTAATGTCTAAATTTTTCTAACAGTATCAAAAATTTTAATGTTTTTGAATACTTTTCTAACCAATATTCTTAATTCTACGGTGCCACAACTTTTTTTCAACTTTATCACTCAAGTAATATGTATTGTAATGTTATCCAATCTAAAATAGATTTATACAAGTCCTTTCTCCCCTATTTACAATGTTACCATATTGTATAATTAATATTGTAGAAAGATATTTTATGAATATTATATACTTTACATAATCATAACTTTGAATCACACTATGTAATTCATATTTGAGCCCATCAACAAATACGTCTTCTTTATATTTCAATATCTCTACTTCAATCTTAATTATTTTAATTTTTAGGATTTTTAGGGAACAATCATTCCTGAGGTAACTAATCTTCTTTATTAATTTTAATCATCTTTAAAGGTTTTAAAATCATTCATAATTTGTGAAGAACAAACACGATCAATAATCCATTGTTTTTTCATTTTTATTTCCTTTACAAATGTTTCAACACTGAATTCTACTTCCTAAAAACTATTCCTTCTAGTTTTCTATTATTTTCTAGTTTAATATATTTTTGATAATATATTTTTCATACATTTTTTTGCATGGTAGAAATCCTAGTAACATATTCCAAAAACATCATTCAGGTAGTAAAATTTGTTTTTAATTTGAATTTTTTTGACAACGTGAGATTTCACTTTTCCAACTATATATTTTTTAGGAAAGTTACTCATTTTTTCCACCATTGATTCCTACTTTTTTATAAATTATTCCATGAAGTGACATGTTATTCCATAAATTTCAATATTTGTGTCTATAAATTCCACAACACCAAAAGAATCCATCAAATCTTGGTTTTATATGGATGTATGATCTTCCCCTATAATAAGATTTTCTAGATTCATAATATTTTTCAATATTATTTTCCTCTGTGCATGTAGAAACCATATATTGGGGATAATTTTCATATTTTATTGATTTGATTGATTTTTTACATCCCTTCTAAACCCATGATTTCAAAACAACTTTTTGAAAAACTAAAAATTTTAAAAAAATCAGATGAAACATTTTTTAAAGGTGGGGAATTCACCTGATTCTTGGAATAATGATTTTTCTGAAGCTTCAGATGATTCACCATTTACATCTGAAGCCTTACTAATATTTTCATTAAACTTTATTACAGTACATTCAAATTTATTAAGGTACATTCAACCTCCGGGATCTTTATATATGTTTCATTAACTTTATATTATTTATAATAGAACTTATTACTATGGTCTTTAACCATCTTTCACTATTCAAAAATTCATAGTTTTTAGTGGAAGATCTCTTGGATGCATTCCTCTTCCTTCTTAGTACCATAATTTCTTCCTTCAATAATGTCTCCACTTACTTTACTCATCATTCATATTTATTTCTCTAAAGTTCTATTTTTCTCTAGACAAGAAACAATATTTGATCTGGGATGATACTCTCTGTAAGATTCATCAACTCCTTCTTTTTCACTATTTTAAGAATATTCCTTTTTGTTAACATTTCCAAAGAAGAATCAGTTTCATTCTAAACCTTTATCCTATGATGAGTCAATCCCATTGATGTTAGATTATACTCTCATACTTATCATTATTATTATTTTTTAGGAAAATTCTTCTTTCCACTACTAAAATCACTTTCATTATAGGAAGTTTCATCAAACTTATTCCACCAATGTTTTTCTTCAGAATGATATTTAACATCACCAATTTTTTAGGGGATTTCGTATCAAAATTCACGATTCCACCTCACTTAAAACATTTAAGAGTAAACATTCCTTCATACAGTCATATTCCACTCCAACATTTCCTAGAGATAAGAGACATTTTTTCAACTCATTATCCTCTATCACAGTTGAATCTTGTGGATAAAAATCTTTAGCATCTTGAGTTTTCATATCTCTCATATATTTTGCATAAAATTCATATTTAATTTTATTTTTTAACTCTATAAATGTTCTCATTTAATTGGAAACAAGAAATTTTTTATATTCCTCAAGAGATAAATCATATTTATCTGCTAATGAATAGATTTTAGAATTAAACCAACCTAGAATGTTTTCCACGAGGTTCCTAAAAATTTGAGAACATTACAATATATCATTGAAAACTATGGTATTGCCAAAAAAAATCAATTATATTAGTGAACTAATCATTAATAGTTTCTTCATATATTATTCTTATGTCTTCAAATTTTATATACAATATTTTTTTCTTCACATCCTCCACTTTAGTATTTCATTCAAAAATAATTTCAAGCATGTCCAAAAAAATCTATATTATTTAAACCCATATCATTCATATTAACATTTTATTATAGATACATAAGGATATAATTTCTATTTTTACATGAACATCAATATTTATCTTCTCGGAAGAAATTTATAGAGTAATCTTTTTCAATGTGTGGAATCAAAATTGTAGTAGCATTAAAAAAATTCTAGGATAAGTGAAAGAAGATAGGAAATAATTATATTTTTACATCTAAAAAAATTTGTGCCCTAAAAATTAGGAATTAATCTACTAATTAAATAATTGTGTTTATTGATGATAATTATTCAATAGGTGATCCTCTCTCTGATTCACTTGATGTTACTAATAGTCATTAAAACACTAAGAAGGGGGGTTGAATCAGTTATTATATTTTTAAAAATTCCAAAATTAATAAACTTATCCCTCGAAACACATTAGTGTTTCTTCATTATCAACATTTTGTAAATTCAAATGCATGAATAAATAGAAAAGTAAACAAGGCACACATGATTTACAAGGTTTGACCTCAGTTTGAGAACTTATATCCTTATCATAGACACTCTTATGGGACTATGGAAACTAACTATTATGAATAAGTGAAGAAAATTTGTGTCAAATTCTATTGGACACACTCTATCTCCCAATAGAAAATATTATAATAAATACCATTAGTTAAAATAAATTATTACAAAATTTTAGGCATAAAAAAACGAAAATAACATTGAAATTTTCTTCCCCAAAAAGGTAGTTTTGGAAACTATGTTTGATGTGCCTACATTTGATTTCCTCCACCTGATGAACTCGATTTAATAGCCCCACTGTGATGAGACTTTTCTCACCCATCACCTATTCCAAAACATTATGATCTACATATTTAAAAAAACATCCCATAAAAAGTTCTGCTAAAAAATTTGTCTGATTTGTTCAGTCCAATTGTTGTTGTCTGGTAGTCTAAACTTACCGATGTTAGATCTTCTTATCATAACTCTATATATGAAAAAAAATTCTTCAACATGAATGTAACATCGATTTATAAAACTCACCTCTAACACAAAATATAATTTAATCCTTTGATCTCTCTGAATTATTACGAGTACAAATGTACTATGCACCTCATTTTATCTGTTCTCCAAAAAATGTAAATGTGGGAAGCTAATTTCTTTTTCACACTAACTCAAATTTAATATCTTAAAATTTCACTTTCATTTGAACTTCATTAAAAATATTATCAGATATTCTCATGTATTATAGGGTAAACAATAATACACTTAAATCTTCTAAACGCATCTTGAATTTACCAACATTAAAAAATATATAAAACCACTTGAAAGAATAAATCATAGTATAATAAATTTTTAGGGCATTACAAAGTTTCTTACAAAATTTCAATCCATAAATGATTTCCCAAAAAAATCATCATCTGTCTGGTCCTCTTGACCCACATGAAACACGCTCAACCTGAACAATAATGTTCTACTAGAAACTTTATTCTTCTGAACTCTCACTTTTTAAAAAAATATTATGATACAAACTATTTAACCATATATTTAAAATATCAATCAATAAAAATGATTCATCCTATGTTAAATGTTGTTGAATCTTAGAGGATAAAAAACTCTCTCAAAAGAAACAATGAAAACTTTTTTAGTTATTTTTTCTCCAATCCAGCTAAAAATAGTTTATTACATTTTTACCAATTCTAAATAAATAAATTACCTACTGAATCTCTATCTGGTATCAAATTGAGTAGATCTGACTCTTTATTTATATAAATGCATGTTTCTGATTACAAACATGATCTCCCCCTTAATCTTTCTTAGGTATTCAGATCTGATTTCTAGAGTCCCTGCATTTATTCTTTAGTTTTCAAATCAAAAAAAACTCATCAAAAAAAGAACCATAGATTCTTAAAAAGTTATTGTATGCTGAATCGATGTCAAAATATTGTCTAATTGATCATCATCAATTGCTCATCTGATGAATTATAATCAATATATCATCCTATGAATCAACATCAATAGGTCATCCAATGAATCTTATACTTCTTTCAAATTTTTTAAAATCACGTGATCTTTGAAACCATAAATTTTTTTCCTTTTGAAAAATTTATTATCTGAATATCTTTGTTTGATGGCTTAGATAAAAACTTCCATTTGTATGAAATCAAAATTTTCCCATATCTGGTTAGTTCTTTATAGTATCTAAGGATAATATTGAGCATTATGCCACTCTTTAGATCTGTCTAATGAATTCAAGTAAATAACAACTCCTTCAATTTCAAATCATGACTTACATAAGTTCAGAATTTCTACTAAAATAATCATCTAATGGTTAATCTGATAGATCATATAGTCATAAAAATTTTACTTTTTCAAACAAATTTACACTTCCAACCATCATATATCCTTTATGTCAAGAACCACTATATTCGATGTGCTACGTGTAAAACACTTCAACATCCCTTTTTTATCAAAATTTTTAATCAAAAGATTTTTATGACATTGAAAACATTAAAATTATCATAGAATCATCTCACATCATTTAAAATGTTATACAACTTCCCAGCATACTAAATTGCAAACATTTCCTTCTCCAGTAACATTATAACAAACTCATTTAAAAACATTCACCAATTTTACAAAAAAAACTTCAAGAAAATTTAGTTGTAAATAAAATAATAATTTTAAAAAAAAATTCACAAAGTATATTTAGCCTCAATGATAAAATTACAAAGAATAATATTTTTTTATAAACCTAAAATTGATCAAAAATGAAGTAGGTAGACATACTAAAGGTTGAACACTTTTTCCCTACACCTGTTCTTCTAGAGTAATTTGTGTAATATATTGTGTAGGTTAGTACAAGGATTCACTATCAATAGTGTCTTATTCCCCCCCAATACCTATATTTCATTGGGTAATGATCACATCAAGGGGTATAAAACTCTATAAATTAAAGAGGGTCCTTATTGACTATATATTCATTGTATATATGGGATTCTTTTCATAATTAGTTATCCTTGAATTGATTTATTTTTTTGTGTACTAAAATTATTAGGAAACATGTTTCCTATCATGATTTTTTGTTTTTTTAGAGGTTTTTTATTTCATTATTTATATAAAGCTACATCACATACCTTGTTTTATTTATTTGTGCATAATTAATTTGTTTTATAAACTAATCTTATGGAATACATGGTGGGATCCAAATGGGAACTTTTTCTCAAAACATACATACATCATTGGGTGTATGTAGATCATGTTATATTTGATTTAGGTGGTGAAAAGGTGGTGGTATCTCTCATTAGTAAGTTGAGGGAGTATGGAGGTGAAATCATGTCACACGGAGTTCGATTTAGTTGATTTTTAGTAATTTTATTATTTTTTATGTATTAGAACGTTTTCTGGATTATTGTACCTATTTTATCTTTCTATATTTTTTGGAATACCGATATAATCCATTTATTCATCAACATGATTTATGTTATCTTTGGATTATTCATTCCCATGTGTAGTTCATGCTCCCCAGGTGCCTTTCGCAACCCCATGGGTATTGGGAATTAATTTCAGGCCCTATCGAGACACATTCGGGTTAAATATGGTTTAGTTAATAATAGTGGTTTTTTTGTAGCTTGGGTTGAAGGTCACCATGGGTTTTGGGTTATGGGGTGATGTGACAAGGCCAATTTACCCTACCTAGAGTGATTAGGCAGTGGGTCAAGTTATGAACATTTCACTTTTCCCTATGTGATTAGGTAGTGGGATGAGCACCACCATACATTGATTCTTAGGGTATAGGATGAACGTCAGTGAAGAGGCTCAATTAAATGAAGTGGTATATTTTAGAATGGCACTGAAGTAGGTAACATCATGTTTCATAGAGTCCTTGTTATCACAATGTTAATTTATGCTCAGCGAGTTGTGGTTGATGGGAAAGCACACGACGTCTAAGGTTCATGTGTGTCATGTTTATTTTATTTCTTATACATAAGTGTACATAATGAAACATAAAATATGTACCTAAATTCATGTGAAGATGTTATTTCTTCCTTCAGGTTGAGCATAAGACATGTCATTGATTAAGTCAGCACAACTAGTATGTATGTAGAGATAGGGCGTGTGAGGCCTAGGGGTGGATGTAAGGCCAGTGTGCATGTGTTGGTATTTTTAATTATGTTCTTATGGTCATACCAATAAGAAATCAATGTTTTTAAAAATTTGTTATTCTACATGGTACATTTTATATATCACTATGTTCGTTTATTTATGTTTACTCTGATTATGTATTGTATATGTCACAATTATTTGTCCGACTATTGTGTGCCTCTGAGTTGAGGGTGTAGTCTCCCAATTGTATGAATTAGGGTCCCACTGCTAATCATAAACCTCTATAGTAGAGGGAGCCATTCCTAAGGTCCTATGATGTCTCTATTTTTGGAAATGATAAGTGGGACGAGTTAGGGTGTTACATTAACCATCTATATTAACTCCACTAACTATCTCGGTAGCCTAAATTGGAATTTACCCACAACAGTAATGTGTATTATTATCCCAGAGCCATGGTAGTGATTTTTTATTTCCTTTTGTGAGGAAGGATTTGAAATATTCCCATATTACTTGAAGTAAATCATTCAAACCACTTGTTTGGACTCTTAATCTTGATGTATTATCATGTGTGTGTAATTTCACATATATGAATATGTGCGGGTGTATGCGCACATGTGATTTCATATATATATATAACATAAATATCATCTTCTATACAAATTATGATCTCTGGAACATAACCTTCCCCCAACTAGAGAATGGGTATCATACCTCGAGTCTTGAGGTGTCTTGCAAGGAGCAGGGTAAAACTGTCGTTTATTGGGCTACCATGCATTGTCATACTAATATATTTAAATAAATAAAAACAAAAAAAATATATTTTTATTTATATATTAATATAATTAATTTTATAGATACAATTATATAATTCTTATGAAAATCCCCCGTCAGGGTTCACATCATGAGTTGTTTAAGTGGGAAGCTTACACCTCCTTTCACATCCACACATACACTGAAAAACATGAATAAAAATTCAAACCACACAATCATCACACCTCATGTCACATCTCAACTCTTTATGTGATCCCTGACACAAAACAAAAAGTGGTTTCTAAAAATAATAAACAAATTTAATATGAGTAAAATCTCCTATATGGTTTCCCCAGTGGTTTGTCACTCCCCATGATTTTTTAAAGTTAGGGGTTTGATTATTCCTCTTTTTTTATGAGTTTTATAATGATATTATAGAATTTTTATGTCTTCCAATTATACATAGGTTTCTAGTAAGGAAGATTTTGTATCCAGTGAAACTATAGGACTGCATAATCATACCCAGGATCTAGTGCCCATTTCCATAAATGGAGGGGTAAACCACGAAGTTAGTGGCTTGTAATATAGGTTTGGGGTTTCTGTTCAATTATATATATTTATAGATACACATAATTAATTTAGATTACCCTTATAAAAATAATAATAAATACTTGATACAATAATATATTTATAAGAGTGGGTGTATGACTACATCAAGAGACTCTTTCTAAATTTTGGGCATATTGTCATCCTTAATGTTCTTTTTCATCTTGGTTATCTAAATGAAAATCCAACAACTAATATTCAATTACCATTTTTTCAATCATCATTAATCACACTACTATGTTCATCTTCATGACCATGTTATGATTACATAAATTTAACCGACTTGTTTGTTTTTTAAAAAATTTGATTTATTTTCTAAAAAATTGGTATTTAGTTTTATGTATTTTGAAAATGGGGATGATGGAGGAATGAAAACAATTCACACATCCCTAGTACACCTAAAATAATGAACCAAATAAACCATTATTTGTAATGAGTTGGCAAGAATCATTAATGTATTTCATGCCTCCGACTAGAAAAATTATAAATGGAGGCATCCCCCCCCCCCAAAAAAACTCTTCCAAATCATTCTCTTAGAATATTAATTTTCATCTTTTGATAAGTTTAGATTTGTATTTAAAAACTTCAGTTGTCCATGTGATTTATTTATTTTTATTGTATGATTTCTTTATTTAAATCATATGGTTGTAGGAACGTATAAATTAACGTTCTTTTTATGATTTAATTTATGTATGAATTTGTGTAATTTTAATGATTTAATTTATATTGAATGATATAGAAAAATTATATATTGTTTTTTCATAATTTAAATTTTATGTAAAAAATAATAATATTTATATTTAGGGAAATATTATTATTTTGAAAAAAAAATTATATTTGTAATTTAAATTTTGAAAATTTATATTTGAATATATTTATATGTATATATTATATTATATAGGCACATGATACCTAGCCTAGTTGGCTGGGACTCTTTAGGTGCATCCGTTCTGGGTAGGTTTGATTCCCTTATACCCCATCGTAGAGGCGGGATTTTCCTTTATCTCGTGCATCACGGTTGTGGTATGGCGTCACATTCTTGCTAGCATGGTTTCCATCGAGGGTGAGTAATAGGAATGCTCGGCTAGTAATAAGTTGAATGTGTAGGTAGGCCTATAACGGTGTGCTTGGGGACGGATGATGAAAATGATGGTGGATGGATACCTACTGCGAGGGCCTATGATGCTCTTCCTAGGGACACGACACCAACGTCAGCACATGACTCTGATGGTGATGAATAGAAAGCCCTTGGGATGGCGGTTGGTTGACAGATCACGGGCCTCCAATGATGCTAGACACAACACTGCTAGGGTGGATGAAGGATGAATGTTGGTGCTTTCTGGCATCGACGATGGAAGGCGAAGAAGAGTCACTGAACACATGTGTTGATGTCACATTCAGTGTTTGTGAGCGGACAGGATAGAGGATGAGGGTCGATGCAAAGACAGTTTAGGCAAGGTTTTTGGTGTTTGTGAGAGAACATGGAGTTTTTTTAAATATGTTTTTTTAAAAAAATATTTTTTTAAAACAGGCTAGGTTTAAAATATTTTCAAATATATGAAACAAAGGCGGAATCCACGATGCTTCCTTTGGGCCAGGGTGAAAGGCGGCATCTTAGATGTCGCCTTTCCCCTAAAACAGAAAAAAAAATATTTTTTGTAGAATTTTTTATTTTTATTTTTGTTTTGTTTTGTTTTGTTTATATATATATAAACAAAACAAAACAAAAATAAAACAAAAATAAAATTTTCAGTAGAATTTATCCACTATTTAAAATCTAGCAGTATTGTCATTACATCAGTCTGCATTCTGACAGAAGCTCTCACCCATGGCTCCTTTTTATAAGAGAGCTTACCATGGAAATCATTCTGCATTTCCGATGTGGGGTTCTGTTCACATACGTGACTTTGAAAGACTATAAAATATAAACTATAAGGCCAATATAAATGAAACTTAAAACATGGATCAAACATATAAAAAATAGTTGAAAAAAAATAATTTCATAAAAAATAATGATAAAAAGTAATTTATAAGCTTTCAAAACCATTTACTTGAAACTTAAGAATTTTCAAGTATGTGATTTTGAAAGCTTATAAAAAATAAATTATAAGACCAATATAAATGAAAATTAATAGATGAATTAAACATAAATCAAATAGTTGAAAATAAAAATAATTTCATAAAAAATATTGATGAAAAATATTTTATAAGATTTCAAAACGACCAACTTGAAACTTAAAAATGTTTCAAGAACGTGACTTTGAATGCCAATAAAATATAAACTATAAGACAGGTATAAATGAAACACAAAACACGTATTAAACATATAAAAAATAGTAGAAAATAAAAAAATTGTCATAAAAAATGTTCATGAAAAATAATTTATAAGCTTTCAAAACCACTTACTTGAAACTTAAAAATGATTAAAGTATGTGGTTTTGAAAGACTATAAAATATAAACTATAAGAATGATATGATTTATTGTTAAAACATGGATTAAACATATAATGATTTATTTAATTATTAAATTAATATTATTAATAATTAATTATATAATAATTAATTAGTTAATTAGAAACTATTAATAATTAATTATATAATAATTAACCAATTAATTAGTAATATAATTATTCAGTATATAATAGTTAATTAGTTCATCAGTAATATAATTATAAATTTTATTTATCCATTATAATTAATAATTAGTAATTATTCAAAATTATTATATAATAGTTAATTAGTTAATTGGTAATATAATTATTAATTATATAATAGTTAATTAGTTAATTAGTAATATAATTATAAATTAAAATTATTCATTAAAATTATTAATTATAATTATTCATTATAACTAATAATTATAATTATTCATTATAATTACTAATTTTAATTATTAATTATTAATAATTAAATATTAATTTTTTAATTAATAATATAATTAGTAATTATAAAACTATTAATTGTATAATAATTAGTTAGCTTATTTTTAATTATTAATAATAAACTATATAATAAATAATTAGTTAATTACTAATATAATTAGAAAATTAGTAATATAATTATCAATTATTTAATAATTAATTAATTACTTAGAAATATAATTATTAATTTTATAATAATTAATTAGTTGATTAGTAATTATTAATTATTAATTATTAATTAGTAATATAAATAATAATAATTATTATTAATTATAATTATTAATTATTACTTATTAATTATTAATTATTACTTATTAATTATTACTTATACAATAATTATTTAGTTAATTATTAATATAACTATTAATTATATAATAATTAATTAGTTAATTATTAATATAATTATTAGTTATATAATAGTTAATTAGTTAATTAGTAATATCATTATTAAATATAATTTTTATAATTTTTAATTAGTAATTATTAATAATTAAATACATAATAATTAATTAGTTAATTATTAATATTATCACTAATTATATAATAATTAATTAGTAATATAATTATTATATATATTAATTATTTAGTTAATTATAAATATAATTAACAATTATAAAAAATTATTTAGTAATTATAATTATTAATTATTAATTAGTTAATTAGTAATATAATTATTAATTATAATTATTCATTATAATTTGTAATTAGTAATTAATAATTATTAATAAGTAATTAGTAATTATTAACTAGTTAATTAGTAATATAAATATTAATTATAACTATTCATTAAGTTATTAATTATTAATTATTAATTATTAATTATTACTCATTAATTATTATTTATATAATAATTATTTAGTTAATTATTAATATAAATATTAATTATCTGAAAATTAATTAGTTACTTAGTAATATAATTATAATCTTTCAAAGTCATGTACTTGAAACATTTTTAAGTTTCAAGTAGGCGGTTTTGAAAGCTTATAAATTATTTTTCATTAACATTTTTTTTGAAATTACTTTTGTTTTCAACTATTTATTTTGTGTTTATTCAATGTTTAACATTTCATTTATATTGGTCTACTATTTGATGTTTTATTGTCTTTCCAATTCACGTACTTGAAAAATTTTAAGTTTCAAGTAGGCGGTTTTGAATGCTTATAAATTACTTTTCATCAACATTTTTTTGGAAATTCCTTTTTTTCAACTATTTATTATATTTTTAATCAATGTTTAATGTTTCAATTATTTTCGTTTTATAGTTTATATTTTATAGTCTTTCAAATTCACATACATGAAACATTTTTAAGTTTCAAGTAGGCTGTTTTGAAAGGTTGTAGATTATTTTTCATCAACATTTTTGAGGAAATTCTTTTTGTTTTCAACTATTTATTATATGTTTAATCAATATTTAAAATTACACTTATATTTTCCTTATAGTTTATATTTTATTATATTTCAAAGTCACGTACATGAAACAGAATCCATCATCAGAAATGCAGAATGTACTGCGTAAGAAAGGGAGAACCTGAATCCCACATCGAAAATGCAGAATGATTTTCAGGGCAAGACCTCTTATAAAAGGGAGGCATGGGTAAGGGTTTCTGTTAGAATTTAGACTGTTGTAATGGCTGTAGCATTTGATCTTTAATAGCCAAGAAATTCTTCTGAAATTTTATGTTTTGTTGATATATATATATATATAAACAAAACAAAACAAAACAAAAAAATAAAAATAAAAATTTTAAAAAAAAATTAGGGGAAAGGCGGCATCGCGAATGCCGCCTTTCACCCGCAGTGCAAAGTCCTCTTTGCACTCAAAATGAAAAGGCGGCATCCAGGATGCTGCCATTCGGGTTCATTTTTTAAAATATTTTTTCCCTAACCGTTTTCTGGAAAAAAAATAAACGTAAACAAAACTCGTTGATGAAACATTTGGTGTTTGTGAGCAGACATGATAGAGGATGAGGGTTGATGCAAAGAGAGTTTAGGCAAGGCTTTCGGTCAGTTCTGAATAGATACGGGGGGGTTTGTAGGGATTATATATATATATATAATAAATAAAAATTGCCTTTTTAGGTGGGTTATCTTTTTGGGAGGGCTATGGCCTACCTTCCAACCATTGTGTGGGGTGTGTATTATTTATGTAATTGTACCCCCAAAGAACCTAATAAATATATTATATTATATAGTATTTCTAAAGTAAAATAAAGGTAAAATATAATATATCATAAAAATATAAATAAATTGAATCTACCTAAATATTTTATTAAAATTATATTATTAATAATTTTTCATAAAAAATATTATTGAATTTAATTGAATATAATAATATATATTTATTTTATTTTTCATATTTTAATTCTTTTAAATATAAAAAATATTATTATATATATAAATAAATATTATTTTTCTTAATTAAACTAAAAAATTTATAGTTAATAATATTTTTAAACTATGTTAAATAAATAATTATTATTTTGAGTAATTATGTATAAAATATAATTATTTAAATTTTTGGAAGTCTATTAATTATAAAACTGTATATAAACTTACATAATTTTATTATATTGAAAATAACATAAGCTTACAATATATTATTTGTTATTTAAGTATAAATTTATTTTGATAATTAAATTTATAAAATTTACTCTTAATAATATTTTGAGTAATAATGTATAAGATAATGATATTTGTATTTAGGAAACTATTGATTCATGAAAAATATTTATATTTATATATTAAAATATTAATTAATATAATTTAATAGATTTAAATGATTATATATATAGTAAAATGAAAATTACATAGCTCTATAATATATTATTGGATGCATAGATAAATAAAATTATTCTAGTTAATTAATTATTAAAAATATATTTCTAATAATCATTACATACAAACTTATATATTGTAAATTAAGTGAAAAATTTCAATTTTTTACTAAGATAATATATGCTATATTATTTGAATATAATATTTAAATATAATATTTTAAAAATAATATAATTCACTTTAAAACGACATCATTAAACAAAAAAATTAATATATATATATATATTGATATTTCAAAACTTGTAATGTGAATAGATGCGTATTGATAAAAAATTATTATTTAATAGAAATAATTATTGGCAAAGTTACAATATGTAGGTCACTCCAGTGACTTCTTAGATGTTGGGGTTCGATTCTCACGAGTGGTTCATGGGGTTTGTAATAATATTGTAGAAATTTTAAATATGTCAGCTATGCATGGGAAATGATGTCATACAACAATTTTAGCAAATGAATTTACAAGACCACATAATGAGACATGGGGTCTTATACCCACAGTTGTGGATGGAGGGTCAAATTTAGATGTTCATGTATTAAGAGGGTGGGATCTGGTTTCTATTCATATATATATATATATATATATCCATGTGTGTGTGTCAATCTCTCCCTCTCTTGGTGTGTGTGTGTGTATTTTCATAAATATGTTTATTATTTTTAATATATATAAATATAATCACACATTTTTTTACAAAAAAATGATAAAAAATAATTGATAAGGGATTAAATTTATAAAAGTGAATGTATGACTACCTCTCAGAACCCTTTCATAAATTTTGGACATAGTTCCCTCTTTAATGTTTTGTTTTTGGTTCTCTAAAAAAATAACATCAATAGTACCCATCATCTATTCTTGTTTTTATCCCTCATCGATTTTCATCTTTGTATCCTTGTGATGCTTACATTGATCGGATCGACTTGAAGACGATCAGGGTGATGAAAAAACCAATAGTGCAACCTTCAACACCTGGTCTGCACCAGGGTTCTTCATCTGTCCCCTAGGGTCTTGGAAACCCTATATGTGGTAGAAGTGATAGGAGGTGGAGGGAAAGGGGAATTAGGAGTCACTTATAGGAAGTCCAGCTAGGCCTAGGCTTTGGTGATCTCCATCTCTACACTTGGGATATGCCAGAGTTGTGATTGGAATATAGTGGAGTGGTCATAGACTGGATCCCTGATCTTGAATAGTGGGTCATAGTACACACTTTCCATCTCCTCCTCTCTCAGGTATGTCAAGAATTTCTTCATAGGAAACTGTAAAGGGATGTTCTTGGTGAATGAGTTGATGATTTATTATATTACCCTCAACATATTTCAAACATTACTAGCACCAAAGATTCAATGAATGCAATCAAATCGATATTGATCATTGGGATGGAAATAATGATATAATTTTCAATTAGAGTCACATCTTCTTTACAAAATCTTCGAAGATGCACAATGACAAGGAAACATATTTACAAATATCCAAAACCTACCTTACCAAAAACAAAATATATATTAATCCTCATAGTTTAGAACATGTGCTTCTGATTTTTATCTACTAACAATAATTATTGGGCACATCAAAATAAAAACATTAATTCTACTCAAACAAGGATCATTTTTAAGTTAATTAACGACCAAAAAATTCAAAAATGTCTTTTAATAACTAACTCTTTAAATTAATTTCACTTCAGGATTCAAATATAACCAATCAATAATAATAAATTATATATATAATTTAATTTCTA
Source organism: Viscum album (assembly GCA_963277665.1). Classification (NCBI taxonomy): domain Eukaryota; kingdom Viridiplantae; phylum Streptophyta; class Magnoliopsida; order Santalales; family Viscaceae; genus Viscum; species Viscum album. The sequence continues at coordinate 180,585,846 of OY728165.1, forward strand.
AATCATTAGACAACTAACTATATTTATATAGATATAGGTAAATGGTTTACAATACAAATAAAATCAGGAAATATAAAAATGTAGGGAAGTACTCAGCGTGGTTCAGACTCGACACCTTACCATGACCGACAGGGGAAGGTACCATTGAGCTGAATCCTAATGGAATTGGACTACTATCTATAGATAAAAAAAATATATTAGTATATTTTCCAAAAAAATTAAAACAATCTTTAAAGTAAATATACAAATAAATTTCATTACATTTATAAGGTCATTTTCAATTGTTTACGACAAGAATAAATATTTTAATTTTAATTTTTATGACATATGTATTTAGGTTGGCTCTTGAAATACGAAATGGTGATTCCTGTACTCTATGAATGGAAATATGAATGTATGTATTTTATTATAGAAAAATTATAACAACGATTCATACAAAAAAAATTAATCATTCACAAGTGCCTTCAATTTGAAAAATGTTGGATGTTCGACTGATTTTAACATTAATTCTTATTAACAACACTAAAAATGAGAATGATACCATTTAAAAACCTTATTTGGAAATTAATTTGTGTTAAATTAATTTTTATTAAGTTCATATCACGTATTTTCCTAGATTTTCTTAAATCAACTAAATTAAAATAATATTTTACTATAAATAGAATTTTATGTGAAATTTTAATGAAATGTGTGTAGATAATTTAATAGTTACTTGAAAATATATTAATATTTTATATTTAATTATAAATTAATTATTAATATAATTATATAATTATGATATTATCAAATAATAAATTTCAATTCATTATGTTACATTATGTTCAAACTTACTTTGAAATTTTAAATTTTGGGTTTTTAAAATTAATTAATTTCAAAATATTATTAATTTATATTATTAATCAAATTAAAAATAATTTTATGTAATTTATTTCTTTATTGGTATCTTTAATGATATTTTCCCATTATGTGGTATTTTTTTATTTTCCATTTTAAGTTATATACTAGTAAAAACATATAGTAAAAAGTTAAAAATGATTAAACTTGATATTAATTCCTCAAAAAAGGTTGACTATTTTTTATAATATATGTTGCATTCCATGAGATTTGTTTTATTGATACATAGGTGTTTGTTTATTGTGTTCTGTTGATGAATTGTACAAACCTTTAGGAAAATTCTAATAATTTTTTTTAGATTATAGAATTATAGGGAAGATTATTTGTATCATGGATGGGATAATGAAAGAAGACTATATATTTTTTTAAATTGTAATTTTTTTAAAAACACTGAATATTATTAAAATATGTATTTTTATGAAGTATGTTTCTCATTTATAAAAACACTAAAAATTATTCAGATAAATATGGAAAAATCATTGTTTTCTTAACAAACCTGGAAAATATCTTTCAGTGTCAAAGACTATAAAGAAGTTGGGAAAAAATAAACCAAAACCTTATCAATTCCACAAAATAACATTAGATGATAAAAATTTTGATTACCCACTAAGCAGATAAAAAGACTAATGCTCAAAATGAATCGACAACTGGTTAATCTCATAAATAATAAGAACAAAAGAAGACATAAATTCATTATGATAAAAAAATTATAAAAAACAAGACAAAAATCTATTTAGTAATTATAAATATAAATTCACCAAATTAAGACAAACAAGTTTCCTAATGACTATATATTTACAACTAATAAATAGTTAAACCATTAAATTTTTTGTTATGATCATTTTTTAAAATAAAATGAAAAATATTAAAATTAGTATATGAAAAGTTATATTAAATAGAAGAGAAAATATTAATGTTTTATTTATATGTTTTACTATTATATAATAATAAATTTGGATCTTAATTGATTGGGTGTATAATAAAAACAATAAAAAATTCCAAATTGGTCCTAGAAATTTTCATGAATGACTTTTGATCCAATAAGAGATGTCAAGAAGAAAATTCATGGGAGATATTTTTAAAAAAATGTGTTAACTAAATAATCCAAAAAATGGAGTCTATGTGTAGTGTATGGAATAAATATTATTTTTATTTCAATAAAAATAATTACTACTGTTTTTATTAAAATATAAATTTTTAAAATATTCAAATACTTCTTAAAATGATATATTTGTTAATGTAATATGGATAAAACAAAACCGTTAAAACTAATAATAATTAATATGGATCAGTGAAAATGATTTTCCATTATTAGTATTAAAAGTCTAGAAATTACATTAATAAATGTCCCCTATAACTCTTATAGGAGTCAAAATATCATTTCACCTTTTTTATACTTTCAACTATTTTGGATAATTATTTATTTAGTGTGAATCTATCATTTAGGTGCTTATTCAGTTTGGTCAAAAAAATAACATAATATTACAAATGTATTTAATAATTAATAACTAAAAAATATTCTATTACGAACAAACTAATAAAAGGTGATCATTATAAAACTCACTATATAGAAATGGATTGAATTATTTGTCTTGTTTTTGTAAGAAAAATTGACTCAATTACTTTATTCAAATTCATATATCATATAAATTAATTATTAGTGTGTGTCAATGAAAAAATAAAATTAATGATAAGTCCAAACATTCAAAATGGATTATGATTTATTTCTATATTCCAAGTGACTCCTCTAAATTTTGAAATAATGTATTTAATTTCATGAATAAAATATCGATCAATGATAAAAAAATAGAGAATAAAAACACACACTCACATAATTTTTTTAAAAATATATAACAATCAAAAAATTATGGAAATAAAATATTTAATGATAAGGTTTTTTGACAACTAGTCACAACAATTTATACTATTTTTTTCCTTTACCACAAAAAAATTGAATCCTTTTAAATTGTATTTAAAATTCACTCATTGTCAAAGAAGTGGTTTCAACATTTTAAAAATGAAAATTAAATATAAAACACATATTTTCATAATTCCAAAAAATAATTAAAACTAACATCCCAACTCATAAGGATTAATATATATTTTTCATTAAGTAAAATTAAATTGGTTTTTATTAGGTTTTTATAAATACTAAAACACATTTAGTTTTATTTTTAAAAAAATATATGTTTAAAAATGCATCAAAAGAGGCAACACATATATGGTTTTCTCAAATTGCATTATTTCCCTTAATTTCCTTTCCCCAAATCAATGGTTTGGAAAGGAGATAAGTGTTGTAACATGTTTCTTGATTTTTAAAATGAAATTTATTATATCTGAAATCAAAATTCATTTTAAAAAATACGATATTCATTTTTAAGATTAACCACTTCTCTCACTCCCCCTATAAATATAGACACCCTATAATTTCCTTATCCCCCTCAACTCTCTCCCTGTCTCAAATTCCTTTAACTTTAGGTGGATATTTCACCAACCTTACATGAGTTTAGGTGGTTAAATAGGGAAAGAATCATAATTTTAGTGATGTTTTAAATAAGAAGTTTTTATTATTTTATAGTGGTAATTTTTTTTGCAATTTTATGAATTTATTTTTTTCATTAATATGAATTTTCAAAATGACTGTAGTTTAATTATTATGTAATTAAGAATAGGTAATTATAATATTTATAATGAATTTTATAATAGGTAAATTATTTAATTAAGAATTTAGAGACAATGTATTGGGCTAGTGGTCAGCGTAACTTTGGTACTGCATGACGAATGAGGTTTGATTCCCCAAAATCTGGAATAACGATGTTTATTTGGGCGGTTTCATTCCATGTACAATGAAGAGGACACAAGATTGCTTCGGGAGGGAGACAGAATGAAAGTTATTAGTGACAGAACATGAGCTGCGAGGGTTGTCCTCTATGGTAGTTCTGATGGTTCCTGGTGCAATGGAATCATAAGGCGGTTGCAGATAAAAAATTGACCCATGAGTTTGTGTCTTCGGACCGTGTTGCCTATTGATTGGACTTCTGGGTCATGTTTAAGGGTTTCTTCTAAATAGAAGTACTTATCATTAATAATTAATAATTAAAGGTAATAACTAACTAATTAGATATAACATGGTATAATTAGATATAACAAGTCATAATTATTGATAATTAATCATAATTAGTTGTATTTAATTGAAATTACCATTAATTAATTATTTATTAATCATCATTAGGAGTAATTATAATTAATTAATGATATATAGATTTAATTAATAATTAATTTTTAATAATGAGTTTTAATTTGATATAACTAGTCATAATAGTAATAATTAATTATTATTTATATTAATTAGTAATAATTACCAAAAATTAGTAAAATAATAATTAATAATAATTAATCATCATATAGAGTATTTACAAACTTTTAAAAAAAATTAGGGATAATTATTAATTAATTGTTAAAAATGTTTATTTAGATATAAATAACCATAATCGGTAATGATTAACCACAATTATTATTAATTATTACTATGTAGTAGTAATTATGATAAACTAACAATTTATTAATCATCGTTAGGAGCAATTATAATTATTCGATAATAATTGGAGGTAATTAATAATTAATTGTTAATAATAATGTTTAATTAGATATAACAAATATTAATTAGTAATAATTAATCGTAATTTGTAGTAATTAGTAACTGTTTACTATAATTAGAATATATTAAAAATTAATTAATCATCATTTGGAGTAATGAAAATTTATTAGCATTAATAATATGTAATAAATAATTAATTAGTAATAATGATGTTCAATTATATATAAATAATCTTATGTAGTGAAAATTAATATTATTTATCAATAAATATAAATATTAAAAGTTATTAAAATAAATTTAAAATTAATTAATCATTATTATGAGTAATTATATTTAATTTACAATAATTAGAGGTAATATATTGTTAATTTGTAATAAAGGGGTTTAATTATGGTTAACTGATCATAACTAGCAACTATTAATCATACATATTAGTAATTAGTAATAATTAATAATAATTAACATACATTAATAATAAATTAATCATTGTTAGGGCATGTTACAATTATTTAATAATAATTTCAAATATTAAATATTCAATTAGTACAAATGAGGTGTGATTATAAGTTTTTAATCATAATTATAAACATTAATTATTAAAAATTAATATTCATTAATATGAAGTAAAAACTAGTAAATCATATGTGTGAATTTCTAATTAAAATCTTCATTTTATGTTGCTAATTTTTATTTTTTAAAATGATTCTTATCATTATCATACCGTGCATATTGGAAGTCATATACAATATACCTGCATAATATTTAGATTCATTCAGTCAAAACTATGATTTCCTTCTAATTAAAATTTTAAAATTAAAGGTTATTTATGATATATAGAAATTTGGTGTTTCGATTGTGTTGGAATCAAAACCTCTCTCTAGTATAGATCAATGTGTAGTGGGACTTTGGGTCAGGATAGACTAATATGGGGAGTTAGATTCTTTCAAAAAAGATTTTATTTGGAATCCTGTCACACCATAATTACTCTTATATATATTTTAGTTTCATATGATTCTAACTCATTATATGAATCGGTTTTATGCACCTAATGCATAACATGGATTTGGATTTGTGTTAATATTATTTTATTTTATTTTGGGTGAGTAACACAAATCATATGTCATGAAATAATTTAAAAATTAACATTCTTACAGCATATTTATTTGGTTGAAATTATAAGTTAAAATATAAAACCTTTAAAATCAATCATACATATACAGAGAACTAAAATAAAGATAATGTGGTCGACTAAAAATTCATTTTAATTGAATTTTTTCATAAAATAAGTAATAATATCACATAAAAAAGAATTTTCTCCTACATTTACTATATTACACACATCACCAACAATGTCAAAAAAATCACCAAGTTCGGTAAGTAATCTTAATTTTCTTATTAATTTTGAGAAGTTCCTCATCAAAAAAATAATTAGGTGTCCGGTTCATTATGTTGTAGCATATTGGCCAATTTTGAGAAGGATTAAGGAGTTATTAGAAAGGATCTTTATGGTAAGTTAAGATATTTAAAACTATATTATGTGAATGCCAAAAGGTTAAGTGTTATTAAGATTTCGATATGGGGAAAGGAATAGAATCATAAAAAATCATGGAATACATCAATTTCATCTCCAAGTGGATATGTAAATTACTTATTGTTATCCTAGTTTAAGAGATATTTTATCATTTTTTGGAGTTCTATTTTGAAAGAGGAAGGAAAACTAATGATGGGATTTGTCATGGTATATATATATATATATATTCATATCTTATCTAGTGGATCATATGGTATTTAGTTAGTTAGTGAACCATTCTAAAATATATTGTTAGACATGATAATAGATGACTGTATTTTAGCTATGTAATTGAATAAAAGGAGTGGTTCTAGAACACCACTTAAAAAACATGATGATACAGGCGTTGTGGAAACTAATGTCTAAAATATTGGTAATGAAGGGAAATTTCAATAAATGTGTAAGAAGATAATGGATGAGTTACAAAACATAAATTTTACATTAAAAAATAATTGTTGAATTGGTATAATCCAATGGATTTTGAAAGTTGTCTTGATCAATTTTTTAGATGATAGAAAATATCTAATAGTGTTTCAACTGGTGTAATCGGATGATATCTCATATAAAATTGTAGATGGGTTCACATTTACAATAAATAAACTATGTATAAGTATTCTTCTCTTTATTTATACATTTCCATTATTATTTTATATTGTAAGACCTATCTTATTCTAAAAGTTATCGTATTCCTCCCATGGAGTTGGGTAATTACCAAACCATATTATTCTAGGTGTTGTTGTCCAATTTCATTCTTTGTTCTTTCTGTTATTTTTATTTCTCAAATTCTTATTTGGGTCTGAGGAAATTTTGTACGAATATTGTGATTGACCAGTTTAGGATCATGGTTGTTGACATTAAGTGTCATTTATTTTAGATGTTATGAACCTTTGTTCCTTATTTGAGGTTGTAGATGATAAAATCCATATTATAGGTCTCGTGAATAATTATTGGTGTTAGTTCTTGGTTGTAGATTTCATAGTTGTCAGACCCTAGTCTGGATTTCAAAAATCAGTGTTGAGTAACCTTATATATTTTTTCTTTTAGGATAATTCTAATAATAAATTAGAAACCCATTACATTTTTTTAATTAAGTGGGAGGTAATTTACTCCATAAGGATAGTGTTGGAAGTGAGTAAGTTCTAGATTGATAAATTTGATAGAGAAGATATAATATTATAGAGCATACAGATTGAGGACAATCTATTCTAAAGATATTTGGATGTTATATTAAAGGGAGTCAAATGAGAAGTGGTTTCAATTGATAAATAGGAATTTATTTTTCAAAAATAACTATATTTGATTCTAATTATGTTGTCTTAGAATGTGGAATTTAATATCTAAGAGGTGGAGTTCACTACTAAGTTGATGACTACACTTCCAAATATGCATGAGAATCTAAATGAGAATATTGTTTCTGATATGGTGATATTTCCACATGATAATATTATTAGTAAAGATAATGGTGGATCACAAAAATGAATTTTATGTGACTTGGATATATCTTGAGTCCATTTGGGTAACTTTTATTAGATTACGATAGGAATTGATTCTTCTATCATTCATTCTAAATTTATGGGACATGATGCTAACTATAGTGAAAAATTATAGAGTTAAGGTAACACATGCTTCTATTAGAAAATAATTCATTGTATAGGTTATGGGGTATTATATTTCATGTGAAATTTGAGATACAGATAAAGATATGTTAGTAATGAGTTGAGTTAATTTTTTTAAACATTAATCTATATTCTAGAATTATGGTTAGGAAGGTAATCTGAAGAAATATTTAAGAGAATGAATGGTTTATTCTAGAAGATATACTTCAGTAAATTCATACATAAATCCAATTTTAAAAGAAAATAATATTTTGGTGTTTAGGTTCACTAGTTTTCATGATTTGAGGATAATGGTATCTAGGGATTCTTCTCACTCTATGTATAAGAGGGTGAGTATGATAAAATATGCTTCTAGATGATATAATAGATATCACCTTATAGACAATAAAACACTAGATATTTTTTTGGAGTTGGTTCCATATAGCCAACTACTTTCTACATTATATTACATGAATATTAAAAGGAGTGAATATTAATATAAATATCTTATCACATATTGATTTTTATTCTACATAACATTTATGTGATTATTTTCAAGAGTTTATATCACATTGATAAGGTAAAATAAGATTCCCACTATGATGATAACATTGAAATCCCATAATGATATATTTTTCAAAAATTCTAGTGTCACATAATCAAAAATGATAAGGAATATAGTATATAGATCATCATATATGAGTACTCATAAGTGGATGAGTATTCCTATCATGAATTTCACATATGGTAATCTCTAAGATGGAGATTATGGGAAATACCTTCCAATAGGAATTCCACATATTTTGGTGTCATTGGATATTCCAATTTATGATCATGTGTAATGGTCCCTAGACTTTAATATTATCAATAATTCATCTCATGACTTGCGCATATATATTTATTTACAATAACTCTCATTCTATGTGTTTTTGGGAATTATGGTGCATTGGGTGTGTCATGAATGAAATGTTATTAATGTATAGGTAGACGAAGGATTTTTCTCATCCATCTTTATTGAAGTTTATTTCTCATCCCTTTTATTGAAATATAATTGTATCATAAATTCCATGTTCATGGGGTAATTATGTTTATTTCAGATAGTTGAAGAAATAAATATCTTTCATTTAGGTTGATGAAATGAATATACAACCTTATAAACAAGATATTGAGACAAAGGGGATATATAAAAAATGACCATTCATATGTGGTTTTGGACATTGAAATTTTAATTTTTTTTATATTGTGTGCCTTGATCCATTACAAGACAGTAATCTTGGACATTAGGTGTACCAACATAATTCCAATGAGAAATAATCCTAGAGGGCCACACAATAAGTTCTTTTTTTTATCTCTATTCACTTTTATATGAATTTAATTAATGGAAGAAATATTATTCTCAAGACCATGGATTAATTTTATTAATTTTTTACTTATCACTAATATTAACAATATAATAAATAATTATTTATTTATTAATTAATAATTTATTTTATTATGTTAATATATAATAAATATATACTCAATGGTTTTTGAATAAAATATATATCTTATTTATTAAATATTTATTAAATATTTATTTTCTATATTTTGAATGAAATATGTACTTAAGTGAATAAAATTTTAATTCATGTATTCAATAAATTATGATGAGTTCGAGTCAATACAGATCGTGTTCAGTGATGAATATTAGTTTACATGTCGGTAAAATAAAATTTATCGACACACAAGTTAGTGTTCTCAATAAAATAATAAAAATATTGTTATTATTATAATATGGAATGAGGTTTGTAAAAATATCATAATACTTTTAAAGGTGCAGTAAGAAATTAAATAATATTTAAACTAAACCTACACTTTATAAAAAGATAGTTATGCCTATTGTGTAGAACTAATAAAAAATTGTGAACAGAGAATAATTGCACACAATAGGCTTATCTCCCCCCCCCCCCTCCCCCCTCTAATTATTCCTCACTTACCCTTAAGAATGATAATAAATCCTTCAGGATAGAAGGATATTGGAGCGATCAAGATAAACAAAATAAGACAATTGATTCACAATGCTAGCATCTAAAAATTAATTGAAGTTTCTCAGAGATCAGTGGTTCTCATGTGGATTAATTATAGAGAGATTCCACACATGAATACATACAACATAATAAAGGTAGTCTAAAAGGGTTTTAAAAAGATCTGAAACATCATCAAAGAAAGGATCCTATGATGAGGTAATCATTTTTTCAATTCATAAATAAATTAATCATAAATTCTACTTGAAATATCCTCTCTCGGGTTTTCAAAAAACTATAAATAAAAATAAATTTTAATTTCATACCTACCAAAGGTTCTTCCACTACACTTGAAACCTTCATGTAATTTTAGAGCGGTCACAATTCAAGATTTTAATTATTTATTTTATTTTTTATCTATATAGGCATTTCGGGATAGATATTTCATTTATATGTTATTTTTTAATATGATTGAAATTAAATTTTTGTTGAAATTTTAACTCTCATTGTTCGTGATTTTATTTTCATAAATTTAAATGAATATATTAATAAAAAATAGCTATTTCATCGTAAAGTTCCAATAGTTTTTTCCAGTAAGACAGGGTTACATGATGTTTAGCCGGAGTACATGTTGTGTACAAAAGTTCACTATATATGGACATGTCATGGGATTGAAGAGATGAAAAATAGTAACTATACATGATACATTTATTTAAATCCATGTGAAAATAAAAACAACCTGTATCACATCTTATTAGATTAAATAACATTTATCTAGTGTACACATTATGTAGTCTACACAATTTAGTGATGAAATTCATGCTTCTCGTGTGGGTATAAACATGGTCCAAAACACACGAGACTAAAATCCAATATTAATAATTAGATACATGGAATATAGCTAGATTTTACATGGAATGTGGTTTATTATTTCACTCATTTGAAATACAAGTTGATCTATTCGACATGGTAGAACTACACCTAGAATGATAAAAAAGGGTGTGTAACTAGCATATAGGTCGTGTGATTTCACATCCAAAAAAACATTGAATTTTTATTCAGGTCAAGAGGAAACATGAAAATAATGAAAAAATGTGTGTAACTAGATTTTATAGGTCGTGAAGTCCATATGAGGCACACACTGAAGCCCTATATATGTATCTAGGGTACATGAAAATTGAGATGCATAGCATATGGTGTATAAGTACATGTCATGTAGTCTCCCACTAAATGAAAAAATTAAATTAAATTAAATTTTTAAATCACTAAAATAATATCTTATTTTACTGATTTGAAGGTATGTTGGGTTTGGAAATATAAAAATGGTTTAAAATAATATCCAAATGTTCAATTAATTTATTATAATAATCTATGATTGTTGTTTCTATAGTTTGTTTTACATGAATGCCTTTAATTATTTTTATCTCCAAGAGAATCTAGATATAAATTTTGATAAAATGATATTAATATATAAATAAATAAACTAACTAATTAAATTTCATGTATCATAATATTCAATAATGACTAGAAATTAATGTAACTTCATAAAAAAAATTTATTCATTATGTGTGCTTGACCATTACTGAGATTAACCAAGACCTTTAAAGGTGTTGGCTTTATTTAATTTAATTTACTTCAAGGGTTTCTAATTATTTAATACTAAATTAAATTTGAGGGTCCAAAATTTATCCCCCATTCCATTATTATATAGGACCTTCCTGGCTATAGTTATTTATGTAATTTCCCTTAACCAGTCCTTTGGTTCAATTCACCCACATGTGAGTTATAAATACATGTAATTAATGGATTATCCCAACGTGTGTAGAGGTGGTTCAATATAAAACCATAATGATGCCAACCCAGGTGATACATAGATGGATAGGTAAAATGATGAAAATCATGTTAAGACCGGCATAAAGACTTATTCCCCTTTGTCATAGGTTTGTTTATTATCTGGTCAATAAATCAACCGCCAGATAGGATCATGAATGGGTCATTTATTTATTTGTTTATATCAGTCTCTGTGTTGTTTAAATTATAGATGCAAGACCACAATAACATAAATAAATGAATTAATGTTCAAATATGGAATTTAAATTAATAGATTATTCATAAATGTTTTACCTATAATGGTCAATTAATTTATTAAAATACACTTAATATTTATAAGTAATGTATAGGATAATACGAGATAAAATTTATGTATAATAAATTATAATAAATCACTCTATATCCTGTTAGAATTGGAATTACATTATGTGATTAGTAATTAATTCCTTAGAACTACTTGTTTGACCAACTCTCATAGGGATACTAACATTTAACGTGGAGTCCTTATGAAGATTATAGATTGACATAACAGTATTTCAATAAGAGAAGAATCCATTGTTGGGATTGACGTAACTTGGATACAGGGGTTTAGGAAATCCATGTTATGATTTTGGGATTGGGGAGTCCACTCAATGGATCAAGGAGATGAAACCCATCGTTTTAAAGGTTCTACCTACCAAAATATAATCTTGTACCTTGACCAACTCTTATTGGGGTTATGTGAAGGGTTATATGGATTTTTTCACTAGAATTTCCTTACATCTAGACATGATTATTTCAATGGTAAAATCTACTAGGAATTGAAAAAACAGTGGGATAATTAACAAAAATTATTATTATTATTTCTTACATAATTTGTGGTCAAGTAATTTTGTAATCATCTAGATTAATTATTTTAGAAAATGGATTGAAAACCCACAAAAATAGTGCAATCATTCCTTAACTCAGTGTATTTTATTACATATAAAAATTTGTGGATATAGTATGATCATTTATGTGATGAATTATTGTCATAATGTTTGTATTATGTGTTGTAATCCTTTATTTCTATTATTCCACCCTATTATTTGAGTGAAAATTAAAAGGATACTTATAAGAGATATATGGAGGAGGATTCTAATGTTTGTTTTATTATTTATCAACTATTTAGGGATAGTTAATGATAAAATATAAAGGCAAGGATTCTTCCACCATAATATCACATCTCTATTATCTTGAGAAAGTTAAGGAATAATAGAAATAAATTAGATTTTAAATTCACTATATTAGTGTAAACTAGAAGAAGGAAATCTATCTGTTGATCATGCTTTAAAAATGCTAGAGTATATTGATTGTTTACTAAAATTGGGCTTTTAATTAGATAATAAATTATCCATTAGTCTTATCTTATTTCCCCTATCACCAAGATTATTCTTACTTGTCCAAGACTAAATAAACTAAATGGATATGTAACTCATGAAACTTCTGTCTATAATTATAAAGGATGATAAGAAATCTTTAAAACAAATTTCATCACCCATTTTGGGGATAAGTTTGAAAGACAGAGATGAAGATCCCATGGATAATTTAAATCTAGATAATCCTTTATGGAAACATTCAAAGAGACAAAATATTCAAACTAATAAAAATGAATAGGAGCCTATTTTTGTCTTATGTTGAAATAATGGACACTAGAAAAGAGACTACATTGAATTGAAAATAAAAGCAGTTTCATCCACTTCAGGTATATTTATCAGGATTTTATTTTCTTCTTGTGAATTTAATACTATAATATTTTAACATACATTTTTTTTAAATATAGTAAATGATAAAGAATATAAAGGTTATAAGGTGAAATAAAAAGGTGCTAAGAAAGGGTGATTCATATGTCATCCAAGGGGAGTTCATTATTTATCATTTCCATATTGGATTGATTCAAGTAAGTGTTACCAAAAAAATTATCTTAATGTATGCTAGACACAATGAGACATTATTTTTTGCAGAATAAATGTTTTTATGGTACTTAAATACTAAAATAATGTTTTAAAACTCTTGAATCAAAAACATCCATTGCATTGAATGATGAATACAAAATATAATAATCTTGATAAATTTTGAAAAGATAATACTTTATAAAATTAAACTGAAATTAGTTTACCTTTTTATAAAAATACATATATTATAGTCTCAATTGAGCTAAAATACTTGATACACAAAAAAACTACTTATAATATTTTATTGAAATAAACCTTTTAAAATAAAGGTATATCACAAAAAAATAGAGTCGCCTCAACATTTACACAACAAAAATTCTAAAATAAAGGTAACTATGTGTGATTCATTTAAGAAATTTTAGAAATTATTAGTAAAGTAAAAGAATGGACATGGTAATGATTGAGGAATCATAGAGATGTACTATTAGATAATAACTTATCCAAGTAATCATTGATCTTATATGTGGACTAAAGGTTATTTCAAACTCACATGTTTTTATATTAATTAATTTCATGATGGTAGTAAAAGTATTATCAATGATGTTTCTTATATATAGTGAAAATCCATCATTATTCTTTTCAAATCATATGTTTTTAATCGAAGTGAAACAAATAACTATATTCCAACAATATTGTCTAATAGATATCATATAAAATTCAATATTATAAAAATCCATTAGATCACTACCACAAGTATTTATTGAAAAATGTTTATTATAATTTATCCTTAGCTACAAACAAACATCAAAACACTAAGTTTTATTTTTGTTAATGATCCTATAACCACTAAGGATATTAACATCTGGTCAAGATAGACTCTATTTAAATAAATGAATTATATATAATTAAATATAGAGGTAGAATACTTAAATTCTATGTTTTAAGGCTCTAGATGCAAATGAGTTGTCATAAGAATCTTAGACCCCACTGAGATTAGTTGTCGGAGTTGTTCTGGAGACACATATTGTATAAGAATTTATAACAAAATAGTTGGTTTATTTTAAACATGGTGGGTGATACATACATTATTATTTTTGAATAAATATTCCAACCAATAAATATTAAATAATACAATAATATAGTTTAAAATTATTTATAAATTCAAGTGATGGATTCCATGTGTCAAAATTCAGGGATTCTATATTTTGAATGTTTTTAATACTTAATACTATAGATGGGTATTCAAGAAAAATTTGGAAATTATGGTATAATATGGAACCAATATATCATTATAGGTTATGGATAGTTTAGTCTATGAAAATACATAATCACATTTCATCATGAGTAAAATCCATTTTTGAATTATACTTATCAAAGTATATTTCAGTGAGTAGCATATTGGGATATTAAAAGTCAAGGTCACAAAATTTAGAGGAATCCTTAAATAATATTTCTATATGATATGACCAAAATTGTACCATATGGTATATTTATACTAGGAATAACTAAAAGTTTTGGTAACATCAACAAATTCCATTAAGATATATAGATTAAATAAATTAATTTATGAATAAATTTTGCATATTGATCATTGGATATTTTTTTAGAAATGATTGAGTGGGATGTGTCTTGTATGGTTATTGGCAGTGTTATCTATTTTCAATATAGATATGTTAATAACATATTGAAAAAATGTTATGTCTTTCCATCATATTATAACTAAGTAATAAAATTTATCAAAGTTTAACTTAAAGTAGAAACCATTTTTGGGGAACTAGATTTACAAAATTAATCTATGTGTTTTATAAATCAACTCATAGTCCATATATTAACATATAAATGAAACATAGAAGTTGAAATGATTCAATATAATTTTTTTTTGGAATATAATCTTTATAGTTCAACATGTATGGGAATTGGAAGATATTATATAGATTAAAATAATTTCGTAGTCATAAGCTATAGGATCTCATCTCATGTTACATGATATGTATAGATGTTTTATATTAATAATACATAAAGAATAATAGGTAAATATAAAACCAGTACAACATAATTTAAAATAATTAAAATTAAAACTATCAAACAGTAATTGGAAAAGTAGAATTGGATGAGTTCTTGGTGGCTGGAGAAGAGTGATCAAGGGAATTGAACAATTATATTCATTTATTTTAATTTTATCTAGTATGAATAATAAGGATATATTAATATTCATGAAAACTTAATACATCAAGTGGTTTCCATATCTAAAATAATCGAGTACATTGTAACTTGTGATGGAGCCTAAAAAGTGATTTAGAAACATCATATTTTGATTTTGGGTTATACCAAAAGAAAGTGATTATCAATTTATGATAAGTATTGAATATGGATTTATCCAGGATTTCAGGATTCTAACATTATGACAAGAGTTGGATACTCATTTATATGTTTACATGAGGGATTTTCTAAAGATAATAACGTTGCAAAAAAATACTTGATACAAAGACAGGTGGCTTTACTAACCCTATCCATGAAAATTTGGTAGGCCTAGTAGTTGAATCCATACTCATCCGAAGAATGAAGTTCCTATAAGGATTATATGATCATTAGAAATTGAATTTAGATATTATGGGAGTTTTATGGAGTTAGTGTTCTTAAACCAACAAATTTTACATTAGTTTACTTGAATATTCAAATCTGTGAATATTAAGGTAAAGATCTCATCATATATTTATGTTTATTCTATATAAAATTGATGTGATAAAGTATTACAGTATCATTATCATTAATAAGGTCATATCAGTTCCTTGATATGATAAAAAATTTGAAATTACATGAATACTCTCCTTAAAATAGTTCAATTATTGGATAATATACTATGATAGGGAACATGATATATAGATCATTACGTTTGAGTAAACATAATAGGATGAGGCTTCTTATTATGAAGTTCACTCTTGTTAATCTCTATGATGGTAGATTGTGAGAATAGACATGCTAGTAAGAATTCTTCATGTTTTAGTGTCATCATATATTCTTATCTATGAGCATGTGTAATGGTCCTTAGACTAAAATATTATCATTAATGCATTTCATGACTCATGCACATATATTTACAGAAAAAAACCATAACCCTATATGTAGGCTTGAAGTAGGTTATATTGGTTACATCATTAATGACATGTTATTAATGGATATTTTGGGGAAGTATTTTTTCTTTCCATCATTATGAATGTTCATATCTTAGAACTTTTCTAGAAATATAATAATCACACAAATTCCAGGGCCATGGTGTAATGATTTTTATTTAAGATAGTCAATGAATGTTGTATAAATCATATAAGTTGATGACACAGATGAGAAACATGTTCTATGAGATATTGAGAAAATGGTTTCATACTACACATCGAAAGTTTTATGTGGTTGTTTCCATCGTGACATTAATTTCTTTCTCTTGGGTTCTGTAACCCGTTTCTAGGGAGTAATCCAGGACATTAGGCATACCTGGATAATTCCAATGAAAAATAATCTTGTAGGATCATAGACTAATTATTTTAATTAACTTATCTAAAAATCTATTTTGAATTTAATTAATGAAATAAATATTATTCTCAATGCTGAGTATTAATTTTACTCAAGATTTACTGATCTCTAATATTTCAAAATTTAATAAATGTTTATTTATTTATTAATTAATAATTTATATGATTATGTGCATATATAATAAATATTTATTTGGTTTTTTGTAATAAAATATTTATTATATATATATAATATTTAATAAATGTTTATTTTCTATATTGTGAATAAAATATTTATTTAGGTAAACAAAATATTTATTTGTGTATTCAATAAATGATGAGGAGTTCAAGTGGACCAATATTAAATATGGTGATGGATATTAATTCACATAATGGTAAAATAATATTCGTTAGCACATAGGTTATCACATGCCATAAAATAATAATAATATTTCTATTATTATATGGAATGAAGTTTTTTAAAAGATTATAGACTTATTTAAGGGATGGTATATTAATAAATATTATTTTAATCTAAACCCTAACTCTGTAAATAGATCATTGTTTCCATTATTAATAATTAATAGAAAATTGAGAATAGATAATCGTTGTACACAATGGGAATATCTCCCATATCCCTATCTCTCTCTCTAATTCATCCTCTCTTCCTATCAAGAATGTGAAGAACTCCTTCGAGCTCGAATGATCTTGGTGTGATCGAGAAGAAAAATAAAATAAAATTGATTCACTACACTAGAACTGGAAATTAAATTGGTGTTTCTCAGAGATTGATGTAGGGTGAGTGGAACACCACTAGAGGTATTCTACAAATGAAACTTTATAGTGAAATGAAGGTAATCCAAACTGGATTTCAAAAGATCAAAAACAACCTTGAATAAATGATCCTAATGATATGTTGTCATTTTTTCCAATAGTAAATAAATAAATTATAAATTTAACATGAAATATCATATCTTGAGGTTTTGGGAAACTCTAAATTATGGGAAAGGGTGGTGTTTTCATCAAAACATCAAACATATTCTTGTTGTGGTTTCAAGGTGTGTTACATATATAAGGGGTAACAAAATATCCTGATCTTGATTGAACAATTGTTTGACATGAGTTTCAATATAATGATTGAAAATTTAATGTGGAATAGGATGGATATTCACTTAATGTGGTTGATTCATATATTATGAGTCTCTCGAATAATATTGTATGATATGAATGAGATTCGTATCATGTATATTATATGTATATATTATAATAGAATATTGGGATGGTCTTGCTACCAATATCATACAGTATGATAAGGTTTAAAATATGATTTACATGTGAGTGTGTGCATCTAGTAACCCCCTCTCGCATGGTTTATTTGTCTTATAATCAATGACATGGATTATTTACAGTATGACACAACATTATTGAATTGTTTGATGAAGAACACTCAAATGATCAGTAATGTATGGGAACCATGAGTTGGAACATGATCCGTGCAATATGGTCAATGACAATTATTAAATGAATATATTTAATTATACCTATAAAAGGGAAGTTTTCTCTTCTATTGTTGTCACTTGTTTCATGCAGAGTAGGTTGAATATCTCTTCTTCACAAAACCCCATTTTTTTCAAGGTAAAGTCCCTAGCACCCCTTCAGCATTTCAAAATCTTCAAGATATGATTTATTATCCAAGGATAATGCAACCCCTCAGAGGTAGGAAACATTTCTTATTTATTCTATGCTCATCATAAAACACTCTACATAAAAGAATTATATGGAGGATAATATAATTGTGTTTCATGTATATTGTTTAAGTCATTTTCCATGTATGTTGAATATTTTAAGATATATCTGGCTATATAGGGGTTTGTTTTTTCTTCCAAAGATCCTATGATGATCCATTAAAACCTATAAATGGAATCAAATATAGGTTCTCATATGATTCAATATGTGAATCTACTAGTTTTTTAATGAAATTAATTTGGAAAATTACATTCTCTATATCATAAAATAAGATATGTTATATTTTTTATATTTTGGATAGTCATCGCATAGGAAAGGATTATATTTTTAGGTATGAGATAAAATAATCTCAAGGATTTGAGTTATGTCATATCACATGATAAGTGATATTGTAAAATATGACTCAGTCCATGGTTTTCATGGAAATAGGGGATCAAGATGTAAATATGATACTAGCTCTATTATAAATTATAATGGGGGCTTTACAATAGATCCAATCATATCCAATGATTCAATATTAACATACAATTGAGGTTATACCACAAAATATGATTGGTTCACATTCTATTTATCTTCTATGTGTTAGTCATAATTTATGACTGATGATAAGATAATTAGTCATAAAATATGACATGAATAAAAAAATTTCAAGAATTATATTTTTACTAATGGTTTATAAATCATAATTTTTAGGAATAATAGAATGGTATTTTTCATATCTAAGTAAAATATAAAAAGTGGATAATTGTTTTTTATTTTTATGAAAATTAAATCAAGTGTTTATTTATCTATTTTTTTATTATATTCATGTTTGTAAAGTGTTTTTTGTATATAATTTATTTATGATATATTTTTGTGATAAATTTGTTTTAGGAGATAGTGCCCAAAATTTAATTCTATGTGTGATATCATAAGAGTTTTTTTCATCTACCTTGACAATATTTTTTCAAGAGTTGTTAGATTGAGAATTATTGTTGAATATAGTATGCTCATATTCATTTTTAGATATTACATGAATTTAATTTTCTATTATGTAAATTCATTTTATAGAGAGAGATTTGGGGTCATACTACCACATTTCCTAGAGTATTATGCATTGTTTTATAATAGTGATGGGTTGGATTACTATTACTACTTGATTACTCATGAATAATACATATAACTTATGCCTCATATGCATTCGGATATTTATATATTTTTTTGGATTTTATTTTTAGGTGATTAAGTAAAACATGTGAGTTTTGTAAAGAGTTGGACATTTATATGGTGTGAACACATAAATCTGGTTAATGAAATAAAGATTTTAAAACTATATTTTTAAAATCATTTGTACAAAAATGAATAAAAACCTGATATAATACAGATTTCATGAGATGAAATGGTTTTTACATGCATGTGATGTATATAAAACTGGTGAGTCTTTCAACACAAAACCCCCCAAAAACTAATTTTTAGTTGCCATTAAATTAAAGAACATGTAAAAAACCATAATCATCCATCTAGGTAGGTTCATAATAAAGTGGGGTGTCGATGTATTATATTAATTAATTCATGGTGGGTGTGGATAATACAAAGGGTTAGATAACCACATCCTGTTGTGATATTCGAATGACACATAACTGGAAAAGCTTAATGGTTTGTATTCTAGATGAATATAGTTGAGTTTTTTTAATATATGATTGATGTGGAAAAAGATTTTCCCAATCAATTATACATTAATAACAAGTTTTGTGATTAGTATAAGTGTTTATTTAAATAACTATGTGATGTCTTCCATGCTAAATTAGATTCATTTCTAAATGGAATCTGGATCTCAGATCACTAGATATATATGTTGTTAAGTCCACTAGGTTAGATACCTAGAGAGGGGGTGAATCAGGGTATGACAGATTAAAACAACTACCCCTTTTTATCTTGTCTCGCTGTTAATCAAGACTCACTTCTCTCTCTTTCCTACAGTAAAGTATAAACAGAAACTAAAGCATGCACATGACATAATGATTTTTACATGGTTCACCCTCACTGGGCTACGTCCAAGGAGTATACACCGGAAATGTTCCGATCTACCAAATACAATAAATGTGCATTGCTATTTAGAAAGTTCAGGATTGATCACTTATATTCCCAGGATCACTGCCTTTACAATGTTTAGGGTCAGCTCATTGCTTTCCCAAAGGTTACTCCCTGTCTCTCTCTCTCTGTCTCACTGCCAATGGAGAGGATCACCTTCTTCCTCTTTCTTTTCTCACTGCTCTGGAAAGGATCCACTCACAGTTTATAGACCTGTAGGTTTATTCATTATCACTAATGAATACATCCTCTGTTGTATGTAGATGGTCTATTTAAGTTCAACTTTCACCCATAGATGAATCTCACTTTTCACCGATGGTATCAGGAAATCTTCCAGCTTCCACACAGCCCTAAATCACTACCATTCTTCAACCATACCTGGAACCCTTCTCCAAGCTGATGTGAAAGTCTCTGCGTGCAAGTTAAAACTCACAGACAAGTTCACCTCAACCACTTGCACGGCACTAGCTTCTACAACTCCAAACTTGCACGACTCACAACCTTTTACACCCAAACTAATTTTGGCGCGCAACCATCAACTATCACGCTTCTTCAAAACATGGCGCACAAGTGTCGCCAAACCAATTGGGCGACACCCCCTTATTCAATTCAAAAGCTTGCGCGACTCACTTCCTTTCTTACCCAAATGACTCTGGTTGTGCAACAAACAACTGGCGCGCAACTTCAACTTGCGAGACCACACCACCACTTGAACAACCACCATACATGCACGACGAGAGCTATTATTTTCTCTAATTGATGAACTTGTGCCTAATGAGGAGGGGTCGACCTCAATTTATAGGCATTTGGACACCCTGTGCGATGGTGCACAACTCTCCTCTCAGAGTTCAAGTCTCTTCTGTGCAAGTCACTTGCGCGACCGACCCTAAAACTTGGGCACCCCTTTTCCCTTTTCCATATTTTGATGTTCTTATCTTTGAAGAAAATATGGAACGAAATTTTCCTCTCCTTCAAGAAAATGACACGCAAGTCCCTTTACCAAAACCACTTTTCTCCATTTGTCGATTTTCAGGCCCAAAAATTTGGAAAACACTGGAAAATAGCACCACCTTGTATCTGCTCTTTTTGTACCACCTCCAGATCATCCATTCCTTTTTTGACGTTCTTGAATCAAACATGTATCATTAACCACATCTCTTGAACTCGACATGCCACCGTGAAATCCCCTTTGTCAACAAATTTTTATGTCATGGTTCTCTTTGTCAATAATCATAACACATATGTCCACTTTTTCAACAAACATAATCACCTCAAAAATGCTTCAATGATACCTTGAGGGATTTTTTCCCAACATATGTTGAATAGGGGAATAATTTTATAGTGTGAGTAAATTATTTAAAAGTACTTGGTGAAATGATATAAAACAAAACACTCATCCATTATAGAAAACAGAATACTTCATGAAACACATTTTAAATCACTTATTAGTATAACCTATATTATAGTTCAAATTTTAACTCTATGATTGAGAAGTGTTCTCAAAGAAAATAATTTTGAGCATGTCAATGTGAATTTTATAGTGTAAAATATCACTAACTTTGACTCTTTAGTACTGTATGCAAGGTATGAATCACACATTTGTGCTGAAAAAAAAAACAATCTAAAATATATGGGGGAATGGAAAAAGGGTGAAAGGGATATTCATGTGAAGAATGGATCCATAGTTTCAACATAATTTTTCACTTATGATATGAATTCCCCTTGTATATTAATTCCATAATTATAGAGTTTTTATTTTTTTTCCTACCATATTAAAAAAAATTATTTCCATATATAATTTTTACCAGATGGGACTTACATTTTCAATTAATAAAAAGACTATTCTAGTTATATGAATGATATTTTAGTGGTATTGGGAATATGATAAATGGATTATATGTTCTAGATTTGGATAATCAAGTTTCTAAGATTAAAATTAAGAAGGCCATATTTGATTCTAATCCCACTTATCTTTGGAATTGTTTTCATAGATTTATAGGTAATAAACGCATCTAAAGACTCCATATAGATGGATTATTGGAACCATTCAATTGTGAATAATTTGAAAAATGTGAATCTTATTTACTATTAAAGATAACCAAAGAAGCTTTTAGTGGAAAAGGTGAAAGGGATACCTAACTATTTGATCTCATATATAGTGATGTTTGTAGACCTATAAGTATACAATAGTGTTTTGGTTTTAGATATATGTTTCTTTTACTTATTATTTTTATCGATATGGATCTAAGTCTCTAATGAGACACAAGTTTGAAACTTTCAAAAATTTCAAAGAGTTTCAGAATGTGGTACAAAAATAATTGGGAAACATATTAGGATTCAATGAACAAATTGGGGTGGGTAATACTTGATCTATGAAATCCATGAGAATCTAAGAGATTGTGGAATTGTTCCACAAATCACACCTCTTGGAATGCTATAGTGGAATAATGTTTCTAAGTGGGGGGATCATACCTTTTTGAGCATTTTATGATCGATTATGAATTAGTGTGACATTCTTATTACATTTTGGGGTTATGTTCCAAATATGTTTTTCATTATTATTATCCCGTATTCCATCTGAAAAATCATAAAGACATCATATGAGATATAGACAAGGAAATATATCATGATGTATTTTATTAGTATTTGGGGTTAAAAAGAACTCATATGGTGAATGTATTCTAACATGACAGTCTAGAATTTATAAAAATTCTTATTTTTTGTTATCCCAATGAAACAAATTAATATTATTTATATAAACCTATTGAAAAAATTGTTTTTTTAAATCAAGGTAGTTCTTTCCTTGAGAGGAAATACCTGAATTAATTAGTTAGTGGAAGTAAATTTCAACATGAAGAAGTTAAAAACAAGTTAACATGAGTGTTCTTGAGATAGAGATTGATCAGGATCCATAAAGAGTTGATGAGGAATAAAAAACTAAACATACATATGAACCTTAAAGGGAAGGTGGTATTCATTATGATCCTGATTATGGATTTTTTATAGCTAATGATGATGAATTAATGATTATAAATTTTGAACCCACAACAAAAAAATGGGGTATAGAGTGATTTATTTTTGAAGAATTTTTTAAATCTATGGAATATGAAATTTTATCCATGTAAAAAGGAAATAATTTCCCTATGATTTATTTTATTGGATATTTTTAATTGAAATTATTTTAAAATTTTGATCAATTTTTTATATTTCTGTAAATTTAAGGCCCTTATTCAGAATTAATGTTGTTACTCGATCATATAGATTTTCTTAAATAAATTGGGATATGAGATCTAATGGTTAAATTTTATTATCCCTTGAATCAGACTGAGAAGTTTTTTCCACTAAAATTACATATTTTAGGAAATTATAAAAGAATCCACATGTGAGAAGGATGTTTTTTCTAACCATGAGGGGTCTTAATGGGTCAAAGTTCCACAGACCTATATTATACTTCAACATATTTAAGAACAAAATAATTACTAGAAATATTCTACCACATTTTAATGGATTAAAATGAAGTAGGAAGAAAAGAAAGATATATTTAAGCTAATTGGTCTTGATATATTTTGGGAAACCCATCATCCAATAATTGTTTTTACATTTTTTTAATGATATTTCAATTTGATGTAAGGGAATTTTTAGGTAAGAATATATATATTTATTTATATAAATTTTATGAAAATGAAAAAAAAATATGCAATACATATTATATGCTTAATATATGATATTTGTCAACAATGTGTATTTGTGTCTAGGAAATATATTTTTTAACTTAATTATTAAGGTAGGTTGGTCCTTGATATAGGAGAGGATGATTGTTGTCTTATCCACATGGAAATGTGAATGTAAGTGTTTGAATATTGAAATTTGATATTAATGGGAAGTACAAAAGAATTATTCCTAAAAAATGTCTATTAATATAAAAAAAGTTGTAAAATTATTTGAAATTAACATTAATTCTGGTTAAAGACACTCAATTGGACAAATAATATCATTTAAGAAGCTTAATTAATTAATTCATGAAATTAATTTGTGTTAAGGAGTAATTTATGAAGATAATATGATATAAGTTCCATAATTATATTAATCAACTTAATTAAAATAATTTTTCCAATAAATACAATTTCAATTGTCAATATAATGAAATTCTAATATATAATTTAATAGTTACTTCAAAAAGTGTTAAAAAAAATTATCATTAATTTTAAATGACTTATGAATATAATTATATGTGTATATATGGATAATTTTATCAACTAAAAAATTTAAATTCTTTATGTGACATTAAGTTCAAAATAACTTACAAATTTTATATTTAATGTTTTTAAAATTAATTAATTTTGAAAGTTTATTATTTTATATTATTAGTAAAATTAAATTTCATTTTATAGAATTCATTTGTTTTTGTGGTACTATAATATTATTTTCCATTTTTGGTCTTTTTATTGTGATTTTAAATATATATATACTGATATAATTATATAATATAAAGTGGAAATGGGTATACCTGATATTAGGTTTCATCCAAAAATATTAATTCGTTTTGGTGTAATATATATTATGATCCATTATATTGATTTTATTGATTATTAGGGTTTCATTTATAGTGTTTCATTGATGAACTGTATAAAACTCTATAAAAAAATTGATAATTTTATTATACTATAGATTAATAGGAATGTGTATTTTTATCATCGATGGTATAATTAATGAAAACTAGGTTTTCTCTTTAGAAATTGAAAAATTTGAGAAATTAAAAAAGCTTCTCACAATACGATGTTTGTATGAAGTATGTTTTTTTTCTGAAAACAACAGAAAATGTGTTAAAATAAATATGGTTAAAATAATTATTTTTAAAAAAACAATAAAATATCCTTCAATACAAAATATTTCAATGAATTAGGGACAAAATCTATCAACAAATTATCAAGACTAGTAAAGCACAGAAGAAAATTCATAACTTGATCGCTATCTCTCCTAAAAAATAGAAACTACAATCCTCAAAACACACTGATAGTTATTTAATATCAAAAACAGTGAGAACAAAAGAATACATAACATCATTATGATAAAAAAATTTGATTAAAAATAAGGGAAAACACTAATTTATCTTTTAAAGGTAATAAAATCACCAAACAATGTCATTGAAATTTCATAATGACTGATGATTTAAAAAAAATATGATAAGTAACCAAAATTTTCCTTATGACCATATTTTTTGAAATAAAATGTACAAATTTTAGAAAAATATTTTAGTACATATTTTAAATATAATGAAAAATATGAATATTTTATTTTTATGTTTGATTGTTATATGATAATAATTTTTTTTCTCATTTTCTATGATGATTAATAATAATAAATAAAATACTAAATTAATACCAAAAAATTTCATTAATGTGTTTTATCTATAGAATTCCATTAAAATATACATGGGAAAGATTTGAAAACAAATTTAACATGAAATTATTAAAAAGGGATTCTATGTGTAATTTATGGAATCAATATGATTTTTATTTCAACAAACAGATAAAAAATAGTTTTATATTAAAAAATATATGCTCTGAAAATTTTCAAATGCAAATTCAAAATGATATATTAATAAAATTTATATGGATAAAAAACATTAAAACAAATGGTATGGAATATGGATTAGTAATAAGTATTATTCACTAAGGATATGGAATTTATAGAAATTTCATTAATGATAAGTCCCTTTAAAACTTATTATAGTAAATATATCATTTAGATATTTGTTTATTTCCCACTATTTTGGATAATTATTTGTTTGGTGTGAAGTTATAATTTAAGAGATTAATATCTTTGGTTGAAAATTTTAATAAAATTTTAGGATTTATTTAATGATGAAAAATTTTACATCCCCCTCCCCCTAGTGATACCAATTCGGTGCTAGAAAAGAACGAAGAGAGATAATGACACTCAAGTCCTATCTCATATTGGCCCTGAGATAGAATCCATCCCTAAGTGTATAATGAACAAAAAAATGGGATTAATTACCCTCCAAGAGAACATTTAGAAGAGATATATTAGATAGATACACCAATCAACTTCTTCTTAGATAGATAAAAGAAATACCAATTGCATACATGTAATATCATACAAAACTAATTCAGTTAAAAAGGAACTACACGTACTAAAAGATAATTTCAAATGTGACCATGGTTCCCAATAATCATCTAAAAACTATGATATAGTAATATCCATCCCGATCACCAAACTTCCCCTTCTCACATAAAAATAGTTTATAAATATGTGGGCTGAGGATAATAATATACTCGATAGGATCCTCCCTAAAGCCTCTCATGCAATAGATAAAGAAATCATTTTATAGCCCAATTAACAACAAGTGAAAGTAACTTGTCTCATAAATTTTTATACTATCTTCCCAGCCTCACCATGGATATATCTCCCCAAGTATCATATACAAGAGATCCTATATTGTTTTAGTTAACCAATGAGGGTACCCCACAACAACTTCCCCACTAGTTTTCTAATTTTCTATAACATCATACTTCCTAATCCATCTCTATCCATAAATAATCCAACCCATAAACACCTAAGAAACATATCACAATATGAATCTCATGCACCACATTATCCCATAATACCATAAAAATTATCAATATAGTAACCAAGTAGTCTATGAAATCCACCATAGTCTGTATGATGTGTATCATACATCACGTTTTATACATCAAACCATCACATCCCATACACCATGAAAGGAACCTCAAGCCATCAAATCATATACACATCATACCTATAAAAATACTTTGGATACTATATTTAGAGATACATATTTGGAAAATAACCAAAATCTATTACAAACCTCTACAAATTTATATGGGGAAAGGTAACTACCATGAATAACAGTATATAATACAACTAAGAGACAAGAGCAGGGCCAGAGGGGGTAGTCAGTCATTTTTCCTCAAAGTCAAGATATTGGAGAAAACACCCTCAAAAATTCCATAGGGTTTTAGTCTCCCAAATGAAAAAGAGTTATATAGCATATGAAAAACAAAAAAATATCGGATATAATATTTCTCAAAACCGCTCTATGGGAAAACCTAATCCTAGGATCAACTACATATATCATCACCTGAACACCCTAATTCATCCCATTTGACTTAGAGACTCTCTTATGGTGTTCTTAGATCTCTCAACTCAATTCCCTTGGGGTTTCATTATTTTGATTGAAACCATGTACCTCTCGTGGTGATTTGATCTTTTTCATGGCATGGATCTCGTTTTTCATCCATTTTTCCATGTTTCCCAAAATGGATTGGTTTTTTCAATAGTGAGAACTATGGATATTGGTTTCCAATATTTATTCCTTTTATATTTTATATTTAATTGATGGATTTTTCTAGGTTATAGAATCCTCATGGGGTATAGATGAGGAATTTATGTGGTCAATGTTATATTTGTATTTTTTTCTCTAGATCATGTCAATTTGGAGATTTATTATTGAGGGTTTATATTCTTGGATGTCATCTTGATTTCTAAGGCCCTCATCTCTCCTTGTAATTTGATTTTACAATTTTCATGGTCATTCCAAGTGTTTCAAGGTAAGTGGATGGGTATCTTGGATTTATTTTGTTGACCTTGATTTTTTCTCTACTAAATGTATTTCTAATGTTGGATAAAAGGCATCAATATGGTTTTCAAAGAAGATGGTGGTTTAAAATATGTTTTAAAAAATGGAATCAGCCCTTGGTGTTTTTTATAGAAAAGGTTTTAATGAATGTTTAGTGTGGTTTTAAATATTATACGACCTTGAATGAAAATGTTGTGATAAAACATCAATTCATCACCAATGAGTTAGGGATCTATCCTTGGGGATGAACTCTTCCACCATAGAATTTTTTTTATTTGGTCAATTTCTACACTATGTTTGCAACATTTTGGAAAGTGGTCACTCTTGGGAGTAACGTATTACCCCTATAGATCTATTATTCCTGGGAAATGAGCACAACAAGTGGCCTAATGATCACTATAGAGTAAATAGGATCCTCATTGAACAAAAATTAATTTTAAATATGGGCTTGTTTTGTTAAATTTTTATCTCTAAAATGATTTATTTGTGTATGTAAAAATCCCCTATGAATTGAGATTACATTTTTTTTCAGTATTGTAAGTCTTTGTGGTGCATGAAGGATGATGTCAATATGTTCTTTACTAATTAGTATTAAGGGAAGCCAATGATAATATTTTTATAATTGATATTAAATGTTTAATACATGATCTAAAGTGTTTATACATTGTTTAATACATGTGAAACACATGTAAATGTTTATTTCCATGATGATGTGAATAATTCATAAACTATTTCTCTCATTATATATTTTCATAAATATGTTTTGAGAAAATTATTGGAATTCTATTTTTTCATTGGGATTTTCTATGTAATATATTGTTGGATTCACTAAAAAAGTATCCAATAAACTGATTAGACAAGGACAACTCAACATTGAGAAAATGTCCCAACTGAAGGTTAACCATTCCCAATGGAATCTTCCCAGGATAATCCATTGGGTGATGGAGGATCACACACCAAAACATAATCCATGTGTAAGCCCTGAGGTAGAAGAGTGGTCGAATGGTTTGTGCCCGTATTTTAATGGGTAGTGTGTACCCTATGGTTTCATGGTGTGTGTGATGAGAGCCGGTGTTAATCCCCTATGTCCAAATCATGGTGGTAGTGGAATGCCTTTACTGATATACCACATTGAATTATGTAGAGATGTTTTATGTCTTATAAAAAAATAGAGGTAACTTTTCATCCACTTTAAAACATACAGACATTTTTTGAACTTATGATCCACTTCATCTGAGCCTTTTATTCACCACTACATGTCGTATCATACATTTAGATTCTTCAACGATCTCCAGTTTTCTAAAGAAGAAATATAAACCACCAATAATTGACCTGAGACAATCATGATTATCATAATCCCAAATTTATGATGTTTTGAGGCCACAAATCATCATTCATGTATTCTCTGATTTTTGTGCATGTAATAATGTGAAGAACAATCATTGTTTCACTACAAACATAGTTGCAGGAAGATATTTAGTTATCCAAACACCATTTATTAGTATAATCTTATATTAATTAGAATCATGTGATAATTTCAAGGATGTGGGAACCCCAACATAAGTAAAACACATAAACTTACATAAGGTTTTTGGTTATCCTTCATTGGTGAGTCACAGGTGAGAAAACCGCCTAGATGAAGTAAAAAATCAAATTTATTTACCATGTATGAACAAAACACAATATCCATGCAGTTTCACTTGGGTAAATACTGTTTGAATGAATAAATATAGAAATATGCTTCGTTTTGAGTAGACACAATGATTTTTGTTAATACTGGAAGAAAAAGAAACCCAAAACAGTCAAGTTTTTTAAATATGTAATGACATTTATTATACCACGTAAAGACTGACAGTGTGTTTCAATATTGAAAATGACAAATATTACATAAAGGGGATCATTATTATTCATACATTTAAAGTAGTGACTTGTAGATAATGATAATCCCGGTATTTATAGTATGTATGAAGTGGTGAAATTCATGAAATATAAATTCATATGGATGAAGGAGAGGCCAATTGTCGCTTATAATTATCCACAGGAAAGGATGTATTTTTCTACCATATGAGAGACAAATAATTGTAAACCTAAACCCCTCATGTATTTAAATATTCATGCATATAGTGTGATTTGGGGTGTTTTAATATTGGTGTGGAGAAAAATAATGGTATACATCAACTCCTCGGGTGTTTGTAAATATACACTACATGACGATGAGAAATAAAATCCCCACAAGGGTGTTTAATTAAGATGAATGAAATAAATACCAACTCAAGTACATTCTATTGAAATGAAAAGTATAATACCCACAGTCTTTGGTGTGTTTAAAATAATCAATATAATATAATACCAAACCTCTGTCATTATTATTTCAAGGGTTAAATAATAAATTTGTTTATTTAAAAACACATATAAATATGGATTAAAATGAAGGAATTTAAAACAATGATTAATTAAGATCCCATTAATTACATTTGTGGATAAATATGTGCATGCAGGTGATAAGAAAGTGATACACACTATTGAAATATTTGTTTTATATCCTAGAAAAATAATTGTATTAAAGAGATAAATATTTCAAAGATGGTTAATTATTCATAAAGGTGATCACATGAACTTAAGAATTTAAAATAGAATTCTAGAGACCAGCTCCACAGAAGTTCTCAAGGGAGTACACAAGTAAGTGCGATATTTAAATCTTGTGGAAGAGGATAAGAGAATCGTCACCCATGGGATATGCCTTCAATATCATCAAATAAAAAGTGGGATGAAAGTACAAAAATACAGATATTTTGAACAGATATCTCAACTGGAAGGAGTCAGTATAAAGAAAACTTTTGGGATTCCAATATAAATAACACATCAGGAGATTATGCATAGTAATCATTGGTGATCAAGCATTATGGGAGTTTTTTATGTTAGGAATTTTAGAAAACTTTCTATAATTGAAATCAATTTTCACTATTAGTGGAATCCATTTTTCTAAATATAATAAACATTGGAAGGATTGGGTTTTAGTACTAATCCTTTTAAAAAATCCTAGTGTTTTATGCCTTTGTTTTACATAATTGTTTGGTGAGAGTCCAAGAAACACAAGATGATTGAATCATGGATTTAATTGGCTATATAGGATGAATAGAGAAGGGTTAATTTGTTGAAATAAAAGGGATTACTGATTCAACCCTCCCCCTCTCAATGATCTCACACTGATTTTAGATCTATAAGTAGTATCATAAGAGGTTCCCTTTAAAAATATCTAATATTTATAGAAAACTAATGATATAAATGCCATTTATTTCCAAAAATTTTAGAATAGGAAAGGAATAATTTAAAGGTTTTCTTCCATTAATATGTTATAATTAGATTCAAATAGTACATTTTAAAATTTGACTATCCTAATAAAGAATATAGTCATTCTAAGAGTGATAATCAAGAAGACTACTACACTAAAAGAAGATTTGGAAGGACTATAAAAGATGATGCCATGGAAGAAGCATTACTTAAAAAGGTTTAGAATTAAAAAAACACTCATAAAACCTGATAAATTAAAGAATGATAATTTGATGATGTGAAAAGAAAAACCCCCTATGGTTGAAGAATATAAATAAAAAATAGTCCCACTTTGTAACAAGAAATGTTCTTTTTTTGAAAAAGAATTGCAAATGAGTATATGTGATATGGATGTAGGAGAAATAGATTTTACAAAAATTATCCATGAACTGTAAATTCAACATAATATATATATGAATGTTAATGAATCTCAAATATAGGATAATTACGAAACAATCATGGATTTTAGAAAAAATTTACTAAATGAAAATTAGGTACATGAAGTTGGTAGTGAGAAGATGAGGGTTCAGTGGGATTAAATCATTATATCAATTGAAGATGTGAAGATTTATCTCAATTAAAAATCTACTAATTTAAAATTAAAACTATGAAATATGGAAAAGACACATTTTGAGACTTCTAATGTAATTGAAAAAATAATTACTACAAATAATTCATCATATAATGTCTTATTTTTTAAAATACTCAATATGGTGGAAAAAAGATATTGATATTATATATGGATAAATGTACTAATAGCATAATTAAAAAGGAAACTATTTGTCCTTATAAATCTATGATTACTAATGTTTTTTTGATTACTAATGGGGATTCATTTTCAAAATCATGAAAAATATGGGTGATAAAATATTTTCAGGCATATACCATATATTAAAAAATGGTTGTGAAGAATTTTAATAACTCTTGTTCTCCAAATAAATCAAAAAATAAGATCTTTATTTTCCAAAATCAATAAGATGTAAAGGATACCCAGAATGTGTCACAATGGTCAATCATAAATACAATCATCTTGAAGATTATCTAATGAAACTATCCACCAGGTAAAATAGTGGAACTTCACACCTTTAAGGCAGCAAAAAAAATGGATAATCTATCAAGACATGTGACATGAATATATAGAAAATCATTCCATATCTATAGAAGTTGAAAAATGTGGTATTCCAATCACACATTCATCCCTTGTTCACAATTTTATTAATTATATCAATGAAAGGGTAGCTCTTGGTTAATGACAAGATAAAAAAATGGGGATCTATATCATTTTCACTTGAAATTTAGAATGTGTGTATTAAAGTATGTGTACGATTTATCATTTCACTAATATATATGATTATTTAAAACCCCTATAGAAGAATTGATAGTTTCTAAGCATGATTTCACATGCAAATTTGTTTATAGATAGGTTATAAAACCTTGTTTTATCTATCTTATTTTACACATTGGGTTATCCCACATAGAAATAGAGCTGATTAACTAAATGATCTTTGTATAAAGAACCATGTGAGATCATGCCAATATTATATTTGATCAATAAATTTTATAATATGGGATAAGATCATAATTTTGAGAAAAAAATGAGATTAGAAGACCCCCACTATTCCTATGAAGTTTATTTACAACATGGGGGGAAGAAAGAGATAGAGATTCACTTATTGGCATGATAAATTGTCTAGTGGTATTGATAATAATTTCAAATGAGTAGATGAAAATCCCAAGTGAATTGAGATTTCATTTTTTCGATAAGTTATGTTAGTATGGTGCTTGAAGAATGATGTGAATTTTTTTTATTACGTAGTATTAAGTATCACTAAATGTGTTGATTTACTGATGTGACCTTAAATATTTAATACATGTGCTACATTGTATTCATATTTTTTTACTACAAGTGAAGGCCAATAAAATATTTACTTGAAATATGATGTGAATATTTCCATACATATTTATCTAATTATAAATTTTCATTAAGGTGGTTTGATAATTTACTTGGAATTCTATTTATTTTATTGGAATCTTCTATGTAATATTAAAGTGGATTTACTAAAAAGTGATCAAATAGTTGATTATCCAAGGATAGCTCAACCATGACTACATGTGGGACCAGGAGTTCAAACAGACCCAAGGGAACCTTCCTAGACTAAAGTAGAGGGTGGAAGAGGAGTACATGTTGATGTATAAGTCGTGCTTGAGCTGTGTGTGTGCCCAAAATAGGAGGAATGGGTGCATGGTGAGTGCCTTCATGTCAGTGGGAAGTGTGTGTTATCTTTCCCCATGGTGGAATGGTGTGTGTAGTGTGAGCGGTTTCTGATCCTACATGGCCATATCTAAGCTATAGTGGAATCTAGAAAGCTTAATGTGGGAAAAATGAAGAGTGGTCACTATTTATCCACTCTAAAACACATTGAAATTTCATGAGCCACCTGATCCACTTCATCTGAGCCATTCATCTGACATTGCAAGTCATCTCCTACATTTGGATTCATTTATGATCTCAAGTTCACTGAAGAAGATGGCCTTACAATGTATCATCGACTCAAGGATACAATTACTTTTATTAACCCAAAATTATGAAGCGATGAGGCCCTGAATCATCATGTTTTCATGTTATGGTTTACATGCAATAAGTTACATGAATAAAAATAAATAGTGGCATGCACATGAGAAATCCATATTGCGGAGAAAATAAGAACTCACAAATGGTTTTTGGTTATCCTTCATTAATGATCCATGGGTGACAGAACTATCTGGATGAAGTAAACATCAAATTTATTGCATAGGTATGGGAGAAACACAATATTCATGTTGTTTCACTTGTCTGAATATTGGTTTAATTATTAAACAAATACTCTCATGTTCGCCCAAGTAGCCATGGTAATTTTTTACTCTGGGAAGAAATAGAGGTAAAAATACTTATGGTGTTTTAAATATTTAGAGGTATTTATAATACCATGTGAAGAATAGGATTGTGATTTCGTATAATCAAGATGAATATGCCCCCATGAAGTAGAGACCAATTCTTTAGGAATTTTAAGCATTGACATGTGGGCAATGAGTATTTATGTATTTACAGTCTACATGAAATGATGATATGTATTCCATGAATGAAGGAATTGGTGGATCCGCATGTGTTTTCTTTTCTCATTGAGAATAAATTTATAGATAACTCAAGAAATTAGGTATTTAAATACTAAGAGGTTCATGAATATTCTTGAGGGTAAAGTTTGATGTGTCTTACACTTTGACAAATGAGAAGTTGTATTTGACTACAGTGTGAGATGAAAAAAAGAAGAAACCTAAACCCCTATAGTATTTTAAAATGTGTTCATACAGTGTGATCTAGGGTGTTTTAATATCCTCATGAAGAGGAATAATGGTATACCCAAACTCCTTCGGAGTTTCAAAATATACATTACATAAAGATGAGAAATGAAATACCCAATATGGGTATTCAAATGTGATGCATAAACTAATAACCATTTAGGTATTTTCAAGTGATATGAGAAATATAATGTGGATAATTTTTTTATATTCTTTTTAAAAAAAATAGACAATGGGATAGGGTATCTAGTATTTTCAAAATGGGGTACGGAGAAGCGTGAACCACATTCATGCTTCTCTATTCTGATAAATACGGTTGAATGGGGTTTATGCTTCTTCCCTTACCACCAAGGAAACCTGAACCTCATTCATGATTCCTTTATGGAATTCACAAAGGAGGCATGAATTGGGTTCATGCCTCCTACCATCCAAAATCTACAAAAGGGTCCCCCCCCCTCAAAATTTCATTCTTCTCCTTTGGTTTTTGCTATGAAGCCCTATAGGAATTCATCCTCAACATATATTTGCAGCTTCAAAGAAGGTTAAATTTTTATTTAAAATTTTTATTGTCTGATTATTATTTATTTAGTTTGAATGAGTTATTTATTTAGTATATATAGATGCATGAATGTATGGATGTATAAATCAGTGTCTTTTGTTTGATTTAATTTATGAATGAGTTTTTGTTTGTTGTATGATATAATTTATATTGAATGTTTATGAAATTTAAATATGGTGTTCATATAATTGAAATTTTATGTATAAAATGTAATTTATATTTAGGGAAATGATATGGTGTTAAAATATATATATATATATATATATTTGTAATTTAAATAGTGATTAATTAGATTTCAATAGATTTATATATATATAAAAGATGTTATATTTAAAGAAATATAAATTTAAATCATAATATTCTATAGTCATTAGTAATTAGCTATATATGTTATTAAATATATATTAGTTATATTAAGTATCATATTTAAATTTATCAATATATATATGAATTATATATTTAATATAATTTTATTAACGATATTAAAATATTTTAACAAATAATTTTAAATTATATGAACTATAAAAAAATTATTATTTCAATTAATAAAGTTTTAAATATAATTAATTAAATTTGGAAAGTAGAAATATTACAAAATATTTATATATACATATTTATTTTTATAAAATTGAAAAAATCAGTAATTGAAATTATATTAATGATTATTATGTAAATGTAAGGTATATTAATTTTATTTAATACAAATATTAATATTAATTAATAAATAGAAATTACATGATGTCTAAATAATAATTCTTATATGTAATAAAGTATAAAATATAATTACATATATTTTTGAAAATAAAATAATGATAAAAATATTATTTATATGTATTCAATTTTATAAATTTTAAAATAACACAAGTTTACATTATTTTAATAGTCATTATTTAAGTGTAAATTGTATTTATTTTATTAATTAAATTTAATAATTGTTATTATTGAATATAAATATATATACATACACACATTGAAAGTTAAATTTTTTCGAAATCATGTGTAGATATTTATTATATATTATATCTATTTATAGTTAAAGTTATATAATATGTAGAACATAATAATATTACCAACAAATATGTTAAGTATTGTTTGATGATTTATCTTGAGATGACCAACCAATTCATATTTGAAATTTCATGTCTTTTTTTGTTTATGTGGTTTTATAATTTGAAATAATTGTATTTTATTTTTCGCGTTGATGAACTATGAGTCATACCTCTATAAGTAAGTAAAGACTTTCAGGTCCACCTAAAAACATTATGTATTTCCTAATCCTAGACCCCTCACCTTAATGTGAGAAAATTTATAATAAAAAAACATTCTTCAAAGAGGCATTAAACCATAGGGAAATTAGTTTTAAAGTAGACTGGTGGTTGCTGAAACATACAATAATAGAGACTCTTGGAGTTTACCCATAGGTTTTAGTTATTTTATTAGATAATGATAAACTGATCCATAGAATAATTCTCAATATCAATTCATAGTTATTTATTAAAAATTAATTAAAATTTTTGAAACATTTGATGATGTGGTGTAAAAATATATAAAGTTTCATTGAATTTGTTTTGACAATAACATCACCATCAATATATATCAAATGTGAGTTTATTTATATCGATTAAGGTTCTAGTTATAGTTTGTCACAAGTAACAGTGAAAAATATTAATGACATTCTGATTATAAATATATGTATGTATATATATTATTTATCAAATATAGTACATAAAGTGACAATATTTAAAACATAATAAATATCTCAAACAAACATTATAGCAATTTCAAATGTTTACTGATTTATAGATGATCGTTTAATGTATGATGGAAATTTCATGTTCTATTTTTTTTCAGATTATTTAATTTATAGTAATTTTATTATCTTCATATTAATGACCAATGTACAATTGAAAATTCATATCATGTTTTTTCCGGTAATATAAATTATAATAATTGAGGTTTTTTCACATTGATGACAAGTGTGGAATCCCTCTCTCTAAGTATGTAAGAATCTACATGTACTCTTAAAAAAATTATTCATATGAAACCTATAAACCCCCTCACTTCATGTGAGAATCATTATAATAACTTGGTGTTAGACAAGGACTTTTGCAGTTTGAAGATAGATTTTTACATCATGCATGAGAAGAGATTGATGGTAGCTGAAATCTGAGATAATAGATGAGCAATGATCCCCTATATGTTTGGGTTGGATTATAATATAATGATAAATCAATCCATATAGAAATTTTAAAGATCAATTCAATTAATCAATCATAACTTATTTAAATAATACCAAATTCTCATGATGTAGTATAAAATATTTTATTAATTATTTTTTATAGGTAATAATGTCTCTATAAATATATTGCAATGATGAGGTAATTTATACTGATTTGGGTTGTAGCTATACTTTTCCACCTTCAAGTGTGAAAAATATTTTTGATTGTGTGACATTAGATGATGTTAAAAATATGATTCAAAGTCAGTTAAAACTGAGGGCTTATTAATCAATTACTTCAATCACATATTGACATCATCAATATCCTAATATATTATGGAAAACTAAATATACTCTGGTAGATAATGAATATTTGATGGATGTATTATTGTTATTTAGGAAACAGTGTAATAATGGTTTAATGGAATTATAGTTTGTGGTTTCTAATATTGATGTGGTGAAATCAACTACTATAGAACCATTTTTTGGGATCATTGTACAAGTTGGTCCTTCACAACACCTCATTAATTTTCTATTCATATGACACATGTGATAGAACCAAAATTTGATAATATGATCATCATTTTGAAGGAAACATTGGGGAAATCCTTATGTGTAGTCCTAATATACTGAAGGATAGTTTATATGAGTATGAAGTATATGATGAGGCATGAAAAGATGTTGTGGGTGAGGGTGATGTTTGATTGAACCTTCTATGGTTCCTTTTTTAGAAATTTATCCACCAATTAGTTGTAATCATCCTTTTTTATTTACTTTCTTAGTCGAAGTAATTTCATGGGAACAACATTTTTATGGGGATTTCATTACAAAGGCTACTGAATTCCCTATAATTATAGGGAACAGATCTGTATCAAGTGATAACACTATCTATGTTGGGTGGGATTTTGAGAGTAATGTTTCCTGGAAAAATGTGAAAAAACATTACAACATTGAGTGTCATTTCATGTGACATCCTAGACCTTCTAGTATGTTTCTCTTCCAAAAATATGAAGTTTTAGGGGTCCGGTGTAGTTTGGGGTGTTTTTAGGACATATGAGTCATTCCAATGGTGTGTCATTTAAATAGTTTTCCAATTTTCTATTTTTCCAATATCAAGTCATTAAAATACTGTTTCATTTCAAAGAAAATCCAAATTTCTAGTTTTTCAATGGTGGTTCATTCCAATGGTGTTTTGTTTCAATAGTTATCAAATTTCTAGTTTTTGAATAGTGATTCATTCAAAGGGTGTGTCATTTCTGTTGATGTATCATTTTTTGTGGTGTTTTACTCAAGTGGAGTGTCATTTCTAGAGTTCATTCATGCTGGCATTATGTCATTTCCAGTTGTGATTCATTCTGGTGATGATTCATTTCCAATGGTTTTCTATTTTTCAAGAATTTTCCATTTTTTCAATAAATTATTGATTTTCTATTTTGACATCTTTATTGACAGAAAATGGGTTTAAAATCCTTAATTAATGATTTTAAATCCATTTCAAAGGATTTCAGTCATATCAATAATTTCTAAAAAAAGTCTTGATGCCTTTGAAACATTTAAACTCCATGGTTAAATGAGATTTAGCTTTAATGGTCAACTAAACCATCTCAAATCTCGTTAGTTTCCGATCTAATCCTTATAAGGTAGGGATATTCCCTTCGTTCATTTATTATTATTTATATCGATACGGGAGGTTCAAATTCCTTCTTCCTTGAAGTCATATAACATGTTGTTATATCCATTTAGTTTTCTCACCACCAAAGTGGAAGTTTCCCCTACACACGCACCCACTGTTTTGTTATAGTATGTTGGTGAAAGGATTCTTCCTTCCTTGTAGGATTTTCCTTGGTTGTTTTCATATGTATCATGTGTGATGGATTTATTATTTTTACCCCTTGTGAATATGGTTGAAACTGGATTAATAAAGATAATTAATCAATTTATATTGAATTTAAAGTTGTAGGGAACGTTAAGTATAATCTTACATCTTTTTATTGATTTGATTTTTATTATTTTGATATGATTATTAGATGTGTGTAATTCCATAATTAAGAACATATCATTCGGTAAATTTTTTATTCTATAGTGAATTTTTTTTTTGAAACCACTATTTTTCTGATTGTTTTATATCATCATAAAGATCTTGCTAAAAATATATATTTGGTTAATTGAATGGATTACCCAGGATCTAATGGCTTGTGTGATAAATCTCGACATTAATGAAGTGAAATTGAATAGGATATCCTTTTCTAAATATGAAAATATTTTTTGTTGTGGTGTGGGATATGATGTGTGTGGGGATAGTAGGTATGATATGGTTGAGTAGTGGGGTTGCAATGAAAGGTGGTGATGGATGTGGTTGATGGGATGTTTCAATGTGATGGTTACTATATGTTGGTTTGTTTTAGCTACCCGATTGGTATGGATGGTGATAATAAGGATCATGGAATATTAATCTGTACATGTCTTAGTGGAATGGGTTGTTAATGGAAAATCATGAGAATAATTTACTATTAACTAAAGAATAAAATGAACAGTTTATTTCTTTTTTCTTGTGTGGGGTTGTGCATTTTAGTCATGGTAGATTACATGGGACACCTTATGGGTTGGATTGGTGATCTTGTAAAAAAGTAATTAGGGATTGTGGGGATTAATATATGTGTAAGTATACATTGTATTTTCATTGTGATTTCTATATGTATCTCACCCATGTTAATCACAATGTGCAGACACCAGCATAGTTCAGTGGGGGTGTCTTTCCCAACATCCCAGTGGGTGGATTGATGGCTCGACACCCGATCTTCCATGCTCCCTCTTCCAATCACTAATGGGATAGGTTTATTTAGGAGAGTTGTGATGTGTGGTCCCTGGTGTCTTTAGAAGGAGTTATCATGTTTTGTCTCAAGTGACTTCTGGATGGGATGTGATGTGATATGTTATGATGTTTGGCCCAGGTATGTGTGAGCGAGATGTGCAGTAAGGTTTGTCCTAGGTTTGTGCAAACAGAATGTGATGAGATATATTCAGAAGAGGTGGGATCACCGTGATGTTTTCTATTAGGGTGTGAGAGTGTCTAATAATTGGGGAAGTGGTGAGGGGTATGCTGTAAAGACACAGGAATTTCAGGGAATTTTTTTCCTTAATTTCTTTGGAATTTTACGAGTCTGTAGCTTCTAAAGGCACTTGATTCCGAGGCCCGGTGTGTCCGGAATCAATTTTTGAAGTTTAGCTCGGGTACATTCAGTGAACAAATGAGTGGGTTTTTCTATCTTTTAAACCAGTGCTCGGAATTGAAATCTGAGGGCACTGATGAACTCACAGCACTGGTAATTGCTTAAGGGGACCTTTACCGTAGTTACGTTTTCTTGGGAAGATAAGTTAATTAATGGTGTTTATTTAAGAAGTAAATAAAAATTGTCAGAACAATTTTTATTTTATATCCAAGGAGGTTATTTCCTCCCATGGGTAGTTAAGGGTGGGATCCACAACCATCTAACTACCCAAGTGTGGATGTTAGATAGGTTGGGCCCACATGAGCCCCAACAATTTAATTTCCTCTAAACTCCTTAAACCCCCTCATTAAATTGGCAACCCCCCATTAATTGTCAATCTCTCCATCTCCCTCTCTCCATTAATTATTGAAAACCCACAAATTTATGAGGATCTTTCCTCTCCCTTTCCTTAATTAATTGCCAACACATTTAATTAATGAAGGGATTTGAGTTTCGAATTTTAAATTTCTTTTGTTGATAAAATAATAGTTGAGCCTATTATTTTATTTTGGCACACATTGGGTTGGGAAAAGATTAGAGAGATCTCTTGTGTGAAGAAGAAGAGCTCCCTCCCTCCACGAAGAACGGTTCTCCTTTCAAAGGATCTCCAACAAACGACGCTCGAGCCGGGATCGAAGGCCTTTGCATAAGCGACGAACACCAATGATCATTGTCACCTTCATCTCTTCCCTTGCATCGACTTCAATGAGCCGACGTCCACCCTTTCGCGATATCATCAATGAAAGGAGAACCTTGAGGTAGGGTTTTAATTTGAGTATGTTTATATTTCCATGATTCTTCCCTTCTAAAACAAATAATTCAGATCAAATCATTATCAAGTTGATCCGCGAATGTTTTCTTTGCGGGTTGGGAATAGATATTTGTGGGGAAATTGTGGGATGGGTTGCTTCAATTTTATTTAAATAAAATTGTTATTTGTTCTTCATAAAACCATGCTTAACCTTGGCCAATTGATAACTCCTAACGCAGAGGGCACGATCCAAACAAATACGGCCCAACGACCCTCCACAGATTGTTTGTTGATGCACGGATTGACGGGTGATGATGAAACGAGACATGAACGGCGTTTGGAATCCTTCGCAGTGAAGAATGGGTCCCAGGAGAGCCACGGGCGCAAGGGGTGGGCGAATCGGACCACCGGGGCATGTTTGGTGGTCCGCAAAAGTCACTGCCAGCACGCCCTACTGGTACGGCGGCGCCGGCGATCGGAGGTGGTGACCGGAGCAGTCTGGCCACCTGGAGGGGACGACGCCCCAGTGCGCCACCAGAAGAATTCCTCTGCGGCAGAAGTCGCGGAAGTGGAGCGACAGATCCCACGGTTGCATGGGATCCTGGGATTGTGGGGCGGCGCCAGCTAGCACCGCCGGTATCAATTAACGGTAGGGGGGTCGTGCCCCCCGCTCTATGCAACTCACTCAGCCAAGCTGGCCGAGTTGCGGCTGGCCACGAGGGTCGGGCTGCGCCGGTCGGGCCGGACCTCTCCGGCTGGGTCGGGCCATGTCAGCTGAGCCAGACCACACCCAATCGGGCCGGACCTGGACCCGAGTCAGGTCGACCCAGTTTGGGCCGACCTAGGGGGTGTTGGGCTGGGTCGAACCGGGCCCAGACCCCCTATTTTTCAGACCTGTTTCAGTTAAATTCCCATAACATAAGTTGTGGACCTCCGATCGATGCACCGTCAATTTCGTAGGATTCCTCGGATCTAGAAGGTCGTTTAAGTATATTACACTCAAGGTTTTGTCGAAGTTTGGGTATGGCTGGGTTGGTTCGAACCCAAAACCAACTGGGCCCTCAGAGCGGAAACACTTATAACTTGAGATCTGGATGTCTGATTGACATGCCATCAACTTTTTTGGATTCCTATTTATGATACTATTCTTTTGGAATACTTCACGTGAGTTTTGGATGTAGTTGGAGTATGGACAGGTTGTATTGTACCCGAAATCCAACCTGCCCCCGGAACAGAAAGGCTAATAACTCACAGACCGGGCGTCCAATTGACGTGTCATCTATTTTGTTGAGACCCCTATGAAGAGGTGGTCCTTTGAGAAACTTCCAC
This sequence comes from Viscum album, assembly GCA_963277665.1. Lineage (NCBI taxonomy): Eukaryota > Viridiplantae > Streptophyta > Magnoliopsida > Santalales > Viscaceae > Viscum > Viscum album. The sequence continues at coordinate 180,628,981 of OY728165.1, forward strand.
ATGATATTACATGACACTTGGAAGTATATAACAATAGCTCATGGAGCGGAACCTCCCAGAGACGAGCATACGGAGTACGGAGACCATGTAACTGGCTGAGACCTGATGACTGCTTGTCCGATTCGAGTTGGAGTTACATGACTAGCCCAGTGGGGAGAACTACTGTGTTGGGGTGGAAAAACCATGGCGGGGAGCACTACTATGTTGGGGTGTCAGACCCGTGGTACTCGATAGAAGGAGTACCTCTGTAGGCTATTAGGGGGAGCACTACTTTGTGAGGTGGCAGACCCATGGCGAAGGAACACTACTTTGTGAGGTGGAAGACCCACGGTACTCGAAATGAGGAGTACCTTAGCAGTCTAAGGTTAGTGAGCAGCACCTCGGAGTCATGACAGGGTCACGGTACTCGATAGAGGAGGAGCTCGTCATCAGTTATGGTTTCGATAATAAAAATCCCGGTTTGAGCTGAGTCAATGAGCTTTGTGTTTTCCTCATGATTGAGATGGGTTACTTGATAACTTAGGTATATGTATGGAAATATACCTAATTAAAGGTTATATGTTGAGGTATTTCTTTGTGGTTTATCCTTGCTGGATTTTAGTGAGACCTTGAGGGTCTCGGGGTCCCTACTGAGTGTCGTTATACTCACCCCTACACGGGCTACGCATGTACTTCGTTGTGTTGGTTGTAGATGACGGACAACACTGATCTTGGTTTAGGATTGTAGAGATGGACGGTACCCGGAGGTGGACTTCGCAACGAGACGGTACCAGGAGGTGACAGACGGATGTGGAGAGCTAATGTAGCCATCTGTCTTGTCTTTTCCTTGTACTTTACTGTTGGGCTTGTATTTCTGGCCCCTTTACTTTCCAGCACATATTTTGTTATAAAGTGTTCACTTATTATTTTCTTCCTCTTGTACCCTGTTGTGTGTTTACGTTTTATAAAAGAAATTCATTCCAAGTTATAGGGATTTGCGCCTTTGGTGCTAGTCACCAGCCCCTGGCCTATGGAAGGCAGGCTTGTGGTAGTTACGACACGGGCCCCGGGGGACGGGTCATGAAAAATTGGTATCAGAGGAGTTGGTTCTACCACAGAACATAGAACATTGATATTTTCTTTCTATTAAGAAATATTGTTAAGGGTACCGAGTGTGGATTTCATTTCACAGAGTCCAGTGTTGGTACGGCGGTCGACGTATCCATACACCAAGACCCTAACTGCTGATTTCCGATGCAGTGCACGAAAACACTGATTGCGTGTGTGTTTTAATGAGTTTTCTTTATGTCAGCTCAACCAGTTCAGCTCACCAGGTATTAAATTGTTTGACCATGTCGCATCAGTTCAGGATGTCTCAACGCAGACAGTCAGTTGGAGTTCTGAGAGAGTACACGGTGACGGCCCACCGAGCGATGAGGCTCTAGTGCAGGGCCCTCTTGCTATGAAGGCACCTTCATGTGGTGTACTAGCAGCACCACCACCCGTTAGGTAACAGATGCCACCAGCCGTACATGCAGACGGTGCATGCTGACAGAGCATGTTGCATGAGTTCCAGCAGCAGAGGCCTCCGAGGTTACGAGGAGAGACAGATTCCTAGGCAGCATTGGACTGGATGGAGGCGATTTCTAGAGTTCTACACCTAGTTTAGAAACTAGTATAGCAGATGGGGATCTTAGCTACGAGTCTTTCCCAGTGAGTGACAATGAGGTTGGTCCGCATTGTGATGAGGCTTCTGTACGTGGACCGATTCCTGAGATAGTACATTTGGGTAGTTTTCCAGCTATATCACTACCTGTTGGTCAGAAGTTACAATCGGTGGTACCGGTAGATGACACATGTAGGCTTACTGCCTTACACGTGTCTCAACATCATATACCCCTCAGGTTCCGAGGTGAACCCGACTCACTGGCGGCTGAGGACTAGCTTGAGGAGGTGGCTGAGAGTTTTTTGAAGCTTATACAGCTTCGGCAGAATGACATGTCGATAGCTGAGTATTCATTGGGGAGTACCGATCATTCCTCGTACTCGATGAATAAGATACGATCAGTGCTTCAGGGCTCAAACTTCTGAGCGAGGTGTGTTTAAAGTAAATCCGAGCCAACACTTATTCCTATATGCATTCCTACTTATTCTAGGGTTCTAGAGGGAACCTTTGTGGTTGAACGTTTTCTGGCTGAACGAATACAGCTAGTGAATGTAAGAATTAAGAAACAGGAAACTGGCGCGAGTCTCTGAGAATTGGGCGTGTAAAATGTGTCAAGAAGAAGAAGTGTTAAGGACAAATGAATCTGCACAGTAGAAGATGTGGAAGCAGAGCTAGGAGAGTAGCATGAGGTGGTTAACATTTCGACATGTTACAACCACCGGCCTTTGTAGTCCCCGCTAGGCTCAGGGAGCTGGAGGGCAGGGAAAGAGTGAAGCTGCATGCAGTCAAGGAGTGTGACCGAAAGGCACTAGGGATGATTCGAGGAACGATCTGTGTCTACTACTAGCTATCGTATCAACAGAAATTGATACGAATCATTCCTTCCTTCTACGAATCTTGTCCCAAACTTAGAGTTTCCAGTTAAAACTGTTGACTCGACCCTCACGTCTGGAGATACCTTTGGGAGGAGACTCGATAATCACACTTACAATGACAATGTGATCTGACCCTTGAGGTGAAAGTTTCAGTTGGAACCTCTTGGTGGTAGCGTTGAGGCCTTACAACGTTGGTCTGGGTATGGATTGGATCCACAGTTCATACACAGGTTGACTGTATTAGGCAAAAAGTTTGTGGTTTATCTACAATGTTGGGATGGGGTTTTTCCTTGGTCGGCGAAAAGGGAAACCCAGGAAGCACATGATAGACTCATGCATGGGAGGGTGCAGCCGATCACCCTTGAGTCGGATAGCCTTAACCTCGTGGAAGCGAGAGTTTTGAGTAATCAATTCCACCAGGACTATGACTTCGAGATAGTCTATACTCCTAAAAAGGGGAACATTGTGGTAGATGCGCTCAGCAGGAGGACTGGAATTCAGCTTCTAGGACAGGTGATGGGGCAGCTGGCCAAGTTGTTGATATCCTATGTGGATAAGAGCAGAACTAGTTCCAGGCATGGAGGCCTTTGTTCTTGGTGCTTCTTGTTTCCATGTTGTTGTTGTCTATGGTTGTTATGTGTCTTGTACTACAAGATGCAGTAATAAAAGACACTTATCTTGTGAAGTTTACTTCCCTGTCATTTTTGTATGATCGATAGTAAGAGGTTCTTGTTAAAATTGTTGACTTGACCCTCACTTTCATGATTCCTACTGAAGGAGACCCCGTGACCACACACTGATTCCGACAGTGTGACTCAACCCTTAGAGGCGAGAGTGACGGTTGGATATCTTGGTAGTAGCGTTGAGGCCTTACTACGTCATCCAAGACATGAATTGTACTGTTCATGACAGGATTGACTGTATTAGGCAAAGAACGTGGTTCATCTAGGGGATGAGACCGGATTTCTCATTTCAACAAAGGAGAAATTTTATCAGTTCTTTTAGGACCAGATATGGTACTGGCTATGACAGAGAAGGTTCATATCATGCAGGAGCAGATGAAGACTACACAGAGCAGGCAGAAATCCTATGTTGATAGAAGACAGGACCACTGGAGTTCGAGGATGGCGACCACGTTTTCTTATGGGTATCACCTAGACGAGGTCAATGGAGATGTGGCTGGGGCGGAAAGTAATCTCCAAGGTTCAATGGACCCTTCCAGGTCTCCAGCAGAGTAGGCAAGGTGGCTTACTGCCTGGCCTTTCCACCTTAGATGCACCCGGTGCACGACGTTTTTCACATATCTCAGCTGAGGAGATACGTGATCGACCCTTCACACATAATTAACCATAGGAAGAAGGACATTGATGATGGGGTGAATTTTACAGAGGTTCCGATTGAGATTGAGGACCAATAGGAGAAGGTCCTACATGGACGATTGATTCCTCTAGTGTGCATTTACTGGTAGCACAAGAACCTCCAGGGAAGCACACGGGAGCAGGAGGCTCAGATGCGTGCTCAGTACCCTATTTTGTTTCCCTAGTTTATTTTGTATCTTTACAGGGATGTAAATCCCTGAGATGGGAGTAATGTAAAGACCCAGAAATTTCAGGGAAATTTTTTTATTAATTTATTTGGATTTTTACGAGTCTGTAGCTTCTGACGGCACTTGATTCCGAGCCCCGGTGTGTCCGAAATCAATTTCTAATGTTTAGCTCGGGTACGTTCAGTGAACGAACGAGCGGGTTTTTCTATATTTTGAACAGGTGCTCAGAATTAAAATCTGAGGGCACCGATGAACTCGCAGCGCTAGTAATTGCTTAAGGGGACCTTTACTGTAGTTGTGTTTTATCGGGAGGAGAAGTTAATTAATGGGGTTTATTTAAGAAGTAAATAAAAATATTCAGAACAATTTTTATTTTATATCTAAGGAGGTTATTTCCTCCCATGGGTAGTTAAGGGTGGGATCCACAGCCACCTAACTACCCAAGTGTGGATGTTAGAGAGGTGGGCCCACACGATCCCCAACCATTTAATTTCCTCTAAACTCCTTAAACCCCCTCATTAAATTGGAAACCCCCCATTAATTTCCAATCTCTCCACCTCCCTCACTCCATTAATTTTTGACAACCCACAAATTTATGAGAATATTTCCTCTCCCTTTCCTTAATTAATTTCCAACACATTTAATTAATGAAGGGATATTAGTTTCGAATTTTAAATTGCATTTGTTAATAAAATAATAGTTGAGCCTATTATTTTATTTTGGCACATGTTGGGTTGAGAAAATATTAGAGAGATATCTTGTGTGATGAAGAAGAGCCCCCTCCCTCCACGAAGAAGGGTTCTCCTTTCGAAGGATCTCCAACAAACGACGCTCAAGACGGGATCGAAGGCCTTTGCAGAAGCGACGAACACCAACGATTGTCGTCACCTTCATCTCATCCCCTGCGTCAACGTCAATGAGCCGATGTCCACCCTTTCGTGATATCTTCAACGAATGGTGAACCTTGAGGTAGGGGTTTAATTTGAGTATGTTTATATTTCAATGATTCTTCCCTTTTAAAACAAAGAACGCGGATCAACTCCATATCAAGTTGATCCGCAAATGTTTTCTTTGCGGGTTGGGAATAGATATTTGTGGGGAAATTGTGGGACAGTTTGATTTAATTTTATTTAAATAAATTTGTTATTCATTCTTTGTAAAACCATGTTTAACCTTGGCCAATTGATAATGCCTAACGCAGAGGGTGCAGGCCGAACAAACACGGCCCGACAACCCTCCGTAGATTGTTTGTTGATGCGCGGATTGATGGGCGATGATGAAACGGGACCGAAACGGCATTTGGAAGCCGTTGTAGAGAAGAACGGGTCCCGGGAGATCTGCAGGTGCAAGCGGTGGGTGAATTGGACCACCGAGAAGCGTCCGGTGGTCCGTAGAAGACACTTTCGGCGCGCCACGCCAGCACGACGACGCCGTCGACCGGAGGTGGCGGCCGGAGCCATCCGAATGCCTGGAGGCGACGATGCCCCAGCGTGTCGCCGAAAGAATTCCACCGCGGCAACAGCCGCTACGATGGTGTGATGGATCCCGCGGCCACACGGGATTCCGAGACGGCGGGGCGGCGCCCGCTGGCGCCCCCGGTATCAATTAATGTCGGGGGGTCGCGCCCCCCACTCTGCTCAACTCGCTCAGCCAAGCTGGCCGAGCCATGGCTGGCCACACCGGTCAGGCCACACCAGCTGGGCCAGGCCACACCCAACTCGGCCGGACCAGGAACCGAGTTGGGTCGACCCGGTTTGGGTCGACTCAGGGGGTGTTGGGCCGGGTCGGACCGGGCCGAGACCCCCTATTCTTTCGACCTTCTTCAGTTAAACGCCCATAAATTGATTTTTGGACCTCTGATCGATGAACCATTAGTTGCATAGGATTTCGCGGATCTAGACGGCCGTTTCGGTATATTACACTCAATGGTTCGGCGAATTTTGGGTATGTTTGGGTTGGTTCGAACCCGAAACCAACCGGGCCCTCGGAGCGGATACACTTATAACTTGAGCTCCGGATGTCTGATTGATGTGTCGTCGACTTTGTTGGATTCCTCTTGATGAGGCGGATTTTTTGGCATACTTCACCAGGGGTTTGGATGCAGATAGATTATGGCCGGGTTGGATTGTACCCGAAATCCAACCAGGCCCCCGGAACGGAAAGGCTAATAACTCACAGACCAGGCATCCGATTGATGAGCCTTCTATTGTGTTGAGACCCCTATGATGAGGTGTTCCTTTGAGACACTTCCACGTGATATTACATGACACTTGGAAGTATTCAACAGTAGCTCATAGAGTGGACCCTCCTGGAGATGAGCGTATGGAGTATGGAGACCTTGTAGCTCGCTGAGACCTGATGACTACTTGTCCAATTCGAGTCGGGGTGACTTGACTAGACCAGTGGGGAGCACTACTGTGTTGGGGTGGCAGACCCATGGTTGGTAGTACTACTGTGTTGGGGTGGCAGACCCATGTTACTCGACAGAAGGAGTACCTCTGTAGGGTATTAGGGGGAGCACTACATTGTGAGGTGGCAGACCCATGGCGGGAGAGCACTACTTTGTGAGTTGTCAGAACCACAGTACTCGATAGGAGGTGTACCTCAACAGTCTAAGGTTAGCGAGCAGCACCTCGGAGTCACGACAGGATCACTGTACTCGACAAAGGAGGATCTCTTCAGCAGTTCTGGTTTCGATAATAAAAATCCTGGTTTGAGCTGAGTCAATGACCTTTCTGTTTTCCTCATGATTGAGATGGGTTACTTGATAACTTAGGAATATGTATGGGAATATACCTAAGTAAAGGTTATCTGTTGAGATATATATTTGTGTTTTATCCTTGCTATATTTTAGTGAGACCATGAGGGTCTCGGGGTCCCTACTGAGTATCGTTATACTCACCCCTGCACGGGCTATGCCCGCACCGCATCGTGTTGGTTGCAGACGACGGACAACACTGATCATAGTTGAGGCCTATAGAGTTGGATGATACTCAGAGGTGGACTTCGTGACGAGACAGTACCTGAAGGTGAAATACGTGGAGAGATGCGGTAGCCATATGTACCTACCCTTCAGGTAGGAATCACGGAGGACGATCCAGGAGCATCTTGACACCTTCTTGATATTTTGTATTTTCCTTGTACTTTACTGTTGGGCTTGTATTTCTTGCCCCTTTACTTTCCAGCACATCTTTTGTTATACAGGGTTTACTTATTGTTTTCTTCTTCTTGTACTCTACTGTGTGTTTACGTTTTATAATGGAAATTCCTTCCCAGTTATAGGGATTTACGCCTTTGGTGCTAGTTGCCAGCTCCTAGCCTATGGAAGGCGAGTTTGGGGTAGTTACGACACGGGCCCCGGGGGACGGGTCGTGACATACGCTATCATTGATTTTATCTAAATTATGTTATATTATATTACATGGATGTGTTCTTTGGTGAGAAAGCCTTGGTGAGGTCGGGGTTATGGTTAGTCTACTTGTTAGGTTCGGTTTGGTTTTGCTATTTTCTCACAAGTTCATTAGTATGCCCCTTCCACTTAGGCATGAGAGCCTTTAGTTTTCATACTTAGTATACATGTATGATCACCCTACATATATAAACTTTTTTCATGCTTACATGAGGATTAAATGGACTATTTTGGGCATTACTATTTGTACCCTTGGACATTTGTTGTGTTGTTGCTCTAGTTTTTATTTTGGGTATTTAATTGGAGACTATTTATTTGTATCATTTTTGTTTATACATGCATCATGGGATGGTTATTGGTATTTCACATATATATATATATCATGGATTTTATTATGGTTGATACATCTTATCTCCCTATCTAATTTTCTTATAAAGGGTAATGCCTCCCGTATTTTGAGATTTTTACACCCTAGGTTCTAGTCGCCAACGGAAGGGCTACAGGTGGCAGCAATCCAGGAGTTAATATATATCTCCCCTCATTGTTGTATCTTTAGGGGAAGGAGTTGTGATAGAGTGGTTTCAAAGGTGATGGATGATAGATAATATGGAGTTTGGATTTATTAAAATTTTGGATAACATGGGTTGGTAGGGAAACAATGTCATATGATATTGGTGTGTGACATATGCCATGGAAGACTATCATGGAAACGGGATTTTAGGGTCTCATGTGATCCGATTCAAGGACTCAAAGCCTATCGAATGACCAAGTGGGTCTATACCGCTTATAGGGTAGAGACCTAGGATAGGTACATGAATCATGGTGACCAGTGTTCTTGTTTATATTGGGTTGTTTAGGAAGATTACAAAATGGATAAACTGAATTAAATGGATTAAAGTTAATTAAAATATATCATAATGAAAATCCATAATATTAGGTTTAGGAAATCCTTGTTTCTCTTATAGCTATGCTTCCTGGTCATCTTCCATATGTGGATCAGGCAGTGGAAGTTTAGTAGGTTGACCCAATTGATTGAGGAAGGGTTGATCCTACTGAAGATGATGATCTGTGGTAGAGTATGTTGCGCACTTTTCAACATAAGGATTTGAAAAACTATGTGGGGATTGTTTCAGATATTGAAATAGAGAGTTTGTTATAGAACCTATAGATATCATTCGGGTCAATCCTAACACTGATGAAGTATTGGTCCCCATTAGTGATTAATCAGAAGTGAGGAGCCTCGCATCAGAGGTGGACCTTGTACCTTAGTGAAAAAAGGGAGGTAGATGTTTCATGGGTCGACTTCAAGAAGGAATTTTGGGTAGAGTTCCTATCATCAACCAAGAAGGATGGGAAGAGGTACAACATATTCTCTCTTCAGTAGGGGAGTATATCTATGTGGGGGATTGGGATCAATTTCAATGAAATTATATGCTTTTCCCCGATCTTTTTCTAGACGATGAGTCTGGAGTGAGGCATCTTGAAGAATAACTCTTTCCTTATATCTATTATGTAGTTACACATTTTACATTGACAAAGTTCCAAGAGGTTCAGAAGAAGATATAGGTGATTGAGTGGATTCACTCACAAAGAGATTTTCCACGTGAGGGGAACCAATAGGGTTCCTCGAGGGGAAGAGTCTTCAGTATAAGTCCTAAGGTTCTAGGCTCTTCAAGGTTGTGACCAATTGGGAGTTGACCTTAGCAGCTTCCCATTCAAACTTTTGGTTTTCATACCCTTCATGCGGGATTATGGGCAATTTTTTTCATCGTTGGGGTTTGCATCCATCATCAGGATCAGTGCCTAGTGGCTGGGAAAACTCAGTTTGTCCGAGGTGGATAAGTTCCGTGTTAGCCTTAGTATGAGTTACCAGTGAGGTAGTTCCAATAGTAGAGTAGCAGGCTTATGGTCCAACTAGGGAAGATGAAGTAGGTATAGGCTAACCTCATGATATTCCTCAAGCATAGGGACTTCATCCTGAGTTTGGTTGTGGAGGTGGTCATCAGCAAAGAGGCGATAGAGCTGGGCATGTTCAGTTGCATGCAACAGAGGTAGTGGCACTAAATGGGCCAAATATCATTAGAGGTATGATCATTTTATCATCTACCCATGATTTTGACTTGTTTGATTAAGGATATTCAGAATCCTTTATTTCACCCAATCTAGTCCATGCTCTTAGACTATACATAGAGAAGCTTTATGTACCCCTTGTAATGACTACACAAATTAGAGGCTAGACCAGATTGTTTGATGTTTTTCAGGTATGTGTAATAATGATGGGGATACATCAGTCATGTGTGGATTGTATCTTTCTTGATATTAATCCATAATACTTCATCATTTTCATTTAATTGTTTTATTTTTTTTAATGATTTTATTGAATACATTCAGAGGAGAATCGTGTTCTCTAACATGAAAGGCGAGTGGGTAGTTTTCATTTGACAGTGGAGATTTATAGTAGGAAGAAGATACAGGTATCCCCTACTTTACATTATGGTTGAGATGCATATGGATATAGTGACTAATAAGATAGAATTCCCCCAGTGTTTTCATTGAATTCTTGATTGTTTTCTCCAATGGGGTTGTTACACTACCTCCTTAACATGACATTGAGGTTGGGATAGGCATGCAGCCTGGTATTTCTCGGATTTCGAAGTCTCTTTATCGGATGACACCTTCTAAGTTACGGGAGTTGAGGATTCAGATACATGATCTAATAGATAAGGGTTTTATTCGTCCTAGTTTATCACCATGGGGTGCTCGAGTGTTATTCATTAAGAAGGATGGTAGCCTAATGTTATGCATAGACTACTAGAGGTTGAACCAAGTGATGATAAAGAATCATTATCCTCTTCCAAGGACCTGTGATCTTTTCATCCATTTTAGGGGAGGGGATTGTTTCTCCATGATCAATATACAGTCTGGATATCACCAGTTAAGGGTCAAGGATATAGATATCCAAAAGATTGATTTCAGATGTTGGTATGGACACTTTGAGATCATAGTCATGACTTTCAGTGCTATGGATACACCAGTCATGTTCATGAGGCTTATGAACTCATTGTTTCATGATATCCTAGAATGGTTTGTTGTTTTATTAATCAATGTCATACTGATCTACTCAAGGTCATAGGAGAAGCATGCCAAAATCCTCAAAACTTTTTTCCATGTCCTTTATCACCACCATCTCAATGAAAAGTTCTCCAAGTGAAATTTTTGGACATGATGGATCCTTTTCCTTGAATATGTGGTGTCTCATCAAGGTATGGTGGTTGAACCAACATGTTTGAGGTTTTTTTTCTTTTTCAGAACCCAAGAATGTGGAAAAGGTTAGTATATTTCTTGGTGTCTCAAGCTATTATCGGAGGTTTTTTCCTTATTTATCTTGATTTGTAAATCCATTTACTACGTTGACCATGAAGTACCAAGATTCTATGTGGACTAACCAATTCTAGGTATAATTCTGTTACCTAAAGCGGAAGATGTTCATCATTACAGTTCTTCAACTTCAAGAGGAGGGTGTGATGTGTTAAGTGTTTTCTAATGCTTCCTGTATGTTCTTATGGTGCGTCTTAAAGCAGTAGGGGGTAATGATCTCTTATGGTTCTAGGAAGTTACTCCCTCATTTATTGTAACTATACCACCCATGATCTAGATCTATTGGAAATTGTTTTTGTGATGAAATTGTGGTGACACTACCTCATTGGGGAGTGGTTTTTCTTGTTCACATATTCCAAGAGTTTTAGGTATATCTTTTCTAAGAATGACCAAAATCTACGACATTGGAGCTGTATGGAGTTTCATTAGGAATACTATTTTGAGATCTCCTACACCTCGGGAAAGGGAAGTTTTGTGGCCAAATATTTGAGCAAAAAGATATAGAAGGATATTGTTTAGGATTATGTGGGTTCTTGATGAGCGATGGAGGAGTTGATAGCCCTGTACATAGATGTAAGGGTGGATCGTGGTAGAGGATATCTATTTTAGATGACAGTTCAATCTTTTATGATGTGGGAACTAGAGGAGTCTCATTGGGGAGACACATAGGTCTAGTGGATGTGTGATCATGTTGACCATAGTGATGCTCCAAAGGAGTGATTAAAGGATAGTAAGAATTGGATATTGTTTCATGGGAGGATGTATGTTCTAGTATCGATGTGTGAGGGAGTCCTTCATGATTTTCATAGATAACCTTTGGAAGTATACCGTATAATTTTTAAGATGGGAAATAGCTTGAGGTTGCTGTTTTGGTGGCCAGGGAAGAAGTGGGCAGTGTCATAGTTTGTGTCATGGTGTTTGGTTTTCTAGTAAGTAAAGTCATAGCATTATGTTCTTGGTGGTTTTTTTCAACCTTTGGATGTATCTGAGTGGAAATGGGATGGAAAATCAATAAATATTCGTCACATGTTTACCTAGATATTAGGGAGGTTGTGATTCTATATGGGTGATCGTGGATCATTTAATGAAGTCATCCCACTTCTTAGACATTAAGAATTTGGGTGAAGTGGATGCTTTGGCTAAGAGGTACATGGATGAGGTGGTGTAGTTTCATGGATTTTTGAGGTCCATTGTCTTGTATCAATACTTGAATTTTACCTCATGAGTCTAAAGGGTATTTCAGCATGCTTTTGGCACAAAGTTTCACCTCAGTACTACTTTCCAATCTCCCATAGATATGCAGATAAAACAGACTATCCAAATGTTAGAGGATATGTTGCGAGCAAGTTTATTGGACTTCAATAGATCATGGGTACACCACCTACCCTTGGTCGAGTTTTCTTATAATAATTGATATCACTATTCCATTAACATGGACCTATTTGAGGGTTAGTATGGAAGGTTTATGTGTTATCCATTGTAATAAACTGATGTTTGGGAGTCATCAATCCTTGGTCCTGAGGTGGTGCAGAGCACAATAGAGAAGGTTCAGTTGGTTCAATAGGGGATGAAAGTAGCATGAGGATAGTAGAAGACTTATGTTGATCATAGCTGGAGGCCAATAGAGTCTAAGGTTGGAGACCATGTGTTTTTTAAGGTTTACCCTTGACGTCGGTATAAGAGGTTCAACATGGGAAATAAGCTCTCACCTTGTTTTGTTGGGGCCTTTAAGGTGTTGGGGCGTGTTGGAGAGGTATCTTAATGGTTGGAACTTCTTCCTCAACTGGACCAGATCCATGATTTCTTCAACATCTCTCAACTATATATTTATCTTCATGATGAATACCATGTCATTGACTAGGGAGAGTTGGATATTGAGTATGAAACATCCTTCATGGAGAATCCAGTGGAGATATAAGACCATCGATAGAAGGTGTTGAGAGGATGTATCATTCCCCTTGTTTATGTGCAATTGAGGAATGGTGGCCTAGAGGAGAGTAATTGGGAGAATGAGTTTCAAATGAAATAACAATACTCTATGTTCTTTAGAGTTTTCCATTCTCTATTTTCTTTGTGATGAGCTTTGCATACCTTGGTGTTTTATGAGATATGTTGTTTTCTCCTTGATTTTATGTGTTTTGAGTGATTTTTGATGATGTTTGAACATGAGAAAAGGGAATACATGATACCTAAACAAGATGAATTTTACTATTATGTGATTAAACCTATTCAAGAAATTCAGTGCCGCCTAGAGTAGAATATATCGTGACATGTGGGATAGAATTACCTTATTCCCATGTTTGGGAAAGTTTGTTTTGTTTTGTTTTTATGGGTGTTTGGGATATTAGGTTTAGTCAGTGGTAGTGTTTCAGGTGTAATGAGATCCTTGATAGGTATCTCAAGAGATTGTTTTTTGGACCATTCCTCTCTTTTCACCTGGGTTGGTGTTGAATTCCCTGGGATGAGACTAGTTTGAGAGGTATCAGATATAACATATTAGACCTTGTATCCTGTTACTTTCCCAAAACTCTGATGTTTGAGGTGTCTGGTGTTAGTTAGGGGTTTTTTGGGGATAGTTGAGTCATTCCAATGGTGTTTAATTTCAACAATTTTCCAAAATTATAGTTTTAAAAAGGTGACTTATTCCAACGACGTGTCATTTCAACAATTTTACAAATTTCTTAATTTTCTAACAGTGAGTCATTCCAATGGTGTGTCATTTTGGGTGGTGTGTCATTTTTAGAAATGTTTCATCCTGGGGCTATACCTCTTGTAGGGTAGAGACCTAGGATAGGTACAAGCATCATGGTGACCGGTTTTCTTGTTTATATTGGGTTGTTTAGGAAAATTCAAAATGGATAAAATGAATTAAATGGATTAAAGTTAATTAAAATATATCATAATGAAAATCCATAATATCGGGCTTAGTAAATCCTTATTTCTCTTACATCAATGCTTCCTGGTCATCTTCCATGTGTGGATCAGGTAGTGGATGTTTAGTAGGTTGACCCAGTTGATTGAGGAAGGGTTGATCTGACTGAGGATGGTGATCTATGGTAGAGTATGTTGTACACTTTTCAACATACGGATTTGAAAAACTATGTGGGGATTGTTTCTGATATTGTAATAGAGAGTTGGTTAGAGAACCTATAGATCTATTTCGGGTTAGTCCAAACACTGACTATGTATAGGTTCCCATTGGTGATTAGTCAGACGCGAGGAGCTTCGCATCAGTGGTGGACCTTGTACCTTAGTGAGAAAAGGGGGGTAGATGTTTCATGGGTCGACTTCAAGAATGAATTTTGGGTATAGTTCATATCGTCAACCAAGAAGGATGATAAGAGGTAGGAACTACTCTCTCTTCAGTAGGGGAGTATGTATTTTTTGGAGATTTGGATCAATTTCAATGAAATTATATGCTTTCCCCCATTCTTTTTCTAGACGATGAGTCTCGAGTGAGGAATCTTGAGGTAGACCTCTATCCTTTGATCCAGTATATAGTTACACATTTTAGATTGACAAAGTACCAAGAGGTTCAGAAGAAGATAGAGGTGGTTGATTGCATGCACTCTCAAGGAGATTTTCCACGTGAGGGGAACCAATAGAGTTCTTCAAGGGGAACCAATAGGGTTCTTCGAGGGGAAGAGTCTTCAGTAGAAGGCCTGAGGTTCTAGGCTATTCAAGGTTGCGATCAACTGAGAGTCGACCTTAGCAGCTTCCCATTCAACCTTTTGGTTTTCATACCCTTCATGTGGGATTATGGCCAATGGTTTTCATCATTGGGGTTTGCATCCATCATCAGGACCAGTGCCTAGTGGCTGGTCAAGCTCAGTTTGTCCGAGGTGGATAAGTTTAGTGTCAGCCTCAGTATGAGTTACCAGTGAGGTAGTTCCAATACAAGGGTAGCAGGATAATGGTCCAACTAGGGAAGATTAATTAGGTATAGGCTAACCTCATGATATTCCTCAAGAATAGGGACTCCATCCATAGTTTGGTTGTGGAGGTGGCTGTCAGCAGAGAGGCGATGGAGTTGGGTATGTTCAGTTGCATGCAACGGAGGTAGTGGCACTAAATGGGCCAGAGATCATTAGAGGTATGATAATTTTATCATCTACCCATGATTTTAACTTGTTTGATTAAGGATATTCACAAAATACTTTATTTCACCCTATCTAGTCCATGCTCATAGACTATACATAGAGAAGCTTTATGTACCCTTTGTGATGACTAGACCAATCAGAGGCTAGACCAGCTTGTTTGATGTTTTTCAGGTATGTGTACTAACGATGGGGATACATCAGTCATGTGTGGATTGTATATTTCTTGATATTAATCCATAATATTTCATCCTTTTCATTTAATTGTTTTATTTTTTTCATTATTTTATTGAATACATTCAGAGGAGAATCATGTTCTCGGACATGAAAGGCCAGCGAGCAGTTTTCATTTGAAAGTGGAGATTTATAGTAGGAAGAAGACACATGGAACACCTACTTTACTTTATGGTTGATATGTATATGGATCCAGTGACTAATAAGATATAATGCCCCCAGTGTTTTCATTGAATTCCTGGTTGTTTTCCCAAATGGGGATATTACACTACCTCCTAGATGCGATGTTGAGGTTTGGATAGACTTGCAGCCTGGAATTTCTCTGATTTCGAAGTCTCTTTATAAGATGGAACCTTCTAAGTTGCAGGAGTTGAGGATTCAGATATATTATCTAATAGAGAAGGGTTTTATTCGGCCTAGTTTATCACCATTGGGTGCTCGAGTGTTATTCGCTAAGAAGGAGGATGGTAGTCTAAAGTTATGCATAGACTACCAGAGGTTGAACCAAGTGATGATCAAGAATCTCTATCCTCTTCCAAGGATCGATGATCTTTTCATCCATTTTAGGGGAGGCGATTGTTTCTCCATGATCAATATACAGTTTGGATATCACCAGTTAAGGGGTAAGGATAGAGATATCCAAAAGATTGCCTTCAGATGTAGGTATGGACACTTTGAGATCATAGTCATGCCTTTCAATGTTATGGATACACCAGTCATGTTCACGAGGCTAATGAACTCATTGTTCCATGATATCCTATAATGCTTTGTTGTTTTATTAATCAATGGAATACTGATCTACTCAAGGTCAGAGCAGAAGCATGCCAAACTTCTCAAACCTTTTTCCAGGTCCTTCATCACCACCAGCTCAACGAAAAGTTCTGCAAGTGAAATTTTTGGACACGATGGGTCCATTTCCTTGAACATGTGTTGTCTCATCAAGGTATGGTGGTTGAAACAATGCGGTTGAGGTAGTTTATTCTTTTGCAGAACACAAGAATGTGGCAGAGGTCAGTATATTTCTTGGTATCTAATGCTATTATCAGAGGTTTTTTTCTGATTTATCTTGATTTGTAGCCCCATTTACTGCATTGAACATGAAGGGCCGAGATTCTATGTGGACTAACCAATTCTAGGTATAATTCTATTACCTAAAGGGGAATATGTTCAGCACTACAGTTCTTCAACTTCTAGAGGAGGGTGTGATGTGTTAAGTGTTTTCTAATGCTTCCCGTGTGTGCTTAAGGTGCATCTTAAATCAGTAGGGGGTAATGATCTCTTATGGTTCTAGTAAGTTACTCCCTAATGATTGTAACTATACCACACATGATCTAGATCTAGTGGAAATTGTTTTTGTGATGAAATTGTGGTGACACTACCTCATTGGGGAGTGCTTTTTCTTGTTCACATATTCCAAGTGTTTTAGGTATATATTTTCTAAGAATGACCAAAATCTATGACATTGGTGGGGTATGGAGTTGCATTTGGAATACTATTTTGAGATCTTTTACACATTGGGAAAGGGAAATTCTGTGGCCAAATATTTGAGCAAAATAATACAAAAGGATATTATTTAGGAGTCTGTGGGTGCTTGATGAGCGATGGATGAGTTGACAGCCCTACACATAGATGTAAGGGTGGATCGTGGTAGAGGATATCTATTTTAGATGATAGTTCAATCTTATATGATGTGGGAACTATAGGAGCCTCATTGGGTAGAAACATAGGTCGAGGGGATGTCTGATCATATTGACTATAGTGATGCTCCAAAGGGGTGATTAAAGGATATTAAGAACAGGATATTGTTTCATGGGAGGATGTCTGTTCCAGTATCGATGTGTGGGGGTGTCCTTAAGGATTTTCATAGATCACATTTGGTAGTATACCCTATAATTTTTAAGATGGGACATAGCTTGAGGCTACAGTTTTTGTGGCCTGGGAAGAAGTGGGCAGTGGCAGAGTTTGTGTCACGGTGTTTGGTTTACTAGTAAGTAAAGTCAGAGTATCATGTTCTTGGTGGGTTTTTTCAAACGTTGGATGTACCTGAGTGGAAATGGGATATAATATCAATATATATATTCGTCACATTATTACCTAGATATTAGGGAGTTTGTGATGCTATATGGGCGATCGTGGATCTTTTAATGAAGTCAGCACACTTCTTAGAAATTAAGAAGTTGGGTGAAGTGGATGATTTGGATAACAGGTACATGGATGAGGTGGAGTAGTTTCATGGATTTTTGAGGTCCATTGTATCGTATCAAGACATGAATTTTACTTCATCAGTATAAAGTGTATTTCAACATGCTTTTGGCACCATGTTTCACCTCAATACTAATTTCTATCCTCCCATAGATATGTAGATAAAACAGACTATCTAGATGTTAGAGGATATGTTGCGAGCAAGTTTCTTGGACTTCAACAGATCATGGGTACACCACCTACCCTTGGTCGAGTTTTATTATAATAATTGATATCAATATTCCATTAACATGGACCTATTTAAGGGTTTTTATGGATAGTTGTTTTGTTATCCATTGTAATACACTGATGTTTGGGAGTCATCAATTCTTGGTCCTGAGGTGGTGCAGAGCACAATGGAGAAGGTTCAGTTGGTTCAATAAAGTATGAAAGCGGCATGATTCCAGTAGAAGACTTATATTGATCGCAGGTGGAGGCCAATAGAGTCTAAGGTTGGAGACCATGTGTTTTTGAAGGTTTACCCTCAATGTCGGTATAGGAGTTTCAACATGTGAAATAAGCTCTCACCTCATTTTGTTGGGGCCTTCAAGGTGTTGGGGAATGTTGGAGAGGTAGCTTAATGGTTGTAACTTCTTCCTCAACTGGACCGGATCCATGATTTATTCAACAACTCTCAACCCTATATGTATCTTCATGATGAATACCATGTCATTGACTAGGGATAGTTGGATATCAAGTATGAATCAACCTTCAGGGAGAATCCAGTGGAGATATAAGACCATTTATAGAAGGTGTTGAGAGGATATATCATTCCCCTTGAATGTGTGATATTGAGGAATGGTGGCCTAGATGAGAGTAATTGGGAGAATGAAATTCATATGAAAGACCAGTACTTGATGTTCTTTAGAGTTTTCCATTCTTTATTTTCTTTGTGATGAGGTTTGCAAACCTTGGTGTTTTATGAGATATGTTGTTTTCTCCTTGATTTTATGTATTTTGTGTGATTTTTGATGATTTTTGAACATTAGAAAAGGGAATACATGATACCTAAACAAGATTAATTTTACAATTATGTGATTAAACCTATTCAAGAAATTCAGTGCCGCCTAGAGAAGAATATATCAAGACATGGGGGATAGAATTACCTTATTCCTATGTTTGGGAAAGTTTTTTTTTGTTTAGTTTTTGTGGGTGTTAGAGATATTAGGTTTAGTTGGTGGCAGTGTTTCAGGTGTAATGAGATCCCTGAGAGGTATCTCAAGAGATTTTTTTTTTTTGTAACATTACTCCCTTTTCACCTAGGTTGGTGTTGAATTACCTGGGATGAGACTATTTTGAGAGGTATCTAATATAACAGATTAGACCTTATATCCTATTACTTTCCCAAAACTCTGTTATTTGAGGTGTCTGGTGTTATTTAGGGGTGTTTTGGGGACATGTGATTCATTCCAATGGTGTTTCATTTTAACAATTTTCCAAAATTCTATTTTTCAAAAAGTGATTCATTCCAACGGTGTGTCATTTCAACAATTTTCCAAATTTCCAATTTTCTAACAGTGATTCATTCCAATGGTGTGTAATTTTGGGTGGTGTTTCATTTCTAGAAATGTTTCATCCTAGAAGTGTGTCATTTCTGGAAGTGTTTCATTATGTTGGTGTTTCATTTTAGGTGGTGTGTCATTCTGGTGGTGTACCATTTCCAATTTTCTTTCCTTTTTTCTAGAATTTTCAAATTTTCCAAAAAAATTACAAATTTTCTATTTTGATGGGTTTTATGATGAAAATGGATTTAAATGCCTTAATTAATGGTTTTAATTCCATTTCATAGGAGTTTAATCATATTCTTAATTACTCAAAATTCTTGAGACCATTAAAACATTTAAAACATGTTGTTTTAATGATATTTTCCTTCAATGGTCAACTAAACTATTTCAAATCCCATTAGTTTCAGATCTAATCCTTCTAAGGTGGAGATATTTTCTTAATTCATTCCTTCTAATTTATTTTAATAATTTAGGTTACAAATACATCATCCTTGTAGTCATATAACATAATTTTATAGATAGTTAGAGTTTTCACTTCCAAAGAGGCAGTTTCCTCTGGTACATGAACCCCTTGTTTTGGTGTAGCAAGTTAGTGAAAGGATTCTTCCTTCTATGTAGAATTTTCCTTAGTTTCTTTTTAAATATATCATATAGTATGGGTTTATTATTTTTATCCCCTATGAATATGGTCACAACCAGATTAAGATTGATAATGAATCAATTTATATTAAATTTAAAGGGGTAGGGAACATGATGTATAATCTTACATTTTTTTATTGATTTTATTTTCATTATTTTGATATTATGATTATATGGGTGTAATTACATGATGGAGATAAGGTTTTTTGAGGATTTTTTCTTCTACAGTGACTATTATTTTGAAACCACTATTTTTATAATTGTTTGATATCATCATAAAGAATAGGATAACCACATATATTACGTTAATGGAATAGATTCCCCAGGATCTAATAGATTAGGGATAAAACCCTAAATTAATAAAGTGAAATTAAATAAGTGATACTTTTCTAAATCTGATAATATATTTC
Source organism: Viscum album (assembly GCA_963277665.1). NCBI lineage: Eukaryota > Viridiplantae > Streptophyta > Magnoliopsida > Santalales > Viscaceae > Viscum > Viscum album. The sequence continues at coordinate 180,648,960 of OY728165.1, forward strand.
TTTTTGGTGTGGTATATGATGAGTGTGGGGAATGTGTGCACGATATGGTTGAGCAATGGGGTTCTGATTAAATCTGGTGATAATTGTCGTTGTTATGCCATTTAAATGTTCTTTTTATTTTGTGTTGTTTTGTTTTATCTTCTCAGTTGGTATGGATGGTGATAATAATGATCATGGAATATTAATCTATACATGATTTAGTATAATGGTTTGGTAATGGAGAATATGGAAAATTATTTAATATTAACAAATGACTGAAAATGAACAGTGGCATACTTTCTGCTTGTGTGGGGTTTTGCATTTTAGTCTTTGCAGTGGAGGTGGGAGACCTTGTGAGTTGGATTGGTGATCTTCTTTTAATAACAAATGAAGGGATTATGTGGATTAATATATATGTATGTATTCATTGTATTTTCTTTATGATTTCAATATGGACCCCACCCATGTCGAACACTATGTCTCGACACCTATGTAGTCACATGGTGGGTGTCTTTCCCAACATCACGGTGGGAGTATAAATGGATGACCACCCACTCTTTTCAGATCCCTCTTCCAAGAGATAATGGACCAGGTGTGTTCGGGTGGGATGTGATGTGATAAATTTGGAAGAGGTGGGAGTGCCAGGGCATTTTTTATTGGGGTGTGAGAGCGGGTTATCAGTGAGAATTTGGTGTAGGGTAGCCTATCATTGATGTGCTTTATATTATATTATATTATTTTTATGTGTTATTTGGTGAGTGAGCCTTATTAAGGTTGGGGTTATGGTTAGTCTACTTTCTAGGCGATTTTTGGTTCTATTGTTTTCTCACGGGTACATTAGAATGGCCCTTTCACTTGTTCATGAGATACTTTGGTTTTCCAACTAGGTATACCTGTATGAACACCCTACACATATATAAAAATATATTTATTAAAGGATTATGTAGACCATTCTGGAAGTTACTAGTTCTACCCTTGGATAGTTATTGTGTTGCTACTATAGTATTTCTTTTGGGTATTTACTTGGAGAACTTTTATTTGTATTATTTTTATTTACATATGCATTGTGGGTTTTTTTGTTTTTCTTATATAGGATATGGAGTTGATTATGGTTGATACATCCTATCCCCCGATATTGTTTTCATATAAAGGTTAATTCCTCCCATATTGTGAGATTTGTACACCCTTGGTGATAGTCACCAACCTAGGGCCTATAAAAGGTGAGAATTCGGGTTCATTATCTCTCTCCCCTCATTGTAGTATATTTTGTGGGAGGGGGTTATGATATTTCAAATTTGTGGTTGATGAGTCGAAGAAGGAAAAATATATCATTCAATGTAAAAAATATGAGACAAAATGAAAATTCTAATTGTGAGAAATATATGATAAATTTTTTTCATGTTGTAAGATAACCAAATTAGAAGGCTCACACACTTGTGTACATAAACATAGTTCATAGGATCACTCTTTACATGATACAGAGTTTATATCAACTATTATTTTAGATATTATATGAACATGTTAGGATGTTCCCATGTCCCTTACTCAGGAATGAATACAATATTTGTCTAACTATAAGATATCCTATAATAAATCATGGAATGAAAAACAAAAGGAAATTTAAAATATGTATGGTGGTAGGGATAAATCATATGAAATATTTCCACATTTTATAGAATTGGTGTCTCTCAACAGTAAGATTATTTATCATTTGGACACTATTGAGTAAGCTTCCCCCAATCTCCAAGTTGATAAATCAAAGTTGAAGTTCAATAGGACGTTTTAGGCATTTAGGAAATGCATCGCTACTTTTCCCTATTTTAAAATATTTATTCATGTTAATATAACTTTCTGTTATAGAAGGTATATGGGTGTTCAACTTATTTGAACCACATAGGATGGTGATCACTCTCCTATAAAAATTGAATTTTCTATTGTTTAAAAAGATAATTTTTAATCCTGATGTGGGATTTCAGAATGTATACACATTCATGTCACACAAATCCATGGGGTGTATCTAATATTTGATTTCAATCAAGCGATTATAGAGGCCGTTAATAGTTATGAGGTTTCATGAAGAAAAATAAATTATTATAATCCTTATTTCATTAGAAATATTGAATATAATATGAATATTCATTTTATGTATTAGACAATAATGAAGGAGATCCTCAAGTTGATTATTTTTTCCTAAACATGCTTTTTAAAAGTAAATTTAATAACCTTTTAAATACATTATTATCTTAAGGTTTCAGCATATGAGACCCAAAAATAATGATCTGATCAATTTATTGAAGATATTTTTGAAGTGATAATAATGATTTTAATGAATATATGATGTAGATTTCAAAGGATAAGTGGTCAATAGAATATTATGGTGGAAGGATGCATGTCTATATGAGCACTATTATGGTGGAGTGTATAAATTGGGTCATCAAGAATGTCGGAAAACTAACAATCACAAGGTCTAGTGCAAGAAATTTTATAAATGTGTGAACTAATTTGTTTAATGATCCCAAAATTCATATCAGAGGATAGAAAATAGAATTTTCTTTGGTCAACATTTCTAAAGTTCCATTGATCTGATAATACATGATGAATCTGAATTATGTGTTTTAGCCTTTGACCTGGTACAGAGCTGCTTTCAGGTAAGAGAGATCTAAAAATAGGTTACCTGTAACATTTTTCAAGTGTTGGTGGTCTTGTTAGATAATAGGTATTGTGATTGTGGAAACTTATAGGGATTGATATATCCTTTTTCATATGATTTTCATGTTTTTCCTCAGTAAACATATCATATGAGCCCAATGTTGACCTGGTGTATCACATGAACACTATAGATAACTGTTATAGTGCATCTTGGATGCCTCTTGGTGACTTACATTCTATCACATTTCCCGTTGATCATCTAAGTGTTCTCCCTGATATTTCTAAGTTTGATAATTTTATTTTTAGTTATGATTTTTTCAATTTATGTCATTTTTTAAATTATTGTCCTAAAATTACTAGGTTGCAGCCCCAGGGAAGACCAAATTCTACTCAAATAGGAAATGATATTGATTTTACTCAACAATGGGGATAAGGACTACAATGTTCCATTTTTTACATAGAAGGGAATACTTATAAGATATGTACCCGAGTTTTAGGATAGATCTCCTGTTACCATCATCCATTATCGATTCTATGTATTTTATCATGAATTTGTTTGTTTTTTGTATGCATGTGTTTCATTAATGAATCCTTTTATTTATGAATTTCTCTATTTCTGACCTATTTCAAATCTGGTCTATTCCATTTATGGATTATATCAAAAAGAATTGTGTGATACTATAACTATTAAAAAAATAAATTATAATGAAAATTATTATATCGTGTAGTCACATATTATTTAAGTTTTATTCATCATTGATAATTAAATAAATATATTTTGAATAAATTAAACTTCATTATAGATCAATAAAACTATAATTTATAGTCTAAAACAAAAACATCATCAAAATATATTTTTTTACCTCTTTTTCCATCATAATACTAAATTATACAAGCTAATTGTCTACCTCATTTTTCTTGTTGTAGTTTTTTAATGAAATATTACAAATTTTATTGAATTCACTGTAAAAAAATAAGGATGAATGATTTTTTTAGATGAAAGGATCTCTGTTTCTCACATTCCAGGATAGACATGTTTCATGGATGGATTTAGAGGGTCATCTAGTGCCTCCTTTGAGTGTATGAAGATCTCGTCATTTCCATCATTCTTCACCACCTCGTGCTATAATCCCCCATCTTCATCATGATGGGTTTTATGGAATATAGATGTGTGACATTACCTTTGTCAATCATCAACTCATTATTGTACTCCTAGAGAGATGTAGGCCAGATTCATAAGAATTCAATTTTAGAGGGGGAGATGACTATTACACTATAGGATGTGTCAATTATGTTGGGCCTCCCCATCGATGGTGCAGTTATGATAGTCCAAGTCGAAGAAGAATGGTTTGAGCTCATTCATATATTACTAGGAATTAAGGTCCATGATGATGGAAGGTCTGTCATGAGTAACAGATTATGCATGCCTTGGATAGACCATCACTTCACACATCTAGTCGAGAGAGCCAACAAGATCACTACATTGTCATTTGAACATGATTACATTTTCAGGATGATCGGTGGCATGATTTTCATTGATCATTCCACTATATTTGTATATCTGATGTATTTACCTTTATTAAAGGACATGGACCCAGCATGCCTGTACAATCGAGGGTCTTCATAAATCTCATATACATACATAGTTATAGAAATCACATGTCTCATCGATAATATGTAGATCAAAGGATGTGTTATTCTTATACAGATGTGGATATGGGAGAACATCCCCCATTTAACTCCATATGCCCATGGACCATTGCATGATGATATTGTAGCAAAGGATTTGTATGGAAAATGGTTTTTTATTACTTACTTATAATGTCTAAATCAATTATATTTCTTTATATTATGAAATATAACTATGACATGTTATCTAATGGTGGAGTCAGACACATCGACATTCAGATACAGCCATACATGATGTCCATGCTAGTAGACTTATGTTGTATAGTCCTCAGTGAAATGATGTAAGCAATAATTATTTATATAGTTAAATATATTTTTTCTATACATTTATTCATTTATTAATTGATTATTCATTTTTTTATATTTCATGTATTTTATATACTGATTATATCATCCAAAATCTTCCACTGTATTGTAAGGAGATGCATTCCACTATCTCTAGTATCATTCCTCTGATTCGTTTTCATATTGTTGAGTGGAATCATACCAATAGAATTATGAGGTGGTTCGTATTCCATAAGACCATTATTTCATGGCCTAGTTAGATACATTCTCTTCATTCCCTAGAGATTTCTAGGAAGCAAAACATTGATTGGAGGAGGTATCATACAAGATATATTGATCTGTTGGACAGACAACATGAGTCTGGATTACGAGGGGTGGGAATAGTGTGTATACATTTATTCGATCAGCTATATTATGCACCCTTGTACTAAATTTCCCCATTCAAATTTTTTATGTGACACAGGTAAAGATTTAATGACTTGGTAATCATTCTTCCTTCCACTATTGAGAAATTTTTTTATTAAAATTACTAAATAGAAGAATCTATTTTCATAGGATTCTTGTATCACCCATCTTCTTCACATTTCCAATCCAGTAGAGGGAGGTTCATTTTACCAGAAATATTTTCACAGATCTATAACAGAGTAGGTTCCTCCTATGGATGATATTTATTTTGGTATTTTCTTTTATCTTCTGTGAGATACTGAGGCTACTAAGATTGATATATATGTAACAGGGTTGATAACTCTATTATGGATGTTGATGGTTCACAGGAGGAAGGATTTTGTCATGACCAGCCAGATGCTCCTCCGGCTCCTTAGCCACATCCAGAGGCAGATACACATACATGGGATACTAGAATCATATATTTTGTAACAAAGATAGATGTTGACTGGTTGATCTACATATATTATTAGCCTCTGATTTGGAGACATCTACCACACAATAGCCATCTTGTTCATATGTTGGTGAGAGTTCTAGCTAGTATCTAGTATCCTTGGATGCAGAATAGGGTAAAAGTGGTGAGACTGTACATCAACCACCTACCACACAATATAATGGGGATGTGGGTGTCGGTGATGATATATAGTAGTAGCATACACTAGAGTAGAGACATAGACATACACAACATGGATGCATTGTATATAGACCTAGATATGGCATATAGGATCATTCGGGCCACAGATGTAGATTATATTGATGATACCTGTTGTATATTTTTGAAATCATTATTTATACCTTATTTAAAAACGTGCTAATTTATTCCATAATGATGCGTAATTAAATTAATTGATATAATTGGACATTCAAACAAATAATTTTCAACCAATAAGAAACATTAATATTTATAACTGCATTGATAATTCTAATAATTAATATTTTTTATTCATAGTAATACTTAGTTTTATTATACATATACATATAGTAAATAATATTCATAAAATTATTATTAAATACTAATTATTTTGAATTCAATAATTATTATTAATATTTACTATTTAATATAAGATAGTTATTTATTTTATATAATATGGATTATGATATTATATATTAATATAATAAATAATATTCTTAAATTAATTATTAATTATTAATAGTATTTTAATTTTCAATTATATGAATATAATTGATATTAATAAATAATATTATATTATTTCTTATATAAGCAATTATTTAATAATACAACATAATATATTAATAATGATGTAATTATTAAGTAGTACATATTTTTTAAATATATTTTATTATATTTTTATAGAAAATACTTATTGTAATTCTATTAATTATATTATATTAATTAATAACGATTAATACTATTTATATTTTAAAAAATCAAATATTAAAATATTAATATTAATTATATCAACAAAAAATTCAACAAATATTTATATTTAAAATATTATAAATATTATTTTTTTACTATCAATTAATTATTATCATATTAATGTAATATTATCTAATAATAAATAATACAATTCATTAGAGATAAATATATAATTTACCATAACACGGGAAGTATGATGATTGTATGACAGTGGGCTAGGCCTTCCGGTCTGTTTTGGGCCATTGGGATATGTAATGGGCTTCATGCCCCCAAGGACTTCATGCCATGTACTGAATAAATGAGGCTTAATTGGTAGGATATCTCTTGGGGGCTATGGCCTGCCTTTCCAACCAATGTATGAGGTGTGTGTGTGTTTTTAATGTAATTTTAACCCCAATGAATCTAACACACACACACACACACACACATATATATATATATATATACCAAGAGGTGTAAAAGACAGTCACACCTCTTTGTCCGAGAGACAGAAACATCAACCCCATTCACACTTCTTTCTCTGAATGGAGAAGCAAGAATAGGGTTCATGCTTCTCTGAACCCCATTTTTGAAAATATGTAACACCCTACCCCATTGTCTAAAAAATAAAAAATCCACATGAAAAAAATCCATATAATTTCCACAGTCTATAGGGTATTTAAAATAATCGTTAAAATATAATACCCACCCTCAGTTATTATTAGTTTAAGGATGAACTAGTAAATTTCATTACTTATAAACACATTTAAATGAGGATTTAAATAAAGGAATATAAATCATGGAATAATTGAGATCTCATACACCAAATTTTTTATAAATATGTTCATGCATGTGATGAGAAAGCAGAAAAATTTATTGAAATACATGTTGGACATTTCGATACAATCTTTTTATCGAAGAGATAATTATTTAAAATTAGGTAATTATTCAATAAGGTGATCAAATGAACCCGTTAATTTAAAGATAAGTATCAAGCCCAAATTTTATATTGTTCTTAATGGAATAAAAAATCAATTGTGATCCAACAAACATATGGAGGAAGATCATATAATCATCCTACAATGGATATACTTTTAATATCATTGATAAACTGGTGGGATTCCAGAATAAAAAACTAGAGATTATTTAGATATAATTCAATTGGTTGAAGTTAGTATAAATAAAATTGGTGGGATTCCAGTCTAAAGATCATATCAAGATATGTCCCATAGTAATAATTTATGATCCGGAAATATAGTAGTTTTTTCTATTAAAATTTTTGGGATATTTTCAATAAGATGAAAAACAAAATACAATTAATTCCCCACACTAGAACCTAGAAGTAAATTTTTTTTCTCAGAGATCAATGGATCATGTATGGATAACCACTATAGGGATCCAACACATGAATACATATAGTGAAACAAAGGTATTCTAGAATAGATTTCTAAAGATAAAAAAACGTCATTGAAGAAGTGATCCTAAGGTGATGTATTCATTTATTCCAATCATGAATAAATTAATTGTAAATTTAACATGAAATATCCTCTCTAGAGGTTATAGAAAACTCTAAATTAAAATAATTATTAATTTCAGGTCCCCCAAAGGTGATTCCACTATATCTGTAACGTAAAATTATGGGAAAGGCTGGTGTTTTAATCTAGAATTCAAACAGATTCTTGTTGGAGTTTCGAGGTCTGTGACACATATAGTGGTTACAAATGATCCTGATATTGATCGAATATTTTTTTAACATATATTTCTATAGAATATTTTAAAATGGAATGTGTAAAGTGATGCATATTCACTTAAAATGGTTGATTCATGTCTTATGACTTCCTAGAATTATATATAATGATATGCATGAGATGCATATCATGTCTTACTATATGTATACATTATATTTGAATCTTGGGATGGTCCTGCTGTGAATATAATATAGTATGATATGGTTTATGATATGATTTCCTTGTGAGTGAATGCATATGGAGGAAACCTCCCTCATGGTTTATTTGTCTTATAATCAATGCCATTGATTATTTACTACTTGAGACAACATTATTGAAGTGTTCAATGATGAACACTCCAATGATTAGTAATTCATGGGTTCGATGAGATGGCACCATATTCACACAATATGGTAAATGACATTCATTAAATGAAGATCTTCATTGATTCCTATAAAAGGTAAAGGTTCTCCCGTATTAGGGTCACTCATTTCATGCATAGTAGGTCCAATAAATCTTTTTCACAAAACACCATTTGTAACATAGTACAGGCTCTAACACCCCTTCATCATTTTAAAATCATTAAGATATGATCTTTGAACCTATTTCAATGTAACCCCTTGTATGTAGGAATTATTTGTTTTTTTCATATGTATCATGTGTGATGGTTTTATTATTGTTATCCCCTATGAATATGGTTGCAACTAGATTAATAATGATAATTAATCAATTTATATTGAATTCAAAGTTGTTGAGAACGTTAAGTATAATCTTACATCTTTTTATTGATTTGATTTTTATTATTTTGATATGATTATTAGATGTGTGTAATTACATAATGAAGAACATATCTTTTGGTGAATTTTTTATTCTATAGTGAATTTTGTTTTGAAACCACTATTTTTCTGATTGTTTTATATCATCATAAAGATATGGCTAAAAATGTATATTTGGTTAATTGAATGGATTACCCAGGATCTAATGGATTGTATGATAACTCCCAAAATTAATGAAGTGAAATTGAATAAGTTATCTTTTACAAAATATGAAAATACGTTTTGTTGTGGTGTGGGATATGATGTGTGTGGGGATAGTAGGCATGACATGGTTTAGTAGTGGGGCTGCAATGAAAGGTGGTGATGTATTTGGTTGATGTGATGTTTTAATGTGATGGTTACTATGTGTTGTTTTGTTTTAGCTACCCGATTGGTATGTATGGTGATAATAAGGATCATGGAATATTAATCTATAAATGTATTAGTGGAATGGGTTGTTAATGAAAAATCAGGAGAATAATTTATTATTAACTAAAGAATAAAATGAGCAGTTGCTTTCTTTTTTCTTGTGTGGGGTTGTGCATTTCAGACTTGGTAGAAGACATGGGACACCATATGGGTTGGATTGGTGATCTTGTAAAAAAATTAATTAGGGATTGTGGGGGTTCATATATGTGTAAGTATATATTGTATTTTCATTGTGATTCCTATATGCATCTCACCCATGTGAAGCACAATGTGGCGACACCAGCATAGTTCGGTGGGGGTGTCTTTCCCAACATCCTAGTGGGTGGCTTGATGGCTAGCCACATGATCATACATGCTCCCTCTTCCAATTGATAATGGGCTATGAGTATTTAGGAGAGTTGTGATGTGTGGTCCCTGGTGTCTTCAGAATGAGTTGTTATGTTTTTTCCTAAGTGGATTTCGGATGGGATGTGATGTGATATGTTATGATATGTGGCCCAGGTGTGTGCGAGTGAGATGTGCGGTAAGGTTTGGCCTAGGTTTGTGCAAATGGTATGTGATGTGATATATTCCGAAGAGGTGGGAGCACCATGATGTTTTCTATTAGGGTGTGAGAGTGTCTAATAACTGGGGAAGTGGTGAGGGGTACGCTATCATTTATTTTATCTATATTATATTATATTATATTACATGGATGTTTTCTTTGGTGAGAAAGCCTTGGTTAGGTCGGGGTTATGGTTAGTCTACTTGTTAGGTTCGGTTTGGTTTTCCTATTTTCTCACAAGTTTATTAGTATGCTCCTTCCACTTAGGCATGAGAGGCTTTAGTTTTCATACTTAGTATACATGTATTCTCACCCTACATATATAAATTTTTTTCATGCTTACAGGAAGATTACATGGACTATGTTGGGCATTAATATTTGTACCCTAGGACAGTTGTTGTGTTGTTGCTCTAGTTTTTATATTGGGTATTTTAATGGAGACTATTTATTTGTATCATTTTTGTTTATACGTGCATCATGGGATGGTTATTGGTATTTCATATATATATATATATCATGGATTTTATTATGGTTGATACATCTTATCTCTCTATCTAATTTTCTTATAAAGGGTAATGCCTCCCGTATTTTGATATTTTTACACCCTAGGTTCTAGTCGCCAACAGAAGGGCTACTGGTGGCAGCAATCCAGGAGTTAATATATCTCTCCCCTCATTGTTGTATCTTTAGTGGGAGGAGTTGTGATAGAGTGTTTTCAAAGGTGATGGATGATAGATAATATGGAGTTTGGAGTTATTAAACGTTTGAATAACATGGGTTGGTAGGGAAACAATGTCATATGATATTGGTGTGTGACATATGCCATGGAAGACTATCATGGAAATGGGATTTTAGGGTCTCATGTGATCTGATTCAAAGACTCAAAGCCTATCGAATGACCAAGTGGGGCTATACTGCTTGTAGGGTAGAGACCTGGGATAGGTACATGAATCATGGTGACCGGTGTTCTTGTTTATATTGGGTTGTTTAGGAAGATTACAAAATGGATAAAATGAATTAAATGGATTAAAGTTAATTAAAATATATCATAATGAAAATCCATAATATCAGGTTTAGGAAATCCTTGTTTCTCTTATAGATATGCTTCCTGGTCATCTTCCATATGTGGATCAGGCAGTGGAAGTTTAGTAGGTTGACCAAGTTGATTGAGGAAGGGTTGATCCTACTGAAGATGATGATCTGTGGTAGAGTATTTTGCGCACTTTTCAACATAAGGATTTGAAAAACTATGTGGGCATTGTTTCAGATATTGAAATAGAGAGTTTGTTATAGAACCTAGAGATATCATTCGGGTCAATCCTAACACTGATGAAGTATTGGTTCCCATTAGTGAGTAATCAGATGTGAGGAGCCTCGCATCAGAGGTGGACTTTGTACCTTAGTGAGAAAAGGTAGGTAGATGTTTCATGGGTCGACTTCAAGAAGGAATTTTGGGTAGAGTTCCTATCGTCAACCAAGAAGGATGAGAATAGGTAGGACATATTCTCTCTTCAGTAGGGGAGTATGTCTATGTGGGGGATTGGGATCAATTTCAATGAAATTATATGCTTTTCCCCGATCTTTTTCTAGACGATGAGTCTGGAGTGAGGCATCTTGAGGAAGAACTCTTTCCTTAGATCCAGTATGTTGTTACACATTTTACATTGACAAAGTTCCAAGAGGTTAAGAAAAAGATATAGGAGATTGAGTGGATTCACTCACAAAGAGATTTTCCACGTGAGGGGAACCAATAGGGTTCCTCGAGGGGAAGAGTCTCCAGTAGAAGTCCTGAGGTTCTAGGCTCTTCAAGGTTGTGACCAATTGGGAGTAGACCTTAGCATCTTCCCATTCAAACTTTTGGTTTGTGTACCCTTCATGTGGGATTACGGCCAATTTTTTTCATCGTTGGGGTTTGCATCCATCATCAGGATCAGTGCCTAGTGGCTGGTCAAGCTCAGTTTGTCCGAGGTGGATAAGTTCAGTGTCAGCCTCAGTATGAGTTACCAGGGAGGTAGTTACAATAGTAGAGTAGCAGGATTATGGTCCAACTAGGGAAGATGAAGTAGGTATAGGCTAACCTCATGATATTCCTCAAGCATAGGGACTTCATTCTGAGTTTGGTTGTGGAGGTGGTCGTCAGCAGAGAGGCGATAGAGCTGCGCATGTTCAGTTGCATGCAACAGAGGTAGTGGCACTAAATGGGCCAAATATCATTAGACGTATGATCATTTTATCAACTACCCATGATTTTGACTTGTTTGATTAAGGATATTCACAATCCTTTATTTCACCCAATCTAGTCCATGCTCTTAGACTATACATAGAGAAGCTTTATGTATCCCTTGTAATGACTACACAAATTAGAGGCTAGAACAGATTGTTTGATGTTTTTCAGGTATGTGTAATAATGATGGGGATACATCAGTCATGTGTGGATTGTATCTTTCTTGATATTAATCCATAATACTTCATCATTTTCATTTAATTGTTTTATTTTTTTTAATGATTTTATTGAATACATTCAGAGGAGAATCGTGTTCTCTAACATGAAAGGCGTGTGGGTAGTTTTCATTTGACAGTGGAGATTTATAGTAGGAAGAAGATGCATGTATCTCCTACTTTACATTATAATTGAGATGAATATGGATCTAGTGACTAATAAGATAGAATTCCCCCAATGTTTTCATTGAATTCCTGATTGTTTTCCCCAATGGGGTTGTTACACTAGCTCCTCGACATGACATTGAGGTTGGGATAGGCATGCAGCCTGGTATTTCTCGAATTTCAAAGTATCTTTATCGGATGACACCTTCTAAGTTACGGGAGTTGAGGATTCAGATACATGATCTAATAGATAAGGGTTTTATTCGTCCTAGTTTATCACCATGGGGTGCTCGAGTGTTATTCATTAAGGAGGATGGTAGCCTAATGTTATGCATAGACTACTAGAGGTTGAACCAAGTGATGATAAATAATCGTTATCCTCTTCCAAGGATCTATGATCTTTTCATCCATTTTAGGGGAGGGGATTGTTTCTCCATGATCAATATACTGTCTGGATATCACCAGTTAAGGGTCAAGGATATAGATATCCAAAAGATTGCCTTCAGATGTTGGTATGGACACTTTCAGATCATAGTCAAGCCTTTCAGTTCTATGGATACATCAGTCATGTTTATGAGGCTTATGAACTCATTGTTTCATGATATCCTAGAATGGTTTGTTGTTTTATTAATCAATGTCATACTGATCTACTCAAGGTTAGAGGAGAAGCATGCCAAAATCCTCAAAACTTTTTTCCATGTCCTTTATCACCACCATCTCAATAAAAAGTTCTCCAAGAGAAATTTTTGGACATGATGGGTCCTTTTCCTTGAATATGTGGTGTCTCGTCAAGGCATGGTGGTTGAACCAACATTTTTGAGGTATTTTTTTCTTTTTCAGAACCCATGAATGTGGAAAATGTTAGTAGATTTCTTGGTGTCTCAGGCTATTATCAGAGGTTTTTTCCTGATTTATCTTGATTTGTAAACCCATTTTCTACATTAAACATGAAGTACCAATATTATATGTGGACTAACCAATTCTAGGAATAATTCTGTTACCTAATGTGGAAGATGTTCATCATTACAGTTCTTCAAATTAAAGAGGAGGGTGTGATGTGTTAAGTGTTTTCTAATGCTTCCTGTGTGTTCTTATGGTGCGTCTTAAAGAAGCAGGGGGTAATGATCTCTTATGGTTCTAGGAAGTTACTCCCTCATGATTGTAACTATACCACCCATGATCTAGATCTATTGGAAATTGTTTTTGTGATGAAATTGTGGTGACACTACCTCATTGGGGAGTGGTTTTTCATGTTCACATATTCCTAGAGTTTTAGGTATATCTTTTCTAAGAATTACCAAGATCTACGACATTGGAGCTGTATGGAGTTTCATTAGGAATACTATTTTGAGATATCTTACACCTCGGGAATGAAAAATTTTGTGGCCAAATCTTTGAGCAAAAAGATATAGAAGGATATTGTTTAGGAGTATGTGGGTTCTTGATGAGAGATGGATGAGTTGATAGCCCTACACATAGATGTAATGGTGGATCGTGGTAGAGGATATCTATTTTAGATGACAGTTAAATCTTTTATGATGTGGGAACTAGAGGAGTCTCACTGGGGAGACACATAGGTCTAGGGGATGTGTGATCATGTTGACCATAGGGATGCTCCAAAGGAGTGATTAAAGGATAGTAAGAATTGGATATTGTTCCATGGGAGGATGTATGTTCAAGTATCGATGTGTGAGGGAGTCCTTCAGGATTTTCATAGATCACCTTTGGAAGTATACCATATAATATTTAAGATGGGAAATAGCTTGAGGTTGCAGTTTTGGTGGCCTGGGAAGAAGTGGGCAGTGGCATAGTTTGTGTCATGGTGTTTGGTTTTCTAGTAAGTAAAGTCAGAGCATCATGTTCTTGGTGGTTTTTTTCAACCTTTGGATGTACCTGAGTGGAAATGGGATGGAAAATCAATAAATATTCATCACATGTTTACCTAGATATTAGGGAGGTTGTGATTCTATATGGGCAATCGTGGATCATTTAATGAAGTCATCCCACTTCTTAGACATTAAGAAGTTGGGTGAAGTGGATTCTTTGTCTAAGAGGTACATGGATGAGGTGGTGTAGTTTTATGGATTTTTGAGGTCCATTGTCTCATATCAATACTTGAATTTTACCTCATGAGTCTAAAGGGTATTTCATCAGGCTTTTGGCACAAAATTTCACCTCAGTACTACTTTCCAATCTCCCATAGATATGCAGATAAAACGGACTATCCAAATGTTAGAGGATATGTTGCGAGCAAGTTTATTGGACTTCAATAGATCATGGGTACACCACCTACCCTTGGTCAAGTTTTCTTATAATAATTGATATCACTATTCCATTAAAATTGACCTATTTGAGGGTTTGTATGGAAGGTTTTTGTGTTATCCATTGTAATAAACTGATGTTTGGGAGTCATCAATCCTTGTTCATGGGGTGGTGAAGAGCACAATAGAGAAGGTTCAGTTGGTTCAATAGGGGATGAATGCATCATGAGGATAGTAGAAGACTTATGTTGATCACAGCTGGAGGCCAATAGATTCTATGGTTGGAGACCATGTGTTTTTGAAGTTTTACCCTCGACGTCGGTATAAGAGGTTCAACATGGGAAATAAGCTCTCACCTCGTTTTGTTGGGGCCTTCAAGGTGTTGGGCCGTGTTGGAGAGGTATCTTAATGGTTGGAACTTCTTCCTCGACTGGACCAGATCCATGATTTCTTCAACATATCTCAACTATATATTTATCTTCATGATGAATACCATGTCATTGACTAGGGAGAGTTGGATATTGAGTATGAAACAACCTTCATGGAGAATCCAGTGGAGATATAAGACCATCAATAGAAGGTGTTGAGAGGATGTATCATTCCCCTTGTTTGTGTGCAATTGAGGAATGGTGGCCTGGAGGAGAGTAATTGGGAGAATGAAATTCAAATTAAATAACAGTACTCTATGTTATTTAGAGTTTTCCATTCTCTATTTTCTTTGTGATGAGCTTTGCATACCTTGGTGTTTTATGAGATATGTTGTTTTCTCCTTGATTTTATGTGTTTTGAGTGATTTTTGATGATGTTTGAACATGAGAAAAGGGAATACATGATACCTAAACAAGATGAATTTTACTATTATGTGATTAAACCTATTCAATAAATTCAGTGTCGCCTAGAGTAGAATATATCGTGACATGTGGGATAGAATTACCTTATTCCTATGTTTGGGAAAGTTTGTTTTGTTTAGTTTTTATGGGTGTTTGGGATATTAGGTTTAGTCAGTGGTAGTGTTTCAGGTGTAATGAGATCCTTGATAGGTATCTCAAGAGATTATTTTTTGGACCATTCCTCCCTTTTCACCTGGGTTGGTGTTGAATTCCCTAGGATGAGACTACTTTGAGAGGTATCAGATATAACGGATTAGACCTTGTATCCTGTTACTTTCCCAAAACTCTGATGTTTGAGGTGTCTGGTGTTAGTTAGGGGTTTTTTGGGGATAGTTGAGTCATTCCAATGGTGTTTAATTTCAACAATTTTCCAAAACTATAGTTTTAAAAAGGCGAATCATTCCAACGGCGTGTCATTTCAACAATTTTACAAATATCTTAATTTTCTAACAGTGAGTCATTCCAATGGTGTGTCATTTTGGGTGGTGTGTCATTTTTATAAATGTTTCATCCTGGCATTGTGTCATTTCTGGAAGTGTTTTATTCTATTGGTGTGTCATTTTAGGTGGTGTGTCATTCTGGTGGTGTGCCATTTCCAATTTTCTTCCATTTTTCTAGAATTTTCCAATTATCCAAAAAAAAATACAAATTTTCTACTTTCATTGATTTTATGATGAAAATGGATTTAAATGCCTTAATTAATGGTTTTAAGGCCATTTCAAAGGAGGATAATCATATTCTTAGTTACTAAAAATTCTTGAGACCATTAAAACATTTAAATCATGTTGTTTTAATGATATTTTCCTTCCATGGTCAACTAAACTATTTCAAATCCCATTAGTTTTAGATCTAATCCTTCTAAGGTGGATATCCTTCCTTAATTCATTCCTTCTTATTTATTTTAATAATGGAGGTTCCAAATAAATCATCCTTGGAGTCGTATAACATTTTGTTATAGATACTTAGAGTTGTCACTGCCAAAGAGGCAGTTTCCTCTTGTACATGCACCCCTTGTTTTTGTGTATCAAGTTAGTGAAAGGATTATTCCTTACATGTAGCATTTTCCTTAGTTTCCTTTCAAATATATCATATAGTATGGGTTTATTATTTTTATCCCCTATGAATATGGTCACAAACAGATTAAGATTTATAATGAACCAATTTATATTGAATTTAAAGGGGTAGGGAATAAGATGTTTAATATTACATTTTTTTATGAATTTTATTTTCATTATTTTGATATTATGATTATATGGGAGTAATTACATGATGGAGATAATGTTTTTTTAGGATTGTTTCTTCTATAGTGGCCATTATTTTGAAACCACAATTTTTATAATTGTTTGATATCATCATAAGGAATAGGATAGCCACATATATTACGTTAATGGAATAGATTCCCCAGGATATAATGGATTAGTGATAACACCCTAAATTAATGAAGTGAAATTGAATAAGTGATTCTTTTCTAAATATAATAATATGCTTCTTTGTGGTGTGGTATATGATGAGTGTGGGGAATGTGTGGACGATATGGTTGAGCAGTGGGTTGTGATGAAATCTGGTAATAGTGGTCGTTGTTATGCCATTTAAATGTTCTTCTTATTGTGTGTTGTTTTGTTTTATCTTCCCGGTTGGTATGGATGGTGATAATAATGATCATGGAAGATTAATCTATACATGATTTAGTGGAATGGGTTGGTAACGGAGAATATGGAAAATAATTTAATATTAACAATTGACTGAAAATAAATAGTGTCATACTTTCTGCTAGTGTGGGGTTTTGCATTTTAGTTTTTGCAATGGAGGTGGGAGACCTTGTGAGGTGGATTGGTGATATTATTGTAATAATATATGTGGGGATTTTGTGGATTAATTTATATGTATGTATTCATTGTATTTTCCTTGTGATTTCAATATGCACCCCACCCATGTTCAGCACTATGTGCTGACACCTATATAGTCACATGGTGGGTGTCTTTCCTAATATCACGGTGGTAGTATAGATGGATGACCACCCACTCTTTTAAGATCCCTCTTCCAAGAGATAATGTCCTAGGTGTGTGCAGGTGGGATGTGATGTGATAAATTTGGAAGAGGTGGGAGTGCCAGGATGTTTTCTGTTGGGGTGTGAGAGCGGTTTATCAGTGGGAATTTGGTGTGGGGTAGCCTATCATTGATATGATTTATATAATATAATATTATTTGTATGTGTTATTGGGTGAGTGAGCCTTATTAAGGTTGGGGTTATGGATAGTCTACTTTCTAGGTGATTTTTGGTTCTATTGTTTTCTCATGGGTACATTAGTATGCCTCTTTCACTTGTGCATGAGATACTTTTGTTTTCCTACTAGGTATACTTATATGATCACCCTAGACATATATAAAAAATAGGTTTATAGGAGGATTATTTAGACCAGGCTGGAAGTTACTAGTTCTACCCTTGGACAGTTATTATGTTTCTACTATATTTTTTCTTTTGAGTATTTACTTGGATACCTTTTATTTGTATTAGTTTTATTTACATACGCATTGTGGGTTTTTTTGTTTTTCTTATATAGGATTTGGAGTTTATTATGGTTGATACATCCTATCCCCCGATATTTTTTTCATATAAAGGGTAATGCCTCCCATATTGTGAGATTTGTACACCCTTGGTGATAGTCACCAACCTGGGGCCTATAGGAGGTGAGACTCCAGGATCATTATCTCTCTCCCCTCATTGTAGTATATTTGGTGGGAGGGGGTCATGATATTTCAAATTTGTGGTTGATGAGTTGAAGAAGGAAAAATATATCATTCAATGTGAAAAATATGGGACAAAATGCAAATTCTAATTGAGGGAAATATATGATAATTTTTTTCATGTTGTAAGATAACCAAATTAGAAGGCTCACACACTTGTGTACATCCACATTTTTCATAGGATCACTCTTTACATGATACAAAGTTTATATCAACTATTATTTTAGATATGATATTATCATGTTAGGATGTTCTCATGTCCCTTACTCAAAAATGAATACAATATTTGTTTAACTATAAGATATCCTATAGAAAACCATGGAATGAAAAACAAAAGGAAATTTAAAATATGTATAGTGGTTGGGAGAAATCATTTGAAATTTTTCCACATTTTATGGAATTGGTGTCTCTCAAAAATAATATTATTTATCATTTGGACACTATTGAGTAAGCTTCCCCCAATCACTGAGTTGATAAATCAAAGTTTAAGTTCAATAGGACATTTTAGGCATTTAGGCAATGCATCGCTACTTTTCCCTATTTTAAAATATTTATTCATGTCAATGGAACTTTCTGTTATGGAAGGTATACGGGTGTTCAACTTATTTGAACCACATAGGATGGTGATCATACTCCTCTAAAAATTGAATTTTCTGTTGTTGAAAAAGATAAATTTTAATCCTGAAGTGGGTTTTTAGAATGTATACACATTAATGTCACGCAAATCCCTGGGGTGTATTTGATATTTGATTTCAATCAAGTGAATATAGAGGTCGTTAATAGTTATGGGGTTTCATGAAGAAAACTAAATGATTGCAATCCATAATTCATTGCAAATATTAAATATAAAATTAATATTCATTTTATGTATTAGGCAATAATGAAGGAGATCCTCAAGTTGATTATTTTTTCCTAAACATACTTTTTAAAAGTAAATTTAATAATCTTTTAAATACATTATTATCTTATGGTTTCAGCATATGAGCCCCAAAAAGAACACTTTGATCAATTGATTGAAGATATTTTGAAGGGATAATAATGATTTTTATTAATATATGAATTATATTTCAAAGGACAAATGTTCATTAGAATATGATGGTGGAATGATGCATGTCCATATGAGCACTAATATAGTGGAGTGCATAAATTGGGTGATCAAGAATGCGTGAAAACTATCAATCACAAGGGCTAGTGAAAGTAATTTTATAAATGTGTGAACTACTTTGGTTAATGATCCCAAAATTCCTATCATAGGATATAAAATAGAATTTTATTTGGTCAACATTTCTAAAGTTCCATTGATCATATAATACATGATGCATATGGATTATGTGTTCTATCCTTTGACCTGGTACAAAGCTGCTTTCAGGTAAGAGAGTTCTACAACCGGGTTACATGTAACATTTTTCAATTGTTGGTGGTCATGTCAGATAATAGGTATTGTGATTTTGGAAACTTATAGGGATTGATATATCCTTGTGCATATGATTTTCATATTTTTCCTCAGTAAACATATCATATGAGCCCAATGTTGACCCGGTGTATCACATGAACACTATGGATAACTGTTATAGTGCATCTCAGATGCCTCTTGGTGACTTTTATTCTATCACATTTCTTGTTGATCATCCAAGTGTTCTCCCTTGTATTTCCAGGTTTGATAGTTTTATTTTCAGTTATGATTTTTTCAATTTATGTCATTTTTTAAATTATTTTCCTAAAATTACCAGGTTCAATCCCCAGGGAAGACCAAATTCTACTAAAATCGGAAATGAGATTGACTGCACTCAACAATGGGGAGAGGGACTACAATGTTCCATTTTTTACATAGAAGGGAATTATTATAAGATATGTACAATAGTTTTAGGGAATATCTCCAGTTACCATCATCCATGATTGATTCTATGTATTTTATCAGGAATTTTAATGTCTTTTGTATGCATTTGTTTCATTAATGAATCCTTTTATTTATGAATTCCTCTATTTCTGACCTATTTCAACTCTGGTCTATTCCATTTATGGATTATATCAAAAATAATTATTTGATACTATAACTATTAAAAAAATAAATTACAATGAAATTTAATATATCATGAAGTAACATATTATTTAAGGTTTATTCATCATTGATAATTAAATAAATATATTTTGAATAGATTAAACTTCATTATAGATCAATAAAACAAGAATTCATAGTCTAAACCAAAAACATCATCCAAATATATATTTTTACCTCCTTTTCCACTATAATACTAAACTATACAAGCTAATTGTCTACCTCAATTTTCTTGTTGTAGTTTTTTAATGAAATATATCAAATTTTATTTAATTCACTGTGAAAAAATAAGGATGAGTGATTTTTTCAGATGGAAGGTCCACTGTTTCTCACATTCTAGGATATACATGTTTTATGGATTGATTTAGAGGGGCATCTAGTGCCTCTTTTGAGTGTATGGAGATCACATCATTTCCATCATGTTGCACCACCTCGTGTTATAATCCTCCATCTTCATCATGATGGGATCTATGGAATATAGATGTGTGACTTTACCTTTGTCAATCATCAACTCATTGTTGTACTCCTAGAGAGATGTAGGCCAGATTCATATGAATTCAATTTTATAGAGGGGAGATGACTATTACACTATAGGATGTGTCCATTATGTTTGGACTCCCCATCGATGGTGCAGTTATGATAGTCCAAGTCAGAGAAGAATGGTTTGAGATGGTTCATAGATTACTAGGAATTGAGGTCCATGATGATGGAAGGTCTTTCATGAGTAACAGATTATGCATGCCTTGGATAGACCAGCACTTCTCACATCTAGTAGAGGGATATGAAAAGATCACTACACTGTTATTTGAACATTATTACATTTTGCGGATGATCGGTGGCATGATTTTCATTGATCATTCTACTACATTTGTATATCTGATGTATTTAACTTTACTGAAGGACATGGACCCAGCATGCTTGTATAGTCGAGGGTCTTCTTGACTCTCACATACATATATGGTTCTAGGAATTACATGTCTCATCGATAATATGTAGATCAAAGTATGTGTTATTCTTATAAAGATGTGGATATGGGAGAACATCCCTCATTTAACTCCATATTCCCATGGACCATTGCATGATGATATTGTAGCAAAGGATTTGTATGGACAATGGTTGGTTATTACTTAATTATAGTGTCTAAATCAATTATATTTCTTTTTATTATGAAATATAACTATAACATGTCATCTATTGGTGGAGTCAGACACATCGACATTCAGATACAGCCATACACGATGTACATGCCAGCAGACTTATGTTGGAAAGTCCTCATGCAGATGACGTAAGTGGTAATTATTTATATAGTAATATATATATGTTTCTTTAAATTTATTCATTTATTAATTGATTATTCATTTTTTTATATTTCATGTATTCCATATACTGATTATATCATCCAAAATATTCCACTGTATTGTACGGCGATGCTTTCCACTGTCTCTTGTATCATTCCTCTGGTTTGTTTTCATATTGTTGAGTGGAATCATACCAATAAAATTATGAGGTGGTTCATATTTCATAATACCATTATTTCATGGCCCAGTTAGATACATTCACTTAATTCCCTAGAGATGTCTGGGAAGTGATACTTTTATTGGAGGAGGTATCATACAGGATATATTGATCTGTTGGACAGAAAACATGTGTCTTGATTACGAGGGATGGGAACAGTGTGTATACATTTATTCGATCAGCTATATTATGAACCCTTGTACAAAATTCCCCAATATGGATTTCTTATGTGACACGGATAAAGATTTAATGACTTGGTAATCATTCTTCCTTCCACTATTGAGATATTTTTTTATTATAATTACTAAATAGAAGAATATGTTTTCATAGGATTCTTGTATCACCCATCTTCTTCACATTTCCAATCCAGTAGAGGGAGGTTCATTTTACTATAAATATTTTCATAGATCTATGACAGAGTTGGTTCCTCTTATGGATGAGATATATCAAGGTATTTTATTTTATATTCCATGAGATACTGAGGCTACTAAGATTGATATATATGTGACAGGGGTGATAACCCTATTATGGATGCTAATGTTTTTCACAGGAGGAAGGCTTTTATCATAACCAGCCAGATGCTCCTCCAGCTCCTCAGCCACAGCCAGAGGAAAATACACATACAAGTTCCACTAGCATCATATATTTTGTAACATATATAGATTTTGACTGGTCTGATCTACATATATTATTATCCTCTGATTTGGAGACATCCACCACACAATAGCCAATTTTTTCACATGTTGGTGAGAGTGCTAGCTAGCATCTTGTATCCTTAGATGCAGAATAGGGTACAGGTGGTGAGACTGTACATCAACCACCTACCACACAATATAATGGGGATGCGAGTGTCGGTGATGATATATAGTAGTAGCGTACACTAGAGCAGAGACATAGACAGACACAACATGGATGCATCGTATATACACCTAGCTATAGAACATAGGATCATTCGAGCCACAAATGTAGATTATATTGATGATACATGTTGTATGTTTTTGAAATCATTATTTATACATTATTTAAAAAGGTGTTAATTTATTCCATAATGATGGGTAAATAAATCAATTGATATAATTGGACATTCATACAAATAATTTTCAACCAATAAGAAACATTAATATTTATAACTGCATTGATAATACTAATAATTAATATTTTTTATTCTTAGTAATACTTAGTATTATTATCCATATACGTATAGTAAATAATATTCGCAGAATTATTTTTAAATACTAATTATATTAATTATTTTGAATTCAATAATTATTATTGATATTTACGATTTAATATATGATACTTATTTATTTTATATAATATGTATTATAAGAATATGTATTAATATAATAAATAATCTTCTTAAATTAATTATTAATTATTAATAGTATTTTAATTTTCAATTATATGAATATAATTAATATTAACAATAAATATTATATTATTTCTTATATAAGTAATTATTTAATAATACAACATAATATATTAAGAATAATGTAATTATTAAGTAGTAAATATTTTTTAATTATATTTTATTATATTTTTATAAAAAAATAATTTTTGTAATTCTATTAATTATATTATATTAATTAATATCATTTAATACCATTTATATTTCAAAAAAATTACATATTAAAATATTAATATTAATTATATCAATAAAAAATTAAACAAATATTTATATTTAAAATATTATAAATATTATTTTTTTTACTATTAATTAATTATTATCATATTAACGTGATATTATATAATAATAAATAATACAATTAATTATAGATAAATATATAATTTACCATAACATTGGAAGTATGATGATTGTATGACATTGTTCTAGGCCTTCCGGCTAGTTTTGGTCCATTGGGCTATGTAATGGGCTTCATGACCCCTAGGACTTTGTGCCATGTGCTGAATAAATGAGGCTTGATGGGTAGAATATCCCTTGGGGGCTATGTCATGCCTTTCCAGCCTATGTATGAGGTGTGTGTGTGTTTTTAATGTAATTTTAACCCCAATGAACCTAACATATATATATATATATATGCAAAGAGGTGTGAAAGACAGTCACACCTCTTTGGCTGAGAGACAGAAACATCAACCCCATTCACCCTTGTTTCTCTTAATAGAGAAGCATGAATAGGGTTCATGATTCTCTGAACCCCATTTTTGAAAATATGTGACACCCTACCTCATTGTCTAAAAAACTAAAAACCCATATGAAAGAAAAATCCATATAATTTCCACAGTCTAAGGGGTATTTAAAATCATCATTAAAATATAATACACACCGTCAGGTATTATTAGTTTAAGGATGAAATAGTAAATTTTATTACTTATAAACACATTTAAATGATGATTTAAATGAAGGAATTTAAATCATGGAATAATTGAGATCTCATACACCAAATTTTTTATAAATATGTTCATTCATGTGATGAGAATGTGGAAAAATTATTTAAATACATGTTGGACATTCCGATACAATCTTTTTATAGAAGAGATGATTATTTAAAATAAGGTAATTATTCAATAAGGTTATAAAATAAACCCTATAATTTAAAGAGATGTCTCAAGCCCAACTTTTATATTGTTCTTGATGGAATAAAAAATCAAGTGTGATCCAACAAACTTATGGAGTAAAATCATATAATCATCCTACAATGTATATACCTTCAATATCATTGATGAAATGGTGGGATTACAGAATAAACAACTAGAGATTATTCAGATATAACTCAATTGGTGGGAGTTAGTATAAATAAAATTTGTGGGATTCCAGTCTAAGGATCATATCAAGAAATTTCCCACAGTAATAATTTGTGATAAGGAATTATAGTAGTTTTTCTATTAAAATTTTTGGGAGATTGTCTATAAGATGAAAAACGAAGTACAATTAATTCCCCACACTAGAACCTAGAAGTAAATTTTTTTTCTCAAAGATTAATGGATCATGTATGGATAAACACTATAGGGATCCAACACATGAATAATTATAGTGAAACAAAAATATTCCAAAATGGATTTTGAGAGATAATAAACTTCATTGATGAAATGATCCTAAGGTGATGTATTCATTTATTCCAATCATGAATAAATTAATTGTAAATTTAACATGAAATATCCTCTCTTGAGGTTATGGAAAACTCTAAATTAAAATAATTATTAATTTCAAGTCCTCCAATGGTTCTTCCACTATATCTGGAACGTAAAATTATGGGAAGGTCTGGTGTTTTCATCCAGAATTCAAACAGATTTTTGTTGGAGTTTCAAGGTCCGTGACACATATAGTGGTTAAAAATGATCCTGATATTGATTGAATATTTTTTTATCATATATTTCTATAGAATTTTTTAAAATGGAATGTGTAAAGTGATGTATATTCACTAAAAATTGTTGATTCATGTCTTATGACTTCCTAAAATTATATATAATTATATGCTTGTGATGCATATCATGTCTTACTATATTTATACATTATATTAGAATCATGGGATGGTCCTGATGTGAATATCATATAGTATGATAAGGTTTATGATATGATTTCCTTGCGAGTGAATGCATATGGAGGCAACCTACCTCATGGATTCTTTGTCTTATAATCAATGACATTGATTATTTACTACATGAGACAACATTATTGAAGTGTTCAATGATGAACACTCCAATGATCAGTAATTCATGGGTTCCATGATATGGCACCAGATTCAAACAATATGGTCAATGATATTCATTAAATGAAGATATTCATTGATTCCTGTAAAAGGTAAAGGTTATCCCATATTAGTGTCAATCATTTCATGTAGAGTAGGACCAAGAAATCTTTTTCACAAAACTCCATTTTTAACATAGTACCGTCTCTAACACAACTTCATCATTTTAAAATCATTAAGATATGATCTTTGAACCAATGTCAGTGTAAGCCCTCGTATGTAGGAAGTATTTTTTTGTTGATTAGATGATCATCATAAAACATTCTTCATCAATGAATAATATGGAGGATAATGAACCTATGTTTCACATATGTTTTGTTCTTAATTTTTCATATATGCTGAATCTTTTAATATATATATGGCAATATAGAGGTCTATTTTTGGTGATAAAGATCATATGATGATCCCTTGAAATCCATCAGTGGTATCAATATCATGTTATCATATGAAACAATATGTGAATCTGCTGGTTTTTCAATAAAATTAATATTGTTAAGTATTTTTTCTATATCATAAAATATGATATGTTATATTTTTAATATTTTAGATAGTCATAGTGTATGATATAATTATATTGTAAGGTATGAGATAAAATAATCTATAGAATTTGAATTATGTCATATCATATGATATATGATATTGTAAAATATTACTCGATTCAGGATTTTCACGGAAAAAGGGGATCAAGATAAAAATATGATACCAACTCTATCATAAAATATATTAGGAGCTTTAAAATAGATCAGAACATATCCAATGATTCAATCATAGCAAACAAATGAAATTATATCGTATAATATTATTTTTTTCAAAGACTATTTTTCTCCTATTTATTGACCATATTTTATGACTAATAAAAAGATTTTCATTCATAAAATAAGACATGCATAAAAAATGTTCAAAATTTGTATTTTTGGAATTTTTAAAAATGGATTATAAATTATAAGTGTTAGGAAACATAAAATAGGATTTTTCATATCTATATAAATTATCAAAATGTAATAATTGTCTTTCAATTTTTTTGAAAAATAAATATTATTTTTATTTATATGTTTTCCTATATTAAATTCATGTTTATAAAGAATTTTTTTAAAATAATTTTATTATATGCTAAATTTATGTGATAATTTTTTTTAGGAGATATAGTATTACTTTTTATGATATTTGTGATATCATAAGATTAATTTTCATCTTAATTGACCTTAGTTTTTTTAAGATTTATGATATTATGAATACTTGTTGAATATAGTTTGTGAATATTCAATTTTAGAGATATCTTGAATTAAATTTTCTATTAATTAAATTATTACTGGTGAGAGTGATTTTGGGTCATACTACCCACTATCCTAGAGGATTATTCGTTATTCCATAAAGGTGATGGGTTATATAACTGTTACTACTTGATTACATAAAAATATATCATGTAACATATGCATGATATGCATTTGGATATGTATATGTTTTTTTGGGTGAGTAAAATAATATGTGAGTTTTGTATAGAATTACACTTCAATATGGTTTTAACACATAAATTTGTTAAATGAAATAGGTATTAAAAAACTAAATTGATACAATAATGTATACTCAAATGAATAAAAATGGGATAATAATTATTCCATGAGATGCAATAGGTTTTATATGCATGTGATTTATGATAAACTAGTGAGTCATTAAAAACAAAATCCCTCAAATATTAATTTTTCATTACCTATTAATAAAATCACACGTCAGAAACTCAATCATCCAACTTGGTAGGTTCACACCAAAGTGGGGTGGCAATGGATTATCTTAAGTATGTCATGGTGAGTGTGGTTAATTCTAGGGGTTAGTTAACCACATCCTGTTGTGATATTTGAGTTACACTTAGCTAGGAAACCCTAATAGTTTGTATACTAGAGGAATATAGTTTATTTTATTATATATATGATTTACATGGAAAAATAGTTTCCCACTCAACTGTTGATAAATCCAAAGTGTTATGATTGGTATGATTTTTTACCTAAAAAAGTTTATGATGTGTTTTATGAAAAAATACGGTTTTTTATAAATGAAATTTGGATATTAGATCAACATATATATATATATATATTGTATAGGGAAATAATTTTTAGTGTGCTTACATTCATTAAAATTAATTTATGAGATGATATAAATCATGAAACTCGCACATTGTAGATAATGACTTACTTCATGATAAACATTTTTAGATCTCTTATAGGTATAGCCTATAATATAGTTTTAATTTTTTCTCTAAGGATGGGTATTTTTATCAATGAGAAAACATTATGAGGTTATAAATGTGAATGTTATAATGGAAAATTTCACTAACTCTGGCTCTTGGGTATTGGATACAAGGTGAGAATCACACATTTGTGCTGAAAAACATAAACTCAATGATATGATGTAATTGAAAAAGGGTGAAATGGATCATCATATCAAAAATGAATCCATGGATTCGACATAATTTTATACTTATGATATGACTTTACCTAGAGTATTTGTTCTATAATTAGATAATTTTATTCTATTTCCTACTATATCCAAAAAAATTATTTCTATATCCTATTTGTACAAGAAGGTATTTTCTTTCACTATTAATAAAACACTATTCCTTATATATTAATGATACTTTTAATGGAATTGGGAATATCATAAATGGACTATATATTCAAGATATCAATAATACTATATATGAAAATGAAAATAAGATGGTATGGGACTATTATAATCCAACATATCTTTGGAATTGTTTCCATTGATATATAAAAAAGAGAAACATCTAGATACTCAATAGAGATGTATTATTGGAACCACTCTATTTTGAATAATTTATTAATTTTGAGTCTTTTTTACTATTAAAGATACGACATTTTAGTGGAAAAGGATAAAGGGATAGTTGACTGTTGGATCTCATATATAGTGATTTTTGTAAACCAATGAGTAATTAAGAAAGATTTGGTTTTAGATACATTATTACTTTTACTAAATAATTTTATAGATATGGATTTGTGTATATTATGTGACAGAAGTATGAAAACATTGAAAATTTGATATTTTTAGAATGAGGTACAAAAATCAATGGGGAAAAGTATTAGGTTCCTATCATTAAATCAGGGTGGTGAATACTTGATCCAAGAATTCCCTGAGAAAATAAGAGATTTTGTAATTCTCCAAAAATCACTCTTCTTAGAACACCATAGTGTAATAATGAGTCTGAGATGAGGAATCATATCTTTTGGGGAATTTTAGGATCGAATATAAATTAGTGTATCCTTCCAGTTGCATTTTGTGGTAATATTCCATTTTTTTCATTCTTACTAAACTACATACTATGTAAATAAATAATAAAGAAAACATATGATATATAGATAAGGAAACACCCCATTATGTATTTTATGGGTATTTTTGGTTGAAAGGTACTCATACAATGAATGTATTCTAATAAGATAGACTCTAAGATATAAAAAATCTTATTTTTTAGTTGTCCAAATGAAACAAATTAATATTAATTCTTTAAACCTATTTAAAAAAGTGTTTGTGGCTCAATATAGTTCTTTATAGAAAATACATGGATTATGTAGTTAGTGGAAGTAATGTTTAACTTGAAAAAGTTCAAAACTTATAAACCATAGTATTCTTGAGATGGAGGTTGATTTAGATCCACAAAGATTCATGGAGTAAGAAACTACTAAACTTACAAATGATCCTTGATGTGTGGGTGGTATTCATTAAGATCCTGAGAGATATGGATTTCTTATAGCTAATTATAATGAATTAATGTTCATAAATATTGAACCCACTACCAACAGAGAATCTATAGAGTGTTCTAATTCTAAGCAATGGTTTACATCCATAGAATTTAAAATGGGATCTAGGTACAACATTTTTTTTCCTAATTATTTATTCGATTTGATATTTTTAATTGAAATTATTTTTAAAAAAATTATCAATGTTTTTTTTTGTAAATTTAAGGTAATATGAAAAATCAATTTTACTAATCAGGTAGATTTTCTAAAACACGTTGGTATATTAGATGTATTCGATAAATGATATTTTTACTTGAATGAGAGTGACATGTTTCTTCCCCTAATATTATATATTTTAGGAAATCATAAAATAGTCCACATTTGAGAAGGTCTTTTTCTAAAAAAGATGGGTCTTAATGGGTCACCTTTCCATAGACCTATAGTATACTTCCCCATATTTGTGAAATATATCTTAACTAGAAAAAATCTTCCAAATTTTAGATAGATTAAAATGAAGTAAGAAGAAAAGGAAGATACATTTAAGCTGGATGGTCTTATTATACACTAGTCAACCTGTCATCCCAGAAAATTAATTTTTCATTATTATTTAAATGTTATTTCAATTTATGTAAATGGATTTTTAGGTAAGAATATATATATATATATTTATTTTTATTAATTTTGGGGAATATGAAAAAAAAATCAATACATATTCTTTGTTTAATAGTTTATATTTGTTAGCAATAATTATTTTTGTTTAAGAAATATATTTTTTAGCATAATTAATAATGTTCTTTGGGTATCATTATATGAGAGGGTGACTCTTGTCTTATATACATGTAAATTTGAGTTTAAGTGTTTAAATATTGAAAAATGTAAAAAATGGGACGTAAAAACATATTATTCTAAAATAAGGGCCACTAATTTAATATTTATTGGAAAATGTATTATTTTTACATTAATTCTAGTTAAGGGCACTAAATTTGAAAAATTAAATCATTTAAGAACATTTACTTTTTTAATCTCTAAAATT
The DNA here is from genome assembly GCA_963277665.1 of Viscum album. Classification (NCBI taxonomy): domain Eukaryota; kingdom Viridiplantae; phylum Streptophyta; class Magnoliopsida; order Santalales; family Viscaceae; genus Viscum; species Viscum album. The sequence goes on from OY728165.1 coordinate 180,679,438, forward strand.
TATTTCTGTTAAGGAATTGTTTTTGAAGTTAATATATGATAAGTTCCATAATTTTATTTATCAAATAAATTAACATGATTTTTCCTATAAATAAAAATTCAATTGTAAATGTAATGAAATGTTTTTAAATAATTAAATAGTTTCTTGAAGAAGTGTAAATAAATTATAGTTTATTTAAAATATCTTATGACTATAATTATATGTGTATAAATATATATATATATTATTTTATCAAATAATAAAGTTAAATTCCATCTATAACATTAAGTTCATAATAACCTAAAAATTTTATATTTAATTTATTTAAAATTAATTAATTTCAAAAGATTAGTAGTTTTTTTATTATTAAAATTTAATTTCAGTTTATAGAATTGATTTGTTTATATTTGAATTTAATATTATTTTACCTTTATTTAGACTTTTAAAATTTTCATTTTAAATATATATATATATACTAATATAGTTTTATAATATAAGGTTAAAATGGGTTTACTTGATTTTTGGATTCATCCAAAAAGATTGATTCTTTTTTTTTGTAATAAACATTATGATCCATGGGATTGATTTTATTAATTTTTAGGTTTTTCTTTATAGTATTTCATTGATGAATTGTACAAGTCTCTAGAAAAATTATGATAACTTTATTGGATTATAGAATAGTATAAATGTGTATTTGTATCATGGATGTTGTAATGAATAAAAATGAGATTTTATATTTAGAAATTAAAAATTTAGAAAATTTAGAAAATCTTATAATAATATGAAGTTTCTATTAATTATGAATTTCATTATGAAAACCACTAAAAATGTGTTATAATGAATATATAAAAATAATGGTTTTTTAACCAAACTAAAAAATATCCTTTAATACAAAATATTTTAATGAATTAATGAAAAAAATAAACCGACAACTAGTCATGTCTGGGAAAGCGCACAACATAATGCAAAACTTGATCAATGTATCTCCTGACAAAATAAAAACATAATTGCTCAAAACATACTAATAGTTAGTTAATCTCATCAATAATAAGAAAAAAAGAAGACATAACTTCATTATGATAAAAAAATGTGGAAAAAACTAGAAAAGCTCTAAGTTATCTATTAAAGGTAAAAAATCACAAAACGATGATAAAGAAATTTCCTAATAGCTAATGTTTTTAGACTAAAAAATATGAAAATTCATCAAAATTTTCTTCATGATAGTTTTTTATTTGAAATAAAATGTAAAAAATTTAAAATAATATTTTAAAAATTATTTTAAATATAATGAGAAATATGAATTTTTTATTTGTATGTTTGATTTTTATATGAAAATAAATTTAGTTCTTATTTTCATGGATGTTTAATAAAAATAAGAAATATACTAAATTGGTCCCTACAATTTTATTCGATGTGTTTTATCTAAGAAAACCCATAAAAAGAAAATTCTTGGGAGAGATTTTACAAAGATGTGTTTAATTAAAAATCTATATAAGGGATTGTATTCATAATGCATGGAATAACAGTGATTTTTATAACACAAAACAAATAACAAATACTTTTTATATTAAAAAATATTTGTTTTAAAAAAATTAAAAACTTCTTAAAAATGATATATTAATAAATTTTATATGGATAAAAAATCATTAAAACTAATATTAATGAATATTGATTAATGATATGTATTATTGATTAATCATATGGAATTTATGGAAATTTCATTAATTATAAGTCCCTTCAACACTTATTATAGTACAAATATAATATGTATTTTTTTCCCCACTCTTTTGGATAATTATTTATTTGGTGTGATGTTATCATTTAAGAGATTATTCTATTTTGATAAAAATATATTTATTTTTCTGTATTTCTTTGATGATGAAAAATTTCATAACCCCGTCCCCCCAAAGGTACCCCTTATGTGCTGGAAAAGAAGGAAGAGATGTAATGACACCCAAGTCCATCCTAGAGTAGGCCCCAACCTGGTGACTAGCACTGAGGGTATAATGAAGATAAAAAATTGATTCATTTCCCTCCAAGAGAAAATTCAAAATAGATAGATAAGATAGATACACCAATAAACTCCTGTTAATATTGATGAAATAAATACCAATTATACACATCTAATATCATAAAAAACTAATTCAATGGAAAATAAACTACAATTATTGAAAAGTAAACTCAAAAGATACCATGCTTCCCAAACTCCGCCTGAAAACCCATGACCTAGTAATATTCAACATGATCACCAACCTACTCCTTCTCAGCTAAAAAGTAGTTCATAAACATGTGGGGTGATTATAATAGTATACTTTATAGGATCCTCCCAAGATCTTTCCTTGCAAAAGATAAAGAAATCATACTAACCTCGATGAACAACAAGTGAATGTAACAGGTCTCCTAAATTCTTATACTATGTTCCTAGCCTCACCATGGATATATCTCACCATGTATCATATACAAGAGATCCTATATTATTGTAATGAACTAATAATGGTACTCTATAACCTATTCCCTACTATTTTTCCTCTCTTACAACCTAATATATCTCTATCCAAAAGTAAGAGAACCCATAAAGACCTATGAAACATATCAAAACAAGCATATCATGCACCACATTATCCCTTCATCCCATATCAAATCTATATATAGTAAACAAGTAGTATTCGGGATCCACCACAACCCATATGATGTGCATCATACATCAAGTTTTTTACATCAAACCAACATTACCCATACACCATGTAAGGTACCTCAAATCATCAAAACCTATAAACATCATACCTATAATAATCTTTTGGATACTATATCAAGATATGCATATGTGTGAAACAAAAACAATCCATTAAAAACCGCTACACATATATATAGGGAAAACTAACCACCAAGAATAATAGTATATAATACTACTGTCACACCCACCTCTTTTACACATTTTATTTTATTAAATTTCAGGACATCTGGTAGCTTAACCTTAAAATTTCAAGTTCTTATTTAAAAACAAAGGTTTTGGCCTCGACTGCGTCAATCACACCATGGCCGAAGTTGTGTGGCCTCGCCTGGGTCATCACGCGACCTCACCTGGGTCACCACAGGAACTCGCCCGGTTCACCGCATGCCTAGCTCAAGGATCAACTAGTTAAATAAAATGAATTATTAATAAACAGATAAAATTAAATGTGATAAAAATTTAATAAATTATTTTAATGATAATAATAATAATAATATTTGAGGATGTTATTTTTAAAATTATTTTTATCACTATTGGTATAATTGTTTTAACTCTTATTTTACTACCAATAATTTATTACTATTAATTTTATTATTAGTTTTAGTTTAATGTTATTTGTTTATTTATTTTATTTTATTTATTATTTTATTTTTTTCTTTTATATCTCTTTTGGGCAGGGTTCCCTTAACCCATCACCTCCCCCCCCACCTTTTGCTGGTTGCGGCACACCTCCCCTACTACCCAACTCACGCCGCCCCTCCCCTTGAAATCTCGTCGCACCCCGTCTCACCCCCTCCTACCCATCTCAAAGTGCACCCGCATCTCCAAGATACCACTGGTGCACCTCCAGCCGTCGCGACCTAGACCTTCCCCCTCTCTTCCTATTGTGTCGTAGCCCCCCCCCCCTAGAACCCCCTCGACATCGACCAGTTTCTCGTGCCACCATCCTCCTTCCTGGCGACTCTCCATTCTGGTGCCTCCCTCACCTGATCTCCTCCAGCCAGCCTCCACTTCGAGTCTCACCCCCTGGAACCATGGTACGTCACACCCTGCTTCTCCTGCTTGGACCGCCCTGCCTCCCACTGCGCACCCCGTCTTCCCCAAAAATCCTCTGGCGCGCCACCTCCCATGCCACCCAACGCCTTTCCCTCCTGTGTAAGCAACCATCCTGGTGCAGTCTTTCTTTAATATTTTTTATCCCTTCATTTTCGTTATCTAGTGGTTAAGGGTCTCAAACTAGAGTTTGATATTAATTATTGTTGGTTAGATTTCATGTTTTAGGGTTCACCTTTGGTTTTTTTATGGTTCACATTAGGTGTGATTGGAGATTTGCACAAGTTTTATGGAATTCCTTCACCCGAGGTAGGTGATTTCGTATTTAACCATTGTTTGAAGATTTAATTTTCTTCTGAAATTAATTTAGCATATTATTTAATTAGTTTATTTTATGATAATAATGTTTGTAATTGAAGATGATATGTGAATGCGATATAGGTGTGTTTTATGTGAAAAAATGATGTTGAACTATTTAGTAGTAGTTTATAAATTATAAAAATTGTGCTCTGGTTTAGCGTCAGTTTGCGTTGAGTCACATAGGAACTTTTGACTGCATTTTTAGTACTGTTGAGTCATGTGAGATATTCTGAAAATTGTTTTATAAATTTTATGGTGAATTAATTTGTTAATATAATTAATTTAGCACAATTGTTAAGTATTTTACATGCTTTGAAAGTGATTTGACTGAGTTTTGTTGTGTATTTGTTTTTTTATTCGAGCGTTTATGTGATCTTAATGTGTTTTGTTGTGAAAAGATTTATTGATCTATTTATAAGTGTTTTCAAGATTGTGCATTTGGTTTGTTTGAATGTGAAAGAGTTGTAGTGTGTGTTTTGGGTGTGACATCAATGCGCGTTTTGTCATAAAAGAGGTCCTAAGTGTGTTTTGGTGTTTAAAGTCATGTAGAACATCTTTGAATTTGTTTAATAAATTTTCTTGGGGGTTTTCTAAGTGTAAAACTATTTTTTTTAATTTTCAAGTGATTTAATTGATAGTGTAAGTGATGTAGATTATGACCAAAAAGGATTTTGGGTGTGTGTTTAATTCAAAATGGGGATTTTGAGCATGTTTTCATGTGTGAAGTCTAGTGATACTCTTTAGGATTTCCTTATGAAAATTTTCAAAGGGTTCACCAAACTATATCAATGGTGTGAAACTTGTTGAGATAACGTTTGGGTGTGCATAATATTTCAAAATGGTATTTGGGTGTGTGTAATATTTCAAAATGGTATTTGGGTGTTCATAATATTTCAAAATGGTATTTGGGTGTGAAAATGATGGTTTGGTGTGTGTAAGTACTATGTTTGGATTTTATGCAGAAATCTGGCATTTGACAAGATCCTGAATTTTAAAAGTATAATTGATGGTGTAAATGGTATCTTGTCATGCATGGTGTTTTTCTTCGATTGATTATGTGATGTGTACACATTATGATCTCGAAATTTGTTGTTCACAAAGTGAGAAGCCAGGGTATCTAGGAAGGCGAACTAGGACTAATGGGCTAGTGTTCCGGAGGTGACTCAACCCGGTTTCACTGACAGGACTGATGATTGAAACACTAACTAAACATATGCTTATCTGAGAGTCGTGGTCTTCTTAGCCACATTTTCTGAGGGTCGTGGCCTTCTAATCCACTTTTTAGGAGTTTTGTTGTTTCTAATCCATGCTTCACTGAGACATGAAGATCTAGGGACCTAAGCTAGATAACACCCATGAGGCCTCTCCCTTATTTGGTGCTCCTTGGTTACTGTATGTTCATCGGTGTGACAATTTAGTTATTTTAAAAAGTAAGTGTGTGTGTGTGTTTTAATTTAATATGTCTTATTTGAAATAGTTTTCTTAAATCCTATTTTCTTTATAAGTGTGCGAGTATTTAATCCTTCTCTTTAATATAAATTGTTGTCATTGAATTCATTTTCATTTAAAGCACCTGTCATTAAAAATTGTTTTCATTAAATAATGTTTAAACATTTATTTCCCATTTATCTATTTTACTGGAAAATGTATTCATAATTTAAATGGTTATGCGCAGAATCTTCTCCCAGTGGCATCCTACTGGGCTCTTGTCTCACACCCTACATACACCTTCGGGTGTATGTAGCCATTTTTCTTTGTATGTCACAGGTTGAGGCATTTTTCTAAGTGTCAGTGGTCTTAGTTGTCGATGGTCTTCCCATGTAGGTATGACGATGGTGGTTTGAGGAGGTGGCTCCCCAAGTTGTGTGAAGGTGTGGTTAGATGTGTTAGTTCTTTTTCTTGAAATATTCTTAGAGTTTTAGTTTTCCTTTGTTGTCATCTCTCTCAAGTTATTGATTCCAGTTGTAGAGCTTTAAATATGAATTGTGTTAAGGATATGTTTGGTTGTATAAAATCAATTTCTTTCTATTAATGTTGTTAGTTGTTTTTATATCTCTTCTTCCGGGTAAATCGTTCCCTTGTACTATTTTGATACCCGGGCACTTGTACCAACCCGTGGGGATTGGGAATGCCCTTCGGGCCATGTCGCGGACCGGGTCGGGTGCCAGGTCGGATGAAGACCAGGCCTGGTTCATGACAACTACCATGAGAAGAGTGGTTCCAGAGGGGGTAGTCAATCATCCCTCCTCACCGCCAAGATGTTAGGTAAAACACCCTCCAAAATTACATTCGGTTTTAGTCTCCCAAACAAACATGGGTGAGATAGAGTATGAAATCCAAAAACATATAGGATATATTATATCTCAGTACCATACTATGGGAATAACCTAGTCTTAGGATAAAATGTATATATCATCACTCAAACACCCTAATTCATACCATTTGACTTGGAGACTCTCTTAGGGTGTTCTTAGCTCTCTTAACTCAATTACCTTGGTGGATCAAAGTATTGATTGAACCCATTTTCCTCTCTTGGTGATTTGATCTTTGTTTATTTATTGGATCTCCATCGTCTTCTAGTTCTCCATGTTTCTCTCAATGGTTAATTTTTTTAATAGTGGGAACTATTGATATTGGTTTACAATCATAATTCCACATAGATTTTTTTTTGGAATTGAGGGATGTTGTAGGATCTAGAATCCAAATAGTGTGTTGATCAAGAATTGGGGTGGTATGTATTATCACTGGAATTTTTTGTTCTAGATCATGGCAATTTGCAGAATTATGATTTAGGGTTAATATTCTAGGATATCTTCTTGGTTTTTAAGGCCCACAACTCACCATGGAATTTCATTTTTAAATGGGCATGGTCATTAAAAGTGTTTCAAGGAAATAGGTTTTGTATCTTGTCCTTATCTTCTGGACCATGACTTATTTCTCTTCAAATTTGATTTCTAATGCTTTCTAAAATTCATCAAAATTGTCTTCATAGAAGATGGTGGTTATAAATATTCTTTAAAAATGGAATCTTCAATTAGTTTTTTTAATAAAAATGTTTTTAAAGAATATTTTGTGTGGTTTAAAATATGAAATTATCTTTAATTACATTATTCTGTTAAACCCAAAAATGATTGATGATGAGGTATTTTTCCATCCATGGAGATGAACTCTTTAACCATAGACTTGTTCTATTAGGGTAATGATTGCATAAGGATTCCTATTTTTTGAATGGATTCACTCTTGGTAGTATCATATTACCCCCAAGACCTATTCATCAGAGGTAATGTGAACACTAGGTGGCCTACTGATCACTATAAAGTAAATAAGATCATCATTGAAAAAAAATTAATTGTATATATGGGATTGTTGTGTTAATTGATTATCCATGAAATGATTTATTAGTGTGCATGAAAAGCCCCTATGAATTGATATTGCATTTGTTGTCAACATTTTTATTTAGCTTGATGTCTTAATTTAAATATTTATTTTACTACATAGTATTAAGTAAGACCAAATGGGATGATTTTTTGTAATGATCTTAAATGTTTACGACATGGGATAAAGTGTTTGAAAATTGTTAACTACAAGTGAAAACCATGAAAATATTTATTTCCATGATGATGTGATGAATTCAATTTTTATTTATCTCATTATATATTTTCATGAAGGTTCATTAATAACTCTATTGGAATTATATTTATTACTTATGAATTTTCTATGTAATAAAATGATGTGTTTACTAAAAAAAGTGGCCAAAACACTTATAATCTGAGTCTAAATTGACCATAAGAACATTTATGACCCCAAGGCTGACCATGCCCAATGGAGTCATCTCGGGCTTAGACATTTGGAAGCATAGGAGCACACAATATCACCTGGTATATGTGTATCCCAGAAGCGTATGGGAGAGTGCATGGTACGTGCCCATATGCCTATGGTGTTGCATGTTTTAGAATTCCCTATGGTGGAATGGTTTATGTGGTGTGAGTGGGTGCTCATCCCCTACGGCTAGATCAAGGTGGTAGTGGAATGCATTGATTGATATGCCATAGCAATGAACATTAGTAATTTTAATTTGGGAAATAAAAAGATATTTTAATGTTCATCCACCTTAAAACATATGAACATTTTGGAAACCTTTGATCCACTTTATCGATGCATTGTATTTGCTACTGCATGTCATATCCTACCTTTGGATTTATCAATGATCTTTATTTTTATGGTTAATATGGTAAAACCACATATCATTAACCTAATAAAACCATGATTGTTATAATATTGAATTTATGAAGTGATGAGGCCAAAAATCATCATTCATGCATGCTATGATTTCCACGCTGTAATAATGTGAAGAATAATCATCAATCCACTGAAAACATATTTGTAGGTGGCTATTCAGTTATTCAATCAGGATTGCTTCTTATGATTTTTTTGTTAATGATAATCATGTGATAATGGAATGCATGTGATCACTCTAATGTGGGGAGAACACGTGAACTCACATATGATTTTGGGTTATCCATCATTAGTGATTCACTGGTGATGAATCTTCCAAGATGAAGTAATTGTCAAAAACTTTTATAGGAATGATCAATAAACAATATTCATGCAGTTTTAGTTGCATTAATATTCATTTAATGAAGAAATAAAGAAGCCCAGATTTACCAGAGTATCCACAATGATTTGGGTTGCTGTGGGAAGAAACATAGGCAAAAAATCATCAAGTGTTATAAATATGAAACAAGATTCCTTATAACATGTGAAGAACAGGACAGTGATTTGATGTGAAAAATGAATAAGATCACATGAATAAGACCATGAGTCTTCATGAATTTGAAGTATTGACATGAGGATAGTGAGAATTAGGGTATTTATAGTATGAATGAACTGATGAAATACATGCAATATGAATGCATATATATGAAGAAAATGCTAGAAATAGAATATAAATTTCCATATATGGGGATGTATTTGTTTATAGTGTGAGAAGAAAATAAGATGAAACCCAATTTCCTTGTTTGTACAAAGATTCTTGCATACAGTGTAATATGGGGTGTTTTAATATTCATGTGAAAAACATGAATGGTATACATTAACTCCTTCAGGGTTTCTAAATATACATTCTATGTAGATGAGAAAATAATTACCCAACATGGGTTTTCAATTGAGATGTATGAAATAAATACCCGGTATATTATATTGAGATGATAAATATAATACCATTGGTCATATGGGTATTTAAAATAATCATTACAATATAATACCCACCCTAAATTCTTAATATTTCCATAAGGAAATAATAAATGTGTTTATTTGTAAACACATTTAAAAGAGGATTTAAATGAAGGTATTTAAATCAATGAATAATTGGCATCTCTTACGCCACATTTGTGGATAAACATGTGCATTTAGGAAATGAGAAATCAAAAAACTATATTGAAATATGTATTGGAGATCCTAAAAAATCATTGTATCAAAGAGATAAATTGGTCAAAGATTGGTAATTCATAAATAAATTAATCACATGAGACTGATAATTTGAAGAGAGTTCTCAAGACTGTCTCTTCTAAAGTTCTTAATGGAGTAGACAATAAAGTTTAATCTTGCAAGCTTATGGAGGAAGAATAGATAATCATCGTACTATGGATCTACCTTTAATATCATTGAATAACTTGTGAGATACCATTGTAAACATATATAGGTTTTTATGACATACCTTAAATGGAAAGATTGAATACAAAGAAAAGAGGTGGGATGCTAGTATAAATAACTTTTCAAGAGACAACCCAAAATAATCATTTGTGATTGGGCATTACATGAGTCTTTTCTATTTGGAATTTTGGTAAAAAAAATTTACTTGTAATCACTTTTATTTACTATAGAGAACCCATGTTGATAAATCTAAACAACATTTAAATTATTATGTGTTGGTAATAAACCTTGTAAAAATTCTAGTTTTTTATTCCTTTGTTTGACATCATTATTTGATTAGAGTCTAAGAAACACAAGAATATTAGATTAAGGATTTAACTGGCAACATACGATGAATTAAAAAATATAAATTTGTAAAAATAAAAGGGATCGCCAATTCAAACCTTCCCTCTCAGTGATCTCACCCTGATTTTGGATATAAAAATGATATCATAAGATGTTCCCTTTGAAAATATCTAATCATTATTAATGAATAATAATAGATAGTTCTTTTTTTTTCCAAAAAGTTCAGAAGTGAAAATGAATAATTTAAAGGTTATATTCCTTTAATATACTTTATATATGGTCAAATAATTTAATTTTTATTTTAGTTTCCTAATAAATAATCTGGTCATTCTAAGAGTGATAATCAATATTATGACTACACTAAAAGAAGATTTGGAAAAACTAGAAAAGATGACTCCATGGGTGAAGCAGTAAATAAGAAGGTTTAGAATTAAAAAACTCTCTTAAAACATGATATGTTTAAGAAATATAATCTAATGATGTATAAAGAAAAACAATCTATGTTTTAATTAGAAAAAGAAAAAATAGTCTCACATTATGATAATATACATTCATTGTTTAAAGAATAATTTCAATGGAGTATGTGTGAACATGGTGTGGAAAAAGTGGTTTTCAAAAAAATTATCCATGCATTGGAAATGATACATAATATATATATATATATATGTGTGTGTGTGTGTGTGTGTGTGTGTGTGTGTGTGTGTGAATGTTAATGATGCTAAAATGGATGTTAAAGAAAAAATAATCAAGTATCTTTGCACTTTTTTATAGAAGGAAAAATCAGGTACATGATGATGATAGTCAGAGGTTGAAGATTCAATGGGACGAAATCATGAAATTAGTTGAAGATGAGAAGATTTTAGTCATATTAGAATCTATTGAATTATTGGTGAAACTAGGAAATATGGAAAAAACAAGCTGATACTTCCCATGATAATGAGAAAATTAGTACTTCCAAGAATTCATCATATAAAAGTCTTATTTTTGAAAAGACTAAATCACATGGAAATAAGAGATTGAGATTATATAAGGATAATTATAATGAAAACTCATTGAAAAAGTTAACCCATTGTCCAAATAAATATGTGAATACTGTTGTTATTTTTATTACTAGTGAAAATTAATTTTTAAAATATGGAAACTAGGGTGAAGAAGGATTCTCAGGCATCCACTATATATTAAAAAATGGATGTGAAAAATTGTAGTAATTATTTTTCATCAAATAAACTATAAAAGAATAATTATATTTTCCAAAATCAATAATATTTCAAGGATATATAAAATGTTTCATATTGTTGGATCATCAACATAAGAATCATGAAGATTATCTAATGAAACTATCCACTAGCTAAAATAAAGGAAGCACACACCTTGAGTGGAGAAACAAAAATGAGGTGATATCAAGAATTGTTACATGAATATATAGAATATAAGTTCATATCTATAGAAGTTGAAAAATGAGTAATATCAATCACACATTCATCACTTGTTCTCAATTTTATTAATCATACCAATTTAAGGGGTGTTCTTGGTTAATGACATGATAAAACAAAGGGGGAGAAATATCTTTTTCACTTGAACTTTCTAATATGTTATGTGCATGATTTATCATTTCATTAATAAATATGATTATTTTCAACCCCTATAGAACAATTGAAATTTTCTAAGTAAGATTTCACATTAATGGTTGTTTGTGGATATATTATAAAACCTTGGTTGTAAATCTATTGATTTCAACACTGAGTTATCCCACGTAGACTTAATGTTAATTAACTAAATTATCTTCTCTAAGAGAACCATGTGATATCATCTCTCTGTTAGAAGTGATCGATAGAATTTACTATCAGTAATAAGGTTATAATTTTGAGAAACAAAATGATATGAGAAGACTCCAGTTATCCATCGAATTTTATTTTCAATAAGGGGGATAATAAAGGGATAAAGGCACACATATTAACATAATGAATTTTTTTGTGGTATTGACAATAAACTAAAAATGAGGGAATGAAAATCTTGGGTGAATTGATATTGAATTTTTTTTAATAAGGTATTTTATCTTGGTTCTTGAAGGATAAGGTAATTTTTTTTACTACTTTTTATTAAGTATCACTAAATGTTATGATTGATTAAATTAATATTAAATATTTAAAACATGTGATAATGTTTTTTCTCATTGTTTACTATAAGTGAATACCATATAAATATTTATTTTCATGATGAAATGAATAATTATATGCATATATATGTCAATATACATTTTCATTAAGGAGGATTGATAACTATATTATAATTATATTTATTGGATTGTAATTATATATATAATATAATTTTGGATTTAATAAAAGAGTGGACAACCCACTGATCATCCAAGTACAACTCAACCTTGACTACATGTGGGACCTAGAGTTCCATCATGCCTAAGGGAGCCATCCTAGACCAATCTAGTGGGAGGAAGAAGAGTGCACTCCAATGTATAAGGTATTCTTGAACCATGTGTGTTCCTTAAATAATATGGGTGTGTGCATGGTGCATGCCCTCATGTCTGTGGGAAGTGGGTGTTTGTGTTCCATGTGGTGGAGTGGTGTGTGTGGTGTGAGTGGGTGTTGATATCACAGTACCAGCTTGAGGTGGTAGCAGACTCTGGAAAATTTAATGTGGTACAAACAAAGATATATTAGTTTTTTTCCACTATAAAATACATGAAAGTTTGGGGATCCATCTGATCCACTTCATTTGATCCATTCATCTTTCACTGTACATTGTCACCTACCATTTTCTTTGTCAACTATCTCCAATTCACCGAAGAAGATGTACTAATAATGGATCATCGACTCTAGGATACCATTATTATTATATAACAAAATTTGTCAATATATGAGGCCATGATTCTACATGAATGCAATAAATAATTCAAAGAATATTCATTAATGGAATCCATGTGAGCACTCTAACTTGATGATAACATGAAAACTTGTAAAAGGTTATGGGTTATCCATCGTCAATGAACCACGGGTTATAGAACTACATGGATGAAGTAAATAAAATATTTATTGAATAGTTATGAGTAAAACCTAATATTAATGTAGTTTCAATTTTATGAATATTATTTGAATGAAAAAATAAAGACTATAATGTTCGCATGAGAGGCCATGGTATTTTTTTCTACGGGAAGAAATTGACGCATGAAACCTTATGGTGTTTTAAATATACAGATGTATTTATTATACAATGGGAAGAATAAGATAATAAATTTTTTATATTCAAAATGAATAAGAATGCATAAATAAGATCCCAAGTCTTCATGCATATGAAGAAATTATAGTCGGGAAGTGAGAAATTGGGTATTTATAGTCTGCATGAAAGAATGGTATGTACACCATGCATGAATAAAGAGGTGGAGTCGTAGCTGTTTTCATACCTTTGTGGAGAATGAATTTACATAGAACATGATAATTCAGCTAATTACATGATGTAAGATACATTCATATGCCTGAAGGAAGGGTCAGTCATGGATTACACTTTTCCATGTCAGAAGTTGTATTTGATTACACTATGGGATGGAAAAAAAGAGGAAATCCAAACCCCACAAGTATTTTAATATGCATTCATACAGTGTGTGATGTGGTTTTCTAATATCCATGTGAAGAAGAATAAGGGTATTCCTAAACTCCTCAGGTGTTTCTAAATATACATCGCATGAATATGAGAAATGAAATACCCAATACACGTATTCAAATGATACTGATGAAATAAATACTCATTTAGTTATTTTCATGTGATATGATAAATATAATACCCATTGTCTTAGGGGTGTTTAAAATAAGAATTAAACTTTAATACCCACCCCTAGGTATTATTATTTGAGGGATTAAATAGAAAATGAATTTATTTATAAACACATATAAATGAGGATTTAATTGAAGGAATTTTAATCATTAAATAATTGGGATCTTATACATCACATTTGTGTATAAATATTTATGAGCATGTGATGAAAAAGCTCAACACATTATTGGAATATCTTTTTCAAATACCAATAAAATCTATTTATCGAAGAGATAAAGAGTTGAAATACATGTAATTATTCAAAAAGGTTATCACATAAAGCTGATAATTTGAAGAGAAGCCTCAATACAAGATTTATTGATGTTATTGAGAGAGTACATAAGGAAGTTTGATCCAACAATCTTGTAGAGGAAGATCAGAGAATAATCTTAGAGTGGATCTACCTTCAATGTCATTAAAGAACTAGTGGGATGCCAGTATAAAATAACAGATATTTTTGAGATATAGCTAAATTAGTGGGAGTCATTATAATGAACACTAGAGGGATTTGAGATTAAATATCCCACGAAAATATGACACATTGTAATCAATTGTGATCAGGAATTACAGTATTTCTTTATGTTAGGAATTTTGGGAGATTTTATAAAATAGTAATCACCTTGATTCACTGGTGGGAATCCATTTTGAAAATCTAACCAACATGATAAGGTGTAGGTCTTATTACCAAACCATGTAAAAATACAGATAGTATGTGCCTCTTTTTATAGAATTATTCAAGGAGAGTATAATAACTCAAGAACATTGGATGAAGGATTTTAACATCCACAAAGGTTAAATTAAAAAAGTAACAAATTTTAAAAAGGAAAGGGAAAATGATTCACCCCCCCCCCATCAGTGATCTAACACTGATCTGGGATCAACAGTGTGTATTGAAATTCTTGGGAAACCTATTTCTTGTCAATATTTAATATTTTATGAAAGGTTGTGTTTATTACATGATTTATGAAAAACCTTATCACATGACTTGTATTGATTTATTTGATTAAAATTGGTTTATTTTATAAATGTTACTTATGAAACTCTCTGTGGGATCCTACGGTTCTCTTTTACTCACACCCATCACACACCTTTGGGTGTATGTGGTACTTGTTATATCTTATGTGGGTAAGGGAAATGATTTAGTGGGGGGGGAAATAGTTTTTTCATTACTAGGTTTTGAGAGTCTATAGATGATATCATGTCACATAGAGTTTAGTTTTGTAGATTTTAGTACATTGGATTTTTTCAATGTATTGGAACTTTTTTTATTGATGATTGTACCTATTTGTTTTTGAATTGATTTTTTTTCATATGGATATATTCTATTTATTAATCAAACTTATTCAAGTTATTAATGATTAAGTCATTCCTAAAGGCAGTTCGTGATTCCCAAGGGCTTGTAACTAACTCATGGGTATTAGAAACACCCATCAATCCATGTCTGAACCCGTTCAGGTAATGGATTGTTGGGGTAATCTTGATTGGTTCATGAAAAATTTGGGTCAATTGTAAGGATTTATTTTATATAAATCCTTACGCTGACTTGGTTAGTAGGAAATAGGATTGTGGGAACATAAGGGTTGTGTTTTGAGTAAGTTTCCTACCAAATATCATCCTAACGAGCTTTGAGTTTCCACAGGTTATTGGGAATTGCGTCTTTCAGAATTTGAAGTGATTTAATCATAATCCTTATTTTTCTCTTTTTTTGGTATTTGTATTTTTTTCTTGATAATCGAAACTAGAATTCATTCTTGGATCATATATTATAATACCTCTCTATCTTTTGATTTTTATTATCATTCCTCCTAAAAGGCTTCCAGGGATTCCTCCAGATGGTTTTTTCAACAAACCATGATATGGAAACCCTCTAGTTGATCGTAAATTGGTCAAAGTTTTGGGGCACATTTTTTGAACTATAGACCAAGTTGTGGCACCTATCCCTATTCAAGTAAGAACGGAAGAACCTCAAAGGGATGAGAACATGACACTTAGTCAAAAAAAATCTCCTGAATTCATCACCCTTCCAAGGGATGAATGACTATTGAGAGGTAAATGATCAATTTTTAAAAGTCACTAATATTTTTTAATTTCATGAGACTCCTAACTCAGTCAAGGTTACATGCATAATCTTTAAGATACAAGGTCTATGTAAAATGTGGTTGTACTCAATATTCCATGTTTAAGAAGAATGAGGTCTCATATTGGAATGAATTAAATGCCATATTTTAGAAGAAGTTCTACCTACAAGCTATAAAAATGGGAAAATAAATAGATTTTCTAAATATTGAAAAATAAGATTATTCGGTGATGAAGTACACTAATAATTTCACTGATCTCCCCATGATTTATTCTGAGGTGGTTTCTATTGAGAATATTAAGGCTCAGATATTTCAAATGGATATTCAAGCTAATATGTTCTCTCAGGTATTTCTATTGATGCTCACCTCTAATGATGAATTGGTTTATAGGGTCTTAATCATATAGATTCACCAAGTAGATAATATATGATTGACAAGAATTTCTATTTCATCAGCTGGTAGTTCCATAAGTTATTTTAATGGTAAAAGTAAGAAAATTGATTTTTATAAGGGAAAGTGGTTTTTAATCACATAGTTCTCTTCCTTATCCATCATCAGTGGAAAATGGATTGATATGTTTTCAGTGTGCTAAAACATGACACACTAAATGCTATTTCCCCATGCCTAGAAAGGTTTGAAACTCATGTGGGCATCATGGCCAATTGCAGATGTTTTTTTGACCTCTATCTATTCTTATATCTAATATAATATATTTAATTCCTAGAGGACCTATGGTGTAGTCATATTCTTTAAAGACTCTAGGGTTTCATATATAGGCCTCTGAAATTATATAGATTCACAAATTTGAGTGGTTTCCAGTAGAAGTTGATATGGGTCATGCAACTATGAGAGGTACCATTTATGTTTCTTCTTCCTTGGAGACTGCTCTATTTGATATGGGTGCATCTTTCTCATTTTTTCAAATCTAGTGATTGAACATATAAAATATCAATACAAGAAAATTAACCTATACCCAAAGTTTGAAATCAAGGGTATAGCCCCTTCAACCATGGGTATATGCTATACCCATGATTTAATGAACTATGGGATACAGAGGCATAGGTATATACCTATTACCATAGATTCTAAATAACTATTGGTATAGGTTCTATAAATAATGCTATACCTGTAACACCCTGAGATTATAAGAAAAATATTCTTTTTATTAATGTCTTGTGTTGTACGCTACACCAAAAGGAGCTTGCATAACACGCATCATTGACTTTCCTTGCATTACATGCAATCGTGACCTTCCTCGATAGCGTGTGTAGTACGCAATACCAAGTTTCACTAAACAACGATATGCTATTAAAATATTATTAAAACTAGTCGTTATGAATAGTAATAACCACTTTTTGAAATTTTTTAAATTTTATTTTTTAAAATGGACTTCATTTTTGGATTTGGAATATCAAAATTAGCTTAGGGTGAAATTTTGGTACTTTTTGGATAACTTTCATATTCTCATGAATAGTGAAAATTACTAAATATTAATTAAAAAAAAACTTTTTTTAATAGAAATAATTAATAGTGATAAATTATTAATTTGAGTGGTTTTAAAGTATATTTAGAATATATTTTTACAATTTAATACAATGTTGATAATTGGATGTAATTTCACATTTAAACTAGTTATAAACAAGTGTCAATCTTTTGATAGTTATTATCTCTTAAAACACGCTATTTGTTTTGACGACGTGAATTAATTTTTAAATTAGTTAATGTAACTGATATGTTTTGAATTTGATAAAATAGACATCATTTTTGAATTCATAATATCAAATATATCTTAGGCCTAATTTTTGGTATTTTTCTAGAAACTTTCATTTTTTGATGAATAGTGAAACCACTAAGTGGTAGTTAAAAAACTGAATTTTTCATAAAACTAAATTTTACCGCTTCTGTGAGTGGAATTTATAAAATTCAAGAGACACGGTTAATATCAAGGACTAAAATGTGGTTCAATGAGATGAAAATAATTTTTGGTGAATAGTAACTTTTTACTTTTTTTTACCACGGTTAAAAGTAAATAGGGTAATTAAGGGTAACAATGACATTATTATTACCCTAACACATGTCCTAATTCTATTGGATAAGTGTAATTAGACCAAAAAAAATCTTAGGATTAAAATATGACCATTTAAGCCCACTTGGATTAGATTAGGACATTTATTATTAATTTATTTAAAGAAGGGTTAAAATAGTTAAAATCAAAGTTTAATAAGTAAATAATTTTTAATATAGGGTTATACATAAGCTAAATTCGACTATAAATATTCATAGAAAGCTAAGAATATTTCCTACATAATGATATTTTATTTGTAATTTTTAGACATTAAATAATGTAATTTATTTATGACACAACAATGATGCAGTAATTATCTTATTAATGAAATATTGACATAATTGATGTTATAAATACCCAAATAAATGTAATTTGAGATTTTTTATGAATTAAACTAATATTTTAGGTTAATATGACATGTTATTATTGATTTTATTAACTTTTTTAGAACTAATAATTCTGTTATGATTTTTACAAAAATAAATTACCAAATAGTGTCAAAATTGACATAAAATAGTTTTTAAAAAAAATATTATATAATTAATTGTTATTATATTCTTAAAAATCTAAGGTTCGGCCAAATGACTTATATAAAGTTATATATATTAATAATAAACAACTTGGGGTTCTTTTGGATTGATATAGTAAGTTTATTAACCTTATAGTATAAGAAAACAAGAAGACACGGTAAAAGTTAAATTATCTAACTTAAAGTTAAATCTAAATGATAAGGTTAAAATTGATACCTAAACTTGTATAAATTCTATTTGATGAGATTATTTCGACCCATCCTTACCTTAGATTTTAAATAAATCAATTTGGAGCTATTTAAAACCGAATTTGGCTTTATAATAAAATAATATTTTTAGTTATTCCAAAGGTGCCCCTCTCCTCCCTTATAAAAGGGCACCTCCTCCCTCTCCTCCTCACACAAATTTGAGCCTTCAATCTCGGTCAAACCCTGACCATTTGACTTCCCCACCTCCCTAGAATCATCCTAGAGGTTCTGGTCTTCTTAAAAGACCAACCCCGGTTCCCTAAGAGAAGGTTAAGAAGAGGTGTGTCAAAAAGAGGTAATATCCATTACCGATCCTTTCCAAATTCTTTCTTCTTCAATTTCTTCTTCTTTAGTTGTTTCATTATGAAGTAATAACATAATTATCACTCATATACTGATATGTTATTATAAATATGAAACAACCCCATTTCACCTTCTATCCATCCTATAGAAAACAAAATCATCGCGCATGTGTATGTACGGAATACCGTCTCCACGCCGTGGTGTAATCTGTTTTACCACCAACACCTTACATGGATGGGTATTATGGTGTAAAGAATAACTATAAATAGTTATTATAACATCATAATTATTCTGATATATTTTATCATCCACTCCAATTCAATTAAATAATTATGGAAACGATACCATCGCTCGTGCGTACGTACGGACTACCGTCTCCACGACGCGATGAGATTCATTCTTCATGTTAACCATTTAAGAATGATTATAAAGTATATATATAAGAAATAATAATGAAATATATGACATTATAAAGATACTGTATTTATGTATATATATATATGTATGTCATCTACTTAATTCCATTCAACTCAATAAGGAAACGAAAACAGCGTTCATGCGTACGTACGGCCTACCGTCTCCATGAACGGTGTATTTCTTTCCATTTACTGATATATTATATATATGTATATTCTGAATATATATTATATATAAATCATGTTTTAAATTCTGGATTTAGGTAATCATGATCTAAGTAATCATATGAATAATTACAAGTTAAAACACGAACGAAAAATGAGACGATTTTACCCAGAACTCTCTTTAACATGGAATTTACAAAAGAACGGGTAATATAAAGTCATAAGTGAACCATATATGATATCATAACAATGAGTATGATTCTGGAATAAGTCAATGACATTATTTAAATCATTATACAGGTGGTTCGGACACTTACTAATCAAATCAGACCTAAGGTAAGGGAAATATCACAATCTCATTTTTATCCGAGATTGTTTATACTTTGAAAATTTACTGGGGTGTATTTTATCGTCCACATCCATGTTTCCTCAATATGTAATATTATTTCCATCCACCTAAAATTGTTTAAATCCAATTTTACCCTTCGTTGAGATTTTAGTAAATGATATGACAGGAATCTTTTGTCGTTTTTCGTACGAGGTACTTTTTGACTTTTCCGACAAAAGTACGAGAAGAATGTTTTTTTAACTTATACGGCATGAATGTATTTTTAAAAAATTATTTCCAAGAAGCTTACTTTACAAGTTTTCAAGTTTATTTTTAATAAACTTCTTTTAGTTTAAAATTGTATGACATGTTAAGAAAAGAAAATGTTTTTGAAGTAGAAAGGATACTTTCCTCAAGAACGGAGTTCAAGAGTTTTATCAAAATTATTTTCCATATAAGATAATATAGGGTTCTGTTTCTATCCCTATTATTACATTGATTTGATTATGTTGTGATGGAAATATTTTTATGAATTCCTTTATCTTATATGAATTATTTTATGATGTCACGATGTTTAAGATTCCCATTTTTATTACATGTGTTATGCTATGATGTATGGTTTATGATTTTGTGGCACACATAAGAATGGTATCATTATGAGATGGGTGGGACCTATATCTCCCTCCAATGCATTGGATAAAGATTTTATATCTCATGAGATAGACATGGCTGGAACGGTAGATTATACCGGTTCAGTGAAACAGGACTGAAACGAGGAGTGAACTCGGTTCAGAAAGGGACTTTGTCCACTAAGATAGTCTTGGCAATGAGTCTTGACTAATAAGAAATGATTCTATATGATTATGTGTGTATGCCACAAAGTTTCATGTTTTAATTTATGATTATTGGGATTACATTTCACTACTATGATTTATACCATGTTATGAAATTATGATCTCTTTTGCAGGTTAGGATTTCCAAAAGATATGTTCTTATGTATATGATGTGATTGATATTTCTTTTGTTTACCCTTACTGAGCATTTGAGCTCACCCTTTTATGTTTTCTTTTTCCCAGGGTATAAATAAGGGATTTAGGTTTAAAAAAAAGAAGATCTTTATGGGAGATGTTTAAGATCTTTCACCACGATTAGAAGATTATATTCCGAGTTTCCAAAGACACTAAACTATTACGGTCATTGTGTGTGTGCTTTTGTTATGTACTAAGTATTCCACAAAACTAATTTAATGTCTATGTACATTAAGCTTCGGGTCTCTACAGTTGGTATTAGAGGAAAGGTTTAGTCATCCTTTGGAAACTAGGATGCGAGAACTTTAGTGAGATCCCTAGAGATATTTCTAAGGTATGTCTAGGGATGTCCCTAAGGTTAAGTATACGTATAGGTTATAGTCCTAGAATTACGCTAACGATCATATAATTAAACCTAAGATGTTAGATATTTAAGGTACTCCCCCTTTATTATATTGTTTTCCCTAGCATGATTTTTGCCTCTCACGCTATTCTTTTTGGGTTTTAGACGATGGCTGGAACCCGAAGGAACCGTGTTGATCAATGTAATGGACAATGCAATGATTTTCCTCCTGAACAAATAAATGTTATGGTAGATGGAGTGCAAAATATTATTGTTATACTTACACAAGGTATGAATCATTCTGGACTTCCAAATGAGCAGATAAGGGAACAATATTCTATTGAGTCCTTCATGAGGCAACGTCCACCTTCTTTCAGTGGGTCTTCTGATCCACTTGTTGCTGAACAATGGATCAGTACAACTGAAAAGATATTTTCAGTTCATCAATGTTCTGAACATGATAAATTCATCTTAGCAGTATATCGTTTGGAAGGTGAAGCTGATCAATGGTGGAATCTTATCAAGAATACGAGGCAAAGAGGTGAAATTGAGTTCATGGAATGGGACGAGTTCAAGAACTTATTTTTCAATAAGTACTTCCCTTGTATTCTTAGAACAAAGATGGAGAAGGAGCTTCTTGAACTAAAGAAAAAGGATGATGAATCTGTTGGTATATACGAAGCGAATTTTACAAGGCTTTCAAGGTATGCATCTGGATTTATCATCCAACCTGAAAGTAAATTTGATCGATTCTTCAGTGGCTTAAAACCAAGTCTTCGAAGGGAATTAGCTATAAGAGACTTAAGTAGCTATGAAAAAATTTTGTGTTGTGCTATCAAGGTAGAAATGGAATTTGGTGTTACTTATCCATATCATAGTTTTGACAAGAAACGAAAGATGGAGTTCAAGGAGAACTCTCAGAATAATGGTGAAAAGAAGATGAATGTTTCCTTATGATCAAAGTGTGGAAAGAAGAATGGTGGAGATTGTCTTAAAGGGACAAGTAAATGTTTCAAATGTGGAAAGGAAGGTCATCGGGCATTTGAATGCCGCAATGATGGGAAGAAGATGTCTAATGATGCAAACAAAATAAGGGATACACAGAATGATCCTACTACACTTCAATGTTTCAAGTGCAAGGAGATAGGACATTCTGCCAATAAATGCCCTAATCCAAGGGTTAGTGATGATCGACATTAGCAACCACTTAAGGCAAAGTACAAAGGGAAGTCACATGCGATCACCATTGGCGATGTTGAATATGACAACGATGTGGTGGAATGATTAAGTGTTTATGTAATGGGATTCCAAAATAATGTTGAGTATTGGAATATTTATATATTGGTCTATTGTGGTCTTCAATAATTTTATGGTATCGGTAACCATGGAAAGTGATTGAGATATTTTTGGAAAAAAGATGATTTGTGCATAATGAAGGGAAAACGAGAAAATGACATATTTGACAGTATTCATGAGCTCATGATTGATATAAGGACTAAGTGATATCATGGTTTGAGTATATAGAATTTTGAGGATTTTGGTATGTGGAAAGTGTTAACTTTTAACTGCATTCATGTTTTCACTAAGGTTCAATGGGTATTCAAGAGAACACATGATTAAGGGCTTTGAATGTTTGGAATGTGACCAACAGGACATATCTTATGATATATGGGGATCAACGATGGTATTAAATCTTTGGTAATAATTTTCACTATATTATGAGAGTGGACTGCAGTATTATGGATAAGCCTAAATATTGGAATGGACTATGTTGGACAAAGTTAGTATTGTTTAAGGATAAAAGTTTTTTCGATATTATTGATGGGATGTTATAGTAATATCGTTTTATAAAAAGGACAACCTGCAGGACAGGCGACAACCCATCGCGTTGGACAAGGCCATGGAAATCGAACCCACAACCGAAGTGAAACTGGCCTTTATCGCCTACCACTGGCCTACAGGAAGTCCCTGTTTAGTAGAAACTAGTTTTATTATATTAAGTAGTATGATATATGAAGTATAAGTCCATTTTAGGAACCATATATGATTAATCTCACTATAGATGGACTTATGTATTTTTTGATAAATTTTCTAACCTTTTGTTTGAGACAGATGGAATGAACCATCATTCTATCACATGATCTGCTATCACATCACGAATGAAAAATTCAACTTCATTTATTTAAGAGATGAAGTGGAAATTGTCCAAAGAACGACCAACGGTGAGACTATACCAAAATCACGAAAGTATTTCTTCTAATTCCAATTTCATCAAATTTAGGTAAACGATCTTGAAAACCAAAAATGTTGTCCTAGTACTCTTATATCTGATGAATCATATGGTACCTTAGATCGTCACAAATTTATGGCTTTGTGATTGTTGGCTTTTCCATATCCATGTTCTCTACCACTCTCCATCAGAACATGGTGGTTAGATTTCTCTTCCATATCCATATTTTCACCTATGTGGAAACCCAGTGATTAGTTTATTTGGGTAACCATTACGTTTCATACTTTTGTTTTTAAAGATTGGTTTTGGTATTCATTTTTACGATGTGGGTTTCTATCAAAGAAACTTTCGAATAGTAAACCATTTATAACCCCGACGAATTTTGAGGGCGAAATTCATTTTAAGGGGGGTAGAATGTAACACCCCGAGATTTTATGAAAAATATTCTTTTCATTAATGTCTTGTGTTGTATGCTACATGAAAAGGAGCTTGCACAACACGCATCCTTGACTTGCCTTGAATTACACGCAATCACGACCTTCCTCGATAGCGTGTGTAGTACGCAATAACGAGTTTCACTAAACAACGATATGCTATTAAAAAATTATTAAAACTAGCCATTATGAATAGTAATAACCACTTTTTAAAATTTTTTAAATTTTATTTTTCAAAATGGACTTCATTTTTGGATTCGGAATATTGAAATTAGCTTAGAGTAAAATTTTGGTACTTTTCAGATAACTTTCATATTCTGATGAATAGTGAAAATTACTAAATTTTAATTAAAAACAACTTTTTTTAATAGAAATAATTAATAGTGATAAATTATTAATTTGAGTGGTTTTAAAGTATATTTAGAATATATTTTTACAATTTAATACAATTTTGGTCATTGGATGTAATTTCACATTTAAACCAGTTATAAACAAGTGTCAATCTTTTGATAGTTATTATCTCTTAAAAACATGCTATTTGTTTTGACGACGGGAATTAATTTTTAAATTAGTTAATGTAACTGATATTTTTTGAATTTGATAAAATAGACATCATTTTTGAATTTATAATATCAAATATAGCTTAGGCCTAATTTTTGGTATTTTTTTGGAAACTTTCATTTTTTGGTGAATAGTGAAACCACTAAGTGGTAGTTAAAAAACTGAATTTTTCATAAAACTTGATTTTACCGCTTCTGTGAGTGGAATTTCGAAAATCCAAGAGACACGGTTAATATTAAGGACTAAAATGTGGTTCAATGAGATTAAAATAATTTTTGGTGAATAGTAACTTTTTACTTTTTTTTACCACGGTTAAAAGTAAATAGGGTAATTAAGGGTAACAATGATATTATTATTACCCTAACACATGTTGTAATTCTATTGGATAAGTATAATTCGACCAAAAACAGCCTTAGGAATAAAATATGACCATTTAAGCCCACTTGGATTAGATTAGGACATTTATTATTAATTTATTTAAAGAAGGGTTAAAATGGTTAAAATCAAAGTTTAATAAGTAAATCATTTTTAATATAGGGTTATACATAAGATAAATTAGAATATAAATAGTAATTAGAAAGATAAAAAGATATCCTACATAATTATATTTTATTTGTAATTTTTAGATATTAAATAATTTAATTTATTTATGACACAACAATGATGAAGTAATTATCTTATTAATTAAATATTGACATAATTGATGTTATAAATACCCAAATAAATGTAATTTGAGAATTTTTATGAATTAGACTAATTTTCTAGGTTAATATTACATGTTAGTATTGATTTTATTAACTTTTTGCGAACTAATCATTCTATTATAATTTTTACAAAAATCAATTACCAAATAGTGTCAAAATTGACATAAAATAGTTTTTAAAACAAATATTATATTATTAATTGTTATTATATTCCTAAAAATATAAGGTTCGGCCAAATGACGTAGATAAGGTTATATATATTAATAATAAACAACTTGGGGTTCGTTTTTCTTGATATAGTAAGTTTATTAACCTTATAGTATAAGAAAACAAGAAGACACGGTAAAAGTTAAATTATCTAACATAAAGTTAAATCTAAATGATAATGTTAAAATTGATACCTAAACTTGTCTAAATTCTATTGTATGAGAGGATTTCGACCCATACCTACCTTAGCTTCGAAATAAATCAATTTGGAGCTATTTAAAACCGAATTTGGCTTTATAATAAAATAATATTTTTAGTTATTCCAAAGGTGCCCCTCTCCTCCCTTATAAAAGGGCACCTCCTCCCTCTCCTCCTCACACAAATTTGAGCCTTCAAGCTCGGCCAAACCCTGCCCATTTCACTTACCCACTTCCCTAGAATCATCTTATAGGTTCTGGTCTTCTTAAAAGACCAACCCTAGTGCCCTAAAAGAAGTTTAAAAAGAGGCGCGTCAAAAAGAGGTAATATCCATTACCAATCCTTTCCAAATTCTTTCTTCTTCAATTTCTTCTTCTTTAGTTGTTTCATTATGAAGTAATAACATCAGTATCACTCATATATTGATATGTTATTATAAATATGAAACAACCCCATTTCACCTTCTATCCATCCTACAGAAAACAAAATCACTGCGCGTGCGTACGTACGGAATACTGTCTCCACGCCGTGGTGTAATCTGTTTTTCCACCAACACCTTACATGGATGGGTATTATGGTGTAAAGAATAAATATAAATAGTTATTATAACATCATAATTATTCTGATATATTGTATCATCCACTCCAATTCAATTCAATAATTATGGAAACAATATCATCGCTCATGCGTACGTACGGACTACCGTCTCCACGACGCGATGAGATTCATTCTCCATGTTAACCATTTAAGAATGATTATAAAGTATATATATAAGCAATAATAATGAAATATATGACATTATAAAGCTACTGGATTTATGTATATATATATATATATATTTATGTCATCTACTTAATTCCATTCAACTCAATAAGAAAACGAAAACAGCGTTCATGCGTACGTACGACCTACCGTCTCCCTGAACGGTGTATTTCATTCCATTTACTGATCTATTATATATATGTATATTCTGAATATATATTATATATAAATCATGTTTTACATTCTGGATTTAAGTAATCATGATCTAAGTAATCATATGAATAATTACAAGTTAAAACACGAACGACAAATGAGACGATTTTACCCAAAACTCTCTTTAACATGGAATTTACAAAAGAACTGGTAATATAAAGTCATAAGTGAACCATATATGATATCATAACAATGATTATGATTCTGGAATAATTCAATGACATTATTTAAATCATTATACAGGAGGTTCAGACACTTACGAAGCAAATCGGACCTAAGGTAAGGGAAATATCACAATCTCATTTTTATCCGATATTGTTTATACTTTGAAAATTTACTGGGGTGTATTTTATCATCCACATCCATGTTTCCTCAATATGTAATATTATTTCCATCCACCTAAAATTGTTTAAATCCAATTTTACCCTTCGGTGAGTTTTTAGTAAAAGATATGAAAGGAATCTTTTGTCGTTTTTTGTACGAGGTACTTTTTGACTTTTCCGACAAAAGTACGAGAAGAATGTTTTTTTTAAATTATACGGCATGAATGTATTTTTAAAACATTATTTCCAAGAAGATTACTTTACAAGTTTTCAAGTTTATTTTTAATAAACTTCTTTTACATTAAAATTGTATGACATGTTAAGAAAATAAAATGTTGTTGAAGTAGAAAGGATATTTTCCTCAAGAATGGAGTTCAAGAGTTTTATCAAAATTATTTTCCATCTAAGATAATATAGGGTTATGTTTCTATCTCTATTATTACATTGATTTGATTATGTTTTGATGGAAATATTTTTATGAATTCCTTTATCTTATATGAATTATTTTATGATGTCACGATGTTTAAGATTCCCATTTTTATTACATGGGTTATGCTATGATGTATGGTTTATGATTTTGTGGCACACATAAGAATGGTATCATTATGAGATGGGTGGGACCTATATCTCCCTCCAATGTATTGGGTAAAGATTTTATATCTCTTGAGATATACATGGCTGGAACGGTAGGTTATACCGATTCAATAAAACAGGACTGAAACGAGGAGTGAACTCGGTTCAGAAAGGGACTTTGTCCACTAAGATAGTCTTGGTAATGAGTCTTGACTAATAAGAAATAATTATAGATGATTATGTGTGTATACCACAAAGTTTCATGTTTTATGTTATGATTATTGGGATTACATTTCACTACTATGATTTATCCCATGTTATGAAATTATGATCTCTTTTGCAGGTTAAGATTTCCAAAAGATATGTTCTTATGAATATGATGTGATTGATATTTCTTTTGTTTACCCTTACTGAGCATTTGAGCTCACCCTTTTATGTTTTCTTTTCCCTAGGGTATAAAGAAAGGATTTAGGTTTTAAAAAAAATAAGTTCTTTATGGGAGATGTTGAAGATCTTTCACCACGATTAGAAGATTATATTACGAGTTTCCAAAGACACTAAACTATTACGGTCCTTGTGTGTGTGTGTTTGTTATGTACTAAGTATTCCTCAAAATTAATGTAATGTCTATGTACGTTAAGCTTCGGGTCTCTACAGTACCCACAGTTTAAACAAAACCATGCTTACACATCTTTACCCGTAGTTTGGAGAACCATGGTTATAATTGTATAACTTAAAACACCATAGAAAATATACCCACGGTTCTCCAAACCGTGGGTATAGGTCCTATTCCATCTTCACAGCCCCTCCACCCACCTTCATATCCCCACCTATAGCCTCATTACAGAACCCTCCAACCCCTTCACATCCCCTTCATAGCCCCCCTACAGTCCCTTCAAAGACCCTTCTATCCCCCTTCACAACCCCCTTTACAGTCCCCTTTCACAGCCCCCTGCATCCCCCCCATCCATCGCCCCTATAGCCCCTTCACAACCCTCTTCACATCCCATTTCACAACCCCCTTTACAACCCCTTGGATAGGGAGATCGTAATATATAGAATTTTAACTGGACATGAGATACCATGAGCTTTCCAGGGGGCTTGGTTCCTGATATTTATTAAAATAGGCTAGTTCTTACCCCTCATTTATCCATACTATTATTAATCCCTCTAAGAGGAAATTCTTTGAGGATATTAATATAGATGACTCCTTTTATTTTCATAGGAACAACTTTGGGTACCTTTACTATAAAGGCTTATAGGAAGGTGACAATGTTACAATAGGCCAGTGACAGGTGGGGAGGAGTTCTTTGGTGAAAAAAAATCCCAACAAAACTTAACGTTCTATTATGGAGGATTCATAATCATGCTCTTCCCACTGACTTGTCAATCCAACATATTGGGATTCACTTGGCTTCCAAATTCTTTTGATACAAGTCTTAGAATGAAGAATCTATTTTACAAATTTTCTTTCAAAGTGAATGATAATGAAATGTGTGGAGAGTTATGGGGGGCTACTTTGGTTGTAACCCATTTGTTATGTCCATTAATGAGTTCCTTCAGCATTGGTTCGATGGTACAAATAATAATAAACAAGAGGCTATGGATCATTCACTCATGCTTGATATGGGTTGCTGGAGTACCTAGGAAGCAAGGAACTAATACCAGCATAATCTCTATCCCATGATAATGACAGTAGTGGTTAGAACTATGTATTTGGTGATGTAGTTGGTTAGTATTCAGAACAAGTGGGATAAATCTCAATATCATAGGAATTTAATGTCTACTAAGCACTCCACCAGTATCTTCAGACCTCAGGTGGTGAGTCATTGGGTGAGTTGGACTCTTCCTTCCCTTAAACTAAATATTGACGGTTCATGCAAACAAGGTAATATACGGATATTGGTATTGTTCATGACAACATAGGATCGATTATTCTTGATTTTAGTCATTTTTATGGGGATTTTAATTATCTCAGGGAAGAGGGAAAGGCCATTTTTACCAGTCCTCAAATTTGTTATTATAAACAAATTTCATTGGAGGATATTGAGATGTATTTAGGGATTATATTAATCCCTCTAAAAGGATTATGTTCTACACCATGGGAAATTACACAACTAAAATGAAAAATTCATTTCGCACCCCAAATATTGATCTATTACGTAAATTATGTGAAGGAAACCAAGTAGCTTATTTTTTATCTTCAAAGGATTCTCAAGAGGCTCCATTCAAGGAGTTAGATAGTTGTGGTTCTCTCCTCTCTAGGACTGTTGAGTTTTTTATTGGTGATTCGTTGGGCCTATATTAAAATATACCCCATGAGGTTTTTTTATCTCTCCTATGTCTAAAATAAAAATAGTTTGTTTTTACTGTGTTATATTAATGGAGACTGGGTATTTCCAAATTGAATTTTGTAGTGTTTTGGGATTTTACCCTAGTTAACTATATTTCAAAATTGTAATGGATTTGAAAATAGTTTCAAAAAGGGAATTTTTTTACTTATTATGATATAATGAAAAGTGTTTTGGTTATAAAACAATTGGTATTTGTTTTAAAATCTGTTTTGGATAGTTTTAAAAATATCTAATTCATATAAGGTCCTAAGCATTGAATTGTGAAATGATTTCTATTTGGTTTTAGATGAAAGGAGATCAATTATAATGGTTCCATGGTATTCAAAATGTGTATATTATAAAACCATAATTTTCTTAGTAATTATTTTATTTTCCCTTTTTAAGGGACAACATGGTGTCATTTTAGGGAAATTTCCACATAAGGGTCTATGTCTCATGTTGTTTTATGTGACCCCCCTCCACCATAATGATCTATTTTAAAATTAGATAGTTATTGAATGTATTTTTTGGAGGTATTTTTTATTTTTATCCCCATTAAATTTTTTTGGGTTTAGTTGTTTATACCATAAATTTGGTTGGTGATTTGATCATTCAAGGTCAGTTTTCTATTGGAATCTCTCATGAGCATTAGTTTGGGAATCACCACTTAGGAACATTTTCTCTATGAAATATTAATAAAAACAATTGTAGAAAATATAAAAAAAAATTACGAATGACCTAACCATATGTCGGAAATCCACGCCGAAGGAAAATAAAATAAACAGAAGCAATGCAGTATAAAAGACAACCAAAATTAAACACACTAGTAATACCTCAACTATCCCAATCTCCATCTTATACAAAGAAAAATGTGTAGCTGCCTCCACTACCATTCTAGCCCCCTTTGTCCCTCTATCTGTATAAAGTGGTAAGAGGCCTATGTTTCTGATGAGAAAATGAAAATAAAATAAAAACTAAACTATAACAAACATATATCCTGTGATTGAACAAGTCACCACCCAACATATAAGAACCACAGTTCCCCATGGTTCTAATAAAGTTCATTTAAGAAAGGGGGTAACATATCCAAGTTTCTATATGATATTGTCAAATAGTATATTCCTATTAATTAACAATTAATCTTCCTATTAATGGTATACAATTAGTTTGGATCAAGTTTTATCTTAGTTCGGTTCTGTTCAATACATGTTTATTTGGGACATTTTATTAGATTAATTTTATCATATTTTTATTTATATTATATGGGACAATTTTATTCATTTGGGTTCTAATCAACTCAATTTGATTACACTGAGGTCCAAAATAATCTACAAAAAAACCAAAAATTCAAAACCCCCCAAACCCCTAAATTAAATAAAAAAAAGAATTTAAACCGAACAAAATATACCTGAAACCCAAGAAGAACCCACTACCCATGACAGAATTAGATTGAACCGGCCTCAATGGGACCCGAGAGCCCTAAACATCAAGAATCAACCAAAATAAAAACCCACACAATGTTCTCTATATAAAACAATAAAAATTATTCACATTATACTAATAGACTTGTTCTATATGAAAGCTATAAATGTATCCTACGGGAAAATAGTATACTGGATCCATGCTAAAGTAAATAAACATTCAATAAAAGTATTTCATATTGAACATGCTCACTATGAACTATTATAACACCATGCTAGTATGATAATAATAACCATGATGTGTAAACATGAAAAATATATTAAACAATCCATAAATAAAATATAAAAATACTATAATCAAAGATGATAATCTCAATCCAAATGGAGAATGGGTATTCCATTTTAGATCCTTAAGACATACTAGGTGGATATCATATGAAGTTATAGTAATGTTATGAACTAAAATATAACACAATTTATATACGACACAAATGAGGTAAAAACTACAGACTAGTTTTCATGTTTGGAATAAAATATCGAAACATTTCCAAAAATAAGAAGTAAAAGGTTATAATTTATTATTTATCAAAAATAGTTTGGTCCTAAATGATAATCTAGACTAATATATTTTAAATCACCACTTCATTAATTTAATACATCATATTTTAGGATAAATTTATCTTCTATAGAACAGATAAGTAAATTATATTTTATTTTATAAGTTCCCATGACTTGAAATAATGTTTGGAAACCAACTTCATTAATCACTATTTTAATAAAGTGTTATAACTCATATTTTAGAAAACTTTAGTTTAGAAGATAAAAAATAAAGGATAAAGAAGGAAAAGGGGTGAGTTAATTTACAAACACATTTTAATAAAACATCTAAATGAAGGATGTAAGATAATTAGGAATGTTTTTCAAAGAGATCCAATTACAAAATATGTTTTTTAAATAAAACATCACTCACTTTAAACCATATGAAAACCATTTTAATAATCAAAAACCAAAACATAAGGTTAAAACCTAAACCATTAGTTTTTTAGCCCTATTTATATCCTCTCACATAATCAATCCAACCACTGCATTGCCACCAAATCACACTCTTAACCTGAAGTTATGGTTAGTTCATTGAATTATAGTTTGTTCTTGTTTAAATGAGAAAATTTCATTCCCTTGTGACAATAATGAATTATTCCCATGTGATCAATTATATGTTAATTAAAATATTTATAATGCATTTTTTTATTTTAAAAATGAATATATATTCTAAAATAATCTATTTTAATAAATATGAACACTTTCATATAATGAATATTGGAGATAACATATCCAATTCTTTGAAACACATCACCTAAGAGAAGTTTTAAGATTAACTATTTCATAATATCATGCATTTTATCGAATCCATTTAATTCATAGAAGGATTACCCTAATAAATTGAGAACAAATAAGTATATATTTAAAAGAATAAATCATCTACATGTGGTCAATTAGATTAGAAAATATATGAAAAATATTCTACATTTTCATTTCCTTAAAATACAATTCATGCAATTTTTTTATAAATACTTTAAAATTTATATCCTATTTATTTTAACCCCAAAAAATCCATGAATAGACCTAGGAAAAATCCATTTTTAGAAAATAAATTTCCATTTTTTATCTAAATTTCTATAACATTCATTTTCTTAAGCTATTATCCTCAAAAAATCCCATAATCATAATTCTATCTCTTTATTTTCACCTAAACAATTTTGCAGAACCATTTTAAATATTATGTCAAATTAAATGAGACCAAATTTCTATAATAAAATTATCCCCTAAAAACTGCATATTATTTCTAAAACATTCTGTTTAAATACAATTTATAGAAAACTAAATTATAATATATTCATATTCCAGACTTATGAAATTTCATAAGTTTCTCATTTAAATCACTATTTCTATAAATATTTTCATAATAAATCCTATAATATCACCCAAAAAATCATTGTAAACTAAAAATCTCCTTCAAATCATGTTAATTATGTCTCACACAATAATCTATTTTATAGAACAACAAATATATTATTAATTACTGAATATGAATATCAATCACTATTGAGGTTTTTTAACTATCAACTTCACCCTTCAACATATATATAATATCATACGCATACCATTATCAAGATAAATGAATAGTATGAAACAATCACATACCTCATCCTAGTGAGTCATAATATTTCCTATGAATTTTTCTTCAAAAATTTCAAGATCACATACCAAGACCACAGGTGAGATTTAACCATCTAAAAAACCTTCAAGAATCAACTAAAAATTAGCAAACCAAATTCTATAACTAAATAATCTCAATTGTATAATAACTACAACCAAGTAATAACTAATACCTAAGATAAACCAATGCAATAAATTTCTTAAAAATTAACCCAAAATTCTATAATCTAATGTATTAAATAACTATAATAGTGTATCCCTAAATTTCACCCTAAAATCTCAAAAACCCTGGAACACAACATACCTTGGGAACCTTCCATGAAAATAGATAAAAATGGTTTGCATGATACATAAAACATCATCCTTTATACAATAGAATATATATACCCTTGATCCGAGATGAAATCCTCCATGATCAGGTGGTATTCACCTAAAAAATTTAATTCATTAAATAGGATTAAAACAAATGAAAAAAATTAATAGGTTATGATAATAGGAATACCTTTTGAGGCCATGAGGTGGAGGCTGGGAGGCAGGGGCCAAGAGGAGGAGGAGGTGGCTATGTAAGTGGAGGTGAACATGGAGGCATTGGTAGATGCAGATACAGACGTGGAGGTTGAGGCAAGAAAGTGGAGGGAGGGAGGTATGGGCCAGGAGGTCGATACTGAGGTAGGAGGTCAAGGTCGGGGATGGGTGGATAATGGAGAGAGGCATGGTTTGAGGGAGGTTTTGGGGATTAAATGAAAAATTGGGTGGGGGATCCTGATAAAAGTAGAGGTTTGAGTATATAATTTTTGAGGTAAAAGGGTTTTTTGGTCGAAATGTGGCATTGAGGGTGGTATTTATACTTAATGAGAGGTGTGGTTAAGTCATTAAATAACAAAAAAAATTATATTTAAAGCCAATAATTTTAAAGTGGAATTAAATTCAACAACTTTTTCTTGATATTAATATTTTATAGGATTTATATGTTAAATAAACACCTATAAAACATTTAAATGTTTTATTTTTTTAGTTATTTTAATCATTTACCCCTTTTTACTTTAACATGTTTCATTTTTTACCTATACCATGGTAAATAATTTTTTTCACATGGTAAATTTTTTATAACTAAAAATTAAATTAAACATAAAATATAATTTTAAACTTGCTATTCTAAAAATGTAATCCATTTTACATAGTTCAATACATATACTTTGAAAAAATTATATTTCAAACTAATCCCACACACAAAATGAAAAATCATTTTTTTAAAGTGAAACATTCAAAAGATTGTAATGTATTTATATCTAATTTCAATGTGAAATTGATTCCAATGACCTAAATTGTTGTTATTTATTTATAATTGACTAATTATATCTTAAAAACTATTTAGACAATATTTTATCAATATAAATAAATTATATAAAATGAATTTGTTAATTAAACATCACTATTCTCCAATATTCATCAAAAAATAAAACATATTTAAAAAATACCAAAAACTAATCCAAAGTAAATGTTGATAATCTTCATTCAAAGAATAATTTTATTTTTTCAAATATATTTATAAATGTTTCAAAAACTAGATTTAAATCAGGTGAGCCATCAAAAGGTGGCAAATGTGCCATTTTAGAAAAATACATCTTTTATCCTTAAAATTGAATTTGTTCTTATATCAAGTATATAAATCATGTAAGATGAATTTAAAACATTATATTGAATATATTATACATATATTACATTCACATAATCCAAAAAGGTTATTTTTAAATGTATTTTTATAAAAAATCGATGATATTTAAATAGTTTTTCAGAAAAAAAATACACTTTTATTTTAAAAAGGGTTTTACATTCAATGATAATTAATTGGACACAAATTAATTAGCTATATATATATATATATATTTAAACCATATTTTCATAATTAAGTTCATAGTACTCATTTCCCACCATTCTAACAGCTAGTTTAATGTAAATATTTAAATAATAATATTTATTTTATCATTTAATATTGGTGTGCCATATATTATACGCTATCGAAGAGAGTATTTACATTTTAAAAATCAGGATGTTACATTATCTCCCTTTGGTAAATTTAATCCTCATTATTTTTAATTAGGTATTGAAAACTAGGGGTTTTCATTTTTAAACTACCTTTATTGAAATCCCACATTAAAAAATTATTAATAAAACTTACACTTTAAAAGAATTAAATGGACGTAAAATGGTCATCTAATATATCACATACTAGGGTTCCATATTGGAAGAAATTAACATGGAAGAAAAATATAACCATTTTTTTAATGGAGAGTGATAGAAAACATGGTCAGTATAATGTTAACAATCATAAAACCTTAAATATGTAATTAGTTAAAATTTCATTGATTCAATAGTAAGAAAAGTAATCATATTACATTTTTGTGTCAGTATGATTTTCATTCATTTGATGAATTATTTTACTACCTAGACTAATAAAATAATGAAGAATAATTACATGACATGTAGAGTTTAATCTGTTAATCAAATTCCACCACCAAGACTTTTTTCTCCAAATGATGAGTATTTACGATTAATTTTTCATGCCTAATGCACTACAAACAACTTATATAGAATCAAATAATAAAAAAATATTAGTTATATATTTATCATGTCTTCAAAAAATAAATAAAACCAAAATGGTTAGTATAATATAAGATAATTCTCCATAAATAATCTACCATTTTATGTTGAAAAACTACTTTTAATCTTCAAAATTCAATAGTAATACCAAAAGTTCAATATAGACCAATTGAAAAATAATTTTCCTTAAAATTCCTCAAAATAATCTAGACTAAGATTAAAACCCAAAAATTAGAGGGATTTGATAACATAATTTTCCAACATTAATTTTAACATTTATCTCCAAATGACACAATCCCTCTCAATGGATCAGACCAAAAAGTAATTAACCTAATCACATTTTCTCCAAGATAGGTTATTCATTTCCAAAAATAATTTTAATCACCATAAGTCCACAATAAAATCATATATTCTTTACTTAAAATTATATCACATAGTATTATATTCAACCTGATCATATAGGTTTCCAAAAATAGTGAACATCTTCCAAAATAAAGTTAATAAATTAATAACCAAACCATTTTCCAATCTTATGGTTATCTATTTGATAAAAGATATTTCCCCAAAATATCATTAATCTTAATCCATAAAATCATTTTAAAAATAAAAATTCATACTAATAGGGACTTCATGTAGGCTAGTGGTAGGAGATGCAGCCTTATCACCCTTCAATTATGGTTTCGGAACTTGCGGCCTTGCCAGACACGATGGGTTTTCGCCCTTCAAATAGGTGTCCTTTTTTAAAAACTATATAATGCATATAAAACTCTAAAAATATGATAAAATCCTTAAAAATAACTATAACATGTCTTAAACTCAATGTTTATCTCATAACTGTAATTTTTATTCTCAAAAATTAATAACCCATAATTACCTCAAAAACAAATTTCTCTAAAAACACCATTAGTCACCACAAAATTTCATAAAATAAATCCTCAAAAGGGGTTTATGAGACATTAGACTTATGAGAAACCATAAAATTATAAACTCATTATGAAATCCCTAACTCTTAAGAAAACATCATAATCTCTAATGTTTTTCAAACCCTTCTCTGATACCAACTATAAGAACATGACCTTAAATATGACTTATTATAGTAAATTTTTACAATAATTTATTTTCTTTCATTCCCAAATATCTTTAATATCTATAGTTTTATAGAATTAGTAATAACTATTAAATAGTAGATCCATATGTTACAAGTGGATACTTATACTCATTATCCATTTTTTCACCAAAAGGTGTACCCTTTAAAAATAAAACATAACTTTTTTCAAGATCTATATTCAATAATTTCATCACAAAATATTATTTGTCCTTAAAAATCTTTAATCCCTAAGAAATTTTTTTAAAAACATGGGATGAGCACAAAAACCTTAGTATGGGACATAAATAAAGAGAATTGTTAGTCTAGTGAAAACATGAAAACCATTTAAAACCCTTTTCTTAAAATCTCATTAGCTTGTATATAAAAATCATACTGGTTCCTTGGGAAATAATTACCCTATAACTATTACATTCACACTTACAATTGGAATAACCATATGTCTGACTTCCACCTTCAGATTACCCAATGCATTAGAGATTTATAATGGGGCACACCATTCGTATAAGTTATATTTGGAACACCCATCTTTCATGAGCTACAATGGGAATCAACCCTTCGTATAGGCTATATCGGGAACACCCATGAGGTATAATAGGGATCAAACCATTTTTTATAATTTCCAAGGATTAAGTCATTAATAAAACCCTTGAAAACTCTTTTAAACCCATAAGCAAAACACTTTCAGATGTCAACATACCCTTTTCTTGTAAAAATCATTTTAAAATATAAAAACAAGGCACATAATAGTGAAAATAGTTTCCTCTAAATGATTTATTATAACTTATAAATAAAAATTAAAGTAATAAATATTTATGAAAAGTGGTATAAATCGCTCAAGCTGTATAAGTTAAAAAAGCATTCCATGTCGTTGAAGTAATAAAATCATTTTTAAAACCCAATTAAAACAAAATATTATTCAATAAATGTGTCCCATACCACATTGAAACGTTCTAAACAAATTAACATTTTAAAAAAATCATGTCCATATAAATAAATCCATATGACCATTTTGAAAACATGTATATTATTGAGAAATATTTAGAAGAATAGATCTTTAAAACATTTAAAATAATGTTTTAGTTATAGAGTCCCTTAAAAAGATCATGTTGTTAACTAAATAGAACAATTATGTGTATTCACCAAAAAAAGTAGAAATAAAATATAATATAACCAAAACTAATTTCTCAAAAAATATTATCACTACATAATGAAGAAGTATAAGTTTAATCCAATGAATGGAAATTGTGTAAAAAAATAACTTACCTCATGTTCGATTTCCATAAAAAGTGTTAAAGCCTCCTGTATAATGGTTTAAAAAATGTTATTAACTCATTACAGAACTAAATTCATATTTATAGTACCTTATATGACGATTTTATATCATTTTATGACTTTTTCATTAATAATATTTCATTATTTTCATATTTTTAGGTTCATTTGTTTTATAGATTCGTGATCGATTCATTTGTTTAAAATTATGGATGTTATTGTAAAAATTAGATTAAATATACATAAGTGGAATGAAATAGTATTAATTTACTTCTATAAGTATAAATATTCCCATATATCATTTTTATTTCTTACATGAGAATGATTCATTAGGTGAAATGTCAATGATAAACATTTAGTTTATTTTGGTCAATTTTCTGAACACCATTAACTAGATTCATTTTGTTTAGTATTATGATTAAATATTTTTTAAATAATATTAAATAGGTTATAATAAAAATATTAAAATATTATTTAACCATAAATTTTTTTAAGGCTATATGTGAAGGAAGTAATGAAAAAACAACCAAACATTATTCATAGAGGCAATTATGTGACATAACATGGACAATAATTACATTTCTTTGAATAAAAGGAGATGAGAAATGAAATTGGAATGATATATTTCATTATAAAAAACACTGAATTATATACATTATTCTGTAGTTATCATCCATTAATGAATGAAGGAGGTGATAAGAATGTATAAAAAGAAAAAAAAATTAAGAAAGGTACTTTGGGAAAATTACCTCTTAAATATGAAATTCATTATAGACCCTTGAGGACCTTGGATTTCATATTTTGGTAAGATCATAATCACTTAGACATTTTTATAGTGAGTATGGGAGTATTGGTAAGAGATATTTGGAGCTATATTTAATTTAGGGTTGAAATGGGGTGGTATTTATACTTGAGGAGAGGTGGGTTTAAGTGATTAAATAAGGAATATTTTATATTTAAAGTCAACAATTTAGCGGTGGCATTAAATTCAAAATATTTGGATATATATTAATATTATGTAGGTTTTATAGGGTTGATAAACAAGCCAAAAAACCTTTAAATGTTCTATTTTTAGGTTTTTTAATCTTTTACCACTTTTAACTTAATCTTGTTTCATTTTTTACCTCTATTGGGGTAAATAACATAATCTAAAATTGTATATGTTTTATACATAAAAATAGAATTAACCATAAAACCTAATTTGAAACTTTTTATGCAAAAATGGAATCCATTTTTCCAATTTCAATTAACATAATTGGAAAAATTATATTTAAAATTAATCCATTAGTCAAAATGAAAAAATGGGTTCTTAAATTGAAATATTCAGAATCATGAAATGTTTTTATATCTGATTTCAGTGTAAAATATATTACAATGACATGAATTAGAATTATTGACATATAATTGAACTAGTTTTTCTTTAAAACAAATTTAAAAACATAATTTATCTATATAAATAAATTATATAAAAATAAAATTTTCAAATAAAATTCACTATTTTTCATTATTCATCAAAAAATAATACTTATCAGCAAAATACTAAAAAAATAAACCAAAGTAAATTTTGATACTCTAATTTAAAAGAATAAGTTTTTTTGGTCAAATATAATTTAAAAAAGTGTCAAAAAATATATTTAAATTGGGTGCTCCATCAAAAGGCGACAAATATGACTTTTTAGACAAATACCTCTTTTATCTGTAAAATTGAATTTGTTATTATATCATGTCTATAAATCACATAATATTAATTTTAAAAATTATATTTAATATATTATAGATATATTAAATTCATATAATCTAACAAGGGTTATTTTAATATTTATTAGTATAAAACACAATTGTTCATATTCAAATAGTTTTTTTGAAAAACATTTCCTTTTATTTTAAAAATAGTTTTACATTCATTTATAATTAATTGGTCTCTAAATAAATAACTATATATACATGTTTAAGCCATATTTTCTTAATTCGGTTAATACTATTCATTCCCACCATGCAAAAATATAGTTTAATGGTAACCTTTAAATAATAGTATTTTTTTTGTTTAAGTTTGATGTGGTGTATCCTGTACCCTATCGAATATAGTTTTTAGTTTTTAAAAACTAAGGATGTTACATTTACTACTTCAGAAACTGATTATTGTTCAATTTTTGAATTTTTCTTTGCCTAATTTTATAATATCTACCTTCTTCAAGTCAGAATCATAGATTTTTTATTTCTAAGTATATTTTCAAATTTAACCTTAATCTATAAACTAGTAAATTTCAAAGTTTATTTTCAAAATTTACTTTACTCATAACATTATTCTTCTAAATCTTTATATAAATGTTTTGGTTAACATTTAATTTTGTTAGAAATCATTGATTTTTCTTCTTCATTATTTTTAACATCCTTTTTTAATAAATATCGATTTTCAATAACTTTTTCATTATAAAAATTGACCAAATATTGTATAAGTTTATTCTAGAAATTTTAACTTCTTATGTTGGGTGAATAACCCATGAAAGTTCTATCCTCAACATTTTTATCAAATTTTACACGAGCTACATTTTTTTAGTGAAAATAGACTTAAAAAAACCTTTAAATATTTCACTAATTGTTTTTTATACCAAATTTCATAGGATATCTTGTTGATTACCACCTTAACAAACTTCTTTTTTATGTGTACAATACTTTTAATGTGTTATATCTATAAAAATGTTGAATGACATATTATTCTAACATGGTTCTTCCCATTTCCACTAAACTTATTTTTTTCCTTTCTATCACTCCATTTTTTTATGGGTGTAAGGGAAATGTACTAAGGTTTAATTCCATGTTTTTTCAAATATGATTACAGTACTTTCATCTGTATTCCTTTACATTATCAATTATAAACTTCATTATATAATCTCCCATTTCTCTATCAACTTCCCTTATGAATACTTTTAAAATATCTACTACCTTTGACTTAAGCTTCATAAAAATAATATTGGTCATCTAGAGGAAATCATCAATAAAATTGGTAAATTAAAAATATCATTTTTTTATTGATTTCTAATAATCCCACATAAATTTTAGTGAATAAGATCAATAGGATGACTAGAATGAATTTATACTTTCTTATGGATTTTACTAACTGTCATTCCTTTTTTAAAAGTTATACTAACATAATATTTATTTCTTTTAAATGATGGAAATTTTTTGAATGGAATAAACATTTAAAATATTCTTCATGATCATATAACCAAGATTCCCATGTTTGTGATGCCACAACTTGTTTTGAACTTTATCACTCAAGTAATGGAATTTGTAATGTTCTCTTATGTAAAAGGGATTTCCACTTAGTCTTTCTCCCTTGATTAAAAACTTTTCGTCTTCCATAATTTTGATGATATAAGTATATTTTCCCAATATCCCTTGTTTTTTATCATCACAAAGTAGACTCACACTGTGTAATTTATGTTTAAACCCATAAAAAAATAGAACATCCTTGTATTAAAACTTTTCTACTTCAATTTCAGTTGTTCTAGTTCCTTTTATTTTTAAGGAACTATCATTCTGGAAGGTAACTACTCCCCCAAATCCATTTTCAATATCTTTCATGATTTTCAAATATCCTATAATTTCTAAATAACAATCACTACTAAGAATCCATTTTTTGTTCCTTTTTTCTTATTTTAAGGTTGTCTCAACGACTAATTATTTTTCCTCAACTTTCTTCTTTTGAGTTTCCTTTTATTTTTATCATGAGAACATTTCCATATAATAATTTTGATATATTATTCTGTATGGTTTCCAACTTGGTAAATTCTTCCACATACTTCTTTCAGACATACAAAGTCATTTTTCATTGGAACATTTATAACATCATGAGAATTTACTTTTACAATTTTTTGTGTTTTAGTAATTTAACTCATTATGTTTCCACCATTGCTACCCCTTTTTCATACTTTCTTCTTGGAAGTGAAAAATTATTCCATCAATTGTAATATTTGTGTAAATAAATTAAACAACACCAATAAAATAAATAAATCTTGGTTTTCTAAAGAATTATGATCTTTCCCTGTAATAATATTACTGAGGTTCATAACATTTTTCAAAATTAGTCTCTTTTGGGAATTTGGAAGCCTTCTTATGGGGTTAATTTCAACTTTTTTTTGTTGTGATTTATTTTTCACATGCCTTCTCAACCAAATATTTCAAAATAATTTTATTAACACCTATTATATTATAATAATTAGATAAAACTTTATTTTCAAAAGGAGCATAGGTTTAATTATTCTTGGAATGATCTATTTCCCTATAATTATATTATTTCACTTTTACATCCAAATTCTTTCTAAAATTTTCATTCAACTTTTTTAGCGTACTTTCAGCCTCATGGATTTTTTATCGCATTTTATTATATTCATATTCCCTAGAAACTAAATTATTACTAAGGACTTAAAACATCATTCCCTATTTAACAATTATTAATTTCTATCCTAAGATCTCATAGATATATTATTTTTCCTTTTTAGAAACATATTTTCTTCCTTCAATAACTTTTCCACTATCATTCATTGTCACTCTAATATCTTTATTTAGAGTTTTATTTTTCTTAGTAGGTGTAACATGTTCTTTTCTGAGCTGAAAATATCTGAAATATTCTTCACCTCCTTATTCTTCACTATATGAGGAATGGTCCTTTTTATCAACATTAACAAAAAATGTTATGATTATTTCTAAAAATTCATAATTTTATGAATCAATATCATCTATGTCAGATTCAAATTTCGTACATTCCATGATTATTATATTTCTATAAAAAAATCTTCTTTGCACCAGTGTATATACTTTCTTTCTTGCAAGCTTTATTAAACTCCTTCCGCAGATTTTTTTTTCATAATGATCTTTTACTGCGCTATTTTTATTTTTGGATCAATTTGTAGAAAAAATAAGATTCTACCTCAATCAATACATTTAGGAGGAATTTTTCCTCCATAATTTGCTCTTTCACTTTGATAGTTCTTGGAGATAAGAGATGTGATTTTTTCATTCAACTCATCATACTAATAATCCTCATATTCTTAAGGATCAACATCTTCAGAATCCTAAATTTTCATATTTCTCATTGCATCAAAATCCAATTGATCTTTGGTCTTATTTTTTTTATGGTGGAGCTTTTTCATTTCATAGAAAGAAATAAATATATGAAATTCATCAAGATATAAATCATACATATCTTCTAAATAAAATATTTTATAATCAAACCTAACTAG
Source organism: Viscum album (assembly GCA_963277665.1). Taxonomy (NCBI): domain Eukaryota; kingdom Viridiplantae; phylum Streptophyta; class Magnoliopsida; order Santalales; family Viscaceae; genus Viscum; species Viscum album. The sequence continues at coordinate 180,723,284 of OY728165.1, forward strand.
AAATTTTCTCAAGAGTATATTAATAATGTAATTATTTTCTGAAACATATATGAATCCTTTGGTAGTAAAAAAAATCATTTACTTTGGTGAAGTACTCATCAATTTTTTCTTTATCACCCAGTCTTATTTCTTCAAATTTTATATACTAGATTTTTAGATTTTCTTCTTTAACATTAGTATTTCCTTTGAAAATACTTTTAATATTTTTCCATATAATATTTATTCTGTTCAAACCCATCAAATTCATATAAAAATTTTCTTACAGAGACATAAGAATAGAATTTATGGCCTTTCCATCAACTTTTATGTTTCTCTGGTTATCAAATTTCATAAGTGAATCTTTCTTAATGGGTGGGAACCCATCTGTAGGGGCCTAAACAACATTGATGACAAGTGAAAAAAGATAAGAAATCATTATATTTTTTCTTCCATAGTAATTTTATCTATCAAAAGTCAATATTTCTCTACTATTTATAGAATCAACATTATCTACAATAAGGGTTCAATATTGGGGACCTCACTCTAATACCACTTGAAGTTACTAAGGATCATTGGATTAGTGATAAGGGGATGAATCAATGATAGTATTTTTGTAAATTTCATCTTTAAGAAACTTAACCCAAACAAATTATTGGAGTTTTCTTCATAAAAAATTTTAGTAAATTGAAATTCAGGGAGAAATAGAAAAGTAAACATGGAACATATTATTTTAATGCTTCATCCTCAGTGTGAGAATCTGAATCATTGTCATAACCACCACTGTTTGTCTATGTAAATTTAGTATTTTTGAAGAAGTGAATAAAACTTGTGCAAATATCATTAGACATATTCTCTCTCCTAATAGGAAACATATTATTTACTCCCATCAGTTTACATATTTTAATTACAAATTTTGTGCCATAAAAAATCAATGAACTTTGAAACACTTTTCTCCAAAAATGGTTTGTTTGGAAACTTATTTTGATGTTACTATGTATGATGTCCTTCGTCCAATAAAATTAGTTTTATAGTCACAGCCTGATTCACTTATTCTCAACCTACACCTGTTTCAAAACTTTTTGGTCTATCTATATAACAAAACTAATGTTCTCAAAATTCTACTCAAAAAACTCAGATTAATTCCCTTTATCTGGTGGTATAAACATACCTCTTTTGGATCATCTTATCTGAACTCTCTATCTGGAAAATTTTATTTAATAAGAAAATAACATTCGTTGGAAAAAATAACCTTTAACACAAATATTTTTATCATTTCAACCTTTTGTCTCTCTAAATAATAAAAAATAAAAATGTATTATCCACCTCTATTTATAGGTTCTCAAATAAAAGTAAGGGAAGGAAAGAAATTCATTTTCCGACTCACCCAAATTCCATAAATCTTAATTTCATATTCATTTGAATTTAATTCATACTATTCTTGAATGTTCTCAAGTGTTATAGACTAAATTGGAATATCTTTAAATCTACTAAACATTTATCAAATTTCTATACTTTTAAACAAGATAAAAAACCACATGGATGAAAAAAAACATGTTATCATCTAAATTTGGTACTTTAAAAAGTTTATTACAAAACATCAGTCCAAAAAAAAAATTTAGAAAAAAAATCATCATTATTTTCCTCTTGGTCCACATGAAATATTCTCAACCAGACTAATAAGGATCTACTGAAAACTCAATTCCTTTCAAAACAAAATTTTTAGAAAATTTTCTAACGGGAATTCATTAACCATAGTTATAAAACTACACAACTTCAAAATGTGTAATGGCCCGGACCTCTCCGACCCATTCCTTTGTCAAAAATAAGGTCACGAAGTGTTCTAGAGGGTAAAATAGACTTTTCCCACAATTTACAGAATTTTGAAACTACACACCGTGTAGTTTGAGTACACGCCGTGTACCCCCTTCCCGAGTATACCCCGTGTTGCAGACCATGTCCTTGCTGTGTGGAATAATGGGTGCATGCCGTGTGTCCAGTTCTACACGCCATGTAGTCCTTCCCCACGTATGCGTTACCAGTCAACAGTTGTGTACCGTGTAGAAGCCGTGTCCTTGCTGTGTGCAATAAATGAGTACACGTCGTGTGTCTAAACTACACGCCATGTAGTCCTTCCCCGCGTATGCGTTACCCTCAAACCGTGTGTTGACCAGTCAATGGCCGCGGAGCCGTGTTGGAAGTCGTGTGGAGATTGTGTGAAAGAACCGAGTACATGCCGTGTACCATAAAGTACACACCGTGTACTTTTGCTTTTCACACCTATAAAAGGAGGGGTCCCCTCCTCCTTTCATCTCACACCTCTCCTCCCCTCTCCTCTGAGTAGAGATCTCCCAAGAGACTCGAAGGCTCTTTCTTCCATAACTTCTTCATACAAGCTCCGATTTACGATTTGTCAGCGGCCACGGGATTGTAACGACAAGGCGGAGCTTCCGAGAATGGATCCGTTGTCTTTCCTTCGGCCTTTACTTTCCGACTTCCACCCGAGGAGGTTTTTCCGGGACCCGACAGAAGTGACGAACACCGACGGACGTCTTCTAAGGTTGATCTGGAGGAGCGTTGCAATCAAGAACATGTTGATGCAGGGATCTTACCTTTGTCAATCTATTTTGTGCATCATGTGGGGTGGGTATCCTCTTGTTTTCATGAGAAACAGTTGAACCTTTAAATAAAGATAATAACTGGTTAAAGAATGGGGCTGGGAAGTTAGTGATTGTTGTTACTTTACTTTTTATATCCTATGATATTATATTTGTGAATTGAATGAGCTTCTACCGAATGAAAATCACGGTCATTGGGGGCCTTTGCTTATGAAATTAAATTTTTCCCTCTCCTTCTGTATTTTCTTATGGATGGAAGCTTGTGGAATGTGGAAATTGGATAATCAGATAATGTTGGCTGATTAAATGAAAATCCAGAACCCTTGTGTGATCACCCCGGTTAAAAAAATGGAATAATGAACATGTGGGTGTTGGATTGGTTACGTGGAATGTGATGGGGGTGTTTTGTGGGTTGTTGTGGATCGGGTGAGCAGTGGGACTACGGTTGACTTGGTTGTGGGTTGGTGTAAATGTTATGATGGTGATGGTCAGCGGGGCTGAAATAAATGGTATTAAAGGGATGATGATGTGCGGGTTCGGTGTGGTTGGGGTTGTGGTGGTTGGAAGCGGGGCTGCAGGGATGGGTATAAATGTTAACGGGCTATGTGTTGTAAATATTAAATAAAAGAGGAAGGGTTAATGAAAGGTGGGGTGTGGTAATGAAACAGAATTAATAATCAATGGGGTTGGTTGGTTGATAAGAAGGGCTTGGTTGTGTTGTTTTTGTTTTCCTAACTTGATTTGTGGATGGCAGGGATATGTTTTACGAACATTTTGTGTGGTTGGTTGTGGATAGTTTCCCAGTAGTTAAGGAACTAAATAAGCTATTTATACTGAAATTTGAAAACCTAAAGGGGGTTGGGTTTGTTTGTTGTATGCATGCTTCGTAGTATCAGTGTCGAAGCACGTGCTCAGTTTCTCTTTTTAGAAGCCATAGGTTGGGCTATGAGGTTGGTATATATATATATATATGTATCTTTTGTGTTTTATCTCACCTCACCCATGTTGAGCACTTAGTTCCGAACACTCCCATTTTATAGGAGAGGGTGTTTTTCCCTTAGTTACTAGCTCCTTCCTGCTCCTTCTCCCCTTGGCTGTGATAGCTCGAGGCGACCTTACACCTAAGACTCTTTGGGTAGGTTTCGATTGGGGTGGTTTTAGCCCAAGACTCGTTGGGCAGGTTCTACTGTTTCCCAAGACTCTTCGGGATGAGGCCCAGGTGTTTGCGGGTGGGATACGTGGTTGTGAGGCCCAGGTGTGTGCAGGCGGGACACGTGGTTGTGAGTCCCAGGTGTATGCTGGCGGGATACGTGGTTGTGAGGTCCATGTGTGTCCGGGCGGCATACGTGGTTTTGAAGCCCAGGTGTGTGCGGGCGGGGTACGTGGTTTTGAGGCCCAGGTGTGTGCGGGTGGGTTACATCTTTGTGAGGCCCAGGTGTGTGCGGGCGGGATACCTGGTTGTGAGGCCCAGGTGTGTGCGGGCGGGATACGTGGTTGTGAGGCCCAGGTGTGTGCGGGCGGGATGCGTGGTTGTGAGGCCCTGGTGTGTGCGGGCGCGATGCGTGGTTGTGATGCCCAGGTGTGTGCGGGCGGGATACGTGGTTGTGAGGCCCAGGTGTGTGCGGGCGGGGAGAGTGTGGCAGCGTCAGGACGTTCATCGTTAGGAAGAGTAGCTAACTAAAGGGAAATGGTGCAGGGTACCCAATACTCTTTTTTCTTATATACTACTACCTGTTGTGCTTGTGTTTTTGGTGAGTGTGGATGGTGAGGTTGGGTGGATAGAATTCCATGCTAGGTTCTTCTGTTGTTCTCACGGGATATTAGGATGTCTCCCCACTTGTTCATGAGAGCTTTTGGTTTCCCTACTGAGTATAATTGTATGCTCACCCTACGTTTACTTTCAGGTTTCTAGGAGGACTACCAGGGCCGTGTGGGACCCTACGAGTCAGACTGTTGGAGTTGTTGTTGTTGTTGTACCTTTTTTTTCTTTTGGTATTGTACTTTGAGCTTTATTGTACTTGTACCTTGTTATAAAATTGTTTAAACATGCATCTGGTAATGGTTTGGGTTTATTTCTATACACTTGCCCTTTTTCCTTTTGGTGGTTTACTTGTCTTATTTCCCGATCTTTAAAAATAAAAATGGTAATGGCTCCCATATTTGTGAAAACTCATACCCTTGGTGTGAGTCGCCACCTCGGGGCCTACTGGAGGCGAGACTCGGGGGTCATTATCTCCCTTTCACCATTTCCAGCTCATGAGGGGCATCTTTGGTGGGAGGGGGTCGTGACAGAATGGTATCAGAGGTTATGGTTGAGAGATAGGATGGAGTATGAAGTTAGGCATAGTGAGGATTGCATGGGATGGTAGGGCAACAGAGTTAGTTAATCTTGGTGCATGACATAGGCTAGGGAAGACCGTCTAGGACACGAGATTTTAGGGCCCCCCGTGATCCGATCCAAGGACTCTAAGCCTACCTAATAACAAAGTGAGACTACATTGAGTGCAGGGTAGAGACACTAGGGAAGGTACATGCATCATCATGATTGTGTTTTACTTGATTTGGGTGTTCTGGGAAAGAAATTGAAATAAAATGATGAAATAAAACCTTGAGGTTTTCCTTACTACTTGGGCTTAGGTGATCCTTGTTTACCGTACCGCTATGGCACCTAGTCGACATCAGAGAGGCAGAGGAGATGGGTGTGGACAGTTGCACGCAGCAGAGTTGGAACCTCCAGCAGGACTAGGGATCGATAGAGATGTGTTTGGGTTTTCTTGAATGATCTCCTTTATGTTTTGTTGGGAGCATTACACTCCATTGTTGGAACTCTTTTGCTCATTCTTTGGGCCTGGACCTTGTTTTTGTGAGTTTTTAATGCTATGTTGTTTCCCACTTTTCTTTAAATGTACGTGAAGAGGCCTATCATGTGGGGAGGGGAAGACCTAATCCCTAATCGAGATGCATTAATGTGGATGCGATTAAACCCGTGCAGGTGAGTCAGTGCTGCCTAAAACGGATAATATCTCGACATGGGAGAAAGAATTCCCCAATCCATGTGTCCGGGCAGTGTGTGGGTTGTACGGTGTTGGGGGCAGTGTAAGTTGGAAAATCCTAATGTATGAAAGTGGCAAGACCCAGTTCTTAATCGAGACGCATTAATGAGGATGCGATTAAACCCGTGCAAGTGAGTCAGTGCCGCCTAAAGCGGATAATATCTCGACATAGGAGAGGGAATTCCTAACTCATAAAATTAGGGTTGTCGGTTGTTTCTTGTTATAACGAGAACCCTAAGAGGTATCTTGTCGGGTTCCTCTGGGTTGGTTTTTGAATTCTCGGGGACGAGAATGTTTTAAGAGGGATCTGATGTAATGGCCCGGACCTCTCCGGCCCATTCCTTTGTCAAAAAGAAGGTCACGAAGTGTTCTGGAGGGTAAAATGGACTTTTCCCACACCTTCTAGAATTTTGAAACTACACGCCGTGTAGTTTGAGTACACGTCGTGTACCCCCTTCCCGGGTATACCACGTGTTGCAGATCGTGTCCTTGCTGTGTGGAATAATGGGTGCATGTCATGTGTCCAGTTTTACACGTCGTGTAGTCCTTCCCCGCGTAGGCGTTACCAGTCAACGACCATATACCGTGTTGGAGTTGTGTCCTTGCTGTGTGCAATAAATGAGTACATGTCGTGTGTCTATACTACACGTCGTGTAGTCCTTCCACGCGTATGCGTTACCCTCAAACCGTGTGTTGACCAGTCAACGGCCACGGATCCGTGTTTGAAGCTGCGTGGAGACCATGTGAAAGAACCAAGTACACACCGTGTACCATAAAGTACACATCGTGTACTTTTTCTTTTCATGCCTATAAAAGGAGGGGTCCCCTCCTCCTTTCATCTCACACCTCTCCTCCCCTCTCCTCTGAGAAGAGCTCTCCCAAAAGACTCGAAGGCTCTTTCTTCCATAAGTTCTTCGTCTGAGATCCGATTTACGATCCGTCAGCGGCAATGGGATCGTAACGATGAGGCGGAGCATCCGAGCTTGGATCCGTTGTCTTTCCTTTGTCCTTTCCTTTCTGACTTCCACCCTAGGAGGTTTTTCCAGGACCCGACAGAAGTGACGAATGTTGAAGGACGTCTTCTAAGGTTGATCCGGAGGAGCATTGCAATCAAGAACCTATTGATGCAGGGATCTTACCTTTGTCTCTCTATTTTGTGCATCATGCGGGGTGGGTATCCTCTTGTTTTCATGAGAAACAGTTGAACCTTTAAATAAAGATAATAACTGGTTAAAGAATGGGGTTGGGAAGTTAGTGATTGTTGTTACTTTACTTTTTATATCTTGTGATATTATATTTGTGAATTGAATGAGCTTCTACCTACTAAAAATCCCGGTCGTTGGGGGCCTTTGCTTACGCAATTAAATTTTTACCTCTCCTTCTGTATTTTCTTATGGATGGAAGCTTGTGGAATGTGGAAATTGGATAATCACGTAAAGTTGGTTGATTAAATGAAAATCTGGAACCCTTGTGTGATCACCCCGGTTAAACAAAATGGAATAATTAATATGTGGGTGTTGTCTCGGTTACGTGGAATGTGATGGGGGTATTTTGTGGGTTGTTGTGGATCGGGTGAGCAGCGGTACTGCGGTTGACTTGGTTGTGGGTTAGGCTAAATGTTATGATGGTGATGGGCAGCGGGGCTACAATAAATGGTATTAAAGTGATGATGATGTGTGGGTTCGGTGTGGTTGTGGTTATAGTGGTGGGCAGTGGGGCTACAAGGATGGGTTTAAATGTGAACGGCCTATGGGTTGTGAATATTAAATAAAAGTTGAAGAGTTAATGAATGGTGGGGTGTGGTAATGAAACAGAATTACTAATCAATGGGGTTGGTTGGTTGATAAGAAGGGCTTGGTTGTGCTGCTTGTGTTTTCCTAACTTGATTTGTGGATGGCAGGGATATGTTTTACGAAAATTTGGTGTGGTTGGTTGTGGATAGTTTCACAGTAGTTAAGGAACTAAATAAACTATTTCTACTGAAATGTGAAAACCTAAAGGGGGTTGGGTTTGTTTGTTGTGTGCATGCTTCGTAGTAGCAGTGCCGAGGCACGTGCTCAGTTTCTCTTTTTAGAAGACATAGGTTGGGATGTGAGGTTGGTATATATATATATATATGTATCTTTTGTGTTTTATCACACCCCACCCATGTTGAGCACTTAGTGCCGAACACTCCCATTTTATGGGAGAGGGTGTTTTCCCCTTAGTTACTAGCTCCTTCCTGCTCCTTCTCCCCTAAGCTATGATGGCTTGAGGCAACCTTACACCTAAGAATCTTCGGGTAGGATTCGATTGGGGTGGATTTATCACAAGACTCTTCGGGCAGGTTCTACTGTTTCCCAAGACTCTTTGGGATGAGGCCCAGGTGTGTGCGGGCGGGATACATGGTTGTGAGTCCTAGGTGTGTGCGAAAGGGATACATGGTTGTGAGGCCCAGGTGTGTGCGGGCGGGATACGTGGTTGTGAGGCCCAGGTGTGTGTGGGCAGGGTACGTGGTTGTGAGGCCCAGGTGTGTGCGGGCGGGGGTACGTGGTTGTGAGGCCCAGGTGTGTGCCAGCAGGGTACATGTTTGTGAGGCCCAGGTGTGTGAAGGCGGGGTACCTGGTTATGAGGCCCAGGTGTGTGCGGGCGGGGTACGTGGTTGTGAGGCTCTGGTGTGTGCGGGCGGGTTACGTAGTTGTGAGGCCCAGGTGTGTGCGGGCGGGATGCGTGGTTGTGAGGCCCAAGTGTGTGCGGGTGGGATGCGTGGTTGTGAGGCCCAGGTGTGTGCGGGTTTGATCCGTGGTTGTGAGGCCCAGGTGTGTGCGGGTGGCGAGAGTGTGGCAGCGTCAGGATGTTCGTCGTTAGGAAGAGAAGATAACTAATGGGAAATGGTGTGGGGTACCCAATACTCTTATTTCTTATATACTACTACCTGTTGTGCTTGTGTTTTTGGTGAGTGTGGCTGGTGAGGTTTGGTGGATAGAATTCCTTGCTAGGTTCTTCTGTTTTTCTCATGGGACATTAGGATGTCTCCCCAATTTTTCATGAGAGCTTTAGGTTTCCTTATAGAGTATACTTGTATGCTCACCCTACGTTTACTTTCAGGTTTCCAGGAGGACTACCAGGGCCGTGCGAGACCCTACTAGCCAGACTGTTGGAGTTGTTGTTGTTGTTGTACCTTTTTTTTTTCTGGTATTGTACTTTGATCTTTCTTGTACTTGTACCTTGTAATAAAATTGTTTAAACATTCATGTGGGAATGGTTTGGGTTTATTTCTATACACTTTCCCTTTTTCCTTTTGGTGGTTGACTTGTCCTATTTCCAGATCTTTAAAAATAAAAAGGGTAATGCCTCCCATATTTGTCAAAAACTCATACCCTTGGTGCTAGTCGCCACCCCGGGGCCTACTGGAGGCAGGACTTAGGGGTCATTATCTCTCGTTCACCATTGCCAGCTCAGGAGGGGCATCTTTGGTGGGAGGGGGTCGTGACAGAATGGTATCAGAGGTGATGGTTGAGAGATAGGATGGAGTCTGGAGTTAGGCACAGTGAGGATCGCATGGGGTGGTAGGGAAACAGTGTTTTTCAATCTTGGTGTGTGACATAGGCTAGGGAAGACCGGCTAGGACACGGGATTTTAGGGCCCCCCGTGATCCGATGCAAGGACTCTGAGCCTACTGAACGACCAAGTGAGACTACATTGATTGCATGGTAGAGACCCTAGGGAAGGTACATGCATCATCATGATTGTGTTTTACTTGATTTGGCTGTTCTGGGAAAGAAATTGAAATAAAATGATGAAATAAAACCTTGAGTTTCTCCTTACTACTTGGGCTTATGCGATCCTTGTTTACTGTACCGCTATAGAACCTAGCCGACATCAGAGAGGCAGAGGAGTTGGGCGTGGATAGTTGCACACAGCAGAGTTGGCACCTCTAGTAGGACCAGGGATCGATAGAGATGTGTTTGGGTTTTCTTGAATGATCTCCATTATTTTTTTTGGAGCATTACACTCCATTATTGGAACTCTTTTGCTCATTATTTGGGCTTGGACCTCGTTTTTGTGATTTTTTAATGCTATGTTGTTTCCCACTTTTATTTAAATGTACGTGAAGAGACCTATAATGTGGGGAGGGGAAGACCTAATCCCTAATCGAGACGCATTAATGTGGATGCGATTAAACCCATGCAGGCGAGTCAGTGTCGCCTAAAGCAGATAATATCTCGACATGGGAGAAGGAATTCCCAAATCCATGTGTCCGGGCAGTGTGTGGGTTGTACGGTGTTGGGGGAAGTGTAAGTTGGAAAATCCTATTGTATGAAAGTGGGAAGACCCAATTCTTAATCGAGACGCATTAATGAGGATGCGATTAAACCCGTGCAGGCGAGTCAGTGCCGCCTAAAGCGGATAATATCTCTACATAGGATAGGTAATTCCTAACTCATATAATTAGGGTTGTCGGTTGTTTCTTGTTATAACGAGAACCCTAAGAGGTATCTTCCCGGGTTCCTCTGGGTTGGTTTTTGAATTCTTGGGGATGAGAATGTTTTAAGAGGTATCTGATGTAATGTCCCAGACCTCTCCGGCCCATTCCTTTGTCAAAAAGAAGGTCACGAAGTGTTTTGGAGGGTAAAATGGACTTTTCCCACACTTTCTAGAATTTTGAAACAACGTGCCTTGTAGTTTGAGTACACGCCATGTACCCCCTTCCCAGGTATACCCCGTGTTGCAGACCGTGCCCTTGCTATGTGGAATAATGGGTGCACACCGTGTGTCCAGTTCTACACGTCGTGTAGTCCTTCCTCGCGTACGCGTTACCAGTCAACGGTCGTGTACCGTCTTGGAGCCATGTCCTTGCCATGTGCAATAAATGAGTACATGATGTGTGTCTAAACTACATGCTGTGTAGTCTTTCCCCGCGTATGCATTACCCTCAAACCGTGTGTTGACCAGTCAATGACCATGGAGCCGTGTTGGAAGCCGCGTGGAGACCGTGTGAAAGAACCGAGTACACGCCATATACTTTTGCTTTTCATGCCTATAAAAGGAGGGGTCCCCTCCTCCTTTCATCTCACACCTCTCCTCCCCTCTCCTCTGAGTAGAGCTCTCCCAAGAGACTCGAAGGCTCTTTCTTCCATAACTTCTTCGTCTGAGCTCCGATTTACGATCAATCGGTGGCCACGGGATCGTAACGATGAGGCGGAGCTTCCGAGCTTGGATCTGTTGTCTTTCCTTCAGCCTTTCCTTTCAGACTTCCACCCGAGGAGTTTTTTCTAGGACCCGACAGAAGTGACGAACGCCGACGGACGTCTTCTAAGGTTGATCCGGAGGAGCGTTGCAATCAAAAACCTATTGATGTAGGGATCTTACCTTTGTCTCTCTATTTTGTGCATCATGCGGGGTGGGTATCCTCTTGTTTTCATGAGAAACAGTTGAACCTTTAAATAAAGATAATAATTGGTTATAGAATGGGGTTGGGAAGTTAGTGATTGTTGTTACTTTACTTTTTATATCCTGTGATATTATATTTGTGAATTGAATGTACTTCTACCTCCTGAAAATCACGGTCATTGGGGGCCTTTTCTTACGCAATTAAATGTTTCCCTCTCCTTCTGTATTTTCTTATGGATGGAAGCTTGTGGAATGTGGAAATTGGATAATCATGTAAAGTTGTCTGATTAAATGAAAATCCGAAACCCTTGTGTGATCACCCCGGTTAAACAAAATAGAATAATGAACATGTGGGTGTTGGCTTGGTTACATGGCATGTGATGGGGGTGTTTTGTGGGTTATTGTGAATCGGGTGAGCAGCGGGACTGCGGTTGACTTGGTTGTGGGTTGGTTTAAATGTTATGATGGTGATGGGTAGCAGGGCTGCAATAAATGGTATTAAAGGGATGAGGATGTGTGAGTTCGGTGTGGTTGTGGTTATGGTGGTTGGCAGCGGGGCTGCAGGGATGGGTTTAAATGTGAACAGGCTATGGGTTGTGAATATTAAATAAAAGTGGAAGAGTTAATGAAAGGTGGGGTGTGGTAATGAAGTGGAATTAATAATCAATGGGGTTGGTTGGTTGATAAGAAGGGCTTGGTTGTGCTGCTTGTGTTTTCCTAACTTGATTTGTGGATGGTATGGATATGTTTTATGAACGTTTGGTGTGGTTAGTTGTGGATAGTTTCCTAGTAGTTAAGGAACTAAATAAACTATTTCTACTAAAATGTGAAAACCTAAAGGGGGTTGGGTTTGTTTGTTGTATGCATGCTTCGTAGTAGTAGTGCCGAGAACGTGCTCAGTTTCTCTTTTTAGAATCCATAGGTTGGGATGTGAGGTTGGTATATATATATATATATCTGTATCTTTTTTGTTTTATCTCACCCCACCCATGTTGAGAACTTAGTGCCGAACACTCCCATTTTATGGGAGAGGGTGTTTTTCCCTTAGTTACTAGCTCTTTCCTGCTCCTTCTCCCCTAGGCTGTGATGGCTTGAGGTGACCTTACACCTAAGACTCTTCAGGTAGGTTTCGATTGGGGTGGTTTTAGCCCAAGACTCTTCGGGCAGGTTCTAATGTTTCCCAAGACTCTTCGAGATGAGGCCCAGGTGTGTGCGGGCGGGATACGTGGTTATGAGGCCCAGGTGTGTGCGGGCGGGATACGTGGTTGTGAGGCTCAGGTGTGTGCGGGCGGGATAGGTGGTTGTGAGGCTCAGGTGTGTGCGGGCGGGATACGTGGTTGTGAGGCCCAGGTGTGTGTGGGCAGGGTACGTGGTTTTGAGACCCAGGTGTGTGCGGGCGGGCTACGTGGTTGTGAGGCCCAGGTGTGTGCGGGCGGGATACGTGGTTTTGAGGCCCAGGTGTGTGCGGGCGGGCTACGTGGTTGTGAGGCCCAGGTGTGTGCGGGCGGGATACGTGGTTGTGAGGCCCAGGTGTGTGCAGGCGCGATACGTGGTTGTGAGGCCCAGGTGTGTGCGGGAGGGATGCGTGATTGTGAGGCCCAGGTGTGTGCGGGCGGGATGCGTGGTTGTGAGTTCCAGGTGTGTGCAGGCGGGATGCGTGGTTGGGAGTCCCAGGTTTGTGCGGGCGGGGAGAGTGTGGCAATGTCAGGACATTCATCATTAGGAAGAGCAGCTAACTAAAGGGAAATGGTGCGGGGTACCCAATACTCTTGTTTATTATATACTACTACTTTTCTTGCTTGTTTTTTTGGTGAGTGTGGCTGGTGAGGTTGGGTGGATATAATTCCTTTCTAGGTTCTTCTGTTGTTCTCATGGGACATTAGGATGTCTCCCCACTTGTGCACGAGAGCTTTAGGTTTCCCTACTGAGTATACTTGTTTGCTCACCCTACGTTTACTTTCAGGTTTCCAGGAGGACTACCAGGGTTGTGCGGGACCCTACTAGTCAGACTGTTGGAGTTTTTGCTATTGTTGTACCTTTGTTTTCTTTTGGTATTGTACTTTGAGCTTTCGTGTACTTGTACCTTGTTATAAAATTGTTTAAACATTCATGTGGGAATGGTTTGGGTTTATTTTTATACACTTGCCCTTTTTCCTTTTGGTGGTTGACAAGTCCTATTTCCCAATCTTTAAATATAAAAAGGGTAATGCCTCCCATATTTGTGAAAAACGCATACCCTTGGTGCTAGTCGCCACCCTGGGGCCTACTGGAGGTGGGACTCGGGGGTCATTATCTCCCTTTCACCATTTCCAGCTCAGGAGGGGCATCTTTGGTGGGAGGGGGTCGTGACAAAATGATTCTTCCTCTATTAAATTATCTTGACCCATTTAAGATAAAAAAACTCCCTCAAAAAACCATAAATAATATTCATAGTCTATTTCTCCAAGCTGGCTGAAAATGGATGACTATATTTTTATAACTTCAAAAGATTTCAGTTCCCTACTCTATATCTAACTAGTAGAAACTCAAATAGATCTAACTCTTTATCTTTCCAAATAACTATCTCTAATTACAAACCTAATCTCTCCCATTGTGTTTTCTTAGGAATTAAGATCTAATTTCTTGAGTTAATGCATTTTTTCCCTAATTTTTCAAAACTATAGAAACTTGGTAGCAACAACTGTAGATATTCATAAAAATTATATGTCCAATAAATTGGTAAAAAAATATCATATGATAGATCAGAATCAATAGTTCATATGATAAATTGGCATCAATAGCTCATCTAATATATTGCAATCAATAACTCATTTGATAAATATTCTACTTATTTTATATTTTTCAAAATATAATGATCTCAGCAACCACAACACTTCCAGATTTCTGAAGAAAAAAAATTGTTTGATAATCTATATCAGATCCCTTGAATCAAAAAATCCCCTTGTTTAAGATCATAATCTCTATCATGTCTAATCAGTTCTGTATAGTTACTATGATTGATTTTCACTATCTAATTATTCTCTTCTGATTCTTCCAATGGATAGAGTAAGGGAAACAACTTCTTATTCTTTGTACAATCAATAATTACACAAGCTCAGAAATTCTACCAATAACTTCATCCAATGGTTCGTCTAATGGATCATATGATCATAAAAATCATAATTTTTAACAAATTTACACTTCTAGCCTTCAAACAACTTTTTATTCTCACGTGATTGTGTTTGATATGCTAGTTCGGAAACACATCAACTTCCCTTCTTTAATTCAAAGCATGAATCATGATATTTTCATGATTTTAATGACATTAAGATCAAAATATCATCATCTAACTTGATTTTTAATGTTTTAAAACTTATCAAATTATGAAAATTATAAAATTTACTTCTTCCCAAACATTCTAACTATTAAACTTACCTACACTAACCTATTTTTAAAAAAACATTAATGAAAAAAAATTAGTTTTTAACAAAAAGAAAACTATTTTAAAAAACACAACACTAAGGAAATCACCGCTTGCCTATTAATTAGGACACAACCAAGCCTAGTTCTTAATTCATTGCAAAACACAATGTACTTAGCACACTCCTATGAAAATCTCAAGATGTGAGCACTTGTCAATTTTTCTATTTTGTTTTCTTTCGGATGAATCTTATCTCAAGATTTATCAAATATAAAATTTATTTATATATCTTGTTGGCTCGTTGATTTGGTTTCTTTGGCTGTCGATGTGTGTGGTCTGAGCATTGATGAAGGGATCTGACCATGGTTCAAGGTTTTATCATTTGTGTTCTGAGCGGTGAGGGTTTCGATTTGTCCAGATCTGCGAGGTAGGTTGTCGTTTACTTTTTAGGTGTCTGATTTTCCATATCTGAATCTAATATTGATTTATACCTTTTGCTTCATCAAGAGTTTTCTATTTCTTGGTTTTTTTCCAATAATTTCCTTCTGCAAACTTTTTTTTTGGTTCTTTTCACCTATTGGAAATCGATTTGATTTTAAATTATGAATAGATAACGCTTCATTTGGACCAAATATGTCAATTCTACTGCATTTTTATATTGTTTATGTCAATTTTTCTATGTTGTTTTCTTTTGGATGAATCTTATCTCAAGATTGCTCAAATATAAAATTTATTTATATATATTTTTGGATCTATTTTTCTCCAATCTCATATTTATATGCAGGCTTGTGCTGTCTATTTATATCACCTTATGAATTTTGCCTATAAAACACTTTGACATGAATTTTCAATTGGGGAAAACCAATTTGCAGTCTGGTGAGTGTCCAAGGCAATTGGATTTTTCATACGTTTCTACACTACTTATTGTAACCCTTTCATAAATTTTGTGTGTAGTTTCAACTATAATGTTATTTTTTGGTTCTCCAAGGAAAATAACATCAACATCACTGATATTCCATTCACATATTTATCACCTATCTATTTTCATTTTCATAACTTTTGTTTTATTATATTGATTTAAGACATTCCACCCAATGACTAAACAAATGGCATGACCTTTAGTGCATGGCCAGCTCCAGGGTTCCGCATCTGTCCCCTAACAGCTCGCAATACCTGTGGGTGTAGGAAGCGAAAGGAGGTAGAGGGATCAGGGAGAGAGGGTTTCACCGATAGGATGGCTAGATGGTCTTGGGATTTGGTGATCTCAATGTCTGCACTATGGATCTTATGAAGCAGTGACTTGATAGTGGTGAAACAGACGTAGACTGGACCCTTGATCCGACACAGTGCCTCATAGTATGTACTTTCTATCGCTTCAACTCTAAAGTACACCGAGATTTTCTACATACAAAACGTTAATGGTATATGACTGGTGAATTAGTTGATGGTTTATAATTTTATCCTCAATGTATTTCAAACATTTCTATCACCTAAGATTCAATGAACGCAATCAAATCATTGTTTATCATTGGGAGGGAAATAGGGACAAAAAATGAAATGACAATCACAGCTTCTTCAGAGATGCATGCAAGCTGCATAATGACCTGGAAATATTTTTACAAATATCCAAGACCTTCTTTACCAATAACAAAATATATATTAAAAATCAGAGTTTAGAAAATGTGTGTTTGATTTTTATCTACTAACAACCATTTTTTTGTACATATAAATAACCAAATTAATTCTTCTAAAAACAATTTTTTAAAATAAATTAAGGCCCATAAATTTCAAAAAATTAAATAATGAATAATTCATTAAATTAATTTCACTTATGGAAACATGCAGGAGGTGGGAACATGCATGTCTCGGTTCTTTTTCCTTTGAATTTTTTATTTTTTTTTCATTTTTGTTCTATGACCCCAAAAAAAGTGTTTTGCAGTTAGGTAGGCTGCACATAGGAAGTTCTCATGATAAGAGGATCACACATAAGGAGATCGAGGTGGTAGGGTTCCTCCACTCATCACTAGAAGGCGATCACCAGTGATGTGCTTGGTGCATATCGCAGTTTGAAGATCGAATAGTCATAGATTTCCTACGATCTGTGTGTGGATCAGGAAGTTTCTCAACTCTGACTATTGTGCTTGGTTTTGAGCGACATACGTGGTAGATGACCAGAGTCCTGGAGCGCAATAAGATAGTGACAACTGAGGAACTTTCTAACACTGATAACAACGAATGTGGTGTAGTGAGATATAAGAGCTATTACACAAGGAACTTAGGTAGAAAACATAAATATGGCGAGAACACTGAAGAATCTTATAAATCTGGAAAAAGTCTCCTACAAAGGATGACTAACATCCTGTTTAAAGGCCTAAATCCTAAAAGAAAAAATGACTAATTTTCCCTTAACTACCCTAAATTTAAGGACGAAATGATCATTAAGCAAAATAATAAAATACATGGAGTTGGGCCCGCATGTGTTAGCTGCTAAGGCATTACATCAAATATAAAATAAAAAGAATCTAAAATTGGATAAAAAATATGATGTATTTTTTAAAAATAGTGATGAAAAAAAGTTATCTTATTTCATAATATTAAAGAACAAACTGAACCAATCAACCAATTAGACTGATGAATTGGTGAACCAATAGGTTAATCAACCCAAATAGAAATAATGAATTTGAATCGATGTGATCTCATCAAAATCAACGTCAAATGAGTAAACATAATGGTCAAGCTAGTGAATTGATTAGGTTTACAATTTATACATATTTTTATAAAAAAATTAAAAAATTCATAATATTATAATAATTAATATATAACACTTCACTAATTTTAAAACAATTGAATTATTTTAACGGTCTATATTATTGTGTTTTTTAATATTTATTACCTATTTATTTGTATTAATTATATATGTTATATCTTATATTTTATTTAAAATTAATTATTATATTTTAAAGATATAATATTAGTATATGCATATTTATGTGTGTATGTGTTTTCATTATTTAGATTTTAATTTAGATTTAATGAAACTAGTGAACCAATGATAAAACCAATGAATGAATGATCTTATGAGCTAGTATATTTTCCAATTCAATAATCGATCCAATTTTAAAAATTATGGAGTTCATTTATGTATTTTGATTCATTTAATAATAAATTTTAAATAATATTAGAATTTCATCTCTCAAATAAAATAACAGACACATATTCAATTTTATCTCATTTTATTTTATGATGTTTCATTAATAATTATTCCATAAAATATTTTTAAAACCCTCAATCATAAACAAAATGCTTTAACCTAGAATCATAGTCCCAATTGAGTGAAAAAAAATCTTTGATGATGATAGATGCTTTACTTGCATGGAATATGAGAGCTATACAAGGGGAGTTATCTTCTTGCACAAGGCAGGGCAGCAGCCAATTGAGAATTCAATCCCGACCCCCTGTGTTGTACACTTACCAAAGGAGGGGTGGGGTTCATAACAGTCAGGGGTAACTTTATAATTTGGATTTCTGTTTGTTAGTTATTTGGTCAGTTACTTTGTTGTTTGGTTGGGATGGGTTATAAATAGAGGGAAGGGAGTCTGGGGCTGACATTCTGAAGATTCTAGTTGGTAGGATCTTAGTGTAGGCTTGGGAGAGATAAGTCTTCCAGGAGAAGAATCCACAATAGGAACTTGTAACAGAATTCTGTTAGTACAACTGAAGTATTTAGAGCTGTTATTTTCTTGAAGAATCCTCTGGTAATTCTTTTCAAATATTCTTTCTCTCTACTACAGTCTATCAATTGGTGCTTTCATTGAGATATTTTCTGGAGAAAGTTTAGATAGAGGTTTCTAGAGAGATAAACTAGAAGAGAGAGGATCTTGAAAACATTAGTTTGAATCCTTCTGAAATCATTGTATGGCCACACGAATGGAGAATTAGATGACAAATGTAGAATCAACGGTCAAAACCATGAATTTTACTATAACAAAACTGGAAACTTCAGTTTTGGAGCTGCAATCAGATGTACGGAAGCTCCTCGCAGCAATGGCATGACTTGAGAAAGGAAAAAACTAAAAGTATGGTTCGGGATGACATGAAATGGAGTTTATCTGAGGAAGGTGGAAGCGGAACTCAGATGTAGCGGGGAATAAGGAGGATAAGAAGTGAAAAACATATGAATGGGAGTTAATATTGGATCTAAGGAAGGGAAGAGTTTGGTGCAGTTTCAAGACTGGAAGAAATGCCAGTTTTTTTAGGAGAAGATCTGTTATCATGGATTACTCGAGCAAAAAATTACTTCTTAATTCATGAAAAACGGGAGGAGTTTAAGGTTAAAATGGAACAATTGTGTATGGAAGGAGTATCTCAGTACCAGATGGTCTCTTTAAAGTCAACCAGTGTTGAACTATCCTGTACACAGTTGAAAGAAGAGTTGCTCGGTAGGTATGGTAGTGCTTCTGAAGAAGATCATGTCATTTACTTGAAGGGGCTTCAGTAGGCAGGTACACTGGAGGAATATATTGATGAATTTGTTTAGATAGCGATGAAGATTCCAGATCTAACTCAATGCTAGTACATGAGCCTTTTCATAGGAGGATTAAGACCAGAAATTGGAAGCTCGGTGATTACACTTGAACCTCCTAATAAGGCACGACTGCTTATACTGACCAAAAGAATTGATAGGAAGCTTATTGTCAATGGAATCATTAAGTAGATAGAGCCATGCAACAGGAGGTTCGGTTCTGGAGGATCTGGGTGAGGATGGACTTTAAATTTAGTGAATGTTTTATCTCCTACAGAAGGGAAAGATAGGGAAAGGAAGGGAAATTTTGAGCCATGGTGGAGAGGAGTTCATAATTTGTCAAGAGAAGAATTTGAAGAAAGGAAAGCTAAGGGGAATTGTTATACTTGTGGACAAAAGTTTAACCCTAGGAATAGATGTCTAGAAAAGGGATTCAAATTGATGGTTTGGGAATGTGTGGAGCCCCTGGAATAGTTAGAAGACGAATCTCATGAAATAGTGGAGAAAGAAGAAATGATATTAAATATGCTTGAAATGGAGATGTTGGGGACAACGGTCAGCTAGTATAAAGAGATGAAGGCTTGGAATCCTAAGGATTTTAGTGGAAGGAAATATAGGAGGGGTTCCATTGATGATTCTGGTGTATATTGGGGTTAGTCACAATTTTATTTCAAAATAGATATTGAAATCACTTACGGTGTGGGTTTCAGAAACTAAGCTATTTAATATCAGAATGGGAGATGGGCATCAGGTGATTTCCAATGGAATATACAGATCCTTGAAAGTGGATTTGGGAGTAAAGGAATTTAAAATTGAGGCTTATTTTTTTGACACCTCCATACAAGATCTGGTAATTGGAATATCATGGCTGGATACTCTGGGATATGTTACTATGAATTGGAAGAATATGACTGGAATTTATTTGGAAAGAGCATAATATTTTGATACAGGGGGTCTGTCAAGAAATAAATTTTCCAGGATCATTACAAGAATATTTGGGAGTGGAAAATGTGTGGTAAAAGGATTGCAGTGGATTTGTGCGGGAAATCTGGGCCTGGAAGATGCAGAGTTTCAACATAATCAACAGTTGTAGTTGTAGGTAATGTTTCTCCAATATAAAATAGTTTTTGAGATATCATCTGGATTTCCACCTAGGAGGCCAACTAATCATTATATTAGAATAAAATAGGGGGTAGATCTGGTCAATATCCGGCCATACAAGTACACATACCATATGAAAAATGAGGTAGAAAAGTAGTTTTTGAGCTCTTAGCGTAGGGGTACATTCGGTGTAGTACCAGTTCGTATTCAAATCCAATAATATTTGTCTGAAAAAAATATGGAGGTTGGAGAATGTGTGTGGACTATCGTGCTTTGAATAAATTGACGATACCAGATAGTTTTCCTATTCCATTGATTGAAGAGATTATGGATGAGTTACAGTTGCTTCCCAACTGTCAAGTAAACATGATATTAAGACCAGTGCACATACCTCATCACCAAGATCAATCTTCACTGATGTCAGTTGACTGATGATGGTGTTGAATTCATTGATGTGGTCTGCAACGATCCTCCCTTCTTCCATTTTCAGGTTGAACAATCAGTACATCAAGTGCACCTTGTTTTCTGAAGAAGGATTCTCATACATATTTGTGAGATCTTTCATTAAGTCCACCATAGTCTTCTCCTCTCTGATGTTGAACGCTGTGTTTTTGGAAAACATCAGGCACACAACACCCAAAACCTATCGATCTAGTAGCTCCCACTCCGACTGCTCCATGTCTGTTGGCTTCAGTCCCAGAAGCGTCAAGTGCATATTTTTTTGATAAAGATAGTCCTCGATTTGCAGCCTCTAGAAACTAAAATTAGTTCCATCGAAGCAGTCGATCTTCACTTTGCCTCCATCCAAAGCCATTGTTGGATAATTCCGAAATCACCCTCTGATACCAGTTTTTGCAGAATCGTCCGGATATGCAATGACGGAAACGAGAAAAAAAAAGAAAAAAATCAATAAGAACAAAGATATTTATGTGGTTCGGAAATAATCCCTACATCTTTGAAAGCAATAAGAACAAAGCGATTTACGTGGTCTGGGAATAATCTTTATGTCCATGGGAGAGGAAGAATTTCACTATATCGGGAGCAAAAATTACAGAGGTTTTTTTTTCAGCGGTAACCCTAGCCCGAAAATGGGCTATAAAATAATGGAGAATACGATCACTGTTCGAAATGTGAGTCCACGTTGCTACAGTGAATGGTGGACAGCTTTTTCAAAAGTGCTACAGTGGCTACCGACTGGATGTCAAAAGTGCTACAGTCTAGTTGACCCCGAAGTCTGCACAGCTACAATCCAATTGCGGTCCACAAGCATTCGGCCCAACCGGATCGGGCTACACCAATCCAATAATAATAAGGAGGACAGGAAGCGAAGAGCGTATGAATGGGAGTGAATATCGGATCGAAGGAAGGGAATAATTTGGTGCAGTTTCAAGATAGGTAGAAATGCCAGTTTTTTTGAGAGAAGATCTGGTGTCATGGATTACTCGAGCAGAAAATTACTTCTTAATTCACCAAACACGGGATGAGTTGATGGTTCCAATGGAACAATTGTGTATTAAATGAGTAGATCAGTACTGGATGGTCTCTTTAAAGTCAACCAATGCTGAACTGTCCTAGAGACAGTTGAAAGAAGAGTTGATCAGCAGGTATGGTAGTGCAGCTGAAGAAGATCTTGTCATTTACTTGAAGGGGCTTCGAAAGGCAGGTATAGTGGAGGAATATATTGATGAATTTGAGCATATAGCCATTTAGATTCGAGATCTTACTTGGCTCTGGTACATGACCCTTTTCATAGGAGGATTAAGACTATAAATTGAAAGCTCGGTGATTACACTTGAACCTCCCAATAAGGCGTGACTACTTACACTGACCAAAAGAATAGAGAGGGAGATTATTGTCAAGGGAATCATTAAGCAGCCAGAGCCACGTAGTAGGAGTTTGTTTCTAGAGGATCTGGGCGAGGTTGGACTTCAAATTCAGTGAAAATTGTATCTCTTATAGAATGAAAAGATAGGGAAAGGAAGGTAAATTTTGATCCACGGTGGAGAGGTGTTCAGAATTTGTCAAGATAAGAATTTGAAGAAAGGAAAGCTAAGGGACTTTGTTATACTTTTGGACAAAAGTTTAACCCTGGGCATCGATGTCCAGAAAAGGGATTCAAATTAATGGTTTGGGAATGTGTGGATCCCCCAGAAGAGGTAGAAGATGAATCTGATGAAATAGTGGAGAAATAAGTAATGATAGGAAATATGATGGAAATAGAGATATTGGGGACAACTTTCAGCGAGTATAAAGAGAGGAAAGCTTGGAATCCTAAGTTTGTTGGTGGAAGGCAATAGAGGAGGGGTTCCATTGATTATTCTATTGGATAGTGGGGCTAGTCACAATTTTATTTCAAAACAGATATTGAAATCACTTATGGTGTGGGTTTCAGAAACTAAGCCTTTTAAGATCAGAATGGGAGATGGGAATCGGGTGATTTCCAATGGAATATGAAGATCTTTGAAAGTGGATTTGAGAGTAGAGGAATTTGAAATTGAGTCTTATGTTTTTGACACCTCCGTACCAGATCTGGTAAAGGGAATATCATGGCTGGAAACTCTGGGATATGTTACTATGCATTGGAAGAATATTACTGTGGAATTTATTTGTAATGTGCACGATATTTTGATATAGGGGGTCTATCAAGCAAAATTTTTTCGGGATCATTACAATAATATTTGGGATCAGAAACAAGTGTGGTACAAGGATTGCTGTATATTTTTTCTGGAAATCAGGTATAAGGCCCCAGCCTTAAACCTTACTTAATATTGAATTAAATGAATAATTCACATTGAGGATCTTTTCAGGTTTAGTGTTTTAGATAATTATGACATAAATATTACATCTCAAAATATTACAAAGTAGACACTTCCACTAAGTTTCCATAAAATAAAAACTCTTAAAAAGAAACATGTCTAGTTCCGTGTTTTAGATAGCATGACTTTTCCTTGATCCCATCCTTGACCCGATTCCACTTTATGTCCTGTGAAAAACATTTCAAAAACTTGGGGTGAGCATAAAAATCTCAGTAAGGGATATAAAAATATGGAAAGGAAACATGAGTACATGTATACATAAGAATCAATGAAATCATAAATTACTCATAAAACATAATCACTTTAACATACCTCATCAAATCATGAATAAATCATAAAAATCATAAGACATAAAGGTAACATGAGGCATTCATAACATTCTTACATAGGGAGTAACCCTCTTGGTTACGTTTGGAATACCCATCACAGTATATTCCCTAAATCTCTTCGTAGAAATGTTAATGTTTAACTCCTTCGCATTACCCAATGCATTGGAGAGCTATATCGGGCTCACCCACCCTTAGTTTATCATGGAACCACCCGTCTTCATAATAATTCCCAAGAACCACAACATAATCGTATCACATAAAACATGCGTAAAGTAAACATAACATTTCCACCTTTCAATCACAATATATCAATACAACACATTGATATAAAAACATTATGAAAACCATTTTCAATACCAAAATAAAATAAAAGTAAAACATGGTATTTATTTTTCTTTCAAAAAAGGTATGGCTTGTAGAGGAAGCCGAAACTCAAATAATGGTCATGGCGGCGGAGAAGTCGTTGTCTCCGCATACGTACGACAAAAACATTCCCTTTTGTCGTTTAATAAAAAGCTCTGTATAAAAAATATTCCTTTTGGATAAACGTAAAAGTCAAAGGGGTTTATACACCGTATAAAAGAAGGTTGTGTATAAAACAAAATATGCCTCAATGAATGGAGATTGAGACGAAGTCCCTTACCTCGGGTCCGACTTGACTCGATCATTCTTTAATCTCCTGAATAATAAACTTGAGTTAATTTATACTTTATTAAGAACCTTTTTCAAGTTCATTATTCCTTTTATATCACTTATTACCATGTCATGAACACTATGTTATTATTTAAGTTAATAACGGTCGTTTTAACGATCATTGGTACTTGAGTAAAAAAAACTCTTTATAATTACAAGTTGTTCATGTGGTAAAATATCCATTATATACAAAATTGTATTCATGATGTAGATATCATATATATCATATATATCCAGTATATGCATGCATTTATAATATTACATAACATTTAGAGGTAATAAATGAAATGCACCGTTCATGGAGACGGTAAGCCATACGTACGCATGAACGCTACTTCCATTTCTATTTCATATTTAATGGAATTAAAACATAATGATACATAATAGTATTTTAATTCCAGTATGGTATCATATAAAATATCATTAACTATATCCTTTATACGTACCACATATGGTATTAACGAATCAAATCACTTTGAGGGGGAGGTAGTCCGTAGTTCCTAAAATGAAGATATCGCGTATACCCATAATGGAAGCCATAAAGGTATGTCATAAATGAAAAATACATAAGATTAAGGAAAAAATAAACATATTATATATCATATATAAATATAGTTACATCTTAATGGCCACCTTTTAAGGTGTTAGAAGAATATTGAACAATCATCGTTTCGTGAGGTAGAAATTCACCATCCACGGAAACAGTATGTTCTTTAACCATTAGATGTAGGTGTGTGTAAGTGTAGCTCGAATTCTTATTATAAAAACATCCTAGTACATTTAAGATACTGTATTTGTTACAAAAGAAATGAATAAAAAGAGTTTAGGGGGTTGGAGAAGAAAAATAAAACAAAAAACCACAAGTGAATACATTACCTTAAAATTGGGTAACTCTCTTTTATTTGAGCTAAAAGGATTCCTTGGAAACAATTATGAACAAATTGAGGATTCTAGGAGTAATAGAGGGATGTGGAGAGACAAAATGAGAGGATCTTGGCCGAACCAAAGGCTTGAGAGGTGTGCGTAAGGTGGTAGAGGTGGGGGCCTTTTATAAGAGGAGAGGAGGGGCACTCTTGGAAAGTTATAAAAGATTACTTTATTATAAAATGATTTTCAGATTTTAAAGGTCCCAAAATTATATATTTAGAGTATAAGGTGATAAGAGTTCTAAATCCACCCATCCAATAGGTTTTTGACTTGTGTAGGTCTTATATTTTACATTATCTTTTCATTTTATTTAAATCATTAAATAATGAGGTAATCGCTACATCATCATGATGTCATTAATAATTTAATTTATTTAATGTCTAAAAATTATAAAAATATATCATGATGTAGAAAATCTTTTTATATTTATAATTAATATTTATAGTCAAAAATATGACTTGTATAACCCCATTTAAAAATTGTTTTAGTAAAACAACTCTTGTTTGTGACATGTTTATTTTAACTTTAAATAAAAAGTTATTAATGTAATTTTCCAACCAAAGTGTCTCCATGGGGTCCCCAAGTTGAACCATGGATTTTCTTGGTCTTCCAAGGTCATTTCATATTATTAAAACATTATTTTTACCTTAAACTACACTAATTAACACTAATCATGATTAAAAACATAAAAGTTACTATTCACCAAAAAATTATTTTAATCCCAATGAACCAAATTTTACTTCTTAATGACAACCATGTATGTCGGATTTTTGAAATTCAAAACAAAGAGGTGGTAAAATTTCATTTAAACGAAAAAAATCAGTTTTTTTAAGTACCACATAGTGGTTTCACTATTCATCAAAAATTGATGTTTTTCAAAAAAAATACCAAAAATTCACCCTAAGCTATATTTGATATTTCAAGTTCAGAAATGATGTCTATTTTACAAAATAAAAAACATATATGTTGCATTAATTAGTTTAATAATTATTTCCCGCTGTTAAAACAAATAGCATGTTTTTATGAAACAAAATGTATCAAAAAATTGACACTAGTTTAAGTCTGATTTCAAAGTGAAATTAATTCCAAAGACCACTAGTGGATTAAATGGTAAGAATATATTCTAATTTCACTTTAAAAACAATTCAAAATATAATCTAATCATATTAATAAATTATATTAAAAATAGGTTTTGAATTAAAATGCAACATTTTTCACTATTCATTTAAAAATGATCTTTATCGGAAAAATACCAAAAATTTACACAAAGTAAATTTTGATGTCCTGAATCTAAAAAAGAGTTTTATTTGGTCCAAAATAATGTATAAGAGTGGCCAAAACTATATTTAAAGAGGGTTCTCCATCAAAAGGCAATAGTTCGACCTTTTAGTGAATATTAGAGTATCTATGCCTAAAATTGAATTCTTTTCATACTTTAAGCCTTTATATTTTATTGGATAAATGTAAAAACATTTAAAAAACATATATAATCATATTTTAGTTATTTATATTCTTTCCCGCCAATACAACGGCTACGTGTTAACTACCATTTAAAATAATATTATTATATTACTAGTGTGCAACGTAAGATTTCAAAGAAACTCATTGTTGCGTATCGGGTACGCTATCGAACATAGAAACCCCTTTAAAGTAAAATTAATATTTAATTTGCAAATATTAATAAACATGAAAATGATTTATTCATTATTTACCTGGGATGTTACATCCTTCCCCCCTTTTGGGAATTGCGTCCTCTTAATTTTATTCACTTATCCAAATAAGTGGGGGTATTATCCCTCATAGCATTTTCAGATTCCCACGTTGCCTCTTCAACCATATGGTTTTTCCACAAAACCATTACCTGGTGAATTACCTTATTCCGCAACACTTGCTCTCTACGGTCAAGAATCTGGACTGGTTGTTCTTCATAAGAGAGATTCTCTTCCAAAAAAACTACCTCTGGGCTCAAAACATGAGATGGATCTGGCATATACTTTCTCAACATCGAAACATGAAAACCATTGTGTACCTAAGATAAACTGGGAGGTAAAGCCACTCGATAAGCAACTGATCCAACTTTCTCCAGAATTTCATATGGTCAAATGAACCTTGGACTCAGCTTTCCTTTCTTACCAAATCTCATCACACTTTTCCACGGTGAAACTTTGAGAAAAACATGAACACCTACCTCAAAAGATAGATCCTTCCTCTTGTTGTCTGCATAACTTTTCTATCTGCTCTGAGCTGTTCTCATGTGTTTCTGAATCAACTGAACTTTTTCTGTCATCTCTTCTACCAATTCTGGTCCCATCAACTTCCTTTCACCCACTTTATCCCAGAAAGCTGGAGTTTGACACTGCTTCCCATATAATGCCTCAAACGGTGCCATCTGTATACTGGAATGAAAACTGTTATTATATGAAAATTTAACCAAAGAAATATGTTGGTCCCAACTTCCCTGATAATCCATCGAACAAGCACGTAGCATATCCTCCAAAGTTTGAATTGTTCGTTCTGGCTGTCTATCTGATTGCAGATGAAAAGCTGTGCTAAATTTTAATTCAGTACCCAACGACTTCTGAAGGCCTTTCCAAAAGTTAGAAGTAAACATGGGATCATGATCAGATACAATGGATAGGAGAACTCCATGCAACCTGACTATCTATTTAACATACAATCGAGAAAGTTGATCTAGGGAAAAAGTATCTCGTATAGCAAGTAAATGATCAGATTTAGTCAAGCAATCAACAATAACCCAGATTGAATTATTACCTCGAGGTGTCTTCGGAAATCCCACAACGAAGTCCATTGATATATTTTCCCATTTCCACTCTGGAACTGGTAAAGGCTGAAGCATCCCTTTCGATAACTACCGCTCTGCTTTAACCTGCTGACAAGTCCAACAATTCACAGTAAAATCAGCAATATCTCTTTTCATTCCTTCCCACTAGTAATACTATGGAAGATCTATGTACATCAAAGTACTTCCAGGATTAACTGAAAACAGAGAACTATGAGCTTTACATAACAACTCTCTCATCAACTGTGAATCACAAGGCCAACACAATCTCTTCCCAAATCTCAAAACACAATCATTATCAATGTTGAATTTAGTAAACTTACCCTTCTGAACCAGCTCTAACTTTTTCTGCAACTCGCTGTCTTACTTCTGTGCTTGCTTGATTCTGTCTGATTGAGAAGATTTCACTGATACCTGAAACAAAACAGAATAACATCCTGAACCAAAAACTTCTATGCCAAAGTTCATCAAATCCTTAACCAAAGGATCATGTTACAAACGCAACATTGTTAATGAAGCATTAATTTTTTGACTCAAAGAATCAGCCACTTTATTTGCTTTTCTTGGATGGTAATGAATTGTACAATCATAATCCTTGATTAATTCTAGCCATTTTCTCTGTCTCATGTTTAATTCATTCTGAGTGAATATATACTTTAAATTTTTGTGATCAGTGTATATTTCACACTTTACTCTATACAAATGATGCCTCCAAATTTTTAAAATGAAAACAATAGCAGCTAATTCCAAATCTTGTGTAGGGTAATTTAACTCATGAGTTTTCAACTTTCATGAAGCATAAACAATTATCTGATCATTGTACATTAGGACACAACCAATTCCTTTCAATGAAGCATCACTATAGATAACAAAATCACCATTCCTGGAGGGTAGTGCCAAAACTAGAGCATTCACCAATCTTCTTTTCAATTCCTGAAAACAATCATCACATTCTATTGTCCAGATAAACATAACACCATTCCGAGTTAGCTTAGTCATTGGACTAGATAACCATGAAAAATTTCTAAAAAAACTTCAATAATAGCCTGCCAAACCAATAAAACTACGAATCTCAGTTACATTTGTGGGTCTTGTCCATTCTTCAACAACCTTTGTTTTGTAAGGATCAACATTTATCACATCTTTAGAAACAATGTGACCAAGGAAAGAAATTTTTTGTAACCAAAACTCACACTTGCTGAATTTTCCATATAGTCTCTTTTCTTTTAAGGTTTGAAAGATAACCCTTAAATGACTTTCATGCTCCTCTTTATTTTTAGAAAACACCAAAATATCATCAATAAACACAACCACGATTTATCACCTGTGTCAACTGTGCCATCACTGCAACAAACTGTTTAGTTCTGATTCTGACCATCTCAAGATACTAATTTGAAAGTTCATTTCCCTCTATATGCCTTCCTAGAAAAGTTGTTTTGTTTCCTCTATGAAAAACCATTCATAACACAGAAATATTATAGGAGAAGCAACATGGTAATCTTTAAATGCTATATCATTTCAATTTGACCATAACAAAATATTTTTGGATAATCATTTAATAGAATTATAACTCCTAAAGTTATCTAAACAGACCTCTGATACCAACTATAAGGCCCCAGCCTTAAACCTTACTTAATATTGAATTAAATTAATAATTCACATTGAGGATCTTTTTAGGTTTAGAGTTTTAGAGAATTAGGACATAACTATTACATCTCAAAATATTACAAAGTAGACAATTCCACTAAGTTTCCATAAAATAAAAACTCTTAAAAAGAAACATGTCTAGTTCCATGTTTTAGATAGCATTACTTTTCCTTGATCCCATCCTTGACCCTATTCCACTTTAAGTCCTGTGAAAAACATTTCAAAAACATGGGGTGAGCATAAAAAGCTCAGTAAGGGATATGAAAATATGGAAAGGAAACATGAGTACATGTATACATAAGAATCAATGAAACTATACTTTACTCATAAAACATAATCACTTTAACATACCTCATCAAATCATGAATAAATCCTAGAAATCATAAGACATAAAGGTAACTTGAGGGATTCATAACATTCTTACGTAGGGAGTAACCCTCTTGGTTACGTTTGGAATACCCATCACATCATATTCCCTAAATCTCTTAGGAGAAACCTTAACTTTTAACTCCTTCGCATTACCCAATGCATTGGAGAGCTATATCGGGCTCACCCGCCCTTAGTTTATCACGGAACCACCCGTCTTCATAATAATGCCCAAGAACCACAACATAATCGTATCACATAAAACATGCATAAAGGAAACATAACATTTCCACCTTTCAATCACAAGATATGAATAGAACACATTGATATTAAAACATTATGAAAACCATTTCCAATACCAAAATAAAATAAAATTAAAAAATGGTATTTATTTTTCTTTAAAAAAAGGTATGTCTTGTAGAGGAAGCCGAAACTCAAATAATGGTCACGGCGGCGGAGAAGTCGTTGTCGCTGCATACGTACTACAAAAACATTCCCTTTTGTCGTTTAGTAAAATGCTTTGTATAAAAAACATTCCTTTTAGATAAAAATAAAAGTCAAAGGGGTTTATAAACCGTATAAAATAAGGTTATGTATAAAACAAAATATGCCTCAATGAATGGAGATTGAGACGAAGTCCCTTACCTCGGGTCCGACTTGAATCGATCGTTCTTTAATCTCCTGAATAATAAACTTGAGTTAATTTATACTTTCTTAAGAACCTTTTTCAAGTTCATTATTCCATTTATATCACTTATTACCATGTCATTAACACTATGTTATTATTTAAGTTAATAATGGTCGTTTTAACGATCATTGCTAATTGAGTCAAAAATAAACTCTTTATAATTACAAGTTGTTCATGTGGTAAAGTATCCACTATATCCAGAATTTTATTCATGATGAAGATATCATATATATCATATATATCCAGTATATGCATGCATTTATAATATTACATAACATTTAGAGGTAAGAAATGAAATGCACTGTTCATGGAGACGGTAAGCCGTACGTACACATGAACGCTACTTCCATTTCTATTTCATATTTAATGGAATTAAAACATAATTATACATAATAGTATTTTAATTCCAGTATGGTATCATATATAATATCATTAAATATATCCTTTATATGTACCACATATGGTATTAACGAATCAAATCACTTTGAGGGGGCGGTAGTCCGCACTTCCTAAAATGAAGATATCGTGTATACCCATAATGGAATCCATAAAGGTATGCCATAAATGAAAAATAAAGAAGCTTAAGGAAAACATAAACATATTATATATCATATATAAATATAGTTACATCTTAATGTCCACCTTTTAAGGTGTTAGATGAATATTGAACAATCATCGTTTCATGAGGTAGAAATTCACCATCCACGGAAATAGTATGTTCTTTAACCATTTGATGTAGGTGTGTGTAAGTGTAGCTCGAATGGTTCTTATGACAACATCCTAGTACATTGAAGATACTGGAGTTGTTACAAAAGAAATGAATAAAAAGAGTTTAGGGGTTGGAGAAGCAAAATAAAACAAAAGAACACAAGTGAAGACATTACCTTAAAATTGGGTAACTCTCTTTGATTTGAGCTCAAAGGATTTCTTGGGAAGACTTCTACCGAAAGTGAGGCTTCTAGGAGTAATATAGGGATGTGGAGAGACATAATGTGTAGAGCTTCGCAGAACCAAAGGCTTGAGAGGTGTGGGTAAGGTGGTATAGGTGGGGGCCTTTTATAAGAGGAGAGGAGGGGCACACTTGGAAAGTTATAACAGCTTACTTTATTTTAAAATGATTTTCGGATTTTAAAGATCCCAAAATTATATATTTAGAGGATAAGGTGATAAGAGTTTGAAATCCACACATACAATAGTTTTTTTACTTGTTGAGGTCTTTATTTTACATTATCTTTTCATTTTATTTAAATCGTTAAATAATGAGGTAATCACTGCATCATCATGATGTCATAAATAATTTAATTTTTTTAATGTCTAAAAATTATAAAAAAAATATCATGATGTAGAAAATCTTTTTATATTTCTAATTAATATTTATAGTAAAAAATATGACTTTTATAATCCCATTTAAAAATTGTTTTAGTATAACAACTCATGTTTATGACATTCTTATTTTAACTTTAAATAAAAAGTTATTAATGTCATTTTCCTACCAAAGTGGCTCCATGGGGTCCCCCAGTTGACCCATGGATTTTCTTGGTCATCCAAGACACATCCAATAAGGGTAGGACATGTGTCAAGGTCATTCATATTATTAAAACATTATTTTTACCTTAAACTACACTAATTACCACTAATCGCGATTAAAAACTTAAAAGTTACTATTCACCAAAAAATTATTTTAATCCTAATGAACCAGATTTTACTTCCTAATGACAACCATGTATGTTGTATTTTTGAAATTAAAAACACAGAGGTGGTAAAATTTCATTTAAATGAAAAAAATCAGTTTTTTTAAGTACCACTTAGTGGTTTCACTATTCATCAAAAATTGAAGTTTTCAGAAAAATACCAAAAATTCACCCTAAGCTATATTTGATATTCCGAATTCAAAAATGATGTCTATTTTACAAAATAAAAAAATATAATTTTCATTAATTAATTTAATAATTATTTCCCACTGTCAAAACAAATAGCGTATTTTTATGAAACAAAATGTATCAAAAGATTGACACTAGTTTAAGTCTGATTTCAAAGTAAAATTAATTTCAACGACCACTATTGAATTAAATGGTAAAAATATATTCTAATTTAACTTTAAAACCAATTAAAAATATAATATAATCATATTAATAAATTATATTAAAAGGAGGTTTTGAATTAAAATACAACATTTTTCAGTATTCATTAAAAATTGATCTTTATCGGAAAAATACCAAAAATTTACACAAAGTAAATTTTGATGTCCCAATTCTAAAAAAGAGTTTTATTTTGTCTAGAAGAATGTATAAGAGTGACCAATACTATATTTAAATAGGGTTCTCCATCAAAAGGCGATAGTTCGACCTTTTAGTGAATATTAGAGTATCTATGCCTAAAATTGAATTATTTTCTTACTTTATGCCTTTATATTTTATTGGATAAATGTAAAAACATTTAAAAAACATATATAATCATATTTTAGTTATTTATATTCTTTCTCGCCAATAAAACGTCTACATGTTAACTACCATTTAAAATAATATTATTATATTACTAGTGTGCAACGTAAGATTTCAAAGAAACTCATTGTTGTGTATCGGGTATTCTCTCGAACAGAGCAAACCCTTTAAAGTAAAATTAATATTTAATTTGAAAATATTAATAAATATGAAAATGCTTTATTCTTTATTTACCTGGGATGTTACATCTGGGCCTGGAAGATGCAGAGTTGGAACCAGATCAACAGTTGCAGTTGCAGGGAATGTTTCTCCAATATAGAACAGTTTTTGAGATATCCTCTAGATTTCCACCTAGGAGGCCAACTGATCATGCCATCAGAATAAAAGAGGGGGCAGATCCAGTCAATATCTGACCATTCAAGCACACATACCATATGAAAAATGAGGTAGAAAAGTAGGTTTTGAGCTTTTAGCACAGGGGTACATTCGGCGTAGTACCAGTTCGTATTCAAGTCCAATAATATTGGTCTGAAAAAAAAGATGGAGGTTGGAGAATGTCTGTGGACTATCGCGCTCTGAATAAATTTAAGATAACAGATAGGTTTCCTATTCTAGTGATTGAAGAGTTTATGGATGAGTTACATGAGGAAAAATACTTTACAAATATGGATTTGAAATCTGGATTTCATCAAGTCCGAATGAAAGAAGAAGACATAGAGAAAACAACTTTCCGTAATCATGAGGGGCATTACGAATACTTAGTAATGTCATTTGGTTTAATGAATGCCCTGACCACCTTTCAAGATAATATGAATGATATATTTCAGCCTTTGTTGGGTCAAGGGGTATTGGTATTCTTTGATGATATACTGATTTATAGCGGAGAGTGGGAAGAACACCTGGAAAAATTGTGTTCAGTATTACAGTATATGAAGGATAATTCTTTGACTGCCAATGAAAAGAAGTGCTCATTTGGAACGAAATTAGTAGAATACTTGGGACATATAATTTCAGAATGTGGATTGTCCATGGACCCTGAGAAACTTGAGGGTTTTAACAAGTGGAGGGTGCCCCAAAATGTGAATGAAGTTAGAGGATTTTTGGGCCTTACTGGCTATTACTGAAAATTTATAAGAGATTATAAAAAAATAGAAAATCCTTTGACAATGTTGACAAAGAAGGACGGGTTCTAGTGGTCCACAGAAGCACAAGGATCATTTGAAAGGTTGAAGGACTATATGAATTTTTCTCCTGTTTTGCGAATGCCAGATTTTTCAAAAGACTTTGCAGTGTAATCAGACGCTTCAAGCTCTAGTTTAGGGGTTGTGTTATTACAAGAGGGGCGACTACTTGCTTATTTTAGAAAATCTTTATCTAATGAAAATTTGGCCAAATCAGATTATGAAAAATAACTTATTGCGTTAGTTCTGTTAATTCAGCATTGGAAGCAGTACCCCATGGGGAGACAATTTAAAGTTTATACTAATCATTGTAGTCTCGAGTATTTGTTGAATCAGAGGATAATATCAATAGATCAGCAATGTTGTCAAGTAAAACTGTTAGGATATGACTTTGAGGTTATTTACAAACCAGGACGACTGAATAAAGTATCAGATGCTTTATCAAGGGTAGAAGTTGGAGAAAACATGGTTATGGCTATTTCTCAACCTTGTTGGGAAGATATAAATCTAGTCAAGGTAGTGATTCTTCAAGATGAAAGGCTGAGAGATATAATTGATACCTTGAAACAGAACAGGGTAGCTAGGCTAGTCTACACTTTTCGGGATGGTCTGTGATTTTACAAAAACAGATTAGTATTGTCCCAAAAATCGATTTTAATTCCAAAATTACTGCAGTATTATCATTAATTTTCTGCAGGAGGACATTTGGGCTATCAAAAAACTTATAAACAATTGTCTAATAGAGTGTTTTGGACTAGAATGACTCGAAAAGTACCACAGTATGTCAAAAATTGCAGTGTATGCCAGAAAAATAAGTATGAGACGTTTAGTCTAGCAGGTCTATTACAACCTCTTCCAACACCTGATTTGGTTTGGGAAGATATATATATGGATTTCATGTCCGGGCTTCCAAAATCACAAGGCTATGAGGTAATTCTGGTAGTGGTGGATAGATTGATCAAATATGCTCACTTTATTCCTTTAGATCACCCATATACTACAAAGATGGTTGTCAAAGTGTTTATGAAGGAAGTGGTATGTCTACATTGGGTACCCAAAGAAATATTCTGTCTAATGGTCAGAAAGAGGTTGTGAATCCGTGCTTAGAGACTTATTTGAGGTTTTTCTCATCAGACCATCCTAAGCAATGGGTAATGTGGTTGGCTTGGTCTGAGTATTGTTAGAACACTTATTTTCATACATCTACAGGGAAGACACCATTTGAGATTATCTATGGCCGTAAACCACCACATATTGTTCAGTATGCTAGAGGTGAGGTAGTGGTTTTGGAAGTTTTTGCAGCACTAGTTGACTAAGATGAGGATTTAAAGAAACTCTAAGAAAACCTCTAACGTGCACAAAATCTTATTGTCAAATATGCCAACCATCATAGTAGGGAGGTGGAATTTAAAGTTTGTGATTTATTATGGGTTAAGATCAGACCAAATAAGCTTTGAAGAATATCTAGAATTAACCCAAAACTAGCTTCCAGGTCTTATAGACCTTATGAAGTGGAGGTACCTGTTGGTTTTGTTTCTTACAGGCTCAAACTTCCAGCTAATACAAGATTACATCTAGTATTTAATGTGTCTAAATTGAAGGCTTCCAGAGGTTCCCAACCTGCAGAAAAAATTATTCCTGGTAATTTTGTTGAAAAAGAAGATTATCCAGGAGTAGTTTTAGCAGAAATAATTTAGGTGCAAACACTACAGTGGCTTATCGAATGGCATGACCGATCTGAAGATGAGGCTACTTGGGAGGACGCAAAGGTAATACAAGTTCAGTTTTTTAATTTTCACCTTGGGGACAAGGTGAATTTTCAGGGAGGAGGTATTGATAGAGTTGTACAAGGGGAGGTATCTTCTTGCAGCAGGCAGGGCAGCAGTCAATTGGGAAATCAATCCCGACCCCCTGTGTTGTACACTTACCAAAGGAGGGGTGGGGTTCATAACAGTCAGGGGTAACTTTGTAATTTGGATTTCATTTTGTTAGTTAGTTGGTCAGTTACTTTGTTGTTTGGTTGGGATGGGTTATAGATAGAGGGAAGTGAGTAGGGGGCTGACATTCTGGAGATTCTAGTTGGTAGGCTCTTAGCCTAGGCTGGGGAGAGAGAAGTCTTCCAAGAGAAGAATCCACAGCAGGTCCTTGTATCGGAACTCTGAGAGTACAACTGAATTAGTTAGAGATGTTATTTTCTTGAAGCATCCTCTGGTAATTATTTTCGAATACTCTTTCTCTCTACTATAGTCTATTATAAAAAGACTTCAAAAATTTTTTATAATATTATTACTCAATGTTTTTTACACTTTCAGGCATCGACATTGCTAGAACCCTTTACAACATGATTGTGATAATACACCCCAACCCTATCTGACATGAAATTATCTAATCAATTGGAAATCTAAACTCAGAAGTCAAGCACTTTTTTCTCATCACCAACACTTTCAATGAATCTTTAGATCCTTTAGGTGAAATTCAGAAAGGTAACATTAAAAGTAGTTTTAACCTCGACCACGTGTTTTCTAATCAAGTGTTAATTCTTCCCCAAAAATGTTGAACAACCTATAAAATTATGGTTTGTTCCATTAAAAAATCATCCTTCATGGGCATGTGTGTGAACACACCCACATATATACATATTTTAGGACTACTGAGTATGTAAAAAACACAGTTTTCATTAACAAACAATTGATTTATCGCAAACTACCTCGTGCTTTACCTTTCAGAATCATGAGAAAGGTCTCTAGAGGTGCATGTTAAGTGTAGGTGCTAGGAATAACTCGACCATGAGCTCCATAGACTGGTTTTCTTATTCTTTTATAGATGGGGAGAAAACCATATATTTATAAAATCATTTGTAGTGATTGTACTCAAAACAAATACAGAAGAAAAAAGTTGAATCGTACTTTTTAAGGACTCAAAAGCAAATGAAGTCTTATACATCATAAAAATAACGACCAATTTCAAGTACAAGTTTGGTGAGAACATTGATGAAGTGACTGTGTATTGTGAGGAGGATGCATCGGATGAAGATGAAGTACATGTTTCATTAGCAAAGAAAACTCATTAAAATTAAGCTACACATATTATATAATTCACTTATTGGGCCCAAATCTATATCCAAACCTGACCTGATTGATTATTTAGACCCATCCACGTCCGAGACAGTACGGGGGAACATACCAAGGTTTAAAAGTCAATCTAGAATTTTCTTTTGAACTGAACATGATGCATGCAATCCCCAAATATTTAGCATTGAATGACTTAGAGATTTCATACAAGAGAATGATATTATTTTTAAATAACCTCGCAAATCACAATAATAGTCACAAAAATAGTCACAACAATAGTCACCATAAGAATCCCTGAAATAACCTTACAATTCAATGTTGCTCACTTTTCGGCACTGACATTTCCAGAAAGGTAATGATAATCCATATCAACCCTATCTTACATGAAATTATCCAATCAATTGGAAATATCACCTTAGAAGTCTTGAACTTTTCACTCATCACCCACACTTTCCATGCATCACCAGAGCCTTTACATGAAATTTAGAAAGGTGGCATGCAGAGTAGTTTTACCCCGGATCACATGTTTTATAATGAAGACTTAATTATTCCCTAACTTTGTTATCCCAAAACCCTATATAACTATGACTTATTGCATTAAAAAATCATCTTTCATGAGTGCACACATGCACAAACATATATTTGAAGATGATTGAGAGGGGAATAAATAAGGTGATAATTAACAAACAAGTGATTTATGGTAAAAATACAACATGTGTGGCCTTTTAGAATCACATGAAAGGTCTCCAGAGGTGCATGGTCAGTTTAGGTTCTAGGAATAACTCAGCCTTCTACTACACAGATCGATTTTCTTATTCTTCGAAACATGGAGAGAAAACATATATTTATAAAAGAATTTGCAGTGGTTATACTCGAAACAAATACAGAGGAAAATACTTGTTTTGTACCTCTAACGGACTCACAACAAATAGATCTCTTATAAATCATAAAAGTAACCACCAATTTCCAGTACAAGATTGGTGACAACATCGATGAAGTGATTGCGTATTGCAATTTAGATGTGTAGGATAAAGTTGGGGTACCTATTTTATTACTAATGAAAACTCATTAAAATCAAGCCACATAACTTAGATAATTCCATCATAGGGCTCAAATCGACAATCCAACATGGCCTGATTGATTATTTGGACCCAACCATTCCAAGTATGGATGACAAGACACATTTCACATTATTCTACCTTAATAAGAATAATGAGAAAATATACCATTGCAGATCTGTTACTATACACTAAATGTGTATTGGTCAACATACCAAGGTTTGGAAGCCAATCTAGCATGGTCCTTCAAATAAACTTTATGTATGCAGTCCCCAAAGTCTTACAATTGAATGCCTTAGAGATGTCGTACAACACAACATTTTCCTTAGAAATAACCTTGAAAATCACAACAATATTCATCATAGTTAGTCATGAAATAATTCATGTGGATGTGAACATGAACCCACTAGAAATTCTTATCTATCTAATGATGACCTTCTCAAGAACATACACACACTGATGCTTCAAGAACTTCGGGAGAGACTATCTGACAACTTTGAGAAGATCAAGAGTCGTATCCATATTCATGCACACTGATCCGATGTATATAGTTATTTGATAATAAAGATATGGTCTCGTAGTTGACCAATAATAAATTGTGTAAAATTATTACTCTTAATAATGGGCATGAGAAGGTGTAAATAAATTGACGTTATTGATCACATCTAA
Organism: Viscum album; assembly: GCA_963277665.1. Taxonomy (NCBI): domain Eukaryota; kingdom Viridiplantae; phylum Streptophyta; class Magnoliopsida; order Santalales; family Viscaceae; genus Viscum; species Viscum album. The sequence continues at coordinate 180,762,013 of OY728165.1, forward strand.
ATAAAAGAGTCTAAATCATTTACTGAGAATTATTTACTTGACCCTATTTTTTGTTTGACCTTTGATTATATTTCCTTTGTAAATATTATCTATTTTCATTGTAATCGAAGTGAACATATTTTGATGAAACAAATATTTTTTTAGTGCACTTTAACTCCATTTTCTTTCCTCCCTTTTCTCCTACTACAAAAATGTTTTTTTGAAAGTAATAAACCAACATTTGGTATCGAAGCCGGCAGGTTGTATGCCCAATTATCTAGGGTAGGAGAAAATGGTGAGTACCTCTCATAAAGTGGTGAATGAGAGAAGCAGTGCTTGGTTCCATTACCCAATATTGATGCCAACCCAACTACTCCATATGGTCGACCAAGATAAAGGCTTTTGAGGAGTGGTTGTCACTCTGCAACAACATCAACAATGATGATAATGGTTGGTGTTTCCGGGGAAGATCACATACAGAATGACTTACACACAAGCAGAAAGATGACAGGTAGTCATCAAAGTGTGGTATGAGCAACCTCGACTGGCATGGCAGGGTAATAGGTCATGACAAGGGAGGTCATGTCTATAACAACATTTCAAGCTAGGAAGGTCTCAGTGGTAGTCGTAGGGACATTCCCAACAATGATAAGGGTCACATTAAATGTTTTAATTATGGAAGAATGAGACACTGGGATTTTAAGTACTGAATTAAGTGATGTGATGGAGAAGCGTACCTCACCCATGGTTTTGGCGAGGTGGTTTCAGAGTTTCTTAACACCAAGGAGGAACTTATACATACAAATGTATGGTACCTGGATAGCGGCACAAGTAATCACATGACTAGCCACCGAGTAATGTTACATGAGTTATATGAGAACATCACCAAGAATGTGAAATTTGAATATGCCTCTATGGTGCAGATCATGGGGATAAGATCTGGCATGTTCTTGTACAAGAATGGAGGTCAATGTGTCCTTAAAAATGTATGTTACATACCTAGATTTCATCAATAGATAAATCATCCTTATATTCTTAAGAGGAAGTTTTAAAATTAAACATTTCCGGGACATAAGGATAACATTTCTAGATTTTCTATCAATTTCGATATTTCTCTTATCACCAAACGTCATCAGGACATCTTTCTCAGTAGGTGGAAACTCTATTGTAGATGCATCAACAACTTCCAATCCAAGAGATAGGTGATAATGAATCCTCATATTTTTCCATCTATAATAACTTTTTTTATCAAATGTAGTAATTTTACTAGTGTTGATATAATTGAGATTATTCATGATAAAGATTCAACAAGAGAACCTTTCCTTTGATACCAATTGAAGTTTCAAATGATCGAATAACAACTGAAAAGGGGGAGGGGGTTGAATCAGTTGTTCACTTTTTATAAGTTTCGATACTTTTAAAACTTAACCCCTACAACCTATTAAAGATAATATCCTTATCATCTTTTAGTAAATACTCATGCATGCAAAATTAGTAAATCAAGTAAATCATATGAGATTTACAAGGTTTAGTGTGAGAACCTACATCCTTTCCATATCCACTACCATGGGTCTATGAAAATCACTAATAACAAAAAAGTGAATACAATTTGTGAAAACTCCTGTTAGATGTCTTTTATCTCTTGATAGGAAATATTATACTGACTTCTGTCAGTTTACAAAGTTTTCTTACAAAATAATTGAGCCACAACAAAATTATAATGACTTTGTTTAATCTACTCCACGAATGTTCCTGGGTCCAATAACTCTGAATCCAATGTCTATCAATCCTTAGTTAAATTGGTGACCTTTGAACGACTAAGCAATCTAAGACAATAGACACACCCTTTTAGATTTAGGGTCCCAAAATTGATCTCAAACCATTTCTACACCAACTAAACTTCAATCAAGCTGTTTAGTAAAAAAAACTTCTTAGAATTGAGTGAGGAATCCACATGTTAGGTTCTAATTTCTTGGTCAGCATCGTTTGATTTTTTAATGTTGTATTAATACTAATTTTGTCACGTCCATCAATAGAATCATACTATACTAAAAGTAGAGATAAATCTAGATAAAGTAATTAGTAAAAAAAACCCATCCATTCAAATCAAAAAATAAAATAAATTAAATTAATGGTTATAATTTTATTCCATTTTATTTAGATAAAGAATTTAGTAAAAGTAAATGAATGGTTTATTTTTAAATCATCTAATTTTTCTTAACCAAATAAAGTGAATAATTTGGAATCTCCCAATTTCTTCTCATTCTCCCCAAGGCCTCCATCAACTGCAGATTGAAAACACTAGAATTCCAAATGCATTCCTGCGATGATCGCTTGTAGATCTTTGTTCAATACCACAAACTTAATCCTCGATCTCGTTCCCTTGCCCTATACTTTTCCCTCGCGTCTCTGTACCTCACGTTCTAGGGCAAGCCCCCCCCCCCCTGGGACGACACCACGATTCTTTGATTAGGAGTGGAGCCTTCATCGATGATCACTCTTTGGATTAGTGCCCCCAATGACGGCGACGATTGCGGGGCCACCAGGGCGGAGTCTCGCAACTGCTACCTTAACATGGGTGAGGTATGCTTCATCACGTCACTTATTCTTGTAATCAAAGGATTAGTTACTAGTTCTTTCACAATTAAAACATTTAATGTGACCCTTATCTTTTTTGGTAATGTCCCTATCGATGTCGGTGATACCTTGATAGCTTGATATGTTGGTATTTCCACAACCTCCCTTGTCATGACCACTTCCATGGCCATGCAGCCGGGGTTGCTCATACCGCACTTTAATGACTCCTTGTTGTCTTTCTGCTTGTGTACAAACTATTCTGCATGGGATCTTCCCCTGCAATTCCAGCCATTATCGTCATTTTTGATGGTTCTTAGAGTCACATCTACTTCTCAAAATCCTTTATCTTGGTCTCCCATGTGGGGTAGTTGGGCGACGTCAATATTGGGTAATGGAATAGCACACTGCTGCTCTCCTTCAATGCTTTATGAGAGGTACTCTCCATGCTCTCTTAACTTGGATACTTGGGCATACAAGCTATAGGCTTCAATACCAAATGTTGGTTTTTGACTGTCAAAAAGATATTTTGGTAGCAAGAGAAGAAAATAGAGGAAAGAAAATGAAGCAAACCCGCAATAAAAAACTCTTTGTTTCATCAAAATATGTCGACTTCAATTATAATGAGGATATATCATATTTACATAGGAAATATAATAAAAGGTCAAACAAATAATATGTTCAAGTCAAAAATTCTTAGTCAAAGATTTAGACTCCTTTATTTAGGTGTCATCAATAACGCCAATTTATTGACGTCTTCTCATGCCCATTATTTGGAGTCATTATTTGACACCAATTATTATTGTTCAACTAAAATCCCACGTCTTGATTACCAAATAAAAATATACACTACATCAGTGAGTATGAATGTGGATTTTATTCTTGATCTTCTCAAAGTTGTCAGTTAGTCTCTCCTAGAGGGCTTGAAGCATCGGTGTGCGTATGTTCTTAAGAAGGTGAGCATTATATAGAGAAGTATTGTCTAGTGGGTTTGTGTTCACATTCACGTGAATTATTTCATGTCTGACAATAATGACTATTTTTGTGATTTTAAATGTTATTTATAAAGAAAATGTCATGTTGTACAACATCTTTGATGCATTCAATTGTAAGTCTTTAATGACTCCATGCATCATGTTCATTTTAAGGAACATGGTAGATTGGCTTCCAAACCTTGGTATGTTCCCCAGTACTCATTTAGTGTATGGTAGTAGATCTGCAATGGTATATTTTCTCATTATGTTTAGTAAAGGGAAGGAATGTTAAATGGGTATGGCCATTTAGATTTGGATTGGGCAGGTTCCAAATAATCAATCAGGCTAGGTTGGCTTGCCGATTTGAGCCCTATAATGGAATTATGTAAGTTGTGTGAGTTTATTTTAATGAGTTTTCTTTAGTAATAAAACAGGTGCTCTAAATTCATCGTACACATCCTCCTTGCAATACACAATTACTTCATCGGTTTTTTCACCAAACATGTTCTAGAAATTGGTTGTTACTTTTATGATGTATAAGAGATCCATTTATTTTGAGTCCATTAAAGGTATAAAACAACTATTTTCCCCTGTATTTGTTTCAAGTATAACCACTAGAAATGATTTTATAAATATATGGTTTTCTCTCCATGTATCAAAGAATAAGAAAACTGATCTGTGGAGCACAAGGTTGAGTTATTCCTGGCACCTATGCTAACCATGCACCTATGGAGACCATTCATGTGATTCTAAAAGGCGACGCATGGGATAGTTTTACCATAAATCATTTGTTTGTTAATGACCACCTTGTTTATTCCCCTCTCAACCATCGTCAAATATATGTGTGTGTGCGTGCGCACTCATGAAAGTTGATTTTTTAATGGAACAAGTCATAATTGTATAGGTTGTTGGGATAACTAAGTTGGGGAAGAATTAAGTCTTCACTAGAAAAAATGTGATCCAGGGTAAAACTACTTTGCATGTCACTTTTATGGATTGTACGTAAAGGCTCTGATGATGCATAGAAAGTGTGGGTGATGAGTGAAAAGTTCTAGACTTCTAAGGTGATATTATCAATTGATTCGATAATTTCATGTAAGATATGGTTGATGCGGATTATCTTGATCTGGTTTTGAAGGGTACTAGAAATATTAGTGCCCAAAAGTGAGAGTAACATTGAGTTGACAAGGTTATTTCATAGATACCTATGGTGACTATTGCTATGGCTATTGCTGTGATTTTCAAGGTTATTTTAGAAAAAATGGCATGCACTTGTATGAAACCTCTGAGGCATTAAATGCTAAGTCTTTGGGGACTGCATGCATCATGTTCATTTCAAAGGAAAATGGTAGATTCACTTTTAAACTTTTGTATGTTCCCATGTACTGTCTCAGAGTGGGATGAGTCCAAATAATCAATCAGGCTAGGTTGGGGGAACAAATTTGGGCCTGATAAGTGAATTATGTAAGATGTGTGGTTTGATTTTAATGAGTTTTCTTTACTAACAAAATCGTTACTCCATCTTCATCAAATGAATCCTCCTTGTAATACGCAACCACTTCATCAGTGTTCTTACCAAGCCTATACTTGAAATTGGTCGTTATTTTTATGCATAGTAGTTCCTTTGCTTTTGAGTCCATAAAAGGTACGATTCAACTATTTTTTTCTCTTTTTTTTCGAGTACAATCTCTACAAATTATTTTATAAATATATGGTTTTCTCCCCATCTATCCAAGAATAAGAAAACCAATATGTGGAACAAACAGTTTTGTCCAACGTAATCCTTCTTTTGAGGTATTCCGAAGTCCAGTGTGTGTCATATTCACACCATTTGTGTTACCCTACAGGCTTTAGCAGTATTTACAAAAAATATGAAATCTATATTTCATATATATAATCAAAGAGAGCCCTCTAGAAAGGCATCAGTGTTACTCAAGATACTAAGGGATCTGATATGATCTCAATAATACATACTCATATCTCTATGCAAACATGTTCACTACTAGATGTATCATATACATCTTATGTATGCCTTTATAATCCCTTAATCCATGATAGAGTGACCACTGGGCATGGAGCATGTCAATCTAGTATAAGTCAACTTATCTTTTCTTGATTCTCTCAAAAGGATTAACCAAGTCGATGAATAAATCACATATCATTCATCTATCATATGAACACATCACATGTCTCTCATCTAAGTAGTCAAACACACCAAAATTTTTCCATATAAACATGATCATGAATTTCCTCAATGTAATCAAATAAAGGGTCGAATTTCTTAACTCATCATACAAGTGGACAGATCTCATCTTGGTTGTGCTCTAAAAGAAGACATGATCAACAACATATCTATCCACCCCTTGATTAGATAAATCATTTTCAGAATTGTGTAAGAAAGGTACACAAGTATAAAAGTTCTCAAGCTAAGTGTCTTTCCAAAATCAAGTAATTGGGATTGATAATAAGCATACACCAATAAGTATATCGATTACTGTATGACATTCCATGGGAAATAATTTGGTGGTTCAGTCCAAGTAATAATTCTACACTTATTACCTCATCAATCCAATATTTTTATTATATATACAACCTTTTTAAATGAATAAAATATTTTATTCATGCTAATCTTAACACACCATCACAACCCATAATACTTTGTGATGATCTCCGATTAGAGACATCTAAAAGTTTAAACATTGAAAGGATATTATCATTTGACCATTCATGTAAATTAAATTTGGAGCACACATGAATGAATAATAAACAAAGATCACCTTTATTATAAAAACGTGATTCATTTACAACCATTAAAATCAATCTCTCAAGTATCGAATACCTTAAGACCTAACATAACCTTCATGTTGTTATTGCAGTAATGGATTCATCAACAGATATATTACATTGTCCTTTGTAGCCACCCAAAAAATCTTTACATCAACTACCAATGATCTCAAATATGATATGGTATTTGGGAATGATGTGTTTTTTCCTCTGGTGAGATTAAGGTTCCTTGGCCTGAGAAATATGTCTATTGTTTTCATAATAGAGCTCAATTTCTCCTTTAATTCTAGGAACATCCTCAAGTTCCGAGATGAACTATCTGATCTAAACAACTTCATTTGTAGCATCTGATGCAATATTGTATTTGGACTCTATTATCGAGTCCACTATAGTGTCTTGGTTGGAAGTAATATCTCCATCATTTAGAAAGAACGAAAATCCTGACTAAGATCTCATCATCTTCTTCAGATTGGAAACTAGCATATGTGTAACATTTTACACATAGCTCATCTTCTTATCCAAAGACCAGAAACATATCATTAATTCCTTTTAAGTACTTGAGAATTTTCTTCACAACAATCCATTTAATCTTTCCAGGATTGGATTGGTATCAACTTATAATGCTAAGATTTGTGCCATGAAATACTGGTAAAAGCTCCTTGGAGTTCTTTGTGCAAAATCGCTTTAACACTTTTACCAATAGAATTGTCCCAAATGAGTCTAAACAAACTTTTAAGTGTATCTCTACAATAATTCATACTCAAAATGTAATTTGATTCGCCCATGTCTTTCATCTCGAGAATCACTTATCCAGCCACATCTTCATGAAGTGAAGAGACGGTATGTCATTTCTGATAAGTAGTATGTCATCTACATAAAATATCAGAAACACTATTATATTCCCACTAATTTTTTTATATACACATGAATCATTTGCATTCTTGTTGAAACAAAACTCTTTCATTGCATCATCAAATAGAATATTTGGACTCTGAGAAGCTTTCTTCAATCCATATATGGACTGTTGCAACTTTCATACCCTGACAGTCTTGTTCAAAACATCAAAACCTTCACGTTATGTCATATAAAAATTCCTGACTAGATTTTTGTTAAGGAAATAAATTTTGAAATGAATTTGATATATATCATAATCAAAATGAGATGCTTTGACAAACAAAATTTAAATGGACCTTATCATCGTTGCAGGTGAAAAGCTCTCCTCATAGTCAATTCCATGATTCTTTTTTGTAACTTTTTTCTACCATACAACTTTTATAGGTAGAATGTCTACCATCCATGTCAGTTTTATTTTTGAAAACCCACTTGCACCCTATAGGTCTCAGACCTTTAGGTGAATCCATCATGTTCCAAACATATTTAGCATACATGGAGTCTATCTCAGATTCCATGGATTTTAACCATTTCTGAGAATTATATTTCTGAACGACTTCACGGTAGGAAGTAGGTTTATCTATTATGAATGTTACTTCATTATCATTTTCCATGAGAAAACATTATCTCTCAGGGTCATTAGGAATCCTACCAGACCTTTGAGGTTCTTGTGTATCTTGAGACAATTGTTCTTCCACATCCAGCTCAACTTCCATCTTAGGAACACTTCTTGTTTATTGGTCTTGAACTTCTCAAAGTTCAACTTTCCTCCCACTGATTCCTAGATTAATGTGTTCCTTCTCAAGGAAAACACCACATCAGACCACAAACACTTTGTTTTTTGTAGGTTTATAAAGGTCACATCCCACATCTTCCTTATGATAACAAATAAATAAGCACTTTTCAGACTTATGGTCATGTTTTTGCAAAGCTAAACATTGTATGCATGCTTGATACCCCCTAATCATTATAGATGACATATTCTTATGCTTCTTAGTCCATATCTCATATGGTTCATTTTTGACTACTTTAGAAGGAGAACAGTTAAGTAAGAATATTGTGGTTTCTAGAGCATAACCCTAGAATGAGATAGGAAGGTCACATTGGCTCATCATCGGCTGGACCATGTTTAACCGAGTTCGATTCCTTTTTTTAGACACATCATTTTATTATAGTCCACTAAGAGGAGTGAATTGTGGATCAATTAAAACATTTCTTATATGATCTGTGAATTTCTCTCTTATGTATTGACCACCCTGATTTGATTATAGAATCTTAATTCTCTCCCATTTGATTTTGGACTTTGTTATGAAACTCAATAAATTTCAATGGTTTGATACTTGTGCTTCATCAGAAACATAACCATACCGACTAAATTAATTGATAAAGGTAAATAAGTACCTATGACCACCAATTTATTGTGTACTCATTGATCAATATACATAACTATGTATGATATCCAATAATAAACATCATGATTTGTTTACCACCATCTCCTAAAGGTTATTTCAAGCCAATAGTCTGTGGTAATCCTGGGTGTACTATTGGATGGTCCCGGAACCTTACGAAAATCTTGATACCACTAATATAACAGTTGATCACAATCATTAAGAAGGAACCTATGGTTCAAGGAAACCTTCATTTAATTCCAAAAGTGGATGGGATTCATGCCTTTTCATTGATAATAATTTTTCATTTGTTCCCACCATGTAGAAGCTTCATTGTAGAGCTTATAATCCATATACTTGATCCAAAGATTCTACGGTATATTCATAAAGTTCAATTATTTTTCATCCTCAGCAATCCAATCCAAAAAATAATCCACATCAAGGTTGTCACGGAAAGATGGTAAATCTGGTTTATTTTGAGGATTATATCATTCACGTGGTGGTTCGATGTAGTCATCCCCATAGTCTGAATTATCCTCCCATCATGTTTTTGGAACTCAAACTACCGTTCCAATTTCTTCATGACCCATAATAGCCAATGAGATCCATTATGAGGATCCATTTCTTGATTAATGTATCGTAGAATCCCTAAAAGTGTCTTATATTGGTTGAGATTGATTTTACTATTGGTGGAGTTTGTGCCTAAATTTTTTGGTATTACAACCAAATTTATTCTATGATTACTTGAATGGATTGTTTCATAAGGGAGAGGGTTTCATTGATTTTGTTATTTCTAGGCATGAAAATTGAAGAGTGACAGTGCTGGAAATTGCTGGGCATGAAAATTGAAGGGTGACAGTGCTGGAAACAAATGATGGGGCTTGGTGCTATTGGCAGTACAGTAGGGATTGACAAACAGAATCAGGAATATGGGTGCATGGAGAAGGCAGAGCCATGAGCGGGGGGGGAGGGGGCAGTAACACCGCAAGTTTTTCTAAAAATAAATAGAAATGCATGGAACTTTTTTTTAGTAGATATTTTTAACTATCCTTTAAAACAAAACTTTTCCACTTCTATGGTTTAAATTTCAAGAAACTGTCATCTACAATTGTGTTCAGTATATTATTTGGAGTCTATTGGAACCAACTTGTTTTTTGGTAAATAGTAACATACCCTTATGAATAGTAATATGAATATTGATATGACCATAATGAATAGTAAATTTTATTATTATTTTATTTTTTTAAGGCTTTAAGATAATATCATCTAGGTTAATTTTTCATTGTGATATAGAAGTAGTTACAGAATTAGAATTGTTAATTTTTGAATTAAGTATGATTTTATTTAAAAATTAAGTTAATAATATTTTCAAAATTATTTTAACAAAATGGACTTCATTTTTGAAATCTACACGTAGATAAATGGTTAGGGTAAATTTTGGGAATTTTTCTGAAATAGTTGATTTTTCAGTGAATAGTAAATAATACATTTTTTAGTTTCGGTGTGTTAATGACATCATTAATTATATAATAATGATGTCATAAATCTGGTAGACTTTTGTATAGTTAAATAAGATTTGAGGTGTCCCAAGTGGCTTATACCATGGTCAAATACCATGGGAAAGCCCATGGTTTGGCAAATACCACTCATGAGGTGTCCCTTGAGAATTATTAAAATAATTCCTCACTTTTCCTATAAATACCAACTCTTCCCTTCATTGAATTCATTCCCAATTCTCCCTCAACGAAGATTTGGCCTCCTTACCTTCATAGTATTCCTCCCAATGTTTTTTGAGTCCCCCAATGTCCCAACCATCAAGTTCTAAGGGTTACTCTACAAGGTAAGAAAATTCTCAATTTCTTTCTTTTTTCTTTAAAGTTCTCTTTTATGTGGTATAAATTTCAAGTTTCCATACCATGTTCTTATTTCCTTCTTATTCTTGATCTATTCTGTATTATGACTCATTTATGGATAGGTTATCTTTGTCCCCTCTCTTCTTAATGTTTTCTAAAACCCTGTCGCATAGCCGTTGGGTGCCATAGGGAGGGACGTTGTGGGAGGAGTCTGTCATGTGGGAGCCATCGAGAGCTCGATCTTCCGGGAGGGAGGGATAGCTGGAAGGGGTGGCAGGAGGCCCAACCTAGGGTGAGGTTGATGTGCGTAGCGGGTAGCGTACACTAGTGTATGAGGCATCGTGAGGGAGGGATCTACCGGACAGAACCGGGCTGAGAGGGGCGATGACAGAAAACAAACCCAACCATAGATGGGGGGCACCCCCCCCCCCCATATGTACATATTTTAGGATGACTGATTATGGAAAGAACAATGTTTTCATTAACAAATAGTTGATTTATGGTAAAACTACCTCGTGCTTCACCTTTTAGAATCGCACGAAAGGTCTCTAGAGGTGCATGGTAAGTGTAGGTGCCAGGAATAACTCAGCCATGAGCTCCACAGATTGGTTTTCTTATTCTTTGATAGATGGGGAGAAAACCATATATTTAAAAAACCATTTGTAGTGATTTTACTCGAAACAAATATAGAATAAAATAGTTGAATCGTACCTTTTATAGACTCAAAAGAAAAGGAAATCATATACATCATAAAAATAACGACTAATTTCAAGTACAAGCTTGGTGAGAACACTGATGAAGTGGCTGCGTATTTCAAGGCGGATGCATTAGATGAATATGAAGTACATATTTCATTAGTAAAGAAAACTCATTAAAATCAAGCTACCCGTATTAAATAATTCACTTATAGGACCCAAATATGTAGCCTAACCTGGCTTGATTGATTATTTGGACTGATCCCAGTCTAAGACAGTATGAGAGAACATACTAAGGTTTAAAATTCAATCTACAATTTTCTTTTTAAATTAATATGATGCATGCAGTCCCCAAAGACTTAGCATTTAATTCCTCAGATATTTCATGTAAGTGCAAGATATTTTTCCTTAAATAACCTTGAAAATCACAACAATAGTCATCATAAGAATCCATGAAATAACAATACAACTCAATATTTCTCTAACTTTTGGGCACTGACAATGTGAGAACCCTTCAAAACGAGATCATGATAATCCACATCAACATTATCTTACAAGAAATTGTCTCATAAATTGGGAATATCATCTTAGAAGTATAACACTTTTTGGTCATCATCCACACTTTTCATGCATTACTAGAGCCTTTAGGTGAAATTCAGAAGGTGACATGCAAAGTAGTTTTACCCTGGATCGCATGTTTGTTAATGAAGACTTAATTCTTCCCCAACATAGTTATCCTAACAACTTATATAACTAGGACTTGTTCCATTAAAAAAATCATCTTTCATGAGCGCACATGTGTGTGCACACACATACATATATATTTTAGGATGATTGAGAGGGGAATAAACAAGGTGTTCATTAACAAACAAGTGATTTATAGTAAAACTACTTCACACGACACCTTTTTGAATCACATGAATGGTGTCCATAGGTGCATGGTTATTGTAGGTGCCAGGAATAACTCAACTTTCTGTTCTACAGATCAGTTTTTTTATTCTTTGATAAATTGGGAGTAAACCATATATTTATAAAAGCATTTGCAGTTGTTATACTCGAAACAAATATAGAGGAAAATAGTTGTTTTGTTCCTTTAATGGACTCAAAAGAAATAGATCACTTTTACATCATAAAAGTAACCACCAATTTTCAGTACCGGATTGGTGATAACATCGATGAAGTGATTGTGTATTTCAAGGAGGATGTGTAGGATGAAGTTAGAGTACCTGTTTTATTACTAAAGAAAACTCGTTAAAATCAAGTCACACAACTTACATAATTATGTTATATGGCTCAAATCCACAATCCAAACTTGCGTGGCTGATTATTTGAACCCAGCCAAGTCCAAGTCTGGATGGCGAGACCCATTTAACATTCTTCTCCCTTACTAAGAATTATGAGAAAATATACCATTACAGATCATCTACCACACACTAAATGAGTACTGAGTAACACTCTAAGGTTTGGAAGACAATATAACATGATTGTTCAAATGAATATGATGCATACAGTCCCCAAAGACTTACAATTGAATGCCTCAGAGATGTCGTACAACACGACATTTTTCTTGAAAATAACCATGAAAATTACAACAATAATCATCATAGTCAGTCATGAAATATGTTTGTGGATGTGACCACGAACTCACTAGAGTCTTCTCTATCTAATGCTCACCTTATCAAGAACATACACACGCTGACGCTTCAAGCCCTCCAGGAGAGACTGGTCGACAACTTTGAAAAGATCAAGAGCAATATCCACATTCATGCTCACAAATTCAATGTATATTGTTATTTGGTAATCAAGACGTGGTTTTGTAGTTGACCAATAATAAATGGTTTCAAATAATAACTACTAACAATGATAATGAGAAAGCGTTAATAAATTGGTGTTATTGATAACATCTAAATAAAGGATTCATTAACCCTTCTCAAGACCATTATTAAGAGTCATTATTTGACACCATTTATTATTGGTCAACTATGAGTCCACGTCTTGATTACCAACTAACAATATACACTAGATCTGTGGTCATGAATGTGGATATGTCTTTTGAACTTATCAAAGTTATTGACCAGTCTCTCCTGGAGGGTTTGAAGTGTCGGTGTGCATATGTTCTTGAAAAGGTGAACATTAGATAGAGAAGCATTCTCTAGTGGGTTCGTGGTCACATCCACATGCATTATTTCATGGCTGAATATGATGAATATTGCTGTGATTTGCAATGTTATTTCTGGGAAAAATGTCATGTTGTACAAAATCTTGGAGACATTCAATTGTAAGTCTTTGGGGACTGCATACATCTTGTTCATTTGAAGGAACATGGTAGATTGTCTTCCAAACCTTGGTATGTTCCCCAATACTCATTTAGTGTATGGTAGCAGATCTGCAAAGGTATATTTTCTCATTATGCTTAGTAAGGGAGAAGAATGATAAATGGGTATGGCCATCCAGACATGGACTGGACTTGGTCCAAATAATCAATCAGGAAACATTGTCTTGCTGATTTGAGCCCTATGATGGAATTATGTAAGTTGTGTGTAACACCCCAAGATTTTATGATAAGTATTCTTTTTAATTTATTTGATGTCTTGTGTTTTGTGCTACACCAAGATTATATTGTGCTATATGAAACACCGTATTAGCTTGCAGTATATGCCACACTATTCTTGGATCGTGTTACACAAAATTTTAAGTTCGTTTGATAGAAGTTATTCTACGAAAAAATTGAGTGTATATATATATATATATATTCAATGTATAAATGAAATATGGTTGGATCATGTTATACACAACAACAAAGGAATCTTTTACTACATGAAATCCTGACTTGGCTTGCATTATATGTAATCATGACCTTCCTCGATAGCGTGTGTTGTACGCAATACCGAGTTTCACTAAACAATGATATGTTATTAAAATACTATTTAACAACCGACTTTTTATTTAAATAATTATTTATTTTATTTAAATTTATTTTAGGTCGAAATTGATACATAATACTTATATAAGTTCAATGTAATTAATTGGAGTCATTTTATAATAATTATAGATATATAAAAATTTTATTGAACTTTTCACCGTCTTTTACCCACCTCCTAAGAGAATTTGAAAATTTACATACAACTTAATTTTACCGCTTCTGTGAGTGGAATTTTGAAAATCCAAGAGACACGGTTAATAAAAAGGAGTAAAATGTGGTTCAATAAGAGAAAAATAATTTTTGGTGAATAGTAACTGTTTACTTTTATTTACCATGGTTAAAAGTAAATAGGGTAATTAAGGTTAAAAATATTATTATTATTACCTTAACACATGTCCTAATTCTATTGGATAAGTGTAATTAGACCAGAAACAAGCTGAGGATTAAAATATTACCCTTTAGGTCCACTTGGATTAGATTAGGACACTTATTATTATTTTATTTAAAGAAGAGTTAAAAGAGTTAAAATCAAAGTTTAATAAATAAAACATTTTTAATATAGGGTTATACATACGATAAATTCAACTATAAATATTTATTAGAAATTTAAAAATATTTCCTACATAAGGGTATTTTATTTAAAAAATTTAGACATTAAATAAGTTAATTTATTTATGACATAATGATGATGCAGTAATTACCTTATTAATGAAATATTAACATAATTGATGTTATAAATACAAAAATAAAAGCAATTTGAGACTTTTTATAAATTCCACTAATTTATTAGGTTAATATGAGATGTTATTATTTATTCAAATAACTTTTTTCTAACTAATCATGTTTTTATTATTTTCACAAAAATCAATTACCAAATAGTGTCAAAATTGACATAAAATAGTTTTTAAAACAAATATTATATTATTAATTGTTATTCTATTCATAAAATTCTTAGGTTTGGACAAATGACTTAGATAAGGTTATATATATTAATATTTAACAACTTTGGGTTCGTTTGGCTTGTTATAGTAAGTTTATTAACCATATAGTGTAAGAAAACAAGAAGACACCGTAAAAGTTAAATTATTTAACTTAGAGTTAAATATAAATGATGAGGTTAAAATAGTAACCTAAACTTTTATAAAACCTATTTGTTGAGAGGATTTAGACCCATACCCATTTTATCATCTAAATAAATCAATTTGGATCTATTATAAACCAAATATGACTTTATTATAAAATAATATTTTAAGTTTTTCCTAAGGTGCCCCTCTCCTCCCTTATAAAAGAGCACCTCCTACCTCTTCTCTTTACACAATTTTGAGCTTTCAAGCTCGGCCAACCCCTGCCCATTTCCCTTCTCAACTTCACTAGAAACATTATAGAGGTTCTATAATCCTCAAAATACCAACTCTAGTGCCTTAAGAGGAAGCTTAAAAGAGGTGCGTCGAAGAAGAGGTAATCTCTTCTACCGATTCTTTCAAGTTTTATTTCTTCTTAAACTTCTTCTTATTTAGTTGTTTCATTATAAAGTTATAACATCAGTATCAATAATATACTTATATGTTATTATAAATATGAAAAAACCCCATTTCACCTTTTATACATCCTATGGAAAACGAAATCACCGTGCGTGCGTACGTACAGAATATCGTCTCCACGTCGTGGTGAAATCTGTTTTTCCACCACCACCTTACTTGGATAGGTATAATGGTGTAAATAATTACTATATATATAGTTATTATAACATCATACTGATTATTAGATATTATATCATCTACTCCAATTAAATTCAATAATTTTGGGAATGATATCATCGCTC
Organism: Viscum album; assembly: GCA_963277665.1. NCBI lineage: Eukaryota > Viridiplantae > Streptophyta > Magnoliopsida > Santalales > Viscaceae > Viscum > Viscum album. Next base: position 180,777,896 of record OY728165.1, read on the forward strand.
GTGCGTATGTACATATTACCGTCTCCACTACGCGATGAGATTCATTCTCCATGTTAACCATTAAAGAATGATTATAAAGTATATATAGTGAATAATAATGAAATATATGACATGATAAAGCTTCTGTATTTATATATATATATATATATTTCATCTACTTACTTACATTCAAGTCAATAAGGAAAGGAAAACAGCATTCATGCGTACGTACGACCTACTGTCTCCATAAACGGTGTATTTCATTTCATTTATCTATCTATTATATATATATATATATACAGAATATATATTATATATAAATAATGATTTACATTCTGGAAGTAAGTAAATCATGATATATGTAATAATAATATCAAGAACAACAAGTCCAAACACGTACGATAAATAAAAATATTTTACCTAAAATGCTGCTTTAACATGGAATTTAAAAAAGAATGGGTAATATAAAGTCATAATTGAACCATATATGATATCATAACAATTAATATGGTTCTTTAATAAGTCAATGATATTATTTAAATCATTATACATGAGGTTCGGATACGTATGAAGCATATCAGACCTAAGGTAAGGGATAACTTTTCCAATCTCATTTTTATCTGAGATTGTTTATTTGTAAGTATTTACTGGGGTTATATTTATCATCCATGTCCCTATTTTATAAAAATGATTTCATGTATGTTTAAAGTCCTTTTTACCCATTTTTGACTTTTACTACATGGTATGTCAGTAATCTTTCTTTTGTTTACTAAACGATGTACTTTTTGACTTTTCTTGCAAAAGTACGAGAAGAATATTTTTTTAACGTATACGGCATGAGCGGATTTTTACAGTTTCATATCACCTTATTTTCATGAAGCTTACTCTACAGTATTTATTGACTATTTTCAACAAAATTATTTTCTTTTTTATTTTCTTGGAATTTTGTGAAAAGAAAATGATTTTGAATAAGAAAAGATATTTTCCTCAAGAATTCATTTCAAGTGTTTTATCAAAACCATTTTCCATATAAGATGGAATATTTCATATGTGTATGTTTCCATTATAATGTATCTATGATTTATATGGTTTCAGTTTTCTTATGATGATATGATATCCATTTTTTATGGATTATGTTATGATGGGATGATGTTTATGAAATCCATTTTTATTCTTTGGGTTATGATGAATGATTTTTGTTTATGTTGTGGCACAAGTAATAATGATTTCATTATGAGATGGTTGGGACCTATATCTCAATCCAATGCATTGGGTAAAGATTTATATCTCATTAGATAGACATGGTTATAATGGTAAGTTGATCCGATTTAGTGATACAGGACTGGAACGATGAGTGAACTCGGTTCAGTAAGGGACTTTGTCCACTAAGATGGTCTTGGAAGTAATGCCTTGGATACTATGGAAATCATATCAAGTTCTTAACAGTTTTCCACAATTAGATGTTTTATTCCCATGCTATTTTACAATTATTGATGTTCCATTATGATATATGCCTTATGTAATGCCATGTTTTATGTCATTGCTCAAAATTTTGATGTTTAAATATTATGTTCATGTTTTTAAGTTTAAATGTATATGGTTTTTTTTATTTTCCCCATACTAACCCTTACTGAGCATTTGATCTCACCCTTTTTATTTTTTCTTTTCCCCAGGATATAAATAAAGGTTTTAGGTAAGAAAATAAAAGGGGAAGATCTTTATGGGAGATGTTCAAGATCTTTGACCATGATTAGAAGATTATGTTCTGAGTTTCCAAAGACACTAAACTATAACGGTCCTTGTGTGTTGGTTTTTGTTATGTATTAAGTATTCCACAAAAGTAATGTAATGTTCATGTACGTCAAGATTTGGGTCTCTAAATTTGGTATCAGAGGAAAGGATTAGTCAACCTTTGGAAACTAGGATGTGAAAACTTTAGTGAGATCCCTAGAGATATTTCTAAGGTATGTCTAGGTATGTTACTAAGGTTATGTATAAGTATAGGATACGGTCCTAAAATTATAATAACGATCGTGAATAACCTAGGATTAAACCTAAGATGTTATAGATTGAAAGTACTCCCCTTGATTATGCTGTTTTCCTAGTATGATTTGTGCCTCTCACACTATTCTTTTTGGGTTTTAGAAAATGGCTGGAAACAGGAAGATTCATGATAATGGAGGATATGATGGACAATGGAATGATATTGTTCATGAGAAACCAAATGAAACGAGATTTGGAAGTCCAAACATCATTATTATTCCTAATTAACAATCTCATAATATGATCAATAATCTCAACATTGGTAAGTTTCCTGACTCAGCTAATAAGAGAAAGATGGAGTTTCATGATGATCATAGAGGAAAGAAAGTTCAATTTCCATCATGTAAATCATGTGTTAAGAGGCATCAGGGAGAATGTTTCAAAGGAACTGGAAGATGCTTTGGGTGTGGAAAAGAAGGACACAAATCCAGTAATTACAAAGGAAAAGGATCTGTTAACACCATGGACAAGGATAATGATATTGCTAAGACATCAACAATGGTTAAATGTTTTAAATGTGGAATGTACGTGCATTATGAAAACCAATTCCCTAAGGGGAAATTTCATGAAGAGAATCAGTATGGTCATATGGGTAGTATTTATGTTTATGATGATAAAGAGACTACAAAGAATATATGAGATGAAACAAGTGTTGAGGAATAAAATGAGGAATCTCGGTCAATGGTTTAGGAAGGTAGTGGAATGATTGTATGTTTACCAAGAGTTATGTTGTATAGGTAATTTAATGGTACTATGGAATAAAGAAACATCTAAGGATGGTTACACTATTGTTTTTCTTAAAGTATTTGAAAGTATATGGTGAATGGTACTGGTAACCATGAAAGGTTATTCAAATATTTTTGGAAGGTAGATGATATGTGCATAATGAAAGGATAATGAGATAATAGGATGTTTTATAGTATTAATGAGCTCATGACTGGTATAAGGACAAAGTGATATCATAGTTTGAGTATATAGAATTTTGGGATTTGGGTAGGTGGAAAGAGTTAACTTTTGACAAAATTCATGTTTTCACTAAGGTTTAATGGGTACTCATGTTTCAAGAGAATACATGATTAAAGAATTCACATGTTTGGAATGTGACCAACAAGATATATATATCTTATGATATGAGGGCAATAAATGATTGTATTCAATTCTTGGTAGATAACCTTTCTAGTAATAATTTTATTTATACTATCAGATTGGACAGAAGTATTTTGGATTAACCTAAAGATTGGAATTGATTAATTTAGACATAAGATAGTATTTTTTTTAAGGCTAGAACTTTTTGTTATGTTATACTAGTATAGTTTTAGAAAAATGACAACCCATAAGACGGGCGACAACCCGTCGCATCGGACAAGGATGCCGGAATCGAACCCACAACTGAAGTGCGACAGGCCTTTATCGCATACCACTGGCCTACAGGAAGACCCTGTTTAGTAGAAACTAGTTTTATTTTATTAAGCACTATTATAGACGAAGTATAAGGCCATTTTAGCAACCATATACGATTAATCTCAGCATAGATGGACTTATGTCTATTTAATAAATTGTGATAAACTTTTTGTGATAGAAACAGATGGAATAACCTGTCATTCTATCGTATGATCAGCTAACACATCATGAATGACAAATTAAACTTCATTTCTTTAATAGATGAAGTGGAAATTGTTCAAGGCACAAATAATGGTGAGATTTTACCAAAATCAAGTAAGTATTTCTTTTAATTCAACAATTTTTAAACATTAGGAAAATGATCTTGAGAACTAAAAACGTTTTCCTGGTACCCTTATATCCGATGAATCAGATGGTATCTTAGATCATTAAAAATTTATGGCTTTGTGATTGTTGGCTTTTTCATAGCCATGTTCTCTACCACTCTCTATCAGAACATGATGGTTATATGTCTCTTCCATATTCATATTTTCTCCTATATTCTCCTATGTGGAAACCCAATTATTAGTTAATTTGGGTAACCATTACGTTTCATACTTTAGTTTTTAAAGTTAAGTTTCGGTATTCCTTTTTACGATGTGGGTTTATATTAAAGAAACTTTCAAGTAAAAAACCATTTATAACCCAGAAGATTTTCGAGGGTGAAATTCATTTTAAGGGGGGTAGAATGTAACACCCCGAGATTTTATGATAAGTATTCTTTTTAATTTATTTGATGTCTTGTGTTGTATGCTACACCAAGATTATCTTGCACTATACGCAATAATGTATTTGCTTGCAGTATATGCAACACTATTCTTGGATCTTGTTACACACAATTTTAAGTTCATTTGATAGAAGTTATTCTACGCAACATTGAGTGTATATATATATATATTCAATGTATAAATGAAATATGGTTGGATTATGTTATACGCAACAACAAAGGAATCTTTCACTACATTCAATCCTGACTTGGCTTGCATTACACGTAATCGCGACCTTCCTTGATAGCGTGTGTTGTACGCAATACCGAGTTTCACTAAACAACGATATGTTATTAAAATATTATATAAACTAGCCATTATGAATAGTAATACCCACTTTTTGAAATTTTATAAATTTTATCTTTCAAAATGGACTTCATTTTTGGATTCAGAATATCGAAATTAGCCTAGGGTAAATTTTTGGTAATTTTCTGAAAACTTTCAATTTTTGATGAATAGTGAAAACACTGGGTTACTATTTAAAAACCGACTTTTTATTTAAATAATTATTTATTTTATTTTAATTTATTTTAGGTCAAAATTGATACATAATACTTATATATGTTCAATTTAATTTATTGGAGTCATTTTATAATAATTTTATATATATATAAATTTTATTGAACTTTTCACCGTCTTTTACCCACCTCCTAGGAGAAGTTGAAAATTTACATACAACATAATGTTATGGCTTCTGTGAGTGTAATTTCAAAAATCTGAGAGACATGGTTAATATCAAGGAGTAAAATGTGGTTCAATAAGAGAAAAATATTTTTTGGTGAAAAGTAACTTTTTACTTTTATTTACCACGGTTAAAAGTAAATAGTGTAATTAAGGGTAAAAATGATATTATTATTACCCTAAAACATGTCTTAATTCAATTTGATAAGTTTAATTCGACCAAAAACAACCTTAGGAATAAAAAATTACCCTTTAGGTCCACTTGGATTAGATTAGGACACTTATTATTATTTTATTTAAAGAAGAGTTAAAAGAGTTAAAATCAATGTTTAATAACTAAAAATTTTTAATATAGGGTTATACATACGATAAGTTCAACTATAAATATTAATTATAAGGATAAAACGATTTCCTACATAATGGTATTTTATTTATAATTTTTAGACATTAAAAAAGTTAATTTATTTATGACACAATGATGATGCAGTAATTACCTTATTAATGAAATATTAACATAATTGATGTTATGAATACCAAAATAAATGTAATTTGAGACTTTTTATAAATTACACTAATTTTTTAGATTAATATGACATGTTAGTATTGATTAAAATTACTGTTTTCGAACTAATCATGCTGTTATGATTTTCACAAAAATCAATTACTAAATAGTGTCAAAATTGACGTAAAATAATTTTTAAAACATATATTATATTATTAATTGATATTCTATTCATAAAAATATTAGGTTCGTAAAAATGACTTAGATAAGGTTATATATATTAATAATTAACCACTTCGGGTTAATTTGGCATGTTATAGTAGGTTTATTAACCATATAGTGTAATAAAACAAGAAGACGCGGTAAAAGTTAAATTATTTAACTTAGAGTTAAATCTAAATGATAAGGTTAAAATAGTAACCTAAACTTGTTTAAAACCTATTTTTTGAGATTAATTAGACCCATCCCCACTTTATCATCTAAATAAATCAATTTGGATCTATTATAAACCGAATATGACTTTATTATAAAATAATATTTTAATTTTTTTCTTAAGGTGCCCCTCTCCTCCCTTATAAAAGGGAACATCATCCCTCTTCTCTTTACACAATTTTGATCTTTCAAGCTCAGACAACACCTGAAAAATTACCTTATCAACTTCCCTAGAAACATTATAGAGGTTCTTTACTCCTCAAAAGACCAACTCTAGTGCCTTAAGAGGAAGCTTAAAAGAAGTGCGTCGAAGAAGAGGTAATCTCTTCTACTGATTCTTTCAAGTTTTATTTCTTATTCAACTTATTCTTATTTAGTTGTTTCATTATAAAGTGATAACATCAGTATCACTAATATACTTATATGTTATTATAAATTTGAAACAACCCCATTTCACCTTATGTCCATCCTACAGAAAACTAAATCACCGCGGGTGCGTACGTACGGAATACCGTCTCCACACCATGGTGTAATCTGTTTTTCCACCACCACCTTACATAGATGGGTATAATGCTGTAAATAATAACTATATATATAGTTATTATAACATCATACTTATTATGAGATATTATATCATCCAATCAAATTCAATTCAATAATTATGGGAATGATATCGTCGCTCGTGCGTACGTACGGATTACCGTCTCCACAATGCGATGAGATTCATTCTCCATGTTAACCATTCAAGAATGATTATAAAGTATATATAATGAATAATAATGAAATATATGACATGATAAAGCACTTGTATTTATGTATATATATTTATTTGTGTCATCTACTTACTTCCATTCAAGTCAATAAGGAAAGGAAAACAGCGTTCATGCGTACGTACGGCCTACCGTCTCCAAGAACGGTGTATTTCATTTCATTTATCTATCTATTATATAAATATACTGAATATATATGATATATATATCATGATTTAAATTTTGGAAGTAAGTCAATCATTATACAAGTAATAATAATATCAAGAACAACAAGTCCAAACACGTACGATAAATAAAATGATTTTACCTAAAATGCTGCTTTAACCTGGAATTTACAAAAGAAAGAGTAATATAAAGTCATAAGTGAACCATATATGATATCATAACAATTAATATGATTCTCTAATAAGTCAATGACATTATTTAAATAATTATACAGGAGGTTCAGATACGTATGAAGCATATCAGACCTAAGGTAAGCGATAACTTTTCCAATCTCATTTTAATCCGAGATTGTTTATTCGTAAGTATTTACTGGGGTTATATTTATCATCCATTTCCCTATTTTCTAAAAATGGTTTCATGTATGTTTAAATTCCCTTTTACCCATTTTTGACTTTTACTACATGGTGTGTCAGGAATCTTTCTTTTTTTTACCATATGAGGTACTTTTTGACTTTTCCAGCAAAAGTACGAGAAGAATTTTTTTTCAACTTATACGGAATGAATGGGTTTTTATGGTTTTATAACGCCTTATTTTCATGAATATTACTCTAAACGATTTATTGACTATTTTCAACAAAATCCTTTTCTTTTAAAATTGCATGGAATTTTGTTAAAATAAATGATTTTGAAGAAGAAAGGATATTTTCCTCAAGAATTCATTTCAAGTGATTTATCAAAACCATTTTCTATATAAGATGGAATTATTTCATATGTGTATGTTTCCAGTATAATTTATCTATGATTTACATGGTTTCACTTTTATAGTGATGATATGATATCCATTTTTTTATGGATTATGTTATGATGGGATGATTTTTATGAAACTCATTTTTATTCTTTGGGTTATGATGAATGAGTTATGTTTATGTTGTGGCACAAGTAAGAATGATTTTATTATGAGATGGTTGGACCTATATCTCCATCCAATGAATTGGGTAAATATTTATATCTCATGAGATATACATAGAAGGAATGGAATGTTAATCTGGTTCAGTGATACCGGACTGGAAGGATGAGTGAACTCGGTTCAGTAAGGGATTTTGTCCACTAAGATGGTCTTGGAAGCAATGCCTTGGCTACTATGGAAATCATATCAAGTGCTTAATGGTTTTCCACAATTACATGTTTTATTACCATGCTATTTTATCATGATTGATGTTCCATTATTATCTATGCCTTATGTACTGCCATGTTTTATGTCATTGCTCAAGATTTTGATGTTTAAATATTATGTTCATGTTTTTAAGTACAAATGTATATGGTTTGTTTTATTTTTTCCATACTTACCCTTACTGAGCATTTGATCTCACCCTTTATATGTTTTCTTTTCCCCATGATGTAAAGAAACTTTTTAGGTAAGAAAACAAAAGGGTAAGATCTTTATGGGAGATGTTGAAGATCATTCACCATGATTAGAAGATTATGTTCCGAGTTTCCAAAGACACTAAACTGTTATGGTCCTTGTGTGTTGGTTTTTGTTATGTATTAATTATTCCACAAAAGTAATGTAATTTCCATATACATCAAGATTTGGGTCTCTACATTTGGTATCAGAGGAAAGGTTTAGTTAACCTTTGGAAACTAGGATGCGAAAACTTTAGTGAGATCCCTAGATATATTTTTAAGGTATGTCTAGGGATGTTCCTAAGGTTATGTATAAGTATAGGTTACGGTCCTAGAATTATGATAACGATCATGAATAACCTAGGATTAAACCTAAGATGTTAGAGATTGAATGTACTCTACTTGATTATGTTGTTTTCCTAGTATGATTTGTGCCTCTCACACTATTCTTTTTGGGTTTTAGAAAATGGCTGGAAACAGTAAGATTCATGATAATGGAGGATATGATGGACAATGGAATTATATTCTTCATGAGAAACCAAATGAAATGGGATTTGGAAGTCCAAACATCATTATTATGCCTAATCAACAATCTCATAATATGATCAATAATCTCAGCTTTGGTAAGTTTCCTGACTCAGCTGATAAGAGAAATATAGAGTTTCATGATGATCAAAGAGGAAAGAAAGTTCAATTTCCATCATGTAAATCATGTGGTAAGAGGCATCAGGGATAATGTTTCAAAGGAAATGGAAGATGCTTTGGGTGTTGAAAAGAAGGACACAAAGCCAGTAATTGAAAAGTAAAAGGATTTGTTAACACCATGGATAAGGATAATGATATTACTAAGACATCAGTAACAATTAAATGTTTTAAATGTGGAATGTACGGGCATTATGAAAACCAATTCCCTAAGGTAAAATTTCATGAAGAGAATCAGTATGGTCATATGGGTAGTATTTATGTTTATGATGATGAAGAGACTACAAATGATATATGAGATGAAAGAAGTGTTGAGGAATAAAATGAAAGAAGCTCAGTCAATGGTTTAGGAAGGTAGTGGAATGATTGTATGTTTATCAAGAGTTATGTTGTATAGGTAATTTAATGGTACTATGGAATAAAGAAACATCTAAGGATTGTTACACTATTGTTTTTCTTAAAGTAATTGAAAGTATATGTTGAATGGTACCGGTAACCATGAAAGGTTATTCAAATATTTTTCGAAGGTAGATGATATGTGCATAAGGAAAGGATAACGAGATAATGGGATGTTTGATAGTATTAATGAGCTCATGACTGGTATAAGGACAAAGTGATATCATAGTTTGAGTATACAGAATTTTGGGATATTGGTATGTGGAAAGAGTTTACTATTGACAACATTCATGTTTCCACTAAGGTACAATGGGTACTCATTTTTCAAGATAATACATGATTAAGGAATTCATATGTTTGGAATGTGACCAACAAGATATATACATCTTATGATATACGGGCGATAAATGATTTTATTCAATTCTTGGTAGATGACCTTTCCAGTAATCGTTTTATTTATACAATGAGATTGGACAGAAGTATATTGGATAAACCTAAATATTGGAATCGATTAATTTAGACATAAGATAGTATTTTTTTAAGGCTAGAACTTTTTTTATGTTATAATAGTATAGTTTTAGAAAAAACACAACTCGTAGGACGGGCGAAAACCCATCGCGTCAGACAAGAATACGGGAATCGAACCCACAAACGAAGTGTTACAGGCCTTTATCGCATACCACTGGCATACAGGAAGTCCCTGGTTAGTAGAAACTAGTTTTATTTTATTAAGCGCTATGATAGATGAAGTATAAGTCCATTTTAGCAACCATATACGATTAATCTCAACATAGATGGACTTATGTCTTTTTAATAAATTGTGCTAAACTTTTTGCGATAGAAACAGATGGAATACCCTATCATTCTATCGCATGATCTGCTAACACTTCAGGAATGACAAATTCAACTTCATTTTTGTAAGGGATGAAGTGGAAATTGTTCAAGGCATGAACAACAGTGAGATTGTACCAAAATCAAGTAAGTATTTCTTTTATTTAAACAATTTTTCAACATTAGGGAAATGATATTGAGAACTAAAAACGTATTCCTGGTACCCTTATATCCGATGAATCAGATGGTACCTTAGATCATTACAAATTTATGTCTTTGTGATTTTTGGATTTTTCATAGCCATGTTCTCTAGCACTTTCTATCATAACATGATGGTTATATTTATCTTCCATATTCATATTTTCTCTTATATTCTCCTATGTGGAAACCCAATGATTAGTTAATTTGGTTAACCGTTACGTTTCATACTGTAGTTTTTAAAGTTAAGTTTCGGTATTCTTTTTTACGATGTGGGTTTATATTAAAGAAACATTCAAGTAGAAAACCATTTATAACCCCAAAGAATTTTGAGGGCGAAATTCATTTTAAGGGCAGTAGAATGTAACACCCCGAGATTTTATGATAAGTATTTTTTTTAATTTATTTGATGTCTTGTTTTGTTTGATACACCAAGATTATCTTGCGCTATACGCAACACCGTACTAGCTTGCAGTATATGAAAAACTATTCTTGGAGCGTGTTACACACAATTTTATGTTCGTTTGATAGAAGTTATTCTACGCAACATTGAGTGTATATATATATATTCAATGTATAAATGAAATATGGTTGGATTATGTTAAACGCAACAACAAAGGAATCTTGCACTACATGCAATCCTGACTTGGCTTGCATTACATGCAATCACGACCTTCCTCAATAGCATTTGTTGTACGCAATACCGAGTTTCACTAAACAATGATATGTTATTAAAATATTATATAAACTAGTCGTTATAAATAGTAATACCCACTTTTTGAAATTTTATAAATTTTATCTTTCAAAATGGAATTCATTTTTGGATTCAGAATATCGAAATTAGCCTAGGGAGAATTTTTGGTATTTTTCTGAAAACTTTCAATTTTTTGATGAATAGTGAAAACACTGGGTTACTATTTAAAACCCGACTTTTTATTTAAATAATTATTTATTTTATTTAAATTTATTTTAGGTCAAAATTGATACCTAATACTTATATAAGTTCAATGTAATTCATTGGAGTCATTTTATAATAATTTTAGATATATAAAAATTTTATTGAACTTTTCACCGTCTTTTACCCACCTCCTAGGAGGATTTGAAAATTTACATACAACATAATTTTACCGCTTTTTGAGTGGAATTTCAAAAATCCAAGAGACACAGTTAATATCAAGGAGTAAAATGTGGTTCAATAAGAGAAAAATAATTTTTGGTGAATAGTAATTTTTTACTTTTATTTACCACGGTTAAAAGAAAATAGGGTAATTAAGGGTAAAAATGATATTATTATTACCCTAACACATGTCCTAATTATATTGGATAAGTGTAATTCGACCAGAAAACACCTTAGTAATAAAATATTACCCTTTAGGTCCACTTGGATTAGATTAGGACACTTATTATTATTTTATTTGAAGAAGAGTTAAAAGAGTTAAAATCAAAGTTTAATAACTAAAAAAAATTAATATAGGGTTAAACAAATGATAAATTAGACTATAAATATTCATTAGAAAGATAAAAATATTTCCTACATAATGGTATTTTATTTATAAATTTTAAACATTAAATAAGATAATTTATTTATAACACAATGATGATATAGTAAGTACCTTATTAATGAAATATTAACATAATTGATGTTATAAATACCAAAATAAATGTAATTTGTGACTTTTTATAAATTAAAATATTTTTTTTGGTTAATAAGACATGTTAGTATTGATTAAAATAAATTTTTTGGAACAAATCATGCTGTTATGATTTTCAAAAAAATCAATTACCAAATAGTGTCAAAATTGACATAAAATAGTTTTTAAAACAAATATTATATTATTAATTGTTATTATATTCATAAAAATCTTAGGTTCGTCCAAATGACTTAGATAAGGTTATATATATTAATAATTAACCACTTGGGGTTATTTTGGATTGTTATATTAAGTTCATTAACCATATAGTGTAAGAAAACAAGAAGACACAGTAAAAGTTAAATTATTTAACTTAGAGTTAAATATAAATGATAAGGTTAAAATAGTAACCTAAACTTGTCTAAAACCTATTAGTTGAGATTATTTCGACCCATACCCACTTTATATTAGAAATAAATCAATTTGGAGCTATTATAAACTGAATATTACTTTATTATAAAATAATATTTAAAGTTTTTCCTAAGGTGCCCCTCTCCTCCCTTATAAAAGGGCACCTCATACCTTTTCTCTTTACACAATTTTGATCATTAATGCTCTGAAAAACCCTGACCATATACCTTCTCAACTTTCCTAGAAACTTTATAGAGGTTCCGGACTCCTCAAAAGAAAACCTCTAGTGCCTTAAGAGGAAGATTAAAAGAGGTGCATCGAAGAAGAGGTAATCTCTTCTACCGATTCTTTCAAGTTTTCTTTCTTATTCAACTTCTTCTTATTTAGTTGTTTCATTATAAATTTATAACATCAGTATCCCTAATATACTGATATGTTATTATAAATATGAAATAACCCCATTTTACCCTCTATCCATCCTATGGAAAATGAAATCACCACGCGTGCGTACGTACGGAATACCGTCTCCACGTCGTGGTGTAATCTGTTTTTCCACCACCACCTTACTTGGATGGGTATAATGGTGTAAAGAATAAATATATATATATAGTTATTATAACATAATACTGATTATGAGATATTATATCATCCAATTAAATTAAATTCAATAATTATGGGAATGATATCATCACTCGTGCGTACGTACGGATTACCGTCTCTATGAAGTGATTAGATTCATTCTCCATGTTAACCATTCAAGAATGATTATAAAGTAAATATAATGAATAATAATGAAATATTTTACAGGATAAAGCTACTGGATTTATGTATATATATTTATTTGTGTCATCTACTTACTTCCATTCAATTCAATAAGGAAAGGAAAACATCATTCATGCGTACGTACGGCCTACCATCTCCATGAACTGTGTATTTTATTTCATTTATCTATCTATTATATATTTATATATATAATGAATATATATGATATATAAATCATGATTTTCATTCTGTAAGTAAGTAAATCATGATATAAGTAATAATAATATCAAGAAAAACAAGTCCAAACATGTACGATAAATAAAACGATTTTACCTAAAATGTTGCTTTAACATGGAATTTACAAAAGAACGGGTAATATAAAGTCATAAGTGACCATATATGATATCATAACAATGGATATGATTCTATATTAAGTCAATTACATTATTTAAATCATTATACATGAGTTTTGTATATGTATGAAGCATATCGGACCTAAGGTAAGGGATAACTTTTCCAATCTCGTTTTTATCCGAGATTGGTTATTCGTAAGTATTTACTGGGTTTATATTTATCATCCATGTCCCTATTTTATAAAAAGTGTTTCATGTATGTTTAAAGTCATTTTTACCCATTTTTTACTTTTACTACATGGTATGTAAGGAACCTTTATTTTGTTTACCATACGATGTACTTTTTGACTTTTTCGGAAAAAGTACGATAAGAATGTTTTTTTAACTTATACGTCATGAACGGATTTTTAAGGTTTCATAACGCCTTATTTCCATGAAGCTTACTCTACAAGATATATTGACTATTTTCAACAAAATCATTTTCTTTTAAAATTTCATGTAATTTTGTGAAAAAAAAATATTTTGAAGAAGAAAGGATATTTTTCTCAAGAATTCATTTCAAGTGTTTTATCAAAACCATTTTCCATAGAAGATGGAATTATTTCATATGTGTATGTTTCAAGTATAATGTATCTATGGTTTATAGGGTTTCACTTTTCTTATTATGATATGATATCCATTTTTTTATGGATTATGTTTTGATGGGATGATGTTTATGAAACCTATTTTTATTCTTTGGGTTATGATGAATGATTTATGTTTATGTTGTGGCACAAGTAAGAATGATTTCATTATGAGATGGGTGGGACCTATATCTCCCTACAATGAATTGGGTAAAGATTTATATCTCATGATATAGACATGGCTGGAACGGAAAGTTAATCTGGTTCAGTGATACAGGACTGGAACGAGGAGTGATGTCGGTTCAGAAAGGGATTTTATCCACTATGATGGTCTTGGAAGAAATGCCTTGGATAATATAGAAATCATATCAAGTGATTAATGGTTTTCCACAATTACATGTTTTATTCCCAAGCTATTTTATCATGATTGATGTTCCATTATGATCTATGCCTTATGTACTACCATGTTTTATGTCATTGCTCAAGATTTTGATGTTTAAATATTATGTTCATGTTTTTAAGTTCAAATGTATATGGTTTGTTTTATTTTCTCCATACATACCATTACTGAGCATTTGGGCTACCCTTTATATGTTTTCTTTTCCCCATGATATAAAGAAAGGATGTGGTAAGAAAACAAAAGGTGAAGATCTTTATGGGAGATGTTGAAGATCTTTCACCATGATTAGAAGATTATGTTCTGAGTTTCTAAAGACACTAAACTATTATGGTCCTTGTTTGTTGGTTTTTGTTATGTATTAAGTATTCCAAAAAAGTAATGTAATGTCCATGTACGTCAATCTTTGGGTATCTACATTGTGTGGTTTGATTTTAATGAGTTTTCTTTAAATTGGTACCCCAACTTCAATCTATACATCCTCCTTGAAATACGCAATCACTTCATTGGTGTTGTCACCAATCCTATACTGGAAATTGGTCCTTACTTTTATGATGTATAAGAGATCCATTTCTTTTGGGTCCATTATACGTACAAAACAACTATTTTCTTCTGTATTTGTTTTAAATATAACTACTTAAAATACTTTTATAAATATATGGTTTTCTCTCCATGTATCAAAGAATAATAAAACCAATCTATGGAGCACAAGGTTGAGTTATTACATGCACCTAAAATTACCATGCACCTCTGGATACCATTCATTTAATTCTAAAATGTGACACATGTGTTAGTTTTACCATAAATAACTTTTTTGTTAATGAAAATCTTATTTATTCCCCTCTCAGTCATCCTCAAATATATGTGTGTGTGTGTGCGTGCTCATGAGAGATGATTTTTTAACGGAACAAGTAATAGTTATATAGTTTGTTGGGATAACAAGGTTGGGGAAGAACTAAGTCTTCATTAGCAAACACGTGATCAAGGGTAAAACTACTTTTCATGCCACCTTTCTAAAATGCATGTAAAGGCTCTGGTGATGAACTAAAAGTGTGGGTGATGAGAAAAAAGTGACAAACTTCTGAGGCGATATTCCCAGCTGATTGGATAATTTCATGTAAGATAGGTTTGATGTGGTTTATCATGATCTAGTTTTGAAGGGTTTTGGCAATGTCAGTACCCAAATGAGAGAGCAACATTGTGTAATTATATTACATGATAATCTTTTTAAGTCTTATCACATGCGATTCAAGTGTCCATCATTCAATGAAGTTTTTTTTCACTTAATTGGGGTGACGGTTCTCGATAAAATCTTTTTGGTTATGTTTGAGAGTTTTCATAGGATATGATGGAATAATTATTAATGAAACTTTATAAAATAAAATGAGATAAAATTTAATGTGAGTTTTCCATTATTTGAGAGATGAAATTATCATATTATTTAGAATTTGTTATGAAATATTCTAAATACATAAATAATGTCACGGCCTGTCTCCCAGGGCTCATGACATGACTACCCCAAGCCCGCCTTCTAATGGCCAGGGGTTGGTGAATAGCACCGGAAAGGCGTAACCCAAAAAGGGAAGGTGTTGCCTTTAAACCTGTATGCGCATAGGGAGTGTACACACACAAAGAAGAACACAAGGCACCACTACTGAGAGTAAAAGTACTAAAAGTAAAGGGGCCAGTATACAAGACCAACTGAAAGAAACATACAACAAAAAGAAAGAAAATACAATCTCTGAAGATCATCCACCAAGGATCCTACCTGAAGGGTAGGAACAACTCACTGTCTGACATCACTAGAACTCACCACGTCTAGCGATCCCTTTCAAGCACCGTCTAGCTTTGGATACCCAAGTCTCAATCAAACTGTATGTCATCTGCACAAGACACAATAGGTGCGGGTGAAGCCCGTGCATGGCTGAGTATAACAATACTCAGTAGGGACCCCGAGATCCCCGAAGGTCTCTCAGAAATCCAAAAAGAATTACAATTGAATGCCTCAAAGATTTCATACATGAGAATGATATTTTTTTCTTAAATAACCTTGAAAATCACAACAATAGTCACTATAAGCATCCATGTTATAATCTTGCAACTCAATGTTCCTCTCACTTCTAGGAACTGATATTTCCAGACTTTCTCTCATCACCACAGAATTCTCTCACTTTTTTCTCATCACCCACACTTTACATGCATCACCAGATCCTTTAGGTGTAGTTCGAAAAGGTAACATGAAAAGTAGTTTTATCCGGGATCACATGTTTGTTATTGAAGATTTAATTATTCCCCAATTTAGTTTTTCCAACAACTTATATAACTATTACTTGTTCCCTTAAAAATAATCTTTCATGAGTGCACATGCACACACACACACACATATTTGAGGATGACTGAGGGGAATAAACAAGGTGTTCATTAACAAACAAGTGAAAAATACCCCATGCATTGCCTTTTAGAATCACATGAATGGTCTTCAGAGGTGCATGGTTAGTGTAGGTTCCAGGAATAACTCAGTCTTGTGCTCCGCAGTTTGGTTTTCTTATTCTTTGATACATAGAGAGAAAACATATATTTATAAAAGCATTTGTCATGGTTATACTAAAAACAATACAAAGGAAAATAGTTGTTTCATACCTTTAATGAACTCAAAAGAAACGGATCTCTTATACATCATAAAACTACCAATTTTTAGTATAGGATTCGTGACAATACTAATGAAGTGATTGCTTATTGCAAGGGGATGTATAGGATGGAGTTGGAATACCTGTTTTATTACTAAAAAACTCATTAAAATCAAGCCACAAAACTTACATAATTCCATTATAGGGCTCAAATCAGAAAGTCAACTTGGCATGATTGATTATTTGGACCCAACCCAGTCCAAGTCTGGATATCCATACCCATTTAACATTCTTCTCCCTTACTAAGAATAATGAGAAAATATACCATTGTGAATCTTCTACCATACACTAAATGAGTAGTGGGGAACATACCAAGGTTTGGAATCCAATCTACCAGGTTTCTTAAAATGAATGTGATGTATGCAGTCCCATATACTTACAAATGAATGCCTTAGAGATATTATACAACAGGACATTTTTCTCAGAAATAACCTTGAAATTCACAGTAATAGTCATCATAGTTGACCACGAAATAATGCATGTGGTTGTGACCACGAACCCACTATAGAATTTTTTTCTATCTAATGATCACCTTCTCAAGAATATACACACACCGATGCTTCAAGACCTCTAGGAGAGACTGACATAAAAATTTTGAGAAGATCAAGAGGCATATCCACATTAATGCTCACTTATCCAATGTATATTGTTATTTGGTAATCAAGACGTAGGCTCGTAGTTGACCAATAATAAATGGTTTCAAATAATGACGCCTAATAGTGGGTATGAGAAGACATAAATAAGTTGGTGTTATTGATGACACCTAAATAAAGGAGTCTAAATCTTTGATTGAAAATTTTGGACTTGACCCTATTTTTTGTTTGACCTTTCATTTTCTTTCCTATGTAAATATGATCTATTCTCATTGTAATTGAAGTGGACATATTTTGATGTAACAAAGAGTTTTTTAGTGCTCTCTTGCTCCATTTTCTTTCCTCCCTTTTCTCCTGTTATGAAAATGTCATTTTGAAAGTTAAAACCCAACATTTGGTATCGAATCCAGTAGGTTATATACCCAAGTATCCAAGGTAAGTGAACATGGTGAGTACCTCTCATAAAGTGCTGAAGGATAGAAGCGATGTGCTATTCCATTACCCAATATAGACGTCGCCCAACTATTCCACATGGGTGACCAAGATAAAGGCTTTTGAAGAGCGGGTGAAACTCAGAAACAACATCAACTATTTTCTTACAAAACAATTGAGCCACAACAAAATTATAGACTTTGTTCAATATGCTCCACAAAAGTTCCTGGGTCCGATAAGCCTGAGTCCGATGACCTTCAATCCAAAGCTAAATTGGTGACCTTTGAAAAACTATGAAGTCTAATCCAATAGACATTCCTTTATTAGATTTAGGTTTATCCTATGTAAAGGCTTCTCAAAATTGATCTCAAACCCTTTCCCCACCAACTTAACTTTAATCAAGTTGTTTAGTTAAAAAATCCAACATCTTAGAATCGAGTGAGGAATCCACATGTCAGGTTCTAATTGTTGGGTCACCAGCTATCGTCCTCTCTTCCCTGTGGGTTCAACCCCAGACTTCCACTATCCAACGCTTCCAAGTCTTAGTTTTTGTTGGATTTTAAAATTTTCTAATCTGATCATGTCCATGAAAAATCATCGATGTTTCACGGATTGGTCAGCATCGTTTAATTTTTTCATGTTGTATTAATACTAATTTTTTCACATCATTCTCTGACCTAAAAATAAGCCTACTGAAATGAAATTATAGAGAAATCCATCCAGTGGGTGGATTGATGGGTAGCCACCTGATCTTCCATGCTCCCTCTTCCAAGTGATAATGGGCTAGGTGTATTTAGGAGAGTTGTGATGTGTGGTCCCTGGTGTCTTTGGAATGAGTTGTTATGTTTTGTCCCAAGTGGCTTTCGGATGGGATGTGATGTGATATGTTATGATGTTTGGCCCAGGTTTGTGTGAGTGAGATGTGCAGTAAGGTTTGGCCTAGGTTTGTGCAAACGGGATGTGATGTGATATATTCAAAAGAGGTGGGAGTACCATGATGTTTTCTATTAGGGTGTGAGAGTGTCTAATAATTGGGGAAGTGGTGAGGGGTATGAAATCATTGATTTTATCTATATTATATTATATTATATTACATGGATGTGTTCTTTGGTGAGAAAGCCTTGGTGAG
Organism: Viscum album; assembly: GCA_963277665.1. Taxonomy (NCBI): domain Eukaryota; kingdom Viridiplantae; phylum Streptophyta; class Magnoliopsida; order Santalales; family Viscaceae; genus Viscum; species Viscum album. The sequence continues at coordinate 180,797,224 of OY728165.1, forward strand.
GTCAGGGTTATGGTTAGTCTACTTGTTAGGTTCGGTTTGGTTTTTCTATTTTCTCACAAGTTCATTAGTATGATCCTTCCACTTAGGCATGAGAGACATTAGTTTTCATACTTAGTATACATATATCCTCACCCTACATATATAAATTTTTTTCATTCTTACATGAGGATTACATGGACTATGTTGGGCGTTACTATTTTTACCCTTGGACAGTTGTTGTGTTGTTTCTCTAGTTTTTATTTTGGGTATTTAATTGGAGACTATTTATTTATATCAGTTTTGTTTATACATGCATAATGGGATGGTTTATGGTATTTCATATATATATATATATATCATGGATTTTATTATGGTTGATACATCTTATCTCCCTATCTCATTTTCTTATAATGGGTAATGCCTCCCGTATTTTGAGATTTTTACACCCTAGGTTCTAGTCACCAACCGAAGGGCTACTGGTGGAAAAAATCTTGGAGTTAATATCTCTCTCCCCTCATTGTTTTATCTTTGGGGGGAGGGGTTGTGATAGAGTCGTTTCAAAGGTGATGGATGATAGATAAGATGGATTTTGGAGTTAGTAAAAGTGTGGATTACATGGGTTGGTAGGGAAGAAATGTCATATGATATTGGTGTGTGACATATGCCATGGAAGACTGGCATGGAAACAGGATTTTAGGGCCTCCTGTGATCTGATGCAAGGACTCAAAGCCTATCGAATGACCAATTGGGGCTATATCGCTTGAAGGGTAGAGACCTAGGATAGGTACATGCATCATGGTGACTGGTGTTCTTGTTTATATTGGGTTGTTTAGGAAAATTCAAAATGGATAAAATGAATTAAATGGATTAAAGTTAATTAAATATATCATAATGAAAATCCATAATATCGGGCTTAGGAAATACTTATTTCTTTTACAACAATTCTTCCTGGTCATCTTCCATGTCTGGATCAGGCAGTGGAAGTTTAGTTGGTTAACCCAGTTGATTGAGGAAGGGTTGATCTGACTGAGGATGGTGATCTGTGGTAGAGTATGTTCCGCACTTTTCAACAGAAGGATTTAAAAAACTATGTGGGGATTGTTTCTGAAATTGAAATAGAGATTTGGTTATAGAACCTAGATATCTCTTTTGGGTTAATCCTAACACTGACTAAGTATAGGTTCCCATTGGTGATTAGTCAAATGTGAGGATCTTCGCATCAGTAGTGGACCTTGTACCTTAGTGATAAAAGAGAGTTAGATGTTTCATGGGTCTTCTTCAAGAAGGAATTTTTGGTAGAGTTCCTATCGTCAACCAAGAATACTGAGAAGAGGTATGACCTACTCTCTCTTCAGTAGGTGAGTATGTCTATTTAGAAGATTGGGATCAATTTCAATGAAATTATATGCTTTTCCCCCGATATTTTTCTAGACAATGAGTCCCGAGTGAGGCATCTTGAGGCAGAACTCTATCCATTAATCCAGTATGTAGTTACACATTTTACATTGAAAATTTACCAAGAGTTTCAGAAGAAGATAGAGGTGATTGAGTGGATGTACTCACAAGGAGATTTTCCATGTGAGGGGAACCAATAGGGTTCCTCGAGGGGAAGAGCCTTCAGTAGAAAGCCTGAGGTGCTAGGCTATTGAAGGTTGTGATCAAATGGGAGTCAACCTTAGAAGCATCCCATTCATCCTTTTGGTTTTCATACCCTTCATGTGGGATTATGGCCAATTGTTTTCATCATTGGGGTTTGCATCCATCATCAGGACCAGTGCCTAGTGGCTGGTCAAGCTCAGTTTGTTCGAGGTGTAAAAGTTCAGTGTCAGCCTCAGAATGAGTTACTAGTGAGGTAGTTCCAATACTAGGGTAGCAGGATTATGGTCCAACTAGGTAATATGAAGTAGTTATAGGCTGACCTCATGATATTCCTCAAGAATAGGGACTTCATCCTAAATTTGGTTGTGGAGGTGGCCGTCAGTAGAGAGGCGATGGAGCTGGGTATGTTCAGTTGCATGCAATAGAGGTAGTGGCACTAAATGGGCCAGAGATCATTAGAGGTATGATCATTTTATCATCTACCCATGATTTTGACTTGTTTGATTTAGTATATTCACAATCCCTTATTTCACCCTATATAGTCCATGCTCTTAGACTATACATAGAGAAGCTTTATGTACCCCTTGTGATGACTACACCAATCAATGGCTAGACCAGCTTGTTTGATGTTTGTCATGTATGTGTACTAATAATGGGGATACATCAGTCATGTGTGGATTGTATCTTTCTTGATATTAATCCATAATATTTCATCCTTTTCATTTAATTGTTTTATTTTTTTCATTATTTTATTGAATACATTTAGAGGAGAATCATGTTCTCGAACATAAAAGGCCAATGAGCTATTTTCATTTGAAATTGGAGATATATAATTGGAAGAAGATACCTGGAGACCCTAATTTACTTTATGGTTGAGATGTATATGGATCCAATTACTAATAAGATAGAATTCTCCCAGTGTTTTCATTTAATTCTTGGTTGTTTTCCCCAATGGGGTTATTAAACTACCTCCTCGACGCGACGTTGAGGTTGGGATAGACTTGCAGCCTGGTATTTCTCTGATTTCGAAGTCTCTTTATCGTATGGCACCTTCTGAGTTACGGGATTTGAGGATTCAGATAGATGATCTAATAGAGAAGGGTTTTATTCATCCTAGTTTATCACCATGAGGTGCTCAAGTGTTATTCACTAAGAAGGAGGATGGTAGTCTAAAGTTATGCATAGACTACCAGAGTTTGAACCAAGTGATGATCAAGAATCACTATCCTCTTCCAAGGATCGATGATATTTTCATCCATTTTACGGGAGGCGATTGTTTCTCCATGATCAATATATAGTTTGGATATCACTAGTTAAGGGTTAAGGATAGAGATATCCAAAAGTTTTCCTTCAGATGTAGGTATGGACACTTTGAGATCATAGTCATGGTTTTCAGTGTTATGGATACACTATTCATGTTCATGAGGCTTATGAACTCATTGTTTCAAGATATCCTAGAATGGTTTGTTGTTTTATTAATCAATGGCATACGGATCTACTCAAGGTTAGAGGAGAATCATGCCAAACTTCTTAAAACTTTTTTCTAGGTCCTTCATCACCACCAGCTCAATGACAAGTTCTCCAAGTGCAATTTTTGGACACGATGGGTCCATTTCCTTGAACATGTGTTGTCTCATCAAGGTATGGTGGTTGAACCAACATAGGTGAGGTAGTTTTTTCTTTTGCAGAACCCAGAATGTGGCAGAGGTTAGTAGATTTCTTAGTGTCTCAGGCTATTATCGGAGGTTTTTTCCTGATTTATCTTGTTTTATAGCCCCATTTACTGCATTGAACATGAAGGACCAAGATTCTATGTGGACTAACCAATTATAGGTATAATTCTGTTACCTAAAGGGGAAGATGTTCAGCACTATAGTTCTTCAACTTCTAGAGGAGGGTGTGATGTGTTAAGTGTTTTCTAATGCTTCCCGTATGTGCTTATGGTGCATCTTAAAGCAGTAGGGGTAATGATCTCTTATGGTTATAGGAAGTTACTCCCTCATGATTTTAACTATATCACCCATGATCTAGATCTACTGGAAATTGTTTTTGGGATGAAATTGTGGTGACACTACCTCATTGTGGAGTTCTTTTTCTTGTTCACATATTCCAAGAGTTTTAGGTATATCTTTTCTAAGAATGACCAAAATCTATGACATTGGTGGTGTATGGAGTTTCATTAGGAATACTATTTTGAGATCTCCTACACCCCAGGAAAGGGAAATTTTGTGGCCAAAGCTTTGAGAAAAAAGATACAGAAGTATATTGTTTAGGAGTTTGCGGGTGCTTGATGAGTGATGGAGGAGTTGACAGCCCTTCACATAGATGTAAGGGTGGATTGGGGTAGATAATATCTATTTTATATGATAGTTAAATCTTCTATGATGTGGGAACTAGAGGAGTCTCATTGGGTAGACACATAGGTTAAGGGGATGTGTGATCATGTTGACCTTAGTGATGCTCTAAAGGGGTGATTAAAGGATAGTAAGAACTAGATATTGTTTCATGGGAGGATATCTATTCCAGTATCAATGTGTGAGGGTGTCTTTCATGATTTTCATACATCACCTTTGGTAGTATACCCTATAATTTTTAAAATGGGATATAGTTTGAGGCTGCAGTTTTGTTGGCCTGGGAAGAAGTGGGAAGTGGCAGAGTTTGTGTCATGGTGTTTGGTTTGATAGTAAGTAAAGTCATAGCATCATGTTCTTGGTGGTTTTTTTCAACCATTGGATGTACCTGAGTGGAAATGGTATGGAATATCAATAAATATTTATCACATGTTTACCTAGATATTAGGGAGGTTGTGATTCTATATGGTCGATCGTGGATCATTTAATGAAGTCAGCCCACTTCTTAGAAATTAAGAAGTTGGGTGAGGTGGATGCTTTGGCTAAGAGGTACATGGATGAGGTGGTGTAGTTTCATGGATTTTTGAGGTCCATTGTCTCATATTAAGACTTGAATTTTACCTCATGAGTATAAAGGGTATTTCAGTATGATTTTGGCACCAAGTTTCATCTCAATACTTCTTTCCAACCTCTCATAGATATGCAGATAAAACAGGCTATCTAGATGTTAGATAATATGTTTCGAGCAAGTTTCTTGGACTTCAACAGATCATGGGTACACCACATACCCATGGTCAAGTTTGATTATAATAATTGATATCACTCTTCCATTAACATGGACCTATTTAAGGGTTTTTATGGATGGTTGTTGTGTTATCCATTGTAATACACTGATGTTTGAGAGTCATCAATTCTTGGTCCTGAGGTGGTGTAGAGCACAATGGAGAAGGTTCAGTCGGTTCAATAGAGGATGAAAGTGGCATGAGGCTAGTACAAGACTTATGTTTATCATAGGTGGAGGCCAATAGAGTCTAAGGTTGGAGACCATGTGTTTGTGAAGGTTTACCCTCAAAGTTGGTATAGGAGGTTCAACATGGAAAATAAGCTCTCACCTCATTTTGTTGGGGACTTCAAGATGTTGGGGCATGTTAGAGAGGTAGCTTAATTGTTGGAACTTCTTCCTCTACTGGACATGATCCATGATTTCTTCAACATCTCTCAAATCTATCTTTATCTTCATGATGAATACCGTTTCATTGACTAGGGAGAGTTGGATATCGAGTATGAAACAACCTTCATGGAGAATCCAGTGGAGATATAAGACCATCTGTAGAAGGTGTTGATAGGATGTATCATTACCTTTGTTTGTGTGGTATTGAGGAATGGTGGCCTAGAGGAGAGTAATTGGGAGAATGAAATTCAAATGCAAGGCCAGTACTCGATGTTCTTTAGAGTTTTCCATTCTCTATTTTCTTTGTGAGAGCTTTTCATTCCTTGGTGTTTTATGAGATATGTTGTTTTCTCCTAGATTTTATGTATTTTGTGTGATTTTTGATGATGTTTGAACATGAGAAAAGGGAATACATGATACTTAAACAATATTAATTTTACAATTATGTGATTAAACATATTAAAGAAATTTAGTGCCGCCTAGAGCAGAATATATCCTGACATGGGGGATAGAATTACCTTATTCCTATGTTTGGGAAAGTTTGTTTTGTTTTGTTTTTTTGGGTGTTCAGGATATTAGGTTTAGTTGGTGGTAGTGTTTTAGGTGTAATGATACCCTTGAGAGGTATCTCAAGAGATTTTTTTTGGACCATTCCTCTCTTTTCACCTGGGTTGGTGTTGAATTCCCTGGGATGAGACTAGTTTGAGATGTATCTAATATAACGAATTAGACCTTGTATCCTATTACTTTCACAAAACTCTGATGTTTGAGGTGTCTGGTGTTAGTTAGGGGTGTTTTGGGGACATGTGAGTCATTCCAATGGTGTTTCATTTCAACAATTTTCCAAAATTATAGTTTTAAAAAGGTGATTCATTCGAATGGTGTGTCATTTCAACAATTTTCCAAATTTCCAATTTTCTAATAGTGAGTCATTGCAATGGTGTGTAATTTTGGGTGGTGTGTCATTTCTAGAAATGTTTCATCCTGGTAGTGTGTCATTTCTGGAAGTGTTTCATTCTGTTTGTGTGTCATTTTAGGTGGTGTGTCATTCTAGTGGTGTAAGATTTCCAATTTTTTTCATTTTTCTAGAATTTTCCAATTTTCCAAAAAAATTAAAAAATTTCAATTTTGATGGATTTTATGATGAAAATGGATTTAAATGCTTTAATTAATGGTTTTAAGTCCATTTCAAAGGAGTTTAATCATATTCTTAATTACTAAAAAATCTTGGGACCATTAAAACATTTAAAACATGTTGTTTTAATGATATTTTCCTTCAATGGTTAACTAAACTATTTCAAATCCCATTAGTTTTAGATATAATCCTTCTCAAGGTGGAGATATTTCCTTAATTAATTCCTTATTATTTATTTTAATAATTGAGGTTCCAAATATATCATCCTTAGAGTCATATAACATATTGTTATAGATAGTTAAAGTTGTCACTTCCAAAGAGGTAGTTTCCTCTTGTACATGCACTCCTTGTTTTGGTGTAGCAAGTTAGTGAAAGGATTCTTCCTTCCATGTAGCATTTTCCTTAGTTTCCTTCCAAATATATCATATAATATGGGTTTATTATTTTTATACCCTATGAATATGGTCACAATCGAATTAAGATTGATAATGAATCAATTTATATTCAATTTAAAGGGGTAGGGAACATGATGTATAATCTTACATATTTTTATTGATTTTATTTTAATTATTTTGATATTATGATTATATGGGTGTAATTACATGATGGAGATAAGGTTTTTTAGGATTGTTTCTTCTACAGTGGCTTTTATTTTGAAACCACTATTTTTATAATTGTTTGATATCATCATAAAGAATAGGATAACCATATATATTACGTTAATGGAATAGATTCCCCAAGATCTAATTGATTAGGGATAGCACCCTAAATTAATGAAGTGAAATTTAATAAGTGATCCTTTTCTAAATCTGATAATATATTTCTTTGTGGTATGTTATATGATAAGTGTGGGGAATGTGTGCACGATATGGTTGAGCAATGGGGTTGTGATGAAATCTGGTGATAGTTGTCGTTGTTATGCCATTTAAATGTTCTTCTTATTGTGTGTTGTTTTGTTTTATCTTCTCGGTTGGTATGGATGGTGATAATAATGATCATGGAATATTAATCTATACATTCTTTAGTGGAATGAGTTGTTAATAGAGAATAAGGAAAATAATTTAATATTAACAAATGACTGAAAATGAACAGTGGAATACTATCTACTTGTGTGGGGTTTTGCATTTTAGTCTTTGCAATGGAGGTGGGTGACCTTGTGAGTTGGATTGGTGATCTTCTTGTAATAACATATGTGGGTATTATGTGGATTAATATATATGTATGTATTCATTGTCTTTTCCCTATGATTTCAATATGCACCCCACCCATGTCGAACACTATGTGTCGACACCTATGTAGTCACACGGTGGGTGTCTTTACCAACATCACGGTGGGATTATAGATGGATGACCACCCACTCTTTTCAGATCCCTCTTCCAAGAGATAATGGCCTAGGTGTGTGCGGGTTGGATGAGATGTGATAAATTTGGAAGAGGTGGGAGTGCCAGGACGTTTTTTGTTGGGGTGTGAGAGTGGGTTATCAGTGGGAATTTGGTGTGGGGTAGCCTATCATTGATGTGCTTTATATTATATTATATTATTTGTATGTTTTATTTGGTGATTGAGCCTTATTAAGGTTGGGGTTATGGTTAGTCTACTTTATAGGTGATTTTTTGTTCTACTATTTTCTCACGGGTACATTAGTATTCCCCTTTCACTTGTTCATGAGATACTTCAGTTTTCTTACTAGGTATACCTATATGATCACCCTACACATATATAAAAAATAGGTTTATAGGAGGATTATGTAGACCATTCTGGAAGTTACTAGTTCTACCCTTGGAAAATTATTGTGTTGCTAATATAGTATTTCTTTTGGGTATTTACTTAGAGAACTTTTATTTGTATTAGTTTTATTTACATATGCATTGTGGGTTTTTTTGTTTTCCTTATGTAGGATATGTTGTTGATTATGGTTGATACATCCTATCCCCTGATATTGTTTTTATATAAAGGGTAATTCCTCCCATATTGTGATATTTGTACACCCTTGGTGATAGTCACCAACCTAGGGCCTATAGGAGGTGAGACTCCATGTTCATTATCTCTCTCCCCTCGTTGTAGTATCTTTGGTGGAAAGGGGTCATGATATTTCAAATTTGTGGTTGATGAGTCGAAAAAGGAAAAATATATCATTCAATGTAAAAAATATGGGACAAAATGCAAATTCTAATTGAGGGAAATATATGATAAATTTTTTTCATGTTGTAAGATAACCAAATTAGAAGTCTTACACACTTGTGTACATCCACATTTTTCATAGGATCACTCTTTACATGATACAGAGTTTATATCAACTATTATTTTAGATATGATATGAACATGTTAGAATGTTCCCATGTCCCTTACTCAGGAATGAATACATTAGTTGTCTAACTATAAGATATCCTATAACAAATCTTGGAATAAAAAAAAGGAAATTTAAAATTTGTATGGTGGTTAGGATAAATCATATGAAATGTTTCCACATTTTATGGAATTGGTGTCTCTCAACAATAAGATTATTTATCATTTGGACACTATTGAGTAAGATTCCCCCAATCACCGAGTTGATAAATCAAATCTGAAGTTCAATAGGATGTTTTAGGCATGTAGGCAATACATCGCTTCTTTTCCCTATTTTAAAATATTCATTCATGTCAATAGAAATTTTTGTTATGGAAGGTATATAGGTGTTCAACTTATTTGAACCACATAGGATGGTGATCATGCTCCTCTAAAAATTGAATTTTCTATTATTGAAAATGATAATTTTTAATCCTGAAGTGGGTTTTTAGATTGTATACACATTCATGTCACACAAATCCATGGGATGTATCTGATATTTGATTTCAATCAAGCGATTATAGAGGCCGTTAATAGTTATGGGGTTTCATGAAGAAAACTAAATGATTATAATCCTTATTTCATTAGAAATATTGAATATAATATGAATATTCATTTTATGGATTAGACAATAATTAATGAGATCCTCAAGTTGATTATTTTTTCCTAAACATACATTTTAAAAGTAAATTTAATAACCTTTTAAATACATTATTATCTTATGGTTTCAGCATATGAGCCCCAAAAAACGGTTTGATCAATTTATTAAAGATATTTTTAAGGGATAATAATGATTTTTATGAATATATGTTGTATATTTCAAAGGATAAATGGTCATTAGAATATGATGGTGGAAGGATGCATGTCCATATGAGAACTAATATGGTGGAGTGCATAAATTGGGTCATCAAGAATGTGTAAAAACTATCAATCATAAGGGCTAGTTCAAGAAATTTTATAAATGTGTGAACTAATTTGTTTAATGATCCCAAAATTCCAATCAGAAAATAGAAAATAGAATTTTATTTGGTCAACATTTCTAAAGTCCCATTGATCAGATAATACATGATGCATATGGATTATGTGTTCTATCCTTTGACATGGTACAGAGCTGCTTTCAGGTAAGAGAGTTATACAACCGGGTTACATGTAACATTTGTCGAGTGTTGGTGGTCATGTCAGATAATAGGTATTGTGATAATGGAAACTTTTAGGGATTGATATATCCTTGTGCATATGATTTTCATCTTTTTCCTTAGTAAACATATCATATGATCCCAATGTTGACCTGGTGTGTCACATAAACACTATGGATAACTATTATAGTGAATCTCGGATGCCTCTTGGTGACTTTCATTCTATCACATTTCCTGCTGATCATCCAAGTGTTCTCCCTGATATTTTCAGGTTTGATAATTTTATTTTTAGTTATGATTTTTTCAATTTATGTCATTTTTTAAATTATTTTTTTAAAATTACCGGGTTGCAGCCCCAGGGAAGACCAAAATCTACTCAAATCAGAAATGATATTGACTATACTCAATAGTGGGGAGAGGGACTAAAATGTTCCATTTTTTACATAGAAGGGCATACTCATAAGATATGTACCCGAGTTTTAGGATAGATCTCCTGTTCCCATTATCCATGATCGATTCTATGTATTTTATCATGAATTTGTATGTTTTTTGTATGCATGTGTTTCATTAATGAATCCTTTTATTTATGTATTTCTCTATTTCTGACCTACTTCAAATCTAGTATATTCCATTTATGGATTATATCAAAAATACTTTTTTGATACTATAACCATTAAAAAAAATAAATTACTGTGAAAATTAATATATCGTGCAATCACATATTATTTAAGGTTTATTCATCATTGAAAATTAAATAAATATATTTTGAATAAATTAAACATCATTATAGATCAATAAAACAATAATTTATAGTCTAAACCAAAAAAATCATCCAAATATATGTTTTTACCTCTTTTTCCATCATAATACTAAATTATACAAGCTAATTTTCTACCTCATTTTTTCTTGTTGTAGTTTTTTAATGAAAGATTACAAATTTTATTGAATTCACTATAAAAAAATAATGATGAATGATTTTTTCATATGAAAGGACCTCTTTTTCTCACATTCTAGGATAAAAATGTTTCATGGATGGATTTAGAGGGTCATCTAGTGCCTCCTTTGAGTGTATAAAGATCTCATCATTTCCATCATGCTACACCACCTCGTGCTATAATCCCCCATCTTCATCATGATGGGTTCTATGGAATATAGATGTGTGACTTTATCTTTGTCAATCATCAACTCATTGTTGTACTCCTAGAGAGATGTAGGCCAGATTCATATGAATTCCATTTTATAGAGGGGGAGATGACTATTACACTATAGGATGTGTCCATTATGTTGGGCCTCCCCATCGATGGTGCAGTTATGATAGTCCAAGTCAGAGAATAATGGTTTGAACTCATTCATATATTACTAGGAATTGAGGTCCATGATGATGGAAGCTCTGTCATGAGTAACAGATTATGCATGCCTTGGATAGACCAGTACTTCGCACATCTAGTAGAGAGAGTCGACGAGATCACTACGTTGTCATTTGAACATGATTACATTTTGAGGATGATCGGTGGCATGATTTTCATTGATCATTCCACTACATTTGTATATCTGATGTATTTACCTTTACTGAAGGACATGGACCCAGCATGTCGATACAGTCGAGGGTCTTCTTGACTCTCATATACATACATGGTTCTAGAAATCACATGTCTCATCGATAATATGTAGATCAAATGATGTGTTATTGTTATATAGATGTGGATATGGGAGAACATCCCTCATTTAACTCCATATTCCCATGGACCATTGCATGATGATATTGTAGCAAAGGATTTGTATGGAAAATGGTTTGTTATTACTTACTTAGAATATCTAAATCAATTATATTTCTTTATATTATGAAATATAACTATAACATGTTATCTATCGGTGGAGTCAGACACATCGACATTCTGATACAGCCATACACGATGTCCATGCCAGTAGACTTATGTTGTACAGTCCTCAGCGAGATGACGTAAGTGGTAATTATTTATATAGTTAAATATATATTTTTTTTATATAAATTAATTCATTTATTAATTGATTATACATTTTTTTATATTTCATGTATTTCATATACTGATTATATCATCCAAAATATTCCACTGTATTGTACGGAGATGCTTTCCACTGTCTCCAGTATCATTCCTCTAATTCGTTTTAATATTGTTGAGTGGAATCATACCAATAGAATTATGAGGTGGTTCGTATTCCATAAGACCATTATTTCACGGCCTGGTTAGATACATTCACTTCATTCCCTAGAGATTTCGGGAAACGATACTTTGATTGGAGGAGGTATCATACAGGATATATTGATCTATAGGATATACAACATGAGTCTTGATTACGAGTGGTGGGAACAGTGTGTATAAATTTATTTGATCAACTATATTATGCACCCTTGTACTAAATTTCCCCATTCATATTTCTTATGTGACAGAGATAAAGATTTAATGACTTGGTAATCATTCTTCTTTCCACTATTGAGAAATTTTTTTATTAAAATTACTAAATAGAAGAATCTATTTTCATAGGATTCTTGTATCACCCATCTTATTCACATTTCCAATCCAGTAGAGGGAGGTTCATTTTACCAAAAATATTTTCATAGATCTATGACAGAGTTGGTTCCTCTTATGGATGATATTTATCATGGGATATTCTTTTATCTTCCATGAGATATTGAGGCTAATAAGATTGATATATATGTGATAGGTGTGATAACACTATTATGGATGCTAATGTTTCACAGGAGGAAGGCTTTTATCATGACCAGCCAGATTCTCCTCCAGCTCCTTAGCCACAGGCAGAGGCAGATACACATACATGGGCTACTAGCATCATATATTTTGTAACATAGATAGATGTTGAATGGTATGATCTAAATATATTATTAGCCTCTGATTTGGAGACATCCACCACACAATAGCCATCTTGTTCATATGTTGGTGAGAGTTCTAGCTAGCATCTAGTATCCTTGGATGCAAAATAGGGTACAAGTGGTGAGAATATACATCAACCACCTACGACACAATATAATGGGGATGCGCGTGTCAATGATGATATATAGTAGTAGCGTACACTAGAGCAGAGACATAAACAGACACAATATGGATGCATCGTATATACACCTAGATATGGCACATATGATCATTTAGGCCACATATGTAGATTATATTGATGATACCTGTTGTATGTTTTTGAAATCATTATTTATATAAAATTTAAAAACATGGTAATCTATTCCATAATGATGCGTAAATAAATTAATTGATATAATTGGACATTCATACAAATAATTTTCAACCAATAATAAACATTAATATTTATAACTGCATTGATAATACTAATAATTAATATTTTTTATTCATAGTAATACTTAGTATTATTATCCATATACATATAGTAAATAATATTCATAAAATTATTATTAAATACTAATTATATTAATTATTTTGAATTCAATAATTATTATTGATATTTACTATTTAATATAAGATAGTTATTTATTTTATATAATATGGATTATAATACTATGTATTAATATAATAAATAATATTCTTAAATTAATTATTAATTATTAATAGTATTTTAATTTTCAATAATATGAATATAATTAATATTAATAATAAGTATTATATTATTTCTTATATAAGTAATTATTTAATAATACAACATAATATATTAAGAATAATGTAATTATTAAGTAGTAAGTATTTTTAAAATATATTTTATTATATTTTTATAAAAAAATACTTATTGTAATTCTATTAATTAAATTATATTAATTGATAACATTTAATACTATTTACATTTTAAAAAAATCACATATTAAAATATTAATATTACTTATATCAACAAAAAATTAAACAAATATTTATATTTAAAATATTATAAATATTATTTTTTTACTATTATTTAATTATTATCTTATTAACATAATATTATCTAATAATAAATAATATAATTCATTATATATAAATATATAATTTACCATAACACGGGAAGTATGATGATTGTATGACATTGTGGTAGGCCTTCTGGTCAGTTTTGGGCCATTGGGCTATGTAATGGGCTTCATGCCCCCTAGGACTTCGTGCCATGTACTGAATAAATGAGGCTTGATGGGTAGGATATCCCTTGGGGGCTATGGCCTCCCTTTCCAGCCTATGTATGAGGTGTGTGTGTGTTTTTAATGCAATTTTAACCCCAATGAATCTAACACATATATATATATATATATATATACCAATAGGTGTGAAAGACAGTCACACCTCTTTGGCCGAGAGAGAGAAACCTCAAACCCATTCACACTTCTTTCTCTGAATGGAGAAGCATGAATAGGTTTCATGCTTCTCTGAACCCCATTTTTGAAAATATGTGACACCCTACCTAATTGTCTAAAAAATAAAAAATCCATATGAAAAAAATCAATATAATTTCCACAGTCTAAGGGGTATTTAAAATAATCGTTAAAATATAATACCCACCCTCATGTATTATTAATTTAAGGATGAAATAGTAAATTTTATTACTTATAAACACATTTAAATGAGGATTTAAATAAAAGAATTTAAATCATGGAAAAATTGAGATCTCATACACCAAATGCTTTATAAATATGTTCATGCATGTGATGAGAAAGCGGAAAAATTTATTTAAATACATGTTGGACATTCCGATACAATCTTTTTATCGAAGAGATAATTATTTAAAATTAGGTAATTATTCAATAAGGTGATCAAATGAACCCGATAATTTAAAGAGAAGTCTCAAGTCCAACTTTTATATTGTTCTTGATGGAATAAAAAATCAAGTGTGATCCAACAAACATATGGTGGAAGATCATATAATCATCCTACAATGGATATACCTTTAATATCATTGATAAACTCGTGGGATTCCAGAATAAACAACTAGATATTATTCATATATAACTCAATTGGTTGGATTTAGTATAAATAAAATTGGTGGGATTCCAGTATAATGATCATATCATGATATGTCCCACAGTAATCATTTGTGATCAGGAATTATAGTAGTTTTTTCTATTAAATTTTTTGGGAGATTGGCTATAATATAAAAAACGAAATACAATTAATTCCCCACACTAGAGCCTAGAAGTAAATTGTTTTTTATCAGAGATCAATGGATCATGTATGGATAACCACTATAGGGATCCAACACATGAATACTTATAGTGAAACAAAGGTATTCCAAAATGGATTTCGAAAGATAAAAAAATTCATTGAAGAAATGATCCTAAGGTGATGAATTCATTTATTCCAATCATGAATAAATTAATTGTAAATTTAACATGAAATATCCTATCTAGAGGTTATACAAAACTCTAAATTAAAATAATTATTAATTTTAGGTCCTCCAAAGGTGCTTCCACTATATCTGGAATGTAAAATTATGGGAAAGGTTGGTGTTTTCATCCAGAATTAAAACAGATTCTTGTTAGAGTTTCAAGGTCTGTGACACATATAGTTGTTACAAATGATCCTGATATTGATTGAATATTTTTTTAACATATAGTTCTATAGAATTTTTTAAAATGGAATGTGTAAAGTTAGGTATATTCACTTAAAATGGTTTATTCATGTCTTATGACTTCCTAGAATTATATATAATGATATGAATGAGATGCATATCATGTCTTACTATATGTATACATTATATTAGAATCTTAGGATGGTCCTGCTATGAATATCATATAGTATGATATGGTTTATGATATGATTTCCTTGTGAGTGAATTCTTATGGAGACAACCTCCCTCATGGTTTCTTTGTCTTATAATCAATGACATTGATTATTTACTACATGAGACAACATTATTGAAGTGTTCAATGATGAACACTCCAATGATCAGTAATTCATGGGTTCCGTGAGATGGCACCAGATTCACACAATATGGTCAATGATATTCATTAAATGAAGATCTTCATTGATTCCTATAAAAGGTAAAGGTTCTCCCATATTAGTGTCACTCATTTCATGCAGAGTAGGTCAAATAAATCTTTTTCACAAATCTCCATTTGTAACATAGTACAGGCTCTAACACCCCTTCATCATTTTAAAATCATTAAGATATGATCTTTGAACCTATGTCAGTGTAACCCCTTGTATGTAGGAATTATTTTTTTGTTTATTAGATGATCATCATCAAACATTCTTCATCAAGGAATAATATGGAGGATAATGAATCTATGTTTCACATATGTTTTGTTCATCATTTTCCATATATGTTGAATCTTTTAAGATATATATGGCAATATAGAGGTATATTTTTGTGGATAAAGATCATATGATGATCCCCTGAAATCCATCAGTGGTATTAATTTCATGTTCTCATATGAAACAATATGTGAATCGGCTGGTTTTTTAATAAAATTAATATTGTTAAGTATTTTTTCTATATCATAAAATATGATATGTTATATTTTTAATATTTTAGATAGTCATAGTGTATGATATAATTATATTGTAAGGTATGAGATAAATAAATCTCAATAATTTGAATTATGTCATATCATATGATATATGATGTTGTAAAATATGACTTGATCCAAGGTTTTCACGAAAAAGGGGATCAAGATAAAAATAAGATACCAAATCTATCATAAAATATAATATGATCTTTAAAATAGATCAGAACATATCCAATGATTCAATCATGGCATACAAATAAAGTTATATCGTATAATATTATTTGTTCAAAGACTATTTATCTCCTATTTATTGACCATATTTTATGACTGATAATAATATTTTCAGTCGTAAAATAAGACATGCATAAAAATGTTCAAAATTTTTATTTTTCAAATTTTTAAAAATGGATTATAAATTATAAGTGTTAGGAATCATAAAATGGTATTTTTCATATCTACATAAATTATCAAAATTTAATAATTATTTTTCAATTTTTTGAAAAATAAATATTGTATTTATTTATATGTTTTCTTATATTATATTCATGTTTATAAAGAGTTTTTTGAATATAATTTTATTATATGCTAAATTTATGTGATAAATTTATTTTAGGAGATAGAGTATTACTTTTTATGATATGTGTGATATCATAAAATTAGTTTTAATCTTAATTGACCTTATTTTTTGTAAGAGTTATGATATTATGAATACTTGTTGAATATAGTTTCTGAATATTCAATTTTAGAGATATCATGAATTAAATTTTATATTAATCAAATTATTCCTAGTGAGAGGGAATTGGGGTCATACTACCCACTATCCTAGATGATTATTCGTTATTCCATAAAGGTGATGGGTTATATAACTATTACTACTTGATTACAGATAAATATATCATGTAACATATGCATGATATGCATTTTGATATATATAATTTTTTTTTGTTTATTTTTGGGTGAGTAAAAAAATATGTGATTTTTGTAAAGAATTTCACTTAAATATGGTTTGAACACATAAATTTGTTAAATGAAATAGGTATTAAAAACTAAATTGATACAATAATGTATACTCAAATGAATAAAAATGGGATAATAATGATTCCAGGAGATGCAATAGGTTTTATATGCATGTGATTTATGATAAACTAGTGAGTCATTCAAAACAAAATCCCTCAAATATTAATTGTTCATTACCTTTAAAAAAACCACATGTTAGAAACTCAGTCATCCAACTTGGTAGGTTCACACCAAAGTGTGGTGGCCATGGATTATCCTAACTATGTCGTGGTGATTGTGGTTAATTCTAAGGGTTAGTTAACCACATCCTGTTGTGATATTTGAGTGACACTTTGCTGGGAAACCCTAAAAGTTTATATAATAGAGGAATATAGTTTATTTTATTATATATATGATTTACATGAAAAAATAGTTTCCCACTCAACTATCGATAAATCAAAAGTGTTATGATTGGTATGATTTTTTACCTAAATAAATTTATGATGTGTTTTATGAAAAATTACAGTTTTTTCTTAATGAAATTTGGATATTAGATCAATATATATATATATATTGTATAGGGAAATAATTTTTAGTGTGATTAAATTAATTAAAAGTACTTTATGAGATGATATAAATCATGACACTCGCACATTGTAGATAATGACTTACTTCATGATAAACATTTTTCGATCTCTTATAGGTATAGCCTATAATACAGTTTTAATTTTTTCTCTAAGGTTGAGTATTTTTATCAATTAGAAAACATTCTGAGGTTTTCAATGTGAATGTTATAGAGGAAAATTTCACTAACTCTAGCTCTTGGGTATTGGATACAAGGTAAGAATCACACATTTGTGCTGAAAAACATAAACCCAATGATATGATGGAATTGAAAAAGGGTGAAAGGGGTCATCATATCAAAAATGAATCCATGGATTCAACATAATTTTATACTTATGATATCACTTTACCTGGAGTATTTGTTCTATAATTAGATAATTTTATTCTATTTCCTACCATAGCCAAAAACATTATTTCTATATCCTATTTGTAAAAGGTATTTTCGTTCACTATTAATAAAATACTATTCCTTATATTTTAATGATATTTTTAATGGCGTTGGGAATATCATAAATGGACTATATATTCAAGATATTGACAATACTGTATATGAAAATGAAAATAAGATGGTTTGGGACTATTATAATCCAACATATCTTTGGAATTGTTTCCATTGATATATAAAAAAGAAAAAAATCTAGATACTCCATAGATATGTATTATTGGAACTATTATATTATGAATAATTTGGTAATTTTGAATATTTTTTACTATGAAAGATAATACATTTTAGTGGAAAAGGTTAAAGGGCTAGTTGACTATTGGATCTCATATATAGTGAAGTTTGTAAACCAACGAGTAATTAAGAAATATTTGGTTTTAGATACATTATTACTTTTATTAGATAATTTTATAGATATGTATTTGTGTATATTATGTGACACAAGTATGAAAAAATTTAAAATTTGAGATTTTTAGAATGTGGTACAAAAATCAATGGGGAAAAGTATTAGGTTCCTATCATTAAATCAGGCTGGTGAATACTTGATCCACGAATTCCCTGAGAAAATAAGAGATTGTGTAATTTTCCAAAAAGCACTCCTCTTACAACACCATAGTGTAATAATGAGTCTGAGATGAGGAATCATATCTTTTTGGGAATTTTAGGATCGAATATGAATTAGTGTAACCTTCCAGTTGCAATTTGTGGTAATGTTCCAATTTTTTTCATTCTTACTAAACTATATAATATGTAAATAAATAATAAAGAAAACATATGAAATATAGATAAGGAAACATCCCATTATGTATTTTATGGGTATTTTTGGTTGAAAGGTACTCATACGATGAATTTATTCTAATAAGATAGACTCCAACATATTAAAAAATCTTAGTTTTTAGTTGTCCCAATGAAAAAAATGAATATTAATTTTATAAACCTATTTAAAAAAAGAGTTTGTGGCTCAATATAGTTTATTATAAAAAACACATGGATGATGTAGTTAGTGGAAGTAATGTTTAAGTTGAAAAAGTTCAAAACTTATAAACCATAGTATTCTTGAGATGGAGGTTGATTTGGATCCACAAAGATCTGTGGAGTAAGAAACTACTAAACTTACATATGATCCTTGATGTGTGAGTGGTATTCATTAAGAGACTCAGAGATATGAATTTCTTATAACTAATTATGATGAATTAATGTTCATAAATGTTGAACCCACTACCAATGGAGAATCAATAGAGTGTTCTAATTCCGAGTAATGGTTTAAATCCATAGAATTTAAAATGGGATCCAAGTACAAAAAAATTTTGTTTTCCCAATTATTTATTTGATTTGAGATTTTTAATTGAAATTATTTTTAAAAAAAATATCAATGTTTTTTAGTAAATTTAAGGTCCTTATGAAGAATTAATTTTACCAATCATGTAGATTTTCTAAAACACGTTGTTCGGTTAGATCTAATCAATAAATGATATTTTTCCTTGAATGAGAGTGACATGTTTCTTCCCCTAATATTATATATTTTAAGAAATCATAAAATAGTCCACATTTGAGAAGGTCTTTTTCTAAACAAGATGGGTCTTAATGGGTCACCTTTCCATAGACCTATAATATACTTCCCCAGATTTGTGAAATAAATCTTAACTATAAATAATATTCCAAATTTTAGATAGATTAAAATGAAGTAAGAAGAAAAGGAAGATACATTTAAGCTAGATGGTCCTAATATACACTAGTCAACCTGTAATCCCAGAAAATTATTTTCTCATTTTTATTTAAATGTTATTTCAATTTTATGTAAATGGATTTTTAGGTAAGAATATATATATATATATATATATATATATATATATATTTATTTAATTAATTTTGGGGAATATGAAAAAAATATATATTCTTTGTTTAATAGTTTATATTTGTTAGAAATAATTATTTTTTATTAAGAAATATATTTTTTAGCATAATTAATAATTTTCATTGGCCATCATTATAGGAGAGGGTGACTCTTATCTTATCCAGATGTAAATTTGAGTGTAGGTGTTTAAATATTGAAAAATATAAAAAATGGGACATAAAAACATATTATTCTGAAATAAGGGCCATTAATTTAATATGTATCAGAAAAATGTATTATTTTTACATTAATTCATGTTAAGGGCACTAAATTAGAAAAATTAAATCATTTAAGAAAATTTACTTTTTTAATTCCTAAAATTTATTTGTGTTAAGGAATTTTTTTTTAATTTAATATATAATAAGTTCCATAATTTTATTTACCAAATAAATTAAAATAATTTTTCCTATAAATAAAAATTTAATTGTAAATGTAATGAAATGTTTTTAAATAATTAAATATTTACTTGAACAAGTGTAAAAAATCATATTTTATTTTAAATATCTTAGGACTATAATTATATGTGTATATATATATATTATTTTATCAAATAATAAATTTAAATTTCTTATATAACATTATGTTCATAATAACCCAAAAATTTTATATTTAATTTATTTAAAATTAATTAATATTGTAGCGGAGGCAGCACTATAGAAACGGCTGGCACTCTAGTGGCGGCAGGTCACTGTAGTAGTGGTAGAGTATTGTAGTAGTGGCAGGTACTATGCAGTACTATAACAGCATGGGTACTCTAGCAGTACTATTCACATAATGGGCATTGGGCAAAAAAAATAAATGGGCCTACGGTCCATGTAATGGGAAAAATTCCCACTAGGCCTTCGGGCTATGTAATGGGTCTCCATCTACCCAGTTAAAGAGGTATTTGCTTTGCTTTAAAAATAAATGAGGCTTCGGCCCCAACCTTTAAAAAAATAATTTCAAAAGATTAGTAGTTCTTTTATTATTAAAATTAAATTTCATTTTAAAGAATTGATTTGTTTATATTTGAATTTTATATTATTTTACCTTTATTTGGAATTTTTAAATTTTCATTTTAAATATAGATATATACTAATATAGTTTAATAATATAATGTTAAAATGGGTTTACTTGATTTTTGGATTCATCCAAAAAGATTGATTATTTTTTTCTAATATACATTATGATCCATGGGATTGATTGAATTAATTTTTAGGTTTTTCTTTATAGTATTTCATTGATGAATTGTACAAGTCTCTAGAAAAATTATGATAACTTTACTAGATTATAGAATAGTAGTAATGTGTATTTGTATCATGGATGTTGTAATGAATGAAAACGATATTTTATATTTAGAAATTAAAAATTTAGAAAATTTATAAAATCTTATAATAATATAAAGTTTCTATTAATTATGAATTGCATTATGAAAACCACTAAAAAAGTGTTTAAATAAATATATAAAAATACTGGTTTTTTAACCAAACAAGAAAATATCCTTCAATAAAAAATATTTTAATGAATTAAGGAAAAAAAATAAACCGACAACTAGTCATGTATGGGAAAGTGCACAACATAATGAAAAACTTGATCAATGTATATCCTGACAAAATAAAAACATAATTGCTCAAAACAATCTAATAGTCAGTTAATCTCATTAATAATAAGAAAAAAAGAAGACATAACTTCATTATGATAAAACAATATGGAAAAAACTAGAAAAGGTCTAATTTATCTATTAAAGGTAAAAAATCACAAAACGATAATAATGAAATTTCCTAATAGCTAATGTTTTTAGACTAAAAAATATGAAAAGTCATCAAAATTTTCTTCCTGACAATTTTTTATTTGAAATAAAATGTAAAAATTTTAAAATAATTTTTTAAAACTTATTTTAAATATAATGAGAAATATGAATGTTTTATTTGTATGTTTGATTTTTATATGAAAATAAATTTGGTTTTTATTTTCATGGATGTTTAATAAAAATAATAAATATACTAAATTGGTCACTAAAATTTTATTCAATATGTTTTACCTAAGAAAACCCAAAAAAAGAAAATTCTTGGGAGAGATTTTACAAAAATGGGTTTAATTAAAAATATAAATATGGGATTGTATTCGTAATTCATGGAATAACAATGATTTTTATATCACAAAAAAAATAACATATAATTTTTATATTAAAAAATATTTGTTTCAAAAAAATTAAAAAATTCTTAAAAATGATATATTAATAAATTTTATATGGATAAAAAATCATTAAAACTAATGGTAATGAATATTGATTAATGATAAGAATTATTGATTAATCATATGGAATTTTTGGAAATTTCATTAATTATATGTCCCTTTAACAATTATTATAGTACAAATATCATTTATATTTTTTCCCCACTATTTTGGATAATTATTTATTTGGTGTGATGTTATCATTTAAGAGATTATTCTATTTGGTTAAAAATATATATATATTTTTATGTCTTTGATGATGAAAAATTTCATAACCCCATCCCCCCAAAGGTATCCCTTATGTGCTGGAAAAGAAGGAAGAGAGATAATGACACCTGAGTCCAACCTAGAGTAGGCCCCAACCTGGTGACTAGCAGTGAGGGTATAATGAACATAAAAAATTGATTCATTTCCCTCTAGAAGATCATTAAAAACAAATAGATAATATTGATACATCAATAAACTCCTGTTAAGATTGATGAAATAAATACCAATTATATAAATCTAATATCATAAAAAAAACTAATTCCATGGAAAATAAACTACAATTATTGAAAAGTAAACTCAAAAGATACCATGTTTCCAAAACTCCGCCTGAAAAACCATGTCCTAGTAATATTCAACATGATCATCAACCTACTCCTGCTCGCCTAAAAAGTAGTTTATAAACATGTGGGGTGAGTATAATAGTATACTTTATAGGATCCTCCCAAGATCCTTCCTTACAAAAGATAAAGAAATCATACTAACCTCGATGAACAACAAGTGAATGTAACATGTCTCCTAAATTGTTATACTATGTTCCTAGCCTCACCATGGCTATATCTCACCATGTATCATATACAAGAGATCCTATATTATAGTAATGAACCAATAATGGTACCTTGTGACCTCTTCCCCACTATTGTTCCTATCATACAACATGATCTATCTCAATCCAAACGTAAGACAACACAGAAAGAACTATTAAACATATCAAAACATGCATATCATGCACCACATTATCCCTTCATCCCATATCAAATCTCTATATAGTTCAAAAGTAGTCTTCGGGATCCACTATAACTCGTATGATATTCATCATACATCATGTTTTTTACCTCAAACCAATATTTCCCATACACCATGTAAGGTACCTCAAATCATCAAAACCTATACACATCATACCTATAATAATCCTTTGGATACTATATCAAGATATACATATGTGTGAAACAAACACAATCCATTACAAACCGCTACACATATATATAGGGAAAAATAACCACCAAGAATAACAGTATATAATACTACCATGAGAAGAGTTTTTCCATAGGGGGTAGTCAATCATTTATCCTCACCACCAAGATGTTAGGTAAAACACCCTCGAAAATTACATTCGGTTTTAGTCTCCCAAACGAACATGGGTGAGATAGAGTATGAAATCCAAAAACATATAGGATATATTATATCTCAGTACCATACTATGGGAATAAATTAGTCCTAGTATGAAATGTATATATAATCACTCAAACACCCTAATTCATACCATTTTACTTGGATACTCTCTTAGGGTGTTCTTAGCTCTCTCAACTCAATTACCTTGGTGGATAAAAGTATTGATTGTACCCATTTTCCTCTCTTGGTGATTTGATCTTTGTTTATTTCTTAGATCTCCATCCTCTTCTAGTTTCCCATGTTTCTCTCAATGGTTATGTTTTTTTTAATACTAGGAACTATTGATATTGGTTTACAATAATAATTCCACATAGATTTTTTTGGAATTTAGGGATGTTGTAGGATCTAGAATCCACATAGTGTGTTGATCAAGAATTGGGGTGGTATGTATTATCACTAGAATTTTTTGTTCTAGATCATGTCAATTTACAGATTTATGATTTAGGGTTCATATTCTAGGATATCTTCTTGGTTTCTAAGGCCCATAGCTCACCATGGAATTTCATTTTAACATGGGCATGGTCATTCAAAGTGTTTCAAGGAAATTGGTTTTGTATCTTGTCCTTATATTATGGACCATGAATTATTTCTCTTCAAATTTTATTTCTAATTCTTTATAAAAGTCATCAAAATTGTCTTTATAGAAGATGGTGGTTATAAATATGCTTTAAAAATTGAATCTCCCATTAGTTTTTTTAATAAAAATGTTTTTAAAGAATATTTTGTACGGTTTAAAATATGAAATGACCTTTAATTACATTGTTGTGTTAAACCCAAAAGTTATTGATGATGATGTAGGTATCCATCCATGGAGATGAACTCTTTCACCATAGACTTGTTCTATTAGGGTATTTCTTGCATAAGGATTCACATTTTTTTGAATAGATTCACTCTTGGGAGTATCATATTACCCCCGAGACCTATTCATCATAGGTAATGTGAACACTAGGTGGCCTACTGATCACTATAAAGTAAATAAGATCCTCATTGACCAAAATTTAATTGTATATATGGGATTGTTGTGTTAATTTATTATCCGTGAAATGATTTATTGGTGTGTGTGAAAATCCCCTATGAATTGATATTGCATTTGTTGTCAACATTTTAATTTATCTTGGTGTCTTTATTATGAATTAAATAATTATTTTACTACATAGTATTAAGTAATACCAAATGGGATGATTTTTTGTAATGATCTTAAATGTTTACATCATGGGATAAAGTGTTTGAAAATTGTTAACTACAAGTGAAAACCATGAAAATATTTATTTTCATGATGATGTGATGAATTCAATATTTATTTATCTCATTATATATTTTCATGAAGGTTCATTGATAACTGTATTGGAATTATATTTATTACTTATGAATTTTCTAAGTAATAAAAATATGTATTTACTAAAAAAGTGGCCAAAAACATATAATCCAAGTCCAAATCAACCATAAGAACATATACGACCCCAAGGTTGACCATGCCCAATGGATTCAACTCAGGCTTAGACATTGGGAAGCATAGGAGCACACAACAGCACTGAATCTATGTGTATCCCAGAAGCATATGGGAGAGTGCATGTTACATGCCCATATGCCTATGGTGTAGCATGTTTCAGCTTTCCCTATGGTGGCATGGTGTATGCGGTGTGAGTGGGTGCTCATTACCTACAGCTAGATCAAGGTGGTAGTGGAACTCTTTGATTGATATACCATAACAATGAACTTTCGTAAGTTTAATGTGGGAAATACAAATATATTTTAATGTTCAACCACCTTAAAACAAATGAACATTTTGGGAACCTTTGATCCACTTCATTGGTGCCTTATATTAGCTACTACACATCGTATCCTACCTTTGGATTTATCGATGATCTCTAGTGTTATGGTTAATATGGTAAAACAACCTATCATTAACCTAATACTACCACAATTATTATAATCTTTAATTTATGAAGTGATGAGGACAAAAATCATCATTCATGCATGCTATGATTTTCAAGCCTGAAATAATGTGAAGAATAATCATCAATCAAATGAAAACATATTTGTAGGTGGATATTCAGTTATCCAATTATGATTGATTCTTATGATTTTTTTTATTAATGATAATCATGTGATAATGGAATGCACGCGATCACTCTAATGTGAGTAGAACACATGAACTCACATATGATTTTGGGTTATCCATCATTAGTGATTCGCAGGTGAAAATGCTTCCTAGATGAAGTAATTTTTAAACTTGTTTTATAGGAATGATCAATAAACAATATTCATGCAGTTTTAGTTTCATGAATATTCATTGAATGAAGAAATAGAGACTCCCACATTTACCAGAGTAGCCACCATGATTTGGGTTGTTGTGGGAAGAAACGGAGACAAAAAATCATCAAGTGTTTTAAATATGAAACAACATTTGTTATACCATGTGAAGAATAGGACAGTGATTTGATGTGAAAAATGAATAATCTTGCATGAATAAGACCATGAGTCTTCATGAATTTGAAGTATTGACATGAGGATAGTGAGAATTGGTGTATTTATAGTATTCATGAACTGATGAAATACATGCAATATGAATGCATATGTATGAAGAAAAGGCTAGAAATAGAATCTACATTTCCATATGAGGGGATGTATTTGTTTATAGTGTGACAATAAATGAATAGGAAACCCAAAATCCATGTTTATATAAATATTCATGCATACAGTGTGAGATGGGTTGTTTTAATATTCATGTGAAGAACGAGAATGGTATACCTGAACTCCTTCAGGGTTTCTAAATATACATTGTATATAGATGAGAAAATAATTACCCAACATGGTTTTTCAATTGATATGTATGAAATAAATACCCAATAGGGTATATTATATTGAAATTATAAATATAATACCATTGGTCATAGGTGTATTTAAAATAATCATTACAATATAATACCCACCCTGCATTCTTATTATTTCAATAAGGAAATAATAAATGTGTTTATTTATAAACCCATTTAAATGAGGATTTAAATGAAGGTATTTAAATCAATGAATAATTGGAATCCCATACACCACATTTGTGGATAAACATGTGCATGTAGTCAATGAGAAATCCCAAAAAACGTATTGAAATATGTATTGGAGATCCTAAAAATCATTGTATCAAAGAGAGAAATTTTTCAAAGATTGGTAATTCTTAAAGAAGTTAATCACATGAGACTGGTAATTTGAAGAGAAATCTCAAGACCGTCTCTTCTAAAGTTCTTAAGGGAGTGGACAATAATGTGTGATCTTGCAAGTTTATGGAGGAAGAATAGAAATTCATCATACTATGGATCTACCTTCAATATCATTGAAGAACTTGTGGGATACCATTGTAAAAATATAGATATTTTTATGAAATACCTTAACTAGAATGATTCAGTACAAATAAAAGAGGTGGGATGATAGTCTAAATAACTTTTCAAGATACAACCCACAATAATCATTTGTGATTGGGCATTACATGTGCCTTTTCTATTTGGAATTTCGGGAAATTTGTGTACTTGTAATCACTTTTATTTACTATAGATAATCCATGTTGATAAATCTAATGAACATTTAAATGAGTATGTGTTGGTACTGAAACTTGTAAAAATTCTAGTTTTCTATTACTTTGTTTGACATCATTATTTGATGAGAGTCTAAGAAACACAAGAGGAGTCAATTAAGGATTTAACTGGCCACATAAGAATAATTAAAAAGGATAAATTTGTAAAAATAAAAGGGATCTCCAATTCAACCCTTCCCTCTCAGTGATCTCGCACTGATTTTGGCTATAAAAATGATATCATAAAAGATTCCCTTTGAAAATATCTAATCATTATTAATGAATAATAATAGACAATTCATTTTTTCTAAAAAGTTCAGAAGTGAAAATAAATAATTTAATGGTTAGATTCCATTAATATATTCTATATATGGTCAAATAATTCAATTTTTATTTTAGTTTCCTAATAAATAATATGGTCATTCAAAGAGTGATAATCAATATTATGACTACACTAAAAGAAGATTTGGAGAAACTAGAAAAGATGATTCCATGGGTGAAGCAGTACATAAGAAGGTTTAGAATTAAGAAACTCTCTTAAAACATGATATATTCAAGAAAGATAATATAATGATGTATAAAGAAAAACTCTCTATAGTTGAAGTAGAAAAATAAAAAATAGTCTCACGTTATGATAATATACATTCATTGTTTGAAGAATAATTGAAATGCAGTATGTGTGAAAATGATGTTGAAAAAATGATTTTTAAAAAAATTATCCATGAATTGGAAATGATACATAATATATATATATATATATGTGTGTGTGTGTGTGTGTGTGTGTGAATGTTAATGACTCTAAAATGGATGTCAAAGAATAAATAATCAAGGATCTTAGCAATTTTTTATAGAAGGAAAAATCAGGTACATGATGATGATAGTCATAGGTTGAAGATTCAATGGGAAAAATCATGAAATTAGTTGAAGATGAGAAGATTTTAGTCATCTTAGAATCTATTGAATTATTTGTGAAACTAGTAAATATGGAAAAAAATCTGATACTTCCCATGATAATGAGAAAATTAGTACTTCCAAGAATTCATCATATAAAAGTCTTATTTTTGAAAAGACTAAATCACATGGAATGAATAGATTGATATTATATAAGGAAAAATATACTAAAAAATCATTGAAAAAGTTAACCCATTATCCTGATAAATATGTGAAAACTGTTGTTATTTTGATTACTAGTGAAGATTTATTTTTTAAATATGGAAACAAGGGTGAAGAAGGATTCTCAGGCATCCACTATATATTAAAAAATGTATGTGAATAATTGTAGTAATTATTTTTCATCAAATAAACTATAAAATAATAATTATATTTTCAAAAATCAATAATATTTAAATGATATATAGAATGTGTCATAGTGGTGGATCATCAATATGAAAATCATGAAGATTATCTAATGAAACTATCCACTAACTAAAATAAAGGAAGCACACACCTTGAGTGGAGAAAAAGAAATGAGGTGTTATCAATAATCGTTACATGAATATATAGAAGATAAGTTCATATCTATTGAAGTTGAAAAATGGGTAATATCAATCACACATTCATCACTTGTTCTCAATTGTATTAACCATACCAATTGAAGGGGAGTTCTTGGTTAATGACATGATTAAACAAAGGGCGATAAATATCTTTTTCACTTGAACTTTATAATATGTTATGTTCATGATTTAGCATTTAATTAATAAATATGATTATTTTCAACCCCTATAGAGCAATTGAAAATTTCTAAGTAAGATTTCACATTCATGGTTGTTTATGGATAGATTATAAAACCTTGGTTGTAAATCTCTTGCTTTCGACACTGAGGTATCCCACGTAGACTTAAAGTTAATTAACTAAAGTATCTTCTCTAAGAGAACCATGTGAGATCATCTCTCTGTTAGAAGTGATCGATAGAATTTACTATAAGGGATAAGGTCATAATTTTTAGAAACAAAATGAGTTGAGAAGACTCCAGTTATCCATTTAATTTTATTTTCAATAAGGGGGAGAAGAAAGGAATAAAGACTCGCATATTGACATAATGAGTTGTTTGGTGGTATTGACAAAAAATTCAAAACGAGGGAATGAAAATCTCAGGTGCACTGATATTGAATTTGTTTTTAATAAGGTATTTCATAATGGTTATTGAAGGATGAGGTAATTTTTTTACTACTTTTTATTAAGTATCACTAAATGTGGTAATTGATTAAAGTGATATTAAATATTTAAAACATGTGCTAATGTTTTTTCACATTGTTTACTATAAGTTAAAACCATATAAATATTTATTTTCATGATGAAATGAATAATTCTATGCATATATCTCTTATTATGAATTTTCATGAAGGAGTATTGATAACTATATTATAATTATATTTTTTGGATAGGAATTTTATATATAATATAATTGTGGATCTAATAAAAGAGTGGCTAACCCACTGATCAGCCAAGGACAACTCAGCCTTGACCACATGTGGGACCTAGAGTTCCATCATGCCCAAGAGAGCCATCCCAGACCAATATAGTTGGAGGAAGAGGAGTGCAAACCCATGTATAAGGTATTATTGAGACATGTGTGTTCCCTAAATAAGAAGAGTGTGTGCATGGTGCATTCCCACATATCTATGGGAAGTTGGTGTCTATGTTCCATGTGGTGGAGTGGTGTGTATGGTGTGAGTGGGTGTTGATCCCACACTACAAGCTTGAGGTGGTAGCAGACTCCGGAAAGTTTAATGTGGTACAAAAAAAGATCTGTTACTTTATTTCCACTATAAAATAAATAAAATTTTGGGGATCCATCTGATCCACTTCATTTGATCTATTCAACTTCCACCGTACATTGTCACCTACCATTTTCTTTGTCAACGATCTCCAATTCACTGAAGAAGATATACTAATAATGGATCATCGAATCTAGGATACCATTATTAATATATAAAAAACTTTATGAAGATATGAGGCCATCAGTCAACATGAATGCATTAAATAATGCAAATAACAATCATTAATGTAATCCATGTGACCACTCCAACTTGATGATAACATGGAAACTTGTAATAGGTTATAGGTTATCCATCATCAATCAAACACAGGTGATAGAACTACATGGATCAAGTGAATATAATATTTATTGAATAGGTATGAGTAAAACCTAATATGAATGTAGTTTCAATTTTATGAATATTATTTTAATGAATAAATAAAGACTATAATGTTCTCTTGAGAGGCCATGGTATTGTTTTTCTACAGGAAGAAATTGACGCATGATACCTTATGGTGTTTTAAATATATAGATGTATTTATTATACAATGGGAAGAATAAGATAGTAAATTTTTTATATTCAAAATGAATGAGCATGCATAAATAAGATCCTAAGTCTTCAGGCATATGAAGAAATTATAGTCAGGAAGTGAGCAATTGGGTGTTTATAGTCTGCATGAAATTATGATATGTATGCCATGCATGAATACACAGGTGGATCTGTAGGTGTTTTCATACCTTTATGGATAATTAATTTACAAAGAACATGATAATTCAGAAAATTATATGATGTAAGATACATTCATATGCTTAAAGGAAGGGTCAGTAATGGATTACACTTTTCCATGTGAGAAGTTCTATTTGATTACACTATGGGATGGAAAACAGAGGAAATACATACCGCTCAAGTATTTTAAGATGCATTCATACAGCGTGTGATGCAGTGTTCTAATATCCATGTGAAGAAAAATAAAGGTACACCTAAACTCCTCAAGTGTTTCTAAATATACACTACATGAATATGAGAAATGAAATACCCAATACACGTATTCAAATGAGATGGATGAAATAAATACTCATTTAGTTATTTTCTTGTGATATGATAAATATAATACCCATGGTCTTAGGGGTATTTAAAATAAGAATTAAACTATAATACCCACCCCTGGGTATTATTATTAGAGGGATTAAATAGAAAATTTATTTATTTATAAACACATATAAATGAGGATTTAATTGAAGGAATTTTAATCATTGAATAATTGAGATCTTATACATCACATTTGTGTATAAATATTTGTCTACATGTGATGAGAAAGCTCAACACATTATTGGAATATCTTTTTCAAATCCCAATAAAATCTATTTATCGAAGTGATAAAGAGTTGAAATTCATGTAATTCTTCAAAAAGGTTATCACATAAACCCGATAATTTGAAGAGAAGTCTCAATACTAGATTTATTGATGTTCTTGAGAGAGTACATAAGGAAGTGTGATCCAACAATCTTGTAGATTAAGATCGGAGAATAATCCTAGAGTGGATATAACTTCAATATCATTAAAGAACTAGTGGGATTCCATTATAAAATAACAGATATTTTTTAGATATTTCTAAATTAGTGGGAGTCATTATAAAGAACACTGGTGGGATTTGAATCTAAATATCCCACTGGAATATGACACATTGTAATCAATTGTGATTAGGGATTATAGTAGTTTTTTATGTTAGTAATTTTAAGAGATTTTATAAAATAGTAATCACATTGATTCACTGGTGGGAATCCATTTTGGAAAATCTAACCAACATGGTAAGGTGTAGGACTTATTACCAAACCATGTAAAAATACAGATAGTATGTGCCTCTTTTTAAATAATTATTCACGTAAAGTATAATAACTCAAGAACATTGGATCAAGGATTTTACCATCCACAAAGGTTAAATTAAAAAAGAAACAAATTGTAAAAAGTAAAGGGAAAAATGATTCATCCCCCCCCCCCATCAGTGATCTAACACTGATCTAGGCTCAACAGTGTGTATTGAAATACTTGGGAAACCTATGTCTTATATAGATTTAATATTTTATGAAAGGTTTTGTTTATTACATGATTTATGGAAAACCTTATCAAATGACTTTTATTGATTTATTTGATTAAAATTGGTTTATTTTATAAATTTTACTTATGAAACACTCTGTGGGATCCTACTGTGCTGTTTTACTCACACCCAACATACACCTTTGGGTGTATGTGGTTCTTGTTATATCTTATGTGGGTAAGGGAAACGATTTAGTGGGAGGAAAAATATTTTTTTCATTAGTAGGTTTTGAGAGTCTATAGATCATATCATGACACATGGAGTTCAGTTTTGTAGATTTTTAGTACATTGGACTTTTTCAATGTATTGGAACTTTTTTTGTTGATGATTGTACCTATTTGTTGTTGAATTGATTTTTTTCATATGGATATATTATATTTATTAATCAAACTTATTCAAGTTATTTACGATTAAGTCATTCCCAAAGGTAGTTCGTGATTCTCAAGGGCTTGTAACTAACACATGGGGATTAGAAACACCCATCAAACCATGTTCGAACCCATTCAGGTAATGGATTGTTTGGGTAATCATGGTTGGTTCATGAAAAATTGGTATCAATTGTAAGGATTTATTTTATATAAATCATTACGATGTCTTGGTTAGTAGGAAATAGGAGTGTGCGAACATAAGGGTTGTGTTTTAAGTAAGTGTCCTACCAAATATCATCCTGATGAGCCTTGAGTTTCCACGGGTTGTTGGGAATTGCATATTTTTGGATTTGAAGTGCTTTAATCCTAATCTTTATTTTTCTATTTTCTTGGTATTTATATTTTTTCATGATAATATTAACTAGAATTCATTCTTGGATCATATATTATAATACCTCTCCATCTTTTGATTTGTAGTATAATTCCTCTTAAAAGACTTCCAGGGATTCCTCCATATGATTTTTTCAACGAACCATGATATGGAAACCCTCTAGTTGATCGTAAATTGTTCAAAGTGTTGGGGCACATGTTCTGAGCTATAAACCAAGGTGTGGCACCTATCCCTATTCAAGTTAGCAAGGTAGAACCTCAAAGGGATGAGAACATGACACTTAGTCGGAAATTTTTTCTCCTGAAGTCATCATCCTTCCAAGGGATGAATGACCATTGAGAGGTAAATGATTAATTTTTACATGTCAAGAATACTTTTTAATTTCAGGAGACTCCTAACTCAATCAAGGTTACATGCATCATCTTTAAGATACAAGTTCTATGTAAAATGTGGTGGTTCTCAATCTTCCATGTTGAAGAATCATGAGGTCTCATATTAGAATAAATTAAATGCCATTTTTTACAAGAAGTTCTAGCTAAAATATATAAACATGGAAACATAAATAGATTTTCTAAATATTGAAAAATAATATTATTCAGTGATGAAGTACACTAATAATTTCACTGATCTCCCCTTGTTTTATTATGAGGTGGTTTCTATTGAGAATATTAAGGCTCAGATATTTCAAATGGATATTCAAGCTAATATGTTCTCTCAGGTATTTCTTTTGATGCTCACCGCTAATGATGAATTGTTTTACTGGGTCTTGATCATATAGATTCACCTAGTAGATAATATAGAATTGAAAAGAATTTCTATTTCATCAACTGGTAGCTCCAGATGTTATTTTAAGGGTAAAAGTAATAAAATTGATTTTTATAGGGGAAAGTGGTTTTGAATCACATAGTTCTCTTCCTTATCCATCATCAGTGGAAAATGGATTGATATGTTTTCAGTGTGCTGAAACATGACACACTAAATGCTATTTCCCCATGCCTATAAAGGTTTGCAACTCATGTGGGCATCATGGACAATTGCAGATGTTTGTTTGAGCTCTATCTATTCCTATCTATAATATAATATCTTTAATTCCTAGAGGAACTATGGTGTAGTCATATGCTTTAAAGACTAGGGTTCCATACATAGGCCTCTAAAATTATATAGATTCACAAAGTTGAGTAGTTTCCAATAGAAGTTGATATGGGTCATGTAACTATGAGAGGTTCCATTTATGTTTCTTCTTCCTGGGAGACTGCTCTATTTGATATGGGTGCCTCTTTATCATTTTTTCAAATCATGTGATTGAACTTATAAAATATCACTACAAGAAAACTAACATATACCCATAGTTTGAAATCATGGGTATAGCCCCTCAAACCATGGGTATAGGATATACCCACGGTTTAATGAACTATGGGATACAGAGGAATAGGTATATACCTATACCCACAGATTCTAAATAACAATTGGTATAGGTCCTAGAAATAATGTTATACCCACAGTTTAAACAAAACCATACATAAACATCTTTACCAAAAGTTTGGAGAACCATGGGTATAGTTGTATAACTTAAAACACCATAGAATATATACCCACAGTTCTCCAAACCTTGGGTATAGGTCTTGTTCCATCTTCACAGACCCTCCACCCACCTTCATATCCCCCCAATATCCTCATTACAGACCCCTCTATCCCCCTTCACAGCCCCTTCATAGCCCCCCCTACAGTCCCTTTAGAGACCCTTCCACCCCCTTCACAACCCCTATTACGGTCCACTTTCACATCCCCTCGACCCCCCATCTATCCCCCCTATAGCCCCCTCACAACCCTCTTGACATCCCATTTCACAACCCCCTTTACAACCCCTTGGATAGGGAGATCTTAATTTCTATAATTGTAACTGGACATGAGAAACCATGAGCTTTCCAAGGGGCTTGGTTCCTGATATTTACTTAAAATAGGCTAGTTATTACCCCTAATTTATCCAAAGTATTATTAATCCCTCTCAGAGGAAAGTCTTTGAGGATATTAATATAGATGACTCCTTGTATTTTCATAGGAACAGCTTTGCGTACCTTTACTATAAAGGCTTATAGGAAGGTGAAAATGTTACAATAGGCCAGTGACAGGTGGGGAGGAGTTCTTTGGAGATAAAAAATCCCAAAAAAAACTTAACATTCTATTATTGATGATTCATAATCACACTCTTCCCACTGACTTGTCAGTCCAACATATTGGGATTCACTTGGCTTCCAAATTCTCATGATACAAGTCTCAAAATGAGGAATCTATTTTACATATTTTCTTTCAAAGTGAATGAGAATGAAATGTGTGGAGAGTTCTGAGGTACTTCTTTGGATATAACCCATTTGTTATGCCCATTAAGGAGTTCCTTCAGCAGTGGTTCGATGGTACTAATAATAATAAATAAGAGGGTATGGCTCATTAACTCATGCTTGATATGGGTTGTTGTAGTACCGAGGAAGAAAGGAACTAACACCAGCATAATGTTTATCCCTTGATAATGACAGTAGTGGTTAGAACTATGTGTTTGGTGATGTAGTTGGATAGTATCCAGAACCAGTGGGATGAATCTCAATCTCTTAGGAATTTAATGTCTACTAAGCACTCTACAAGAATCTTCAGAGCTCAGGTGGTGAGTCATTGGGTGAGTTGGAATCTTCCTTACCTTAAACTAAATATTTTGGTTCATGCAAACAAGGTAATATACGGAGATTGGTGTTGTTCATGACAACATAGGATCGATTATTCTTGATTTTAGTTATTTTTATGGGGTTGTTAGTTATCTCAGGGCGGAGGCAAAGGCCATTTTTACCAGTCCTCAAATTTGTTATTATAAAAAAAATTCATTTGAGGATATTGAGATGTATTCATGGATTATATTGAGCTCCCTAAAAGGTTTATGTTCTACACCATGGGAAATTACACATATACAATGAAAAATTCCTTTCTCACCTCAGATATTGATCTATTACCTAAATGATGTGAAGGAAACCAAGTATCTTATTTTTTATCTTCAAAGGATTCTCAAGAGGATCCATTCAAGGAGTTAGATAGTTGTGGTTCTCTCCTCCCTAGGACTGTTGAGTGTTTTATTGGTGATTCATTGGGCCTATATTAAAATATAACCCTTGAGGTTTTTGGATCTCTCCATTATCTAAAATAAAAATAGTTTTTTTTATTGTGTTATATTAATGGAGATTGGGTATTTCCAAATTGAATTTTGTAGTGTGTTTGGGATTTTACCCTTGTTGACTGTATTTCAAAATTGTAATGGATTTGAAAATAGTTTCAAAAAGAGAAGTGTTTTACTTATTATGATATACTTAATAGTGTTTTGGTTATAAAACAAGTGGTATTTTTTTAAATTAGTTTTGGACAGTTTTTAAAATAACCAATTCATGTAAGGTCCTAAGCTTTGAATTATGCAATGATTTCCATTTATATGCCTCTAGTTCCCTTCTATCCCCCTTTGTCCCTCCATATGTATATAGTGGTAAAAGGCCTACGTTTCTGATGAGATAATGAAAATAAAATAAAAACTAGACTATAACATACGCATATCCTGTGATTGAACAAGTCACCACCATACATATAAGAACCACAATTCCCCATGGTTCCAATAAAGTTTCTGTAAGAAAGGGGGAACATATCCAAGTTTCTATATGATATTTTCAAATAGTATATTCCTATTAATTAACAATTAATCTTCTTATTAATGGTATATAATT
Source organism: Viscum album (assembly GCA_963277665.1). Classification (NCBI taxonomy): domain Eukaryota; kingdom Viridiplantae; phylum Streptophyta; class Magnoliopsida; order Santalales; family Viscaceae; genus Viscum; species Viscum album. The sequence goes on from OY728165.1 coordinate 180,833,881, forward strand.
AGTTTGGATCATGTTTTATCTTAGTTCAGTTTTGTTCGATACATGTTTGTTTGGGACATTTTATTAGATTCATTTTATCATATTTTTATTTATATTGGTTGGGAAAATTTCATTCATTTGGGTTCTAATCAACTCAATTTCATTACACTGTGGTCAAAAATACTCTAAAAAAACACCAAAAATTCAAAACCCCTAAATTAAATAAAAAGAAAAGAATTGAAACCGAACAAAACATACCTGAAACCCATGGAGAACCCACTCCCCAGGACAGAAGTAGATAGAACTGGACTCAATGGGAACCAAGAGCCCTAAACATAAAGAATCAACCTAAACAAAAACCTACACAGTGTTCTCTGTTTAAAACAATAAAAGTTCTTCACATTATACCAATAGACTTGTTTTATATGAAAGCTATAAACATATCATATGGGAAAACAGTATATTGGGTCCATGTTAAAGTAAATAAACATTAAATAAAATTAATTCATATTGAACATGCTCACTATGAACTATTATAACACCATGCTAGTATGATAATAATAACCATAATGTGTAAACTTGAAAAATCTATTAAACTATCCATAAATAAAATATAAAAATACTACAATTATAGATGATAATCTCAATCCAAATGAAGAATCGGTATGTAATTTTAAATCCTTAAGACATACTAGGTGGATATCATATAAAGTTATAGTAATGTTAGGAACTAAAATATAACACATTTTATATACAACACAAATGAGGTAAAAACTATAGACTTGTTGTTGTGTTTGGAATAAAATATCAAAACATTTCCAATAATAAGAAGAAAGTGGTTATAATGTATTATTTATCAAAAAAAATTTGGTCATAAATGATATTTTAGACTAATATATTTTAAATCACAACTTCATTAATTTAATACATCACCTTTTAGGATAAAATTATCTCCTATATAACATGTAAGTAAATTATTTTTTATGTTATAAGTGCCCATGACTTAAAAGAACGTTTGGAAACCAACTTCATTAATCACTATTTTAATAAATTGTTATAACTCATATTTTAGAATACATTGGTTTAGAAGATAAAGAATAAAAGATAAATAAGGAAAATGGGTGACTTAATTTACCAACACATTTTAATAAAACATCTAAATGAAGGAAGGAAGTTATTTAGGAAAGTCTTTCAAAGATATCCAATTACAAAATATATTTTTTAAATAAAACATCACTCACTTTAAACCATATGAAAACCATTTTAATAATCAAAAACCAAAACATAAGGTTAAAACATAAACCATTAGTTTTTTTAGCTCAATTTATATCTTCTCACATAATCGATCCAGTAACAGCATTGACATAAAATCACACTCTTAACCTAAAGTTATGTTTAGTTCATTGACTTATAGTTTATTCATGTTTAAATGAGAAAAGTTGATTCCCTTATGACAATAATGAATTATTCCCTTGTGATCAATTATATGTTAAATAAATATTTATAATGAATTTAGTATTTTAAAAATGAATATATATTCTAAAATAATCTATTTTAATAAAGATGAACACTTTCATATAATGAATATTGGAGATAACATAGCCAATTCTTTGAAATACATCACCTAAGATAATATTTAAGATTAACTATTTCATAATATCATGAATTTTTTCGAATCCATTGAATTTATAGAAGGATTACCTTAATAAATTTAATACACATAAGTATAGATTTAAAACAATAAATTATATACATGTGGTCAATTAGAGTAGAAAATATATGAAAAATATTCTCCATTATAATTTCCATAAGATACAATTCATGAACCATTTTTATAAATACTTTAAAATTCATATCCAATTTATTTTAACCCCAAAAAATCCATGAATTTACCTAGTGAAAATCCATTTTTAGAAAATAACTTTCCATTTTTTCTCCACATTTCTATAACAATCATTTTCTTAAGCCATTATCATCAAAAAAATCCCATAATCATAATTCTCTCTCTTCATTTTCACCTAAATAATTTTGCAGAACCATTTTAAATATGATGTCAAATTAAATGAGACCCAATTTCCATAATACATTTCTCCCCTAAAAACTACATATTATTTCTAAACCATTCAGTTAAAATAAAATTTATAAAAATCATAATTATAATATATTTATATTTTAGACTTATGAAATTTCATAAGTTTCTCATTTAAATCACCATTTATATAAATATTTTCATAATCAATCCTATAATATCACCCAACAAATAATTGTAAACTAAAAATTTCCTTCAAATAATGGTAATTATGTCGCACACAATACTATATTTTAGAGAACACCAAATATTTTATTAATTACTGAATATGAATATCAATCACTATTGAGGTTTTTTAACTATCAACTTCACCCTTCAACATATATATAATATCATACGCACACCATTATCAAGATAAATGAATAGTATGAAACAATCACCAACCTAATCCTAGTGAGTCCTAATATGTCCTATGATTTTTTCTTCAAAAATTTCAAGATCACATACCAAGACCACAGGTGAGATTTCACAATCTAAAAAACCTTCAAGAATTAACTAAAAATTAACACACCAAATTCTATCACTAAATAATCTGAATTGTATAATATTTAAAACCAAGTAATAACTAATACCTAAGAGAAACCAATGAAATAAATTTCATAAAAATTAACCCAAAATTCAATAATCCTAAAGTACCAAATAACTATAATAGTGTATCCAAAAATTTCACCCTAAAATATCAAAAACCCTGGCACACAACATACCTTGGGCACCTTCAATGAAAATAGTTAAAAATGGTTTGAAGGATACACACAACATCATTTTTTATAAAATATAATAGATAGACCCTTGATCTGAGATTAATTTCACCATGATCAGGTGGGATTCACCTAAAAAATTTTAATTCATTAAATAGGATTAAAAGAAATGAAAAAAATGAGTAGGTTATGATAATAGGAATACCTTTTGAGGCCATGAGGTGGAGGCTGGGAGGCAGAGGCCAAGAGGAGGAGGAGGTGGATATGTAAGTGGAGGTGAACGTGGAGGCATTGGTAGATGTATATGTAGATGCGAAGGCTGAGGCATGAAAGTGGAAGGAGGGAGGTAGGGGCCAGGAGGTGGAGATAGGGGCAGAAGGTTGAGGTCGGGGATGGGAGGATAGTGGAGAGAGGCCATGGGTTGAGGGAGGTTTTGGGGAGTAAATGAAAAATTGGGTGGGGGATCCTGATAAAAGTAGAGGTTTGAGTATATAATTTTTTAGGTAAAAGGGTTTTTGGGTCGAAATGTGGCATTTAGGGTGGTATTTATACTCAATTAGAGGTGGGTTTGAGTCATTAAATAACAAAACAAATTATATTTAAAGCCAATAATTTTTAACTGGAATTAAATTCAACAACTTTGGATTGATATTAATATTTTATAGGATTTATAGGTTAAATACACACCTATAAAAAATTTAAATATTTTATTTTTTTAGTTATTTTAATCATTTACCCCTTTTTACTTTAACATGTTTCATTTTTTACCTATACCATGGTAAATAATTTTTTTCACATGGTAAATTTTTTATAACTACAAATTAAATTAAATATAAAATATAATTTTAAACTTTTTATTCTAAAAATTTAATCCATTTTACATAATTCAATAAATTTACTTAGAAAGAAAATATATTTAAAACTAATCCCACACACAAAATGAAAAAGTATTTTTTAAAAGTGAAACATTCAAAAGATTGAAATGTTTTTAATCTAATTTCAATGTGAAATTGATTCCAATGACCTAAATTGTTATTATTTATGTATAATTTAACTAATTGTACTTTAAATACTATTTAAACAATACTTTATCTATATAAATAAATTATATAAAAAAGAATTTTTTTTATTAAAATTCACTATTTTTCAATATTCATCAAAAAATAAAACAGATTCAAAAAGTACCAAAAACTAATACAAAGTAAATGTTGATAATCTTCATTCAAAGAATAATATTATTTTTTAAAATATATTTATAAATGTTTCGAAAAGTAGATTTAAATCAGGTCAGCCATCAAAAGGTGGAAAATGTGGCTTTTTAGAAAAATAACTCTTTTATCCTTAAAATTGAATTTGTTCTTATATAAAGTATATAAATTATGTAAGATGAACTTAAAACATTATATTGAATATATTATACATACATTAGATTAACATAATCCAAAAAATGTTATTTTAAAATGTATTTGTATACAAAATTGATGATATTTAAATAGTTTTTCTGAAAAAAAATTCCCTTTTATTTTAAAAAAGGTTTTACATTCATTGATAATTAACCGTCCACCAATGAATTAACTATTTATACATGTTTAAACCATATTTTTATAATTAAGTTCATACTGCTCATTTCCCACCATTCTAACAGCTAGTTTAATGTAAATATTTAAATAATAATATTTATGTTATCATTTAATTTTGATGTGGCATATCGTGTATGCTATCGAAGAGAGTATTTAAATTTTAAATAATCACGTTGTTACATTCTCTCCCTTTGGTAAATTGAATCCTCATAATTTTTAATTAGGTATTGAAAACTAGGGGTTTGCATTTTTAAACTACCTTTATGGAAATCCCACATTAAAAAAATATTAATAAAACTTACACTTTAAAAGAATTAAATGGAAGTACAACGGTCATCCAAGATATCACATAATAGGGTTCCATATTGGGAGAAATTAACATTCAATAAAAATATAACCATTATTTACTAATGGAGAGTGATACAAAACAAGGTCAGTATAATGTTAACAATCATAAAACCTTAAATATGTAATTGGTTAAAATTTCCTTGATTAAATAGTAAGAAAAGTAATCATATAACATTTTTGTGTCAATATCATTTTAATTCATTTGATGAATTATTTTACTACCAAAACTAATAAAATAATTAAGAATAATTATATGACATGTAGAGTTTAATCTGTTAATCAAATTCCACTACCAAGTCCTTTTTTCTCCAAATGATGAGTATTTATGATTAATTGTTCATGCCTAATGCACTTGGAACAACTTATATAGAATAAAATAATCAAAAAAATATTAGTTATATATTTATCATGTATTGAAAAATTAAATAAAACCAAAATGGTTAGTATTATATAAGATAATTCTCTATAAATAATCTACCATTTTATGATGAAAAACTACTTCTAATCTTCAAAATTCAATAGTAATTCAAAAATTTCAATATAGACCAATTGAAAAATAATATTCATTAAAATTCCTAAAAATAATCAAAAATAAGATTAAAACCCAAACTTTAGAAGGATTTGATAACATAATTTTCCAAGATAAATTTTAGCATTTATCTCCAAATGACATCAATCCCTCTCAATGGCTCAGACCAAAAAGTAATTACCCTAATCAAATTTTCTCCAGGATAGTTTATTCATTTACAAAAATAACATGAATTACCATAAATACACAATAAATTCATATATTCTTTACTTAATATTATATCCCATAGTATTCTATTCAACCTGATTATACAGGTTTCCAAAAATAGTGAACATCTTCTGAAATAAAATTAATAAATTAATAACCAAACCATTTTCCAATCCTATGGTTATCTATTTGATAGAAGATAGTTCCCCAAAATATCATTAATCTTAATCCATATAATCATTTTAAAAAGAAAAATTAATACTAATAGGGACTTCATGTAGGCTACTGGTAGGATATGCAGCCTTATCGCCCTTTAATTATGGTTTTGGAACTCGTGGCCTTACCGGACACGACGGGTTGTCACCCTTCCAATAGTTTGTCCTTTTTTAGAAACTATATAATGCATATAACACTATAAAAATATGATAAAATCCTCAAAAATAAATAAAACATGTCTTAACATCAATGTTTATCTCATAACTATAATTTTTATTCTCAAAAATTAATAACCCATAATTACCTCCAAAATGAATTTCTCCAAAAACACCATTAGTCACCACAAAATTTCGTAAAATAAATCCTTAAAAGGGGTTTATAAGAAATTAAACTTATGAGAAACCATAAAATTATAAACTCATTATGAAATCCCTAACTCTTAAGAAAACATCCTAATCTCTAATGTTTTCCAAACCCTTCTCTAATACCAACTATAAGAACACCGCCTTAAATATGACTTATTATAATAAATTTTTACTAGAATTTATTTTCTTTCAATCCAAAATATATTTAATATCTATAGTTTTAGAGAATTAGAAATAACTATTACATAGTAGATCCATATATTATAAGTGGATACTTATACTCAATATCTATTTTTTTCACCAAAAGGTGAACCCTTTAAAAATAAAACAGAACTTTTTTCAAGATCTATATTCAATAATTTCATCAAAACATCTTATTTGTACTTAACAATATTTAATCCCTTAGAAATTTTCTTAAAAACATGGGATGATCACAAAAACCTCAGTAAGGGACATAAATAAAGAGAATCGTTAGTCTAGTGAAAACATGAAAACCATTTAAAACCCTTTTCTTAAAATCTCATTAGCTTGTATATAAAAATAATATTGGTTACTTGGAAAATCATTACCATATCACTATTATATTCAGCCTTACAATTGGAATAACCATATGTCCAACTTCCACCTTCAGAGTACCCAATGCATTAATGATTTATAATGGGGTACACCCTTCGTATAAGTTATATCTAGAACACCCATCTTTCATGAGCTATAATGGGGATCAACCCTAAGTATAGGCTATATTGGTAACACCCATGAGATATAATGGGGATCAAACCATTTTTTATAAATTCCAAGGACTAAGTCATGAATAAAACCCTTGAAAACTCTTTTAAACCAATAAGAAAAACACTTTCGGATGTCAACATACCTTTTTCTTGAAAAAATCATTTTAAAATATAAAAAAGGCACGTAATAGTGAAAATGTTTTCTTCTAAATGATTTATTATAAATTATAAATAAAAATTAAAGTAATGAATCTTTATTAAAAGTGGTATAAATCGCTCATGTCGTATAAGTTAAAAAAGCATTCTAGGTCATTGAACTAATAAAATCATTTTTAAAACCCAATTAAAACAAAATATTATTGAATCAATGTGTCCCACTCCACATTGAAACTTTCTAAATAAATTAACATTTTAAAAAACTCATGTCCATATAAATAAATCCATAAAACCATTTTGAAAACATGTACATGATTGAGAAATATTTATAAGAATAAATCTTTAAAACATTTAAAATAATGTTTTAGTTATATAGTCCCTTAAAAAGATCATTTTGTTAACCAAATAGAACAATTATGTGTATTCACCTGAAAAAGTAAAAATAAAATATAATATAACCAAAACTAATTTCTCACACAATATTATCATGACATAATTAAGAAGTAGAAGTTTAATCCAAAGAATATAAATTGTGTTAAAAAATCCGTTACCACATGTTCGATTTCCTTCAAACGTGTTCAATCCTCGTGTATAATGGTTTTAATAATGTTATTAACTCATTACAGAACTACATTCATATTTATAGTACCTTATATGACGATTTTATATCATTTTATGACTTTTTAATTTATAATATTTCATTATTGTCATTGTTTTAGGTGTGTTTGTTTCATAGATTCATGATCGATTCATTTGATTAAAATTATGGATGTTATTGTAAAAAATAGATTAAATATCCATAAGTGGAATGAAATAGTATTAATTTACTTCTAGAAGTACAAATATTCCCATATATAATTTTTATTTCTTACATGAGGATGAGTTATTAGATGAAATTTCAATGATAAACATTTAGTTTATTTTGGGCGATTTTCTGAGTACCTTGAACTAGTTTCATTTTGTTTAATATTATGATTATATATTTGTTAAATAATATTAAATAGGTTATAATAAAAATATTAAAATATTATTTAACCATAAAAATATTTTTAAGGCTATACGTGAAGGAAGTAATGAAAAAAGAACCAAACATTATTCATAGAGGCGATTATGTGACATAACTTGGACAATAAATTCATTTCTTTGAATAAAAGAAGATGTGAAATGAAATGGATATGATATATTTCATTAGAAACAAAACACTGAATTATATAAATTATTCTGTAGTTATCATTCATTGATGAATGAAGGAGGTGAGAATAATGTAGAAAAAGAAAAAAAATTAAGAAAGGTGATTTTGGAAAATTACCTCTTAAATATCACATCCAATAGAGACCATTGAGAACCTTGGATTTCATATTTTGGTAAGATCATAATCACTTATACATTTTTATAGTGAGTATTTGAGTATTGGTATGAGATATTTAGAGCTAGAAGGATTATAGGGTTGAAATGGGGTGGTGAGGGGTGGAATTTATACTTGAGGAGAGGTGGGTTTAAGTGATTAAATAATGAATATTTTATATTTAAAGTCAACAATTTTGAGGTGGAATTAAATTTATAATATTTGGATATATATTAATATTATTTAGGTTTTATAGGGTTGAGAAACAAGCCAAAAAACCTTTAAATATTCTATTTTTAGGTGTTTTAATCTTTTACCACTTTTAACTTAATCAGGTTTCATTTTTTACCTCTATTGCGGTAAATAACTTTTTTTAACATTGTATCTGTTTTATACATAAAAATGAAATTAACCATACAACATAATTTGAAAATTTTGATGCAAAAAATGGAATCCATTTTTCCAATTTCAATTAACATAATTGGAAAAATTATATTTAAAATTAATCCATTAGTCAAAATGAAAAAACGGGTTCTTAAAGTGAAATATTCAAAAGCATGAAATGTTTTTATATCTAATTTCAGTGTAAAATCTATTAAAATGACCTGAATTAGCATTATTGGCATATAATTGAACTAATTTTTCTTTAAAAAAATTTAAAAACATAATTTATCTATATAAATAAAATATATAAAAATAAATTTTTCAAATAAAATTCACTATTTTTCATTATTCATCAAAAAATAATACTTATCAGAAAAATACCAAAAAAAAAATAAACCAAAGTAAATATTTATACTCTAATTTAAAAGAATAAGTTTATTAGGTAAAATATAATTTATAAAAATGTCAAAAAAATATATTTAAATCTGGTGCTCCATCAAAAGGTTACAAATATGCCTTTTTAGACAAATACCTCTTTTATCTATAAAATTGAATTTTTTCTAATATCAAGTCTATAAATTACATAATATTAATTTTAAAAATTATATTTAATTTATTATAGATATATTAAATTCATATAATCCAACAAGGGTGATTTTAATATGTATTAGTATAAAACACAATTGTTCATATTTAAATATTTTTTTAGAAAAACATTTCCTTGTATTTTGAAAATTGATTTACATTATTTTATAATTAATTGGTCTCCAAATAAAAAACTATATATACAATTGTAAGCCATATTTTCTTAATTCAGTTAATACTATTTGTTTCCACCATGCAAAAATCTAGTTTAATGGTAACCTTTAAATAGTAATATTTTTTTAAGTTTGATGTGGTTTATCTTGTACGCTATGGAATATAGTTTTTAGTTTTTAAAAACTAAGGATGTAACATTTACTACATCAGAAACTGATTATTGTTCAATTTTTGAATTTTTCTTTGTCTAATTTTATAATATCTACCTTCTTTAAGTCAAAATAAAATATTTTTTATTTCTAAGTATATTTTCAAATTTAACCAATTTCTATAAACTAGTAAATTTCATTGTTTCTTTTTGAAATTTACTTTACTCATAAAATGATTCTTCTAAATATTTATATAAATTTTTTGGTTCACTTTCAATTTTTTTGGAAATCGTTTATTTTTCTTCTTAAATATTTTTAACATCCTTTTTTAATAAATATTGATTTTCAATAACTTTTTTATTATAGAAATCGACCAACTTTTTTATAAGTTTATTCCATCATTTTTAACTTCTTATGTTGGTTGAATAACCCATGAAAGTTCCATCCTCAACATTTTTATCAAATTTTACACGATCTAAATTTTTTATTTTTAGTGAACATAAACTTTCAAAAACCTTGAAAAATTTCACTAATAGTCATTTATACCAAATTTCATAAGATATCTTGTTGAATACCGCCTTAACAAACTTCTTTTTTACATGTACAATACTTTTAATGTGTTATCTCTATAAAAATGTTGAATGATATATTATTCTAACATACTTCTTCCCATTTCCACTAAACTTCTTTTTTGCCTTTCTATAACTCCATTTTTTATGGGTGTAAGGGGAAATGAACTAAGGTTTAATTCCATGTTTTTTCAAATATGATTCGAGTAATTTCATGTGTATTCCTTTCCATTATCAATTATCAACTTCATTATATAATCTCCTGTTTCTCTATCAAATTCCCTTCTGAATACTTTTAAAATATCTACTACCTTTGATTTAAGCTTCATTAAAATAATATTGGTCATCTAGAGGAAATCATCAATAAAAGTGGTAAATTAAAAATATCATTTTTTTTATTGATTTCTAATAATCCCACATATATTTTAGTGAATAAGATCAAGAGGCCGACTAGAATGAATTTATACTTTCTTATGGATTTTACTAACCATCATTCCTTTTTGAAAAGTTATACTAACATAATATTTCCTTCTATTCAATGATAGAAATTTTTTAATGGAATAAACATTTAAAAGTTTCTTCATGGTCATCTAACCATGATTCCCATGTCTGTGATGCCAGAACTTGTTTTTAACTTTATCACTCAATTAATGGAATTTGTGATGTTCTTCTATCTAAAAGGGATTTCCACTTACTCTTTCTCCCTTGATTAAAAATTTACCATCTTCCATAATTTTGATGATATAAGAGTATTTTCCCAATATCCTTTGTTTTACATCATCACAAAGTAGACTCACAATATGTAATTTATTTTTAAACCCATAAAAAAAGAACATCCTTGTATTACAACTTTTCTACTTCAATTTCATTTGTTCTAGTTCCTTTTATTTTTAAGGAACTGTCATTCTGGAAGGTAACTACTCCCCCATTTCAATTTTTAACATCTTTCAAGATTTTCAAATCTTCTATCACTTATAAAGAACAATCACTACCAATAATCCATTTTTTGTTCCTTTTTTTTCTTCTTTTAAGTTTGTCTCAATAACAAATTAATTTTCCTCAACAATCTTCTTTTGAGTTTCCTTTTATTTTTATCATGAGAAAATTTCCATATAATAATTTTCATATATTATTCGGTATGGTTTCCAACTTGGTAAAGTCTTCCACATACTTCTTTCATACATTCAAATTCATTTTTCATTAGAACATTTATAACTTTATGAGAATTCACTTTTACAAATTTTTGTGTTTTAGTAATTTAACTCATTATGTTTCCATCATTGCTACCACTTTTTTCATACTTTCTTCTTGGAAGTGAAAAATTATTCCATCAATTGTAATCTTTGTGTAAATTAATTAAACAACACCAATAGAATAAATAAATCTTGGTTCTATATAGAATTATGATCTTTCCCTGTAATAATATTATTGAGGTTCATAACATTTTTCAAAATTAGTTTCTTCTGGGAATTTGGAAACCTTCTTATGGGGTTAATTTAATCTTTTTTTGATGTGATATATTTTTCACATGCCTTCACAACCCAATATTTCCCAATAATTCTATTAACACCTGTTATATTATAATAATTAGATAAATATTTATTTTCAAAAGGAGGAGAATTCTAATGATTCTTGGAATGATCTATTTCCCTAGAATTATATTATTTCACTTTTACATCCAAATTCTTTCTAAAATTTTCATTCAACTTTCTTAACATACTTTCAGCCTCATGAATTTTTTATCAAGTTTTATTAACTTCATATTCCTTAGCTTCTAAATTATTACTAGGACTTAAAATATCATTCCCTATTTAAAAAATTATTAATTTGTATCATAAGATCTCATAGATATATTATTTTTCCTTTTTAGAAACATATTTTCTTCCTTCAATAACTTTTCCACTATCACTCATTGTCACTCTAATATATTTATTTAGAGTTTTATTTTTCTAAATACGTGTAACATGTGCTTTTCTGAGCTGAAAATATCTGCAATATTCTTCACCTCCTTATTCTTCAGTATTTGAGGAATGTTCCTTTTTATCAACATTTACAAAAAAATGTTAGGATTATTTCTAAAATTTCATAATTTTATGAATCAATATCATCAAAGTCAGATTCAAATTTCATACATTCCTTGCTTATTCTATTTCTATAAAAAATCTTCTTTTTACCAGTGTACATACTTTCTTTCTTGGAAGCTTTATTAAACTCCTTCTACAGATTTCTTTTTCCATAATGATCTTCGACTTCGCTATTTTTCTTTTTTGATCAATTTGTAAAAAAAAGTTTCTACCACAATCAATACATTTGGGAGGAAGTTTTCCTCTATACATTCCTCTTCCACTTCAATGGTTCTTGGAGATAAGAGACATAATTTTTTCATTTAACTCATCATAATAATAATCCTCATATTCTTAAGGATCAACATCTTCAGAATCTTAAATTTTCATATTTCTCATTACATCAAAATCCATTTAATATTTGGTATTATTTCTTTATGGTGGAGCTTTTTCATTTCATTAAAAGAAATAAAGATTTGAAATTCATCAAGATATAAATCATCTATATCTTCTAAATAAAATATTTTAGAATGAAACCTAACTTGAAATTTTCTCAAGAGTTTATTAATAATTTAATAATTTTCCGACACATGTATGAATCCTTTGGTATTACAAAAAAAATCATTTACTTTGGTGAAGTACTCATCAATTTTTTCTTCATCTCCTAGTATTATTTCTTCAAAATTTCTATGCTAGATTTTTGGCTTTGCTTCCATCACATTAGTATTTCCTTTGAAAATACTTTTTATATTTTCACACATAATATTTATTCTTTTGAAACCCATCAAATTCATATAAAAATTTTCTTACAGAGACATAAGAATAGAATTTGTGGAATTTCCATCAACTTTAATGTTTCTCTTATTATAAAATTTCATAATTGAATCTATCTTAATGGGTGGGAACCCATCTGTAGCGGCATAAACAACCTTTAAGACAAGTGAAAGAAGATAGGAAATCATTATATTTTTTCGTCCATAATAATTTTTTCTATCAAAAGTCAATATTTCTCTACTATTTATAGAATCTACATTATCTACAATAAGGGTTCAATAATGGGGACCTCACGCTAATACCACTTGAAGTTACCAAGGATCATTGGATTATTGATAAGGGTTTGAATCAATGATAGTATTTTTGTAAATTTCATCTTTAAGAAACTTAACCCAAGAAAATTGTTGGAGTTTTCTTCATAAAAAAATTTAATAAATTGAAATTCATGGAGAAATAGAAAAGTAAACATGAAACATATTATTTTAATAGTTCATTATCAATGTGAGAATATGTATCATTTTCATAACCACCACTGTTTGTCTATATAAATTTAGTATTTTTTAATAAGTGAAAAAAACTTGTGTCAAATATCATTAAACAACTTCTCTCTCCTAATAGGAAACATATTATTTACTCCCATCAGTTTACATATTTTAATTACAAAAATTTTCCATAAAAAAATTAATGAACTTTGAAACACTTTTCTCCAAAATGGTATGTTTGGAAACTTAGTTTAATGTTTCTATGTCTGATGGCCTTCATCCAATAAAATTAGTTTTATAGTCACAACCTGATTCACTTATTCTCAGAGCAGTTAAAGTTGCTTCCCAACTGTCAGGTAAACAGGATAGTAAGACTAGTGCACATACCTCATCACCAAGATCAATCTTCACTGATGTCAGTTGACTGATGATGGTGTTGAATTCATTAATGTGGTTTGCAATGATTCTCCCTTCTTCCATTTTCAAGTTGAATAATCAGCACATCAAGTGCACCTTGTTTGCCTCAGAAGGATTATCATACATATTTGTGAGAGCTTTCATCAATTCCACCATGTTCTTCTCCTCTCTGATGTTGAACGCTAAGTTTTTGGACAACATCAGGCACACAACACCCAAAACCTATCGATCTAGTATCTCCCACTTCGACTGCTCCATGTCTGTTGGCTTCAGTCCTAGAAGCGGCAAGTACATCTTTTTTTGATAAAGATATTCCTCGATTTTCATCCTCTAGAAACTAAAATCAGTTCCATAGAAGTGATTGATCTTCACTTTTCCTCCATCCAAAGCCATTGTTGGATAATTCCGAAATCACCCTCTGGCACGAGTTGTTGCAGAATCGTCAGGAGATGCAACGAAAGAAACGAGAAAACGAAAGAAAGAAAGCAATAAGAACAAAGAGATTTATGTGGTTCGGAAATAATACATACATATTCGAAATCAATAAGAACAAAGTGATTTTCATGGTCTAGGAATAATCCCTATGTCCTCGGGAGAGGCAGAATTTCACTATATTGGGAGCAAAAATTAAAGAGGTTTTTTTCAGCGGTAACCCTAGCTCGAAAATTAGATATAAAACAATGGAGAAGACGATCACTATTTGAAAAGTGAGTCCGCGTTTCTATAGTGAGTGGTGGCCATCTTTTTCAAAAGTGCTACAGTGCTGCCGACTGGAAGTCAAAAGTGCTACAGTCGAGTTGACCCCGAAGTCTGCACAGCTACAGTCCAATTGCGGGCCACAAGCATTCAGCCCAACCGGATCGGGCTACACCAATCCAATTGGAATAAGGAGGATAGGAAGCAGACAACGAATGAATGGGAGTGAATATCGGATCGAAGGAAGGGAAGAATTTGGTGCAGTTTCAAGATAGGTAGAAATGCTAGTTTTTTCGAGAGAAGATCTGGTGTCATGGATTACTCGAGCAGAAACTTACTTCTTAATTCACCAAACGCGGGATGAGTTGAAGGTTCCAATGGAACAATTGTGTATGAAAGGAGTAGCTCAGTAATGGATGGTCTCTTTAAAGTCAACCAGTGCGGAACTGTCCTAGACACAGTTGAAAGAAGAGTTGCTCGGAAGGTATGGTAGTGCAGCTGAAGAAGATCTTGTTATTTACTTGAAGGGGCTTCAGAAGGCCGGTACAATGGAGGAATATATTGATGAATTTGAGCATATAGCCATTCAGATTCTAGATTTTACTCAGCACTGGTACATGATCCTTTTAATAGGAGGATTAAGACTAGAAATTGGAAGCTCGGTGATTACACTTGAACCACCCAATAAGGCACGACTATTTACACTGACCAAAAGAATAGAGAGGGAGATTATTGTCAAGGGAATCATTAAGCAGCCAGAGCCACGTAGTAGGGGGTTTGGTTATGGAGGATCCAGGTGAGGTTGGACTTCAAATTCAGTGAAAATTGTATCTCTTATAGAACTACAAGATAGGGAGAGGAAGGGAAATTTTGATCCACAGTGGAGAGGAGTTCAGAATTTGTCAAGATAAGAATTTGAAGAAAGGAAAGCTAAGGGACTTTGTTATACTTTTTGACAAAAGTTTAATCCTGGGCATCGATGTCCAGAAAAGGGAATCAAATTAATGGTTAGGGAATGTGTGGAGCCCCGGGAAGAGGTAGAAGACGAATCTGATGAAATAGTGGAGAAATAAAAAATGATAAGAAATATGCTGGAAATAGAGATATTGGGGACAATGGTCAGCGAGTATAAAGAGAGGAAGGCTTGGAATCCTAAGTCTGTTGGTGGAAGGCAACATAAGAGGGGTTCCATTGATAATTCTGGTGGATAGTGGGGCTAGTCACAATTTTTGTTCAAAACAGATATTGAAATCACTTATGGTGCGGGTTTCAAAAACTAAGCCTTTTAAGATAAGAATGGGAGATTTTCATCGGGTGATTTTCAATGGAATATGAAGATCTTTGAAAGTGGATTTGGGAGTAGAGGAATTTGAAATCGAGGCTTATGTTTTTGACACCTCCGTACCAGATCTGGTAATGGGAATATCATGGCTGGAAACTCTGGGATATGTTACTATGCATTGGAAGAATATGACTATGGAATTTATTTGGAATGGGCAGAATATTTTGATACAGGGGGTCTGTCAAGCAAAAACATTTCCTGGATCATTACAAGAATATTTGGGATCAGAAACATGTGCAGTACAAGGATTTCTGTGGATTTTTTTTGGAAATCTGGGCCTGGAAGATGCAGAGTTGGAACCAGATCAACAGTTGCAGTTGCAGGGAATGTTGCTCCAATATAGAACAATTTTTGAGATATCCTCTAGATTTCCACCTAGGAGGCCAACTGATCATGCCATAAGAATAAAATAGGGGGTAGATCCAGTCAATATCTGACCATACAAGTACACATACCATATGAAAAATGAGGTAGAAAAGCAGGTTTTGAGCTTTTAGCACAGGGGTACATTCAGCGTAGTACCTGTTCGTATTCAAGTCCAATAATATTGGTCTGAAAAAAAGATGGAGTTTGGAGAATGTGTGTGGACTATCGCGCTCTGAATAAATTGAAGATACCAGATAGGTTTCCTATTCTAGTGATTGAAGATTTTATGGATGAGTTACATGAGGAAAAATACTTTACAAAGATGGATTTGAAATCTGGATTTCATCAAGTCCTAATGAAAGAGGAATACATAGAGAAAACAACTTTTCGTAATCATGAGGGGCATTACGAATACTTAGTAATGTCATTCAGTTTAATGAATGACCTGACCACCTTTCAAGATACTATGAATGATATATTTCAGCCTTTGTTGTGTCAAGGGGTATTGGTATTATTTGATGATATACTGATTTATAGCAGAGAGTGGGAAGAACACCTGGAAAAATTGTGTTCAGTATTACAGTATATGAAGGATAATGCTTTGACTGCCAATGAAAAGAAGTGCTCATTTGGAAAGAAATTAGTATAATACTTGGGACATATAATTTCAGAATGTGGAGTGTCCATGGACCCTAAGAAACTTGAGGGTGTTAACCAGTGGAGGGTGCCCCAAAATGTGAAAGAAGATAGAGGATTTTTGGGCCTTACTGGCTATTACTGAAAATTTATAAGAGATTATGGGAAAATAGAAAAGCCTTTGACAATGTTGACAAAGAAGGATGGGTTCTAGTGGTCCACATAAGCACAAGGAGCATTTGAAAGGTTAAAGGACTATATGACTTTTGCTCCTGTTTTGCGAATGCCAGATTTTTCAAAAGACTTTGCAGTGTAATGTGACACTTCAGGCTCGAGTTTATGGGTTGTGTTATTACAAGAGGGGCGACCACTTTCCTATTTTATCAAATCTTTATCTGATGCAAATTTTTCCAAATATGATTATGAAAAATAACTTATTGTGTTAGTTCTATTAATTCAGCATTGGAAGCAGTACCTCATGGGGAGACAATGTAATGTTTATACTGATCATCGTAGTCTTGAGTATTTGTTGAATTAGAGGATAATATCAATAGATCAGCAATGTTGGCATGAAAAAATGTTAGGATATTACTTTGAGTTTATTTACAAACCAGGACTACTGAATAAAGTAGCAGATGCTTTATCAAGGGTAGATGTTGGAGAAAACATGGATATGGATATTTCTCAACCTTGTTGGGAAGATATACATCTATTAAAGTTAGTGATTCTTCAAGATGAAAGGCTGAGAGATATAATTGATACCTTGAAACAGAACAGGGCAGCTAGGCTAGTCTACACTTTTCGGGATGTTCTGTTATTTTACAAAAAACAAATTAGTATTGTCCCAAAAATCGATTTTAATTCCAAAATTACTGCAGTATTATCATTAATCGTCGGTAGGAGGACATTTGGGCTATCAAAAAACTTATAAACAATTGGCTAATGGAGTTTTTTGGACTAGAATGACTCGAAAAGTACCACAGTATGTCAAAGATTGTAGTGTATGCCAGAAAAATAAGTGTGAGACGTTTAGTCCAGCAGGTCTGTTACAACCTCTTCCAATACCTGATTTGGTTTGGGAAGATATATCTATGGATTTCATGTCCGGGCTTCCAAAATCACAAGGCTATGAGGTAATTCTGGTAGTGGTGGATAGATTGATCAAATATCCTCACTTTATTCCTTTAGATCACCCATATACTACAAATATGGTTGTCGAAGTGTTTATGAAGGAATTGGTATGTCTACATGGGGTACCTAAAGCAATATTCAGTCTGATGGTCAGAAAGAGGTTGTGAATCCATGCTTAGAGACTTATTTGAGGTGTTTCTCATTGGACCATCCTAAGCAATGGGTAATGTGGTTGGCTTGGTATGAGTATTGTTACAACACTTATTTTCATACATCTACAGGGATGACACCATTTGAGATTATCTATGGCCGTAAACCACCACATATTGATCAGTATGCTAGAGGTGAGGTAGCGGTTTTGGTAGGTTTTGCAGCACTAGTTGACCGAGATGAGGCTTTAAAGAAACTCCGAGAAAATCTCCAGCGTCCACAACATCTTATGGTCAAATATGACAACCAGTAGAGTAGGGAGGTGGAATTTAAAGTTGGTGATTTATTATGGGTTAAGATCAGACCAAATAAGCTTGAGAAAATATCTAGAATTAACCCGAAACTAGCTTCCAGGTAATATAGACCTTATGAAGTGGAGGTACCTGTTGGTTTAGTTGCTTAAAGGCTCAAACTTCCAGCTAATACAAGATTACATCTAGTATTTAATGTGTCTAAATTGAAGGATGCCAAAGGTTCCCAACCTGTAGAAAAAATTATTCCTGCTAATTTTTTTGAAAAAGAAGATTATCCAGGGGTAGTTTTAGCAGAAATAATTCAGGGGAAAACACTACAGTGGCTTATTGAATGGCATGACCGATCTAAAGAAGAGGCTACTTGGGAGGACGTGAAGGTAATACAAGTTCATTTTTCTTATTTTCACCTTGGGGACAAGGTGAATTTTCAGGGAGGAGGTATTGATAGAGTTGTACAAGGGGAGGTATCTTCTTGCAGTAGGCAGGGCGGCAGTCGATTGGGAAATCAATCCTGACCCCCTGTGATGTACACTTACCAAAGGAGGAGTGGGGTTCATAACAGTCAGGGGTAACTTTGTAATTTAGATTTCATTTTGTTAGTTAGTTGGTCAGTTACTTTGTTGTTTGGTTGGTATGGGTTATAGATAGAGGGAAGGGAGTCTGGGGCTGACATTCTGGAGATTCCAGTTGGTATGCTCTTAGCCTAGGATGGGGAGAGAGAAGTCTTCAAGGAGAAGAATCCACAGTAGGTCCTTGTATCAGAACTCTGTTAGTACAACTGAATTAGTTAGAGCTGTTATTTTCTTGAAGCATCCTCAGGTAATTCTTTTCAAACACTCTTTGTCTCTACTATAGTCTATCTGAATAAGACTTAAAAAGATTTTTATAATATTATTACTCAAATTTTTTCACACTTTTAGGCATCGACATTGCTATAACCCTTTACAACATGATCGTGATAATACACCCCAACCCTATATGACATGAAATTATCCAATCAATTGGAAATCAAATCTCAGAAGTCAAGCACTTTTTGCTCATCACTGACACTTTCAATGAATCGTTAGATCTTTTAGGTGAAATTCAGAAAGGTAACAGGCAAAGTAGTTTTACCCTCGACCACGTGTTTTCTAATCAAGTGTTAATTCTTCCCCAACAATGTTGAACAACCTATACAATTATGGTTTTTTTCATTAAAAAATCATCCTTCATGGGTGTGCGTGTGAACACACCCACATATATACATATTTTAGGATGACTGAGTATAGAAAGAAGACATTTTTCATTAACAAATAATTGATTTATCCAAAACTACCTTGTGCTTCACCTTTTAGAATCATGCGAAAGGTCTCTAGAGGTGCATGTTAAGTCCAGGTGCTAGGAATAACTTGACCATGAGCTCCATAGACTAGTTTTCTTATTCTTTGATAGATGAGGAGAAAATCATATATCTATAAAATTGTTTTTAGTGATTGTAATCAAAACAAATACAGAAGAAAATAGTTGAATCGTACTTTTTATGGACTCAAAAGAAAAGGAAGTCCTATACATCATAAAAATAACGAACAATTTCAAGTACAAGTTTGGTGACAACATTGATGAAGTTACTGTGTATTGCAAGGAGGATGCATCGGATGAAGATGAAGTACCTGTTTCATTAGTAAAGAAAACTCATTAAAATCAAGCTTCACATATTACATAATTCTCTTTTAGGGCCCAAATCTATAGCCAAACCTGACCTGGTTGATTTTATAGACCCATCCCAGTCCAAGACAGTACGGGGGAACATACCAAGGTTTAAAAGTCAATCTACCATTTTCTTTTGAAATGAACATGATGCATGCAGTCCCTAAAGATTTAGAAATGAATGGCACAGAAATTTCATACAAGAGCATGAAATTATTTTTAAATAACCTTTCAAATCACAACAATAGTCACAACAATAGTCACAACAATAGTCACCATAAGCATACCTAAAATAACCTTACAACTCAATGTTGCTCACTTTTGGGCACTGACATTTCCAGAAAGGTAATGATAATCCACATCAACCCTATCTTACATAAAATTATCCAATCAATTGGGAATATCACCTTAGAAGTATGGCACTTTTCGCTCATCACCCACACTTTCCATGCATCACCAGAGCCTTTACATGCAATTTAGAAAGGTGGCATGCAAAACAGTTTTACCCTGGATCACATGTTTGCTAATGAAGACTTAATTCTTCCCCAACTTTGTTATCCCAACAACCTATATAACTATGACATATTGCATTAAAAAATCATATTTCATGAGCGCACACATGCAAACACATATATTTGAGGATGACTGAGAGGAGAATAAATATGGTGATAATTAACAAACAAGTGATTTATGAAAAAACGGCCACATGTGTTGACTTTTAGAATCACATGAATAGTCTCCAGAGGTGCATGGTTAGTTTAGGTTCCAGGAATAACTCAGCCTTGTGCTACACAGATCGGTTTTCTTATTCTTTTATAAATGGAGAGAAAACCATATATTTATAAATGCATTTGTAGTGGTTATACTCAAAACAAATACAGAGGAAGATAGTTTTTTGTACCTTTAATGGACTCACAAGAAATAGATCTCTTATAAATCATAAAATTAACCACCAATTTCCAGTACAAGATTGGTGACAACATCGATGAAGCGATTACGTATTGCAAGGTAGATGTGTAGGATAAAGTTGGGGTACCTGTTTTTTTACTAAAGAAAACTCATTAAAATCAAGCCACACAACTTAGATAATTCCATCATAGGGCTCAAATCGGAAATCCAACGTGGCCTGATTGATTATTTGGACCCAGCCCAGTCCAAGTCTGGATAACCAGACTCATTTAACATTATTCTCCCATACTAAGCATAATGAGAAAATATACCATTTTAGATCTGCTATTATACACTAAATGTGTATTGGTCAACATACCAAGGTTTGGAAGCCAATCTACCATGGTCCTTCAAATGAACATGATGTATGCAGACTCCAAAGACTTACAATTGAATGCCTCAGAGATGTCATACAACATGACATTTTCCTCAGAAAGAACCTTGCAAATCACAAAAATAATCATCATATTCAGTCATGAAATAATGCATGTGGATGTGACCATGAACCCACTAGAGAATTCTTATCTATCTAATGCTCACCTTCTTAAGAACATACACATATTGACACTTCAAGAACTTCAGGAGAGACTGGCCGAAAACTTGGAGAAGATCAAGAGTCGTATCCACATTCATGCTCACTGATCCGATTTATATTGTTATTTGGTAATCAATATATGGGCTCGTAGTTGACCAATAATAAATGGGGTCAAATAAAGGCTCTTATTAATGGGCGTGAGAAGGCATCAATAAATTGACGTTATTGATCACATCTAAATAAAGGAGTCTAAATCTTAGACTGAGAATTTTTTACTTGACCCTATTTTTTGTTTGACCTTTGATTATATTTCCTCTATAGATATGATCTATTCTCATTGTAATTGAAGTGAACATATTATGATGAAACAAAGAGTTTTTTAGTGCACTTTTACTCCATTTTCTTTCCTCTATTTCTCCTGTTATGAAAATTTTTTTTTGAAATTAATAAACCAACATTTGGTATCGAAGCTGGCAGGTTATATGACCAAGTATCTAGGGTAAAAGAACATATTGAGTACCTCTCATAAAGCGGTGAAGGAGAGAAACGGAACGCTGTTCCATTACCCAGTATTGACGTCAGCCCAACTACTCTGCATGGTCGACCAAGATAAAGGCTTTTGAGGAGCAGTTGAAACTCTTCTACAACATCAAAAATGATGATAATAGTTGGTGTTGTAGGGGAAGATCACATGCAGAATCACTTACACACAATAAGAAAGATGACGGGGAGTCATCAAAGTGTGGTGCGAGCAACCCCGGCTGGCATGGCTGGGGAAGAGGTCACGACAAGGGTTGTCATGGCTATACCAACATGTCAAGCCAGGAAGGTCTCAGCGATAGGGGTTGGGACATTCGCAACGAAGATAAGGGTCACGTTAAATGTTTTAATTGTGGAAGAATGAGTCACTTCACATTTGAGTTTAGGAATAAGTGATGTGATGAAGAAGCATACCTCACCTATGGTTTTGATGAGGTGGTGTCAGAGTTTCTTGACACCAAGGAGGAACCTATACATATGAATGTATGGTACCTGGACAGTGGAGCAATTAATCACATGACTAGCCACCGAGTAATGTTCCATGAGTTATATGATAACATCATTGAGAATGTGAAATTCGGAGATGCCTCTATGGTGCAGATCATGGGGATAAGATATGGCGTTTTCTTGTACAAGAATGGCGGTCAACGTGTCCTTAAGAATGTATGTTACATACCTAGATTTCATCAAGAGATAAATCATCCTTATATTCTAAAGATGAAATTTTAAAATTAAACATGTCTGGGACATAAGGATAACATTTATAGATTTTCTATCAATTTCGATATTTCTATTATCACCAAAAGTCATCAGGACATCTTTCTCAGTAGGTGAAAACTCTATTGTAGCAGCATCAACGACTTCCAGGCCAAGAGATTGGAGATAATGAATCATCATATTTTTCTATCCATAATAACTTTTTTATCAAATGTAGGAATTTTTCAAGTGTTGATAGAATTGAGATTATTCATGATAAAGTTTCAATAAGAGAACCTTGCCTTTGATACCAATTGAAGTTTCAAAAGATCGAATAACAACTGAAAAGGGGGAGGGGTTGAATCAGTTGTTCACTTTTTATAAGTTTCAATACTTTTAAAACTTAACCCCAGAAACCTTATAATTTTTATATCCTTATCATATTTTAGTAAATACTCATGCATGCAAAAGTAGTAAATCAAGTAAATCATATGAGATTTACAAGGTTCAGTGTGAGAACCTACATCCTTGGCATAGCCACTCCCATGGGTCTATGAAAATCACTAATAACAAAAAAGTGAACACAATTTGTGAAAACTTCTGTTAGAGGTCTTTTATCTATTGATAGGAAAGATTATACTGACTTCTGTCAGTTTACAAAGTTTTCTTAAAAAACAATTGAGCCACAAAAAAATTATAATGACTTTGTTTAATCTTCTCCACAAATTTTTCTGGGTTCGATAACCCTGGTTCTGATGGCATTCAATCCAAAGATAAATTGGTGACCTTTGAACGACTAAGCAATCTAAGCCAATAGACATTGCCTTATTAGATTTAGGGTCCCGAAATTGATCTCAAACCATTTCTCCGCCAATTTATCATCAATTAAGATATTTAGTTAAAAAAACAACTTATAATCAAGTGAGGAATCCACGTGTCAGTTTCTAATTGCCTTGTCAGCGTCGTTTGATTTTTATCATTATGTATTAATACTAATTTTGTCACGTCCATCAATAGAAGCCTACTATACTAAAAGAAGAGAGAAATCTAGATAGTATAGGTATATTTGGTATGGAAATTAGTAAAAAAACACATCCAGTCAAATCATAAAATAAAATAAATTAAAATAATGGTTATAATTTTATTCCATTTTATTTAGATAAAAAATTTAGTAAAAGGAAATGAATGGTTTAATTTTAAATCATCTATTTTTTCTTAACCAAATAAAGTGAATAATTTGGAATTTCCCAATTTCTTCTCATTCTCCCCAAGGCCTCCATTGACTGCAGATTGAAAACACTAGAATTCATGATGCATTCCTGCGATGATTGCCTATAGATCTTTGTTCAATACCCCAAACTTAATCCTCGGTCACGTGCCCTCTCCCTATCCTTTGCCCTCTCGTCTCTATACCTCACGTTCCAGGGCAAGCCCCTCTGGGAAGATGCCACGATTCTTCGATCAGAAGTGGAGGCTTAATCGATGATCAATCTTTGGATTCGTGCCCCCGACGACGACAACGATGGTGGGGACACCAGGGCGGAGTCTCGCAACTACTACAATAACATGGGTGAGGTACGCTTCATAACGTCACTTATTTCTGTACTCAAAGGCTTAGTGACTAGTTCTGTCACAATTAAAACATTTAATGTGACCCTTATCTTTGTTGGGAATGTCCCTATCACTGTCGGTGATTCCTTGCTGGCTTGATATGCTGGTATTTCCACGACCTCCCTTTTCATGACCACTTCCCTGGCCATGCATTTGGGGTCGCTCGTGCCGCACTTTGATGACTCCTCATTGTCTTTCGTCTTGTGTACAAGCCATTATTCATGGGATCTTCCCCTATAATTCCAGCCATTATCGTCATTGTTGATGTTGCTCAGAGTCGCGTCCGTTTCTCAAAAGTCTTTATCTTGGTCTCCCATGTGGAGTAGTTGTGCGACGTCAATACTGGGTAATGGAACAGCATGCTGCTGCTCTCCTTCAGCGCTTTATGAGAGGTACTCCTCATGCTCTCTTACCTTGGATATTTGGGCATACAACATGTGGGCTTCAATACAAAATGTTGGTTTTTGACTGTCAAAAAGATATTTTTGTATCAAGAGGAGAAAAGGGAGGAAAGAAAATGGAGCAAGAGCGCACTAAAAAATTCTTTGTTTAATCAAAATATGTACACTTCAATTACAACGAGGATAGATCATATTTACATAGGAAATATAATTAAAGGTCAAACAAAGAATATGGTCAATCCAAAAATTCTCAATCAAAGACTTAGACTCCTTTATGTAGATGTCTTCAATAATGTCAATTTATTGACGATGCCCATTATTTGGAGTCATTATTTGTCACCATTTATTATTGTTCAACTAAAATCCAACATCTTGATTACCAAATAACAATGTACAGTGAATTAGTGAGTATGAATGTAGATATGATTCATGATCTTCTCAAAGTTTTTAGCTTGTCTCTCCCGGAGGGCTTGAAGCATTGGTGTGCATATGTTCTTAAGAAGTTGAGCATTATATAGAGAAGCATTGTCTAGTGGGTTTGTGGTCACATCCACTTTCATTATTTCATGGCTGACTATAATGACTATTTTTGTGATTTTCAGCGTTATTTCCAAATAAAATGTCTTGTTGTATGACATCTCTGATGCATTCAATTGTAAGTCTTTAAGGACTGCATGCATCATGTTAATTTGAAGGAACATGGTAGATTGACTTCCAAAGCTTGGTATGTTTCCCAGTACTCATTTAGTGTATGGTAGTAGATCTGCAATGGTATATTTTCTAATTATGTTTAGTAAAGTGATGGAATGTGAAATGGGTATGGCCATTTAGAGTTGTATTGGGCTAGGTCCAAATAATCAATCAGACTAGGTTGGCTTGCCGATTTGAGCCCTGTAATGGAATTATGTAAGTGGTGTGAGTTGATTTTAAGGAGTTTGCTTTAGTAATAAAACAGGTACTCTAACATCATTGTACACATCCTCCTTGCAATACACAATCACTTCATCAGTTTTGTCACCAATCTTGTTCTAGAAATTGGTGGTTACTTTTATGATTTATAAGAGATCCATTTCTTTTAAGTCCATTAAAGGTACAAAACAACTATTTCCCCTATATTTTTTTCGAGTATAACCACTGCAAATGATTTTTAAATATATGGTTTTCTCTCCATGTATCAAAGAATAAGAAAACCGATTCGTGGAGCACAAGGTTGAGTTATTCCTGGCACCTACACTAACCATGCACCTGTGGAGACCATTCATGTGATTCTAAAATGCGATGCATGGGGTAGTTCTACCATAAATAACTTGTTTGTTAACAAGCACCTTGTTTATTCCCCTCTCAACCATCGTCAAATATGTGTGTGTGTGCGTGAGCACTCATAAAAGTTGATTTTTTAACAGAACAAGTCATAATTATATAGGTTGTTCGGATAACTAAGTTAGAAAATAATTAAGTATTTATTATAAAACACATGATCCAGGGTAAAACTAATATGCATGTCACTTTTATAGATTTCACGTAAAGGCTATGGTGATGCATAGAAAGTGTTGGTGATGAGCGAAAAAATGCTAGACTTATAAGGTGATATTCCCAATTGATTTGATAATTTCTTGTAAGATAGGGTTGATGCAGATTATCTTGATCTGGTTGTGAAGGGTGATGGAAATATCAGTGCCCAAAAGTGAGAGTAACATTGAGTTGACAAGGTTATTTCATGGATACCTATGGTGACTATTGCTATGGCTATTGCTGTGATTTGCAAGGTTATTTAAGAAAAAATGTCATGCTCTTGTATGAAATCTCTGAGGCATTAAATGCTAAGTCTTTGGGGACTGCATGCATCATGTTCATTTCAAAGGAAAATGGTAGATTGACTTTTAAACCTTAGTATGTTCCCCCATACTCTCTTGGAGTGGGATGAGTCCAAATAATCAATCAGGCTAGGTTGGTCTACAAATTTGGGCCTTATAAGTGAATTATGTAAGATGTTTAGTTTGATTTTAATGAGTTTTCTTTACTAATGAAATAGTTACTCAATATTCATCCAATGTATCCTCCTTGCAATATGTAGCCACTTCATCAGTGTTCTCACCAAGCCTGTACTTGAAATTGGTTGTTATTTTTATGTATAGGAGTTCCTTTGCTTTTGAGTCCATAAAAGGTATGATTCAACTATTTTTTCTCTTTTTTTAGTATAATATCTACAAATGATTTTATAAATATATGGTTTTCTCCCCATCTGTCCAAGAATTAGAAAACTATTATATGGAACAAACAGTTTTGTCCAACGTAATCCTTCTCTTGAGGTACCCCAAAGTCTAGTGTGCATCATATTCACACCATTTGTGTGACCCTATAGGCTTTAGCAGTATTGATAACAAATATGAAATCTATATTTCATATATATAATCAAAGAGATCCCTCTAGAAAAGCATCTGTGTTACTCAAGCTACTAAGGGATATAATATTATCTCTATAAAACATACTCCTATCTCTATGCAAACATGTTCACTACTAGATGTATCGTATACATCTTATGTATACCCTTATAATCCCTTAATCCATGACAGAGTGACCACTAGTCATGGAGCATGTCAATCTAGTATAAATCAACTCATCTTTTCTTGATTCTTTCAAAAAGATTGACCAAGTCGATGAATACATCACAGGTCATTCATCTAACATATGAGCACATCACATGTCTCTCATCTAAGTAGTCAAACACACCAAAAGTTTTCCAACTAAACATGATCATGTATTTCCTCAGTGTAATCAAATAAAGGGTTGAATGTCTTAACTCATCATACAAGTGGACAGGTCTCATCTTGGTTGTGCTCTAAATGATGACATGATCAACAACATATCCATCCACCCCTTGATTAGAAAAATCATTTTTAGACTTGTTTAAGAAAGGTACAAAAGTATGAAATTTCTCAAGCTAAGTGTCTTTCCAACCTCAAGTAATGGGGATTGATAATAAGCATACACCACTATGTATATCGATGACTGTATGACATTCCATGAGAAACACATTTGTGGGTCGGTCCAAGTAATAATTATACACTTATTACCTCATCAATACACTCTTTGTATTATATATAAAAACTTTTTAAAAGAATAAAAGATTTTATTCATGCTAATATTAACACACCATCACATCCCATAATACTTTGTGATGATCACCGATTAGAGGCAT
Organism: Viscum album; assembly: GCA_963277665.1. Lineage (NCBI taxonomy): Eukaryota > Viridiplantae > Streptophyta > Magnoliopsida > Santalales > Viscaceae > Viscum > Viscum album. The sequence goes on from OY728165.1 coordinate 180,861,969, forward strand.
CTCAAAGTTTAAACTTTGAGGTGATATTATCATTTGACCATTCATGTAAATTAAATATGGAAAACACATGAATTAATAATAAACATATATCACCTTTATTATAAAAACACGATTCATTTACAACCTTTACAATCAATCTCTCATGTATCGAATACCTAGAGACCTAACATAACCCTCATGTTGTTATTGTGGTAATGGATTCATCAATAGATATGTTACATTGTCCTTTGTGACCACCCAAAAAATATTTACATCAACTCTCAATTATCTCAAATATGATATGGTATTTGGGAAAGATTTGTTTGGTCCTTTGGTGAGATTAAGGTTCCTTGGCCTGAGAAATATCTCTATTGTTGTCATAACAAAGCTCGATTTATCCTTGAATGCTAGGAACATCCTCAAGTTACAAGACGAACTATCTGATCTAAACAACTTCATTTGTAGCATCTGATGCAATGATGTATTAGGCATCTATTATCGAGTCCACTATCTTGTCCTGGTTGGAAGTAATATCTCCATCATTTAGAAAGAACAAAAATCCCGACTAAGATCTCATCATATTTTTTGGATTGGAAACTAGCATATGTATAACCTTTTACACATAGCTCATCCTCTTATCCAAAGACCAAGAACAAATCTTTAATTCTTTTTAAGTACTTGAGAATTTTCTTCACAACAATCCATTTAATCTTGCCAGGATTGGATTGGTATCAACTTTTAATGCTAAGATTTGTGCCATGAAATACTGGTAAAAGCTCTGTGTAGTTCTCCATGATAAATCGCTTTAACACTTACCAATAGAAGTGTCCCAAATGAGTCCAATCAAACTTTTATGCCTATCTCTATAATATCTTCATACTCAGAATGTAATTTGATTCGGCCATGTCTTTCATCTCGAGAATCACTTATCCATCCAAATCTTCACAAAGTGAAGAGACGGGATGTCATTTCCGATAAGTAGTATGACATCTACATAAAAGATCAGAAACACTATTATATTCCCACTAATTTGCTTATATACATGTGAATCATCTTCATTCTTGTTGACACCAAACTCTTTGATTGCATTATAAAATAGGATATTTGGGGTCTGAGAAGCTTTCTTCAATCCAATATGGACCGTTGCAACTTTCATACCCTAGAAGTCTCATTCAAAACATCAAAACCTTCAGGTTATGTCATATAAAAATTCTCGACTATATTTTTGTTAAGGAAAGAAATTTTGACATCCATTTTATATATATCATAATCAAAATGATATGCTTTGACAAACAAAATTTAAATGGACCTTATCATCGTTGCAGGTGAAAAGCTCTCCTCATAGTCAATTCCATGATTTTTTTTGTAACTTTTTTCCACCATAAAAGTTTTATAGGTTGAAAGTATACCTTTCATGTCAGTTTTCTTTTGTAAAACCCACTTACACCCTATGGGTCTCAGCCCTTTTATAAGGACCTGACCCCAGTTGCCCGGAGTTGGTGCCTTATTTGATTACGTTGGGATACATACAAGTAATATGAATATCGAAGGACCAGGTAGTTTAGTATTATTGGAAACAAGATACATACATAAGTTCAACTTTACATAAGGAAGTTAAAAACAACACTAATTTATTCCACTGGAGTCATCACATCTCCTAGATTATGCTTTCAAGTTATTCATAAAATACTTCTTCATGTCCAGAGAAAATGAAACATAAGAAAGGGGTGAGCTCAAACACTCAGTAAGAGTAAGAAATACAGTGGAATATTATATAAACATTAGACATGGTGAATAGTTTAAAACACATGCCTTTAATAATAAACTTGATCACATTATGGTAGGAATATGAGCTAAGTAAATAATGCCATAATAAAAAATAATCATGGGTATTCTACTAGTCTAATAACCACATGAAATATCAATAGATGAACTCATAATGATGGAATGAATAATGTCGGACATTCTGAAACATTTTTTCAAGGCCTCGACCAGGACATATAATGATTAAGGCCTCGGCCAAAATCCATATCACATTAGGAAAGGCCTCAGCCAATTCCCCATCTAGTTGTCTCATGAGACCTACTGATGCATCGAGGGGCTATAGCGGGCCCCACCCATCACATAATAAGTCTAATGAATTCCTCATATGAGTGGGGATAGACATAAACAACATATACATTCATATTGAAACTATCATATGAAATGTAAAAAACATTTCCCAATTATTGAACATAAACACTAACCATTCGGAATAATATGGTGAATGGTTTTAGGAAAGATCATCCTCAATAGAGTTAGTCATAAACCATTAAATAAAATATGGTATATGAATTCATAAATTATTAAACCCAATAATACCATGGAATCAACAAGAGTGTTGAATTATATGAAAACACTCTTATAAAATCATTAAGAAATTCTTGAGATAAATACTCTTTTATTTTGAAAAGAAGAGTTCTTTTGGAAAAATATTTGTATAAAACCCGAAGTGAGGTAAGATAGAATTTTCATAATAAAATGAGTGATTTTATAAAGATAAAGGTTTCTAAAAAAATACCATAGAGTGCCCTTGAAAATAGGAAAGAATTTGAGAAATTCCCTTGGATCGGGCTTGTATTTTGGAAACAACATTGAAAGTTCCTTTAAAAATGTGTAACTATCCATAAAATAAGGAAGGGTTCTGGTTTGTACACATATATATGATACTAACACAGAATATATGATGAGTACATAACAATACATAATAATTTCATTGAGTTAATTAGACAATGAAAGTATCCCGAATGAAAATGGAAGTTCGGGTGGAAAAACCCTTACCTTAACTCCAAACGTGTTACTCTCTTGTACTTAAGCTCCTGTAATATGAAATTATACTGGTGAATAACTTATTTCCAAACCTATTAGAAATGTATTTAGTTTACCATAATTCTGGTTAGTTTATTTATGTCTTTATTGACAAGTTATTGTATTGAATTTCGTCATTATGGAGTGTTTGTTTCCTGTATTTTCATATTCGGTTCACTTTCTTTTAAGTAATGAAGTGGAATGGATGTAAATCTCCAGAATTGAAATTAAATATTATTTATGAACATCCAGAATTGTTAATTTCCATTTCTATCATTTGGTTACATGGAATGAGGATGAATCATTAGATGACCACCACTTCGATTATTCGACGGTATTTGGAATATTATGAAGTAGTTTTGTCATATAACTTAATTATATGTACATATTCTGGTTCCTGAATATTAATTTGGTTATAAAACATATATTTTAGTCTTGTTCAACCATGAATATGGTTTCATGACCAGTAATGAAGAAGAAATTGAAGAACGAAACTCCGTCGTCCATGAAGGTTATAAATCGGAACCTCATGGATGTCGATTTCATTTATAAAATAAAAGGGAGGGAGTAAAAATATTTATGATGGTTCTTCCATTAACATGTTGTAAATCTAGTATATAGATGTTACTGTAGTTATCATGATCATTTGGACACAGAAGGTGAGGATAGGATAACAAAAGAAGATAAATTGAAATGAAACCAAATGAAAAAGAAGGGTACTTTACCTCTTGAAATAACCTCCTTGCGAAACTCCTTAAGGGAAGTGGTTTTGTTCTTTTGGAAAGACCAAAAGCTTCTTGGACGTGGGGAGAGACTAGGGAAGGGTAATTGGGCAGAACATTGAGGAGCTTCAAGGGTTAGAGGAGTGAATAGAAGAGGGAGTGGTGAGGGGTTTTTATAGTGGAGGAGAGGAGTAAATTTTGAATATTTAATTCATTATTTTATTGTTTCCCTCAAGACAATCAATAGTATTTTTTCATGTGACCCCTAATAGTAATAATGGCATGTGAGTTCAAACCAAGTGGCCTTACATCACATATGATGTCATAATTAGTGTTTTTAATTGATAATTTGTATATATGGTATTTTATCGTATTTCACTATTCATCAAAAATTATAGAATTTCAGAAAAATCCCAAAAATTCACCCCTACCATTTTTCTACATGGAGAATTCAAAAGTGAAATCCATTTTTCAAATATAATTTTATAAATATTGTTAATTTAATTTTTAAATAAGGTCATAGTTAATTCGAAAAATAACAATCTTGAAGTGCAATTAGTGTTATGTGTCATTGAAAAATTAATTAAGATCCCATTATTATATTGCCTTAAGAAAATAAAATAATATTATTATTTAATATTCAAGGGGAATATTACTATTCATATTACTATTCATAAGGGTATGTTACTATTCACCAAAAATCAAGTTTTTTCTATCAGACTCCAAATGACTTACTGAACACAACTCTAGATGACCATTTTTTGAAATTCAAAACATAGAAGAGGCAAAGTTGCGTTTATAAAATTGCATTATATATTTATTTTCAAAACCTTGGGGTGTTACATTCTCCCCTCCTTACAAAAATTTTTTCCTCAAAATTCATAGAATATTACCTAAAAAGATTCAGGTTTGTCTTTAACATAAGCTCCTCAGGCTCCCATGTTGCTTCCTCCATCTTATGGTTCCTCCATAGAACCTTTACTAGTCGAGTCGTCTGATTTATAAATACTTGTTCTCTAGTATCTATAATATTGATAGGCTCTTCACAGTAAGATAGATCGGGTTCAAGTTCCCCTTCTTCATAAGTGAGTACATGTGTTGGGTCTGGCATGTACTTTCTTAACATTGACACGTGGAACACATTGTGAACCTTGCAGAGAATTGGAGGCATTTCCAAACAGTAAGCTACGGCTCCAATTTGGTCCAGAATTTCAAAAGGTCCAATGTACATGGGACTTAATTTTCCCTTCTTACCGAATCATATAATACCCTTCCATGGAGATACCTTTAAGAAAACGTGATCACCTTCTTGAAACTCCAAATCGTTCCTTCAGTTATCTGCATTTCTCTTTTGCCTACTTTGAGCTATTTTGATATGGTTCTGGATAATCTTTACCTTTTCCATTGTTTCTTTAACAAGTTCTGGGCCCATGAGCTTTCTTTCACCAACATCATCCCAGCAAGTTGGTGTACGACATCGCCTCCCATATAACGATTCATAGGGTGCCATCTGTATACTGGAATGGAAGCTATTGTTGTAGGAAAATTCTACAAAAGGTAAATACTGATCCCACATGCCTTGAAAATCAAGTGAACAAGACCTCAACATGTCTCCCAATGTTTGAATTGTCTGTTCTGATTGTCCATCAATTTATGGGTGGTAGGCAGTGCTCAAATGAAGATCAGTATCTAGGTCCTTCTAAAGACTTTTCTAGAATCTTGATGTAAAACGTGGATCACGATCAGAAACAATCGATAGGGGTACTCCATGAAGTCTCACAACTTCATTAACATATAGTCTTGCTAGACGTTCAAGTGGTAGATCTTCTCTTATAGCAAGAAAATGTGATGACTTGGTAAAACGATCAATAATGACCTATATTTCATCGTTCCTTCTAAGAGTCTTTGGTAGTCCCATAACAAAGTCCATCGTGATATTATCCCATTTCCACTCAGGTTTGGGAAGAGGTTACAATAATCCTCGAGGCTGTTTCCATTCAACTTTCACTTGTTGAAAAAACCATACATCTTAACACAAAATCAGCAATCTCCCTCTTCATGTTGTCCCACCAAAAATGTTCCTTCAAATCTCTATACATCTTAGTGCTTCCAGGGTGTATAGAGAAATTGGAACTATGAGAATCATCCAACAATTCCCTTTTTAGATTAGGTATATCAGGAACACAATGTCTCTTCCCAAATTTCAAAATTCAATCTTCATATACGAAGTCACTCAATCTCCCATCATTCACAACATTAATCTTCTTTAGAAACTCCCTATCATCAGCCTACGAATTTTTTATCATTTCTATCAAAGATGGTTTGGCAACCATTTGAAAAAGCATTGATGTTTGACCTTCCATGGTTATTCCCATATCCATATTTACTAGATCTATGAAAATATGATCCCTTTCAACTATCATCTTGCTTAAAACTCCATGATCCTTTCTGCTCGAGGAATCTTCCACCTTATTTGCCTTCCCTGGGTGGTAGTGTATCGTGAAATCATAATCCTTGAGTAGTTCAAGCCATCTTCCTTTGCCTCATGTTGAGTTCTTTCTGTGAGAAAATATACTTCAAACTCTTTTGATCAGTATAAATCTCGCATTTTTCATCATAGAGATAATGTCTCCATATCTTCAAAGCAAATATTACAGTAGCTAACTAAAGATCATGAGTAGTATAGTTTTTCTCATGAGTTTTTAGTTGCCATGATACATAAGCAATAACCCTATCATTTTTCATAAGGACACAACCAAGTCCTTTCTTTGAAGCATCACTATAAATAACAAACCCATCATTCCCCGATGATAGAGTCAATATAGGAGCATTGACTAATATTCTATTCAGTTCATTAAAACATTCTTCACAATATTTTGTCCAAACAAATTTAACCCCTTTACGTGTAATCTTTGTTAGTGGGTTAGGCAGTTGGGAAAAATTCTGCACTAAACGCTGATAATAACCTGCTAAGCCAATAAATCTGCGTACCTTAGTTATGTTTGTTGGTGTGGGCCAATCTTGGATTGCCTTTGTATTCGCAGGATCAACTAGGATTCCATCCTTATAGACAATATGGCCAAGAAAAGAAATATCCTAAATCCATAATTCACACTTTATAAACTTCCCATATAATTCATGTCTTCTAAAAGTCTTCAGGATAATGCGCAAGTGATTTTCATGATCTTCGTTGATTTTGGAGTATACCATGATATGATCAATAAATACCACGAAAAAATCATCAAGATATTCCATGAAAACTCTGTTCATTAGATCCATGAAGACAGAGGGTGCATTAGTCAATCCAAAAGGCATTACTGTAAACTCGTAATGCCCATACCTGGTCCGAAATGCTATCAATGGAATATCTTCCTTCCTCACACACAACTTTTGATATCCGGATCGAAGATAAATCTTAGAAAAGTATTGAGCTCCATGCATTTGGTCAAATAAATCATCAATGCGAGGTAAAGGATACTTGTTCTTTATTGTTATAGCATTGATCTCCCTGTAGTCGATAATAAACTCATAGATCCATATTTCTTTTTAACAAAAAGGACAGGGGCTCACCATGGAGAAACACTAGGGCATATAAATCCCTTATTACTCAATTCCTCTAGTTGTTTCTTTAGTTACACTAATTACACAATGGCCATTCTATAAGGGGTATTCGATATGGGCTTTGAACCAGGAATTAAATCAATGGAAAACTCAATTTCTCATTCTGGAGGATGTCCAGGTAAATCTTTAAGAAATACATCAACATATTCTCTCACAATAGGTACATCCTCTATTTGAACATTCCTTTCCTCACCCACAGTTATTTCATTCTATTACTCCCCAATAATTGAATTTAGTTGAGCTACTGGGGGTGGATCTAGATAAGAATCATGTGGTGACAATTCTGCTCTAAAGATAAGGTTTTATTTGTCATCGTCATCAAAAACTGTAACCTCCTTCTTCTTACAACAAATTTTTGCATCATGGTCCGAAATCGACTCCATACTAAGGATTATATCAAATTCAATCATGGGTATGATGATAATATCAACCGATAAAGAACATTTATATGCCTTAATGGGAACTAATTCACAGAACTTTGTAGAAATGATACTTCCCTTAGGAGTTTTGACTGATAAATCCCTTGTTAAATCAAATTGTAAATATCTAATTTTCTTAGAAAACTGGGAAGATATGAAACAATGTGATGATACAGAATCAAATAAAGCATTGGCTAAACTTGAGGAAACAGTTAAAGTACCTTCCACCAGGTCATTAGGAAATTCAACCTCTGCAGTTGTGATTACATAATATTGTCCCTGGTCCCTTGGCCTTTTTTGTTGCATTTTTGCTTGACGTTTTGGACAATCATTAGCATAGTGTCCCATCTCCCGACAACTATAGTATCGAACATCATTGGATTCCTTCTTCCCCTTGCAATCACCAGCAAGATGGCCTCTTTGACCACATTTGTAGCATAGTCCTTTTCCTTTTAAGCACTCACCAGGGTGTTTCCATCCACAATTGTCACATGGTGGAAATTCAACTCTTCCCTTGTTCCCTGTATCCTTATTTCCTTTCCCAGGGTTTTTAGCAGCCCTCTTCTTTTCTTGGTTTCCCTTAAAGTCATAAGACTTAGATAATTCTTTTTCTGTCTTGATGGCACATTAAACTATATCCTCATATGATGAAAAACTTTGGGAGACCAGTGCCCGATAGGGGAATGGATTTAGGCCATCAAATAATCGATCAATTTTGCTCCTTGGATATCGTATGTAGTCTACAACATGTCTTCCTAATCTTGTGAAGTTAGCTTCATACCTTGCAACATTCGCATCTTCCTTCTACCTCAGATTCAAGAATTTTCTCTCCATATCTTCTCGCTGCTCATGAGGGAAATATTTTTCTAATAATATTTCCTTAAAATCCCCCCATTCCATCTCTTTTATCTCTTCCTCCTCCTTTGTGTTTTGGATTAATGACCACCACTGGTCCGCATCTCCCGATAGATGATATACTGCCATGACAACCTTCTCTATTTCATTACATCGAAAGGCGAGAAATATCTTCTCAAGGGAACATATCCACTGCTCTGCTACAAACGGGTTTATAGTCCCGTTGAATGATGGTGGTTGTTGTCACATAAAGCGATCTAGCATGGCTCCTCCACGTGGTGGATTCGGATGCTCCATACGGGTAAGGTTATTATTCATAACCTGAGTAAGTTGTCCCAGTATATTTATGAGTTTCTTAGCACCAGTCACAGCACCAGATCCAACATCATTATCATGCATCAGAGGAAAATCTCTACAGGGGACACGTGCATTCGTGCGATTTCCATTCCGTCCACTAGGCGCCATATCTAGATAATGTAATACACTAGATTAGGTTATGAATCATAATTTATAATCATAACTTAAAAATACTCAGAAAAACTAAGATCCTACTCATGGATAATCCCATATTCACAAATATGGTTTCTTTGATGAATATTTTACATTTCAATCCTTCATAATGGCTTGTAAAGAAAACGTGAATTATCCTAAGCATATCCCCTGGGAGTGTCATTTCCAAGAGTGCAGAAAGGCCCGTTGTCGTGCACCAGTTCCCATTCGAGTCTAGCTCAAAGCGGTGTTTTCGGGTTTTACCCCTAGATACATCTACGCCAGAGCCGCCTCTACCTGCTCATATCCAGATAGAGATGTATTGCTTCAAAGATCTACATAATCTATTCCTTACCAAAATACCAGGATGTTATTATATGTATATCCTCAAAGACTAACTTAGGGACTCTTCCCTAATTCTACATTTTCTAAATCTAGTTTCCAAGTATTCTACTAATATTCCTCTGATACCAACTATAAAGACCCGACCCCAGTTGCCCAGAGTTGGTGCCTTATTTGATTACGTTGGCATACATACAAGGAATATGAATCCCAAAGGACCAAGTAGTTTAGTATTATTGGAAACAAGATACATACATAAGTTCAACTTTACATAAGGAAAGGAAAAAACAACATTAATTTATTCCACTAGATTCATCACATCTCCTAGATTATGCTTGCAAGTCATTCATAAAATACTTCTTCATGTCCTGAGAAAATGAAACATAAGAAAGGGGTGAGATAAAATTCTCAGTAAGAGTAATCTATATAGAGGAATATAATATAAACATTAGACATGGTGAATAATTGAAAACACATGCCTTTAATAATAAACTTGAACACATTATGGCAGGAATATGAGATGAGTAAATAATGCCATAATAAAACATAATCATGGGTATTCTACTAGTTGAATAACCACTTGAAATATCAATAGCCAAACTCATAATGATGGAATGCATAATGCCGGACATTCTGAAAAAATTTTCAAGGCCTCGACCAAGACGTCTAATGATTAAGGCCTCGGCCAAAATCCATATCACATTGGGAAAGGCCTCGGCCAATTCCTCATCTAGTTGTCTCATGAGACCTACCGATGCATAGATGGGCTATAGAGGGACCCACCCATCACATAATAAGTCCAATTCATTCCTCATATGAGTGGGGATAAACATAAACAACATATACATTCATATTGAAACTATCATATGAAATGTAACAAACTTTCCCCAATTATTGAACATAAACACTAACCATTCAGAATAATATGGTGAATGGTTTTAGGATAGATAATCCACAATATAGTTAGTCATACACCATTAAATAAAATATGGTAGATTAATTCATAAATTATTAAACCCAATAATACCATTCAATCAACAAGAGTGTTGAATTAGACGAAAACACTCTTATAAAATCATTAATCAATTCTTGAGATAAATACTCTTTTATTTTGAAAATAAGAGTTCTTTTAAAAAAAATGTTGTATAAAACCAGAAGTTAGGTAATATAGTATTTTCATAATAAAATGAGTGATTTTATAAAGATAAAGGTTTCCAAAAACATATCCTAGAGTGCCCTTTAAATAGGAAAGAATTTGAGAAATTCCCTTGGATCGGGCTTGTATTTTGGAAACAACTTTGAAAGTTCCTTTAAAAATGTTTAAATATCCATAAAATAAGGAAGGATTATGGTTTTTACACAGATATATGATACTAACACAGAATATATGATGAGTAAATAACAATACATAATAATTTCATTGAGGTAATTAGACAATGAAAGTATCCCAAATGAAAATGGAAGTTTGGGTGGGAAAACCCTTACCTTAACTCCAAACGTGTTCCTATCTTATACTTAAGATCCTGGAATATGAAATTATACCTGTTAATAAATTATTTCAGAACCTATTAGACATTTATTTAGTTTACCATAATTCTTGTTAGTTCATTTATGTCTTTATTGACAAGTTATTGTATTGAATTTCGTCATTCTGGAGTGTTCGTTTCCTTTATTTTCATATTTTGTTCACTTGATTTTAAGTAATGAAGTGGAATGGATTTAAATATCTAGAATTGAAATTAAATATTATTTATGAACATCCAGAATTGTTAGTTTCCATTTATATCAATTGGTTACATGGTATGAGGATGAATCATTAGATGACCACCACTTCGATTATTCGGCGGTATTTGGAATATTGTGAACTAGTTTTGTCATATAATATAATTATATGTACATATTCTGGTTCCTGAATATTAATTAGGTTATAACACATATATTATAGTTTGGTTAAACCGTTAATATGGTTTCATGACCAGTAATGAAGAAGAAATTTAAGAACGAAACTTCGTCGTCCACGAAGGTTATAAATCGGAACCTCATGGATGTCGATTTAATTTATAAAATAAAAGGGAGGGAGTAAGAATATTTATGATGGTTATTCCATTCACATGATATAAATAAATTATATAGATGTTACTGGAGTTATCATGATCATTTGGACAGAGGAGGTGAGGATAAGATAAGAAAAGAAGATAAATTGAAATGAAACCAAATGAAAAAGAAGGGTACTTTACCTCTTGAAATAACCTCCTTGAGAAACTCCTCAAGGGAAGGGGTTTTGGTCTTTTGGAAAGACCAAAATCTTTTTGTACGTGGGGAGAGACTAGGTAAAGGTAATTGGGCAGAACTTTGAGGAGCTTCAAGTCTTAGAGGAGTGAAGAGAAGAGGGAGTGGTGATGGGTTTTTATAGTGGAGGAGAGGAGTAAATTTTGGGTATTTAATTCATTATTTTATTATTTCCCTCAAGACAATCAATAGTGTTGTTTCATGTGACCCCTAATAGTAATAATTTCATGTGATTTCAAACCAAGTGGCCTTACATCACATATGATTTCATAATTAGTGTATTAACTGATAATTTGTATATACGGTATTTTAGCATATTTCACTATTCATCAAAAATTCTAGAATTTCAGAAAAATCCCAAAAATTCACCCCTACCATTTTTCGACATGTAGAATTAAAAAGTGAAATCCATTTTTCAAAAATAATTTTCTAAATATTATTAATTTAATTTTTAAATAAGTCCATAGTTAATTCGAAAAATAAAAAACTTGAAGTGAAATTAGTTTTATGTGACATTGAAAAATTAATTAAGATCCCATTATCATATTGTCTTAAGAAAATAAAATATTATTATTATTTACTATTAAATGGGAATATAAATATTCATATTTCTATTCATAAGGGTATGTTACTATTAAAAAAAATCATGTTTATTCTATCAGACTCCAATGACTTACTGAACACAACTCTAGATGACCATTTTTTGAAATTCAAAACATAGAAGAGGAAAAGTTGTGTTTATAAAATTGAATTCTATATTTATTTTCAAAACCTTGGGGTGTTAAAATTTAGTTGAATCCATCATGTTCCAAACATATTTAGTATACATGGAGTCTATCTCAGATTCCATGGATTTTAACCATTTCTGAGAATCAGATTTCTCAACGACTTCACGGTAGGAAGTAGGTTCATCTCTTATGAATGTTACTTAATTATCATTTTCCATGAGAAAACAATATCTCTCAGGGTCGTTAAGAATCCTACCCGACCTTCAAGGTTCTTGTGTGTCTTGAGACAATTGTTCTTCCACATCCGGCTCAACTTCCATCTTAGGAACACTTCCTATTTATTGGTCTTGAACTTCTCAAAGAGCAACTTTCCTCCCACTGATTCCAAGATTAATGTGTTCCTTATCAAGGAAAACACCACGTCAAACCATAAACACTTTGTGTTTTGTAGGGTTATAAAATTCACATCCTATATCTTCCTTAGGATAACAAACAAATAAGAACTTTTTAGACTTAAGGTCATGTTTTTAAAAAGCTAAACATTGTATGCATGCTTGACACCCCCTAATCATTATAGAAGACATATTCTTATGCTTCTCAGTCCATATCTCATATGGTGCATTTATGACTGCTTTAGAAGGATCAAAGTTAAGTCAGAATATTTTGGTTTTTAGAGAATAACCCTAGAATGAGATAGGAAGGTCACATTGGCTCATCATCGGTTGGACCATGTTTAATCGAGTTTGATTCCTTTTTTTAGACACATCATTTTATTATGGTCCACCAAGAGGAGTGAATTGTGGATTAATTCAAAAATTTCATATATGATCTGTGAATTTCTGTCTTATGTATTGACCACCCCTATTAGATCGGATAATCTTAATTCTCCCGCATTTTATTTTGGACTTTGTTATGAAACTCATTAACTTTTCAATGGTTTGATACTTTTGCTTCATCAGTAACATAACCATACCGACTAAAGTCATCGATAAAGGTAACTAAGTACCTATAACCACCAATTGTTTGTGTACTCATTACTCAATATACATCACTATGTATGAGATCCAATAATAAACATCATGATTTGTTTACCCACCATCTCCTAAATGTTATTTCAATCCAATAGTATATGGTAATATTGAGTCTAATGATGGACCGTCTAGAAACCTTACGACAATATTCATACCACTAATATAACAATTGATCATAATTATTCAAAAGGAACCTAAGTTTCAAGGAAACCTTCATTTATTTCCAAAAGTTTATGGGATTCATGCATTTTCATTGATAATAATTTTTCATTTGTTCCCACCATGTAGAAGCTTCATTGTGGAGCTTATAATCCACATAATTGATCTGAAGATTCTATGGTATATTCATCAAGTTAAAGTATTTTTCAACCTCTGTAATCCAATCCAAAAAATAATCCACATCAAGGTTTTCATGGAAAGATGGTAAATCTGGTTTAATTTGAGTAGTATATCATTCACGTGGTGGTTCAATGTAGTCATCCCCATAGTCTAAATTATACTCCCATCAAGTTGTTGGAACTCAAACTACCGTTCCAATTTCTTCATGACCCATAATAGCCAATGAGATCCATTATGAGGTTCCATTTCCTGATGAATGTCTCAAAGAATCCCCAAAAGTTTCTTGTGTTGGTTGAGATTATTTTTTCTATTGTTGGAGTTTGTGCCTAAATTTTTTGGTATTACAACCAAATTTATTCTATGATTACTTTAATGGCTTGGTTCAGCAGGGAGAGGGTTTCATTGATTTTTTTATTGATAGTCATGAAAATTGAAGGGTGACAATGCTATAAATTGCTGGACATGAAAATTTAAGGGTGACAGTGCTGGAAACAAATGATGCAGCTTGGTGTTGTTGGTGGTACAGTAGGGATTCACAAACAGAATCAGGAATGTGGGTGCGTGGAGAAGGCAGATCCATGAGTGGGGGGGGACCATGAGCGGCAGATATGGGGAAAGGGGGAGTTTTTCAACGGTTTAGCGTGCACAGGAGGGTCATGAACATTAGGGGGACTGGGAATCCAGGAAAGGCTATCACATGCAGGTGGGTCACCCATGAAAGGGGGTGTTTGCCCCTGGATTTATTATATGATTACTTTAATGGCTTGGTTCAGCAGAGAGAGAGAGAGTATTTCATTGATTTTGTTTTTTCTAGGCATAAAAATTGAAGGGTGATGGTGCTGGAAATTGATGGGCAAGAAAATTGAAGGGTGACAGTGCTGGAAACAAATGATGCAGCTTGGTGCTGTTGGTGGTACAGTAGGGATTCACAAACAGAATCAGGAATATGGGTGCATGGAGAAGGCAGAGCCATGAGCAGTGGGGTGCAACCATGTGAAGTAGATAAGGGGAAGGGGGAGTTCTCCCAGGGTCCAGCATGCACAGCTACATGCACAGAGGGAGGGTCATGAACATTAGGGGGTCTGGGCGTCCGGGAAAGGTTATCATGTGCAGGTGGGTCACACACGAAAGGGGTTTTTGCCACTAGATTTGGAACATGCAAGAGGCGGGAACACACATTTCTTGGTTCTTTTTCCTTATTTTGATTTTTTTTCATTTTTGTTTTATTACCACTACACAAGTGTTTTGAACTTAGGTAGGATACACATAGGAAGTTATCACGAAAAGAGGATCACACATAAGGAGACCAAGGTGGAAGGATTCCTCCACTCGTCTCTGAAAGGTGATAACCAGCAATGTGCTTGGTGCAGATCGTTGGATAAAGATCGAATAGTCATAGATTTTCTACGATCTGTGTGTGGATCACAAAACAGCTCACCTCTGACTATTATGTTGGGTTTTGAGCGACATACCAGGTAGATGACCAGAGTTGAGAAGTGCAATCAGATAGCGACGAATGAGGAACTTTCTCACACCGATAATAACTAATGTGGTGTAGTGAGATACATGAACTATTTTACAAGGAACCTAGGTAGAAAACACACAAAAGGAGAGAACACTGAATAATTTTATAAATGTGGCAAAAGTTTCTTAAAAAGTATGACTAACATTCTCTTTAAAGGCCAAAATCCTAAAAGCAAAAAAAAATACTAATTTTCCTTTAAAATACCCTAAATTGAAGGGAAAATGACCATTAAGCATAATAGTAAAAAAATATGGAGTGGGACTCACAGGTGTTAGATGCTAAGGCATTACATCGAATATAAAATAAGAATAATATTGTATAATGATAAAATAGGTGAGATCTGAATCCCCAAGGTTCTCTCTAAAGGAGGCATTGATGTTCTTTTATAATGAATGATAAATACCACATCAGACCACAAGTCTGATGTGGGATGCAGACTCCAACACTACCCCTCAATCTAGTTGCACCTAGGTTGGACACATAAAAGAAAAACAAATCAAGAAACAGACTGCAAACACTCCCCCTCAAGCTGGACATACCCATCTTAATGATAAAACAGAACAAAATAGAATAAAATAAAGATAAATCACCATGGTTGATTCTCCCCCTCACGAAGATGGATGACACTTCTGAAAAATATTTTTCAAGCCACTCAAGCGGTGTCGGTCGACGAAGCGTCGGGAAATCCGCACTGGTGGTGCCGATCGACTGAGCATCGGGAAATCCGCACAGGCGAGCCGATCATCAGACTCTCTTGGAATACCACATGGGATGGACGGTCGTCAGAGTCACCAGGAAAACCGCATGGGTCGGCCGGTTGACGGAATGCCAGGAAACTGCAGAAGGAGGACTGACATGGAGGCGGTGGATGCCACAGCAGGCCGGTGTGGAGGCAGAGCTGCCATAGGAGGCAGACGTGGAGGGAGCATCTTTCCAGAGGTGGCGCGCAGGGAGGTGAAATCTCAATAGGATCTGGCTATGCAGCAGGAGCCGAGGTGCATAGGGAAGCAGTGCAGTGGATGTGCACCCGGACTGGATCCGGATGAAACCGGTGGAAGGACTGGCGATGCAGTGGAGCAGCGCACTAGAGGGGGGCATGGTGGGGAATGCTGCAGGAGGCGGGTCGGGAAGCACCGTAGGAGGCGGTCCAGAAGTTACAGGCGGGAGGCTGGGAGGGTGCCGTAGGGAAGGACGACACTGGAGGGCAGTGGGAGTTGCGTCGGGCGGGAATCGGTGAAGAAGCCTCGAGTCGAGATGAGAGGGGGCCGGGAGTCGCGGCTGTATCTCATCAGGATTAGGAGCCACTATGGGAGGTGCGTCCTAGGACGTGGTCGTCATGCGCAGTAGGGAGGGGACGCCAGGGAAGCAAGCGCTATGAGGGAGCATCAACAGGATGGAGGGAGGACCGGACTCGCAGCGGGAGGCTAGTGCCGCTGGAGAGTCGGGAAGGGAGGGTGCCGCAGGGAGGGACGTTGTAGGAGGAGTCTGTCGGGTGGGAGCCATTGGTAACTCAATCTTCCGGGAGGGAGGGATAGCCATCAGGGGGGCGCTGGGAGGCATGACATTGGGAAAGGTTGATGCACGTAATGGGTAAGGGACATCGGGGTAGGAGGTGCCGTGAGGGAGGGATCCGTCGGACAGAACCGACAGGCCGGACAGAACCAAGCTCGAAGGGGCAACGATAGAAAATAAACTCAACCCTAGATGGGGGCGGGGTGCCACCCCCCCACATATGTACATATTTGAGGATGACTGAGTATGGAAAGAACAAAGTTTTCATTAACAAATAGTTGATTTATGGAAAAACTATTTTGTGATTCACCTTTCAGAATCGCACAAAAGGTCTCCAGAGGTGCATGGTACGTGTAGGTTCCAGGAATAACTTAGCAATGAGCTCCACAGATGTGTTTTCTTATTCTTTGATAGAAGTGGAGATGACCATATATTTATAAAATCATTTGTAGTGATTTTACTCGAAACGAATACAGAATAAAATAGTTGAATCGTACCTTTATAGACTCAAAAGCAATGGAACTCATATATATCATAAAAATAACGACCAATTTCAAGTACAATCTTAGTGAGAACACTGATGAAGTGGCTGCATATTTCAAGGAGGATGCATTGGATGAAGATGAAGTACATGTTTCATTAATAAAGAAAACTCATTAAAATCAAGCTACCCATATTAAATAATTCACTTATAGGACCCAAATCTGTAGCCAAACCTATCATGATTGATTATTTGGACCAATCCCAGTCTAAGACAGTATGAGAGAACATACCAAGGTTTAAAAGTCAATCTACCATTTTCTTTTGAAATAAATATGATGCCTGCATTCCCCAAAGACTTAGCATTGAATGCCTCAGAGATTTCATGTAAGAGCATGATATTTTTTCTTAAATAACCTTTCAAATCACAAAAATAGTCACTATAAGCATCCATTAAATAACCTTACAACTCAATATTGCTCTCACTTTTGGGCACCGAAAATGAGAGAACCCTTCACAACCAGATCATGATAATCCAAATCAACCTTTTCTTACAAGAAATTATCTAATAAATTATCATCTTATAATTTTAACACTTTTCGGTCATCATCCACACATTTCATGCATTACCGGAGCCTTTATGTGCAATTCATAAAGGTGACATGAAAATTAGTTTTACCCTGGATCACGTGTTTGTTAATGAAGACATAATTCTTCCCCAAATTAGTTATCCTAACAACTTATATAACTATGACTTGTTCCATTAAAAAACCATCTTTCATGAGCACACACGTGCCCGCACACACACACATATATATTTGAGGATGATTGAGAGGGTAATAAACAAGGTGTTATTTAAAAAAAGTGATTTATAGTAAAACTACCTCACATGCTACCTTTTCAAATCACATGAATGGTCTCCATAGGTGCATGGTTATTTTAGGTTCCAGGAATAACTTAGCATTGTGTTCTACAGATCGATTTTTTTATTCTTTGATAAATGGGGAGTAAACCATACATTTATAAAATCATTTTAAGTGGTTATACTTGAAACAAATATAGAGGAAAATAGTTGTTATGTACCTTTAATGGACTCAAAAGAAATAGATCTCTTATACATCATAAAATTAACCACCAATTTCCAGTACCGGATTGGTGATAACATCAATGAAGTGATTGCATATTGCAGGGAGGATGTGTAGGATGAAGTTGGAGTACCTATTTTATTACTAAAGCAAACTCGTTAAAATCAAGGCACACAACTTACATAATTACATTATATGGCTCAAATCGTCAAGCCAACCTGGCCTGATTGATTATTTGAACCCAACCCAGTCCAAGTCTGGATGGCGAGACCCATTTAACATTCTTCTACCTTACTAAGCATTATGAGAAAATATACCATTGCAGATCTGCTACCATACACTAAATGAGTACTGAGGAACATACTAAGGTTTGGAAGACAATCTACCATGTTCGTTCAAATGAATATGATGCATACAGTCCCCAAAGACTTACAATTGAATACCTCAGAGATATCGTACAATAGGACATCTTCCTCGAAAATAACCATGAAAATCACAACAATAATCATCACAGTCAGTCATGAAATATGCATGTGGATGTGACCACGAACTCACTAGAGTCTTTTCTATCTAATGCTCACCTTCTTTAGAACATACACACGCCGACACTTCAAGCCCTCCAGGAGAGACTAGTTAACAACTTTGAGAAGATCAAGAATGATATCCACATTCATGATCACTAATTCAATTTATATTGTTATTTTGTAATCAAGACGTGGTCTTGTAGTTGACCAATAATAAATGGTGTCAAATAATAACTACTAACAATGAGAATGAGAAAGCGTCAAGAAATTGGTGTTATTTATAACATCTAAATAAAGGAGTCATTAACCCTTCTGATGCCCATTGTTAGTATTCATTATTTGACACCATTTATTATTGGCCAACTATGAGTCCATGTCTTGATTAAAAAATGACAATATACAATGGATCAGGGAGAATGAATGTGGATATGACTTTTGATCTTATCAAAGTTGTCAGTCAGTCTCTCCTGGAGGGTTTGAAGTGTCAGTGTGCATATGTTCTTGAAAAGGTGAACATTAGATAGAGAAGCATTATCTAGTGGGTTCTTGGTCACATCCACAAGCATTGTTTCATGGATGACTATGATGAATATTGCTGTGATTTTCAAGGTTATTTCTGGGGAAAATGTTGTGTTGTAAAAAATCTCTGAGATATTCAATTTTAAGTCTTTGGGGACTGCATACATAATGTTCATTTGAAAAAACATGGTATATTAGATTCCAAACCTTGGTATGTTCCCCAATACTCATTTAGTGTATGGTAGCAGATCAACAATGGTATATTTTCTAATTATTCTTAGTAATGGAGAAGAATGTTAAATGGGTCTAGCCATCCAGACTTGGACTGGACTTGGTCCAAATAATCAATCAAGACACGTTGGCTTGCCGATTTGAGCCCTATGATGGAATTATGTAAGTTGTGTGGTTTGATTTTAACAAGTTTGCTTTAGTAATAAAATATGTACCCCAAATTCATTCTGTACATCCTCCTTTCAATACGCAATCACTTCATTGGTGTTGTCACCAGTCTTGTATTGGAAATTGGTCATTACTTTTATGATGTTTAAGAAATCCATTTCTTTTGAGTCCATTAAAGGTACAAAATAATTATTTTCCTATGTATTTTTTTTAAGTATAACATCTGAAAATTCTTTTATAAATATATGGTTTTCTCTCCATGTATCAAAGAATAAGAAAACCGATCTTTGGAGCACAAGGCTGAGTTATTCCTGGCACCTAAACTAACCATGCACCTCTGGAGACCATTCATGTGATTCTAAAAGGTGACGCATGTGGCAGTTTTACCATAAATCACTTGTTTGTTAATGAACATCTTATTTATTCCCCTCTTAGTCATCCTGAAATATATGTGTGTGCGCGTGCGTGCTCATGAAAGATGATTTTTTAATGGAACAAGTCATAGTTATATAGGTTGTTGGGATAGCATAGTTAGGGAAGAACTAAGTATTCATTAGCAAACACGTGATCCATGGAAAAACTAATTGGCATGCCACCTTTATAAATTGAATGTAAAGGCTCTGGTGATGAATGAAAAGTGTGGGTGATGAGCGAAAAGTGCCCGACTTCTGAGGTGATATTCCCAATTGATTTGATAATTTCATGTAAGATAGGGTTGATGTGGTTTATCATGATCTAGTTGTGAAGGGTTCTGGAAATGTCAGTACCCAAAAGTGAGAGAAACATTGTGTAATTATATTACATGATAATATTTTTAAGTCTTATCACATGCGAGTCAAGTTTTCATCATTTAATGAAGTTTTTTTCACTTAATTGGGGTGATGGTTCTTGGTAAAATATTTTTGGTTATGTTTGAGAGTTTTCATAGGATATGATGGAATAATTATTAATGAAACTTTATAAAATAAAATGAGATAAAATTTAATGTGAGTGTTCCATTATTTGGGAGATGAAATTCTCATATTCTTTAAAATTTGTTATGAAATGAATCTAAATACATAAATGATTTCACAACCTGTCTCCCGGGGCTCATGCCGTGACTACCCCAAGCCCACCTTCCAATAGCCAGGGGTTGGTGACTAGTACCGGAAAAGTGTAACCCAAAAAGGGAAGGCATTTCCTTTAAACCTGTACGCGCATAGGGAGTGTACACACACAAAATGGAACACAAGGCACCACTACTAAGCATAATAGTATTGAAAGTAAAGGGGCCAGTATACAAGCCCAACTGAAAGAAACATACAAAAAAAGGAAAGAAAATACAAGCTCTGGAGATCGTTTGCTGAGGATCCTACCTAAAGGGTAGGTACAACTCACTGTATAACGTCACTTCAACTCACCATGTCTATCGATACCTTTCGAGCACCGTCGAGCCTTGGATCCCAAAGTCTCAGTCAAGTTTTCTATCATCTGCACAAGACACAACAGGTGTGGTTGAATCCCGTGCAGGGGTGAGTATAATAATACTCAGTAGGGACCCCGAGACCCCCGACAGTCTCTCAGAAATCCACAAAGAATTACAATTGAATGCCTCAAAGATTTCATACATGATGATGATATTTTTTCTTAAATAACCTTGCAAATCTCAGCAATAGTCACAAAAATAGTCACTATAAGCATCCATGTAATAATCTTGCAACTCAATGTTCCTCTCACTTCTGGGCACTGAAATTTCTAGACTTTCTCTCATCACCATAGAAGTCTAGGACATTTCTCTCATCATCCACACTTTCCATGCATCACCATAGCCTTTACGTGTAGTTCTGAAAGGTAACATGTAAATTAGTTTTATCCTGGATCACGTGTTTGTTAATGAAGATTTAATTATTCCCCAATTTAGTTTTTCCAAAAACTTATATAACTATTACTTGTTCCCTTAAAAATCATATTTCATGAGTGTGCATGCGCACACACACACATATATTTGAGAATGACTGAGGGGAATAAACAAGGTGTTCATTAACAAACAAGTGAAAAATACCCCATGCATCCCCTTTTAGAATCACTTGAATAGTCTTCATAGGTGCATGGTTAGTGTAGGTGCCAGCAATAACTCAGCCTTCTGCTCCACAGTTTTGTTTTCTTATTCTTTGATACATGGAGAGAAAACATATATTTATAAAATCATTTGTCGTGGTTATACTTGAAACGATACGAAGTAAAATAGTTGTTTCGTACCTTTAATGGACTCAAAAGAAATAGATCTCTTATACATCATGAAACTACCAATATCTAGTATAGAATTCATGATAACACTAATGAAGTGATTGCATATTGCAAGGGGATGTGTAGGATGGAGTTGGAATACCTGTTTTATTACTAAAGAAAACTCATTAAAATCAAGCCACACAACTTACATAATTCCATTTTAGGGCTCAAATCGGCAATTCAACATGGCTAGATTGATTATTTGGACCCAACCCAGTCCAAGTCTAGATTTCCAGACCCATTTAACATTATTCTCCCTTACTAAGTATAATTAGAAAATATACCATTGAGAATATGCTACTATACACTAAATGAGTAGTGGGGGATGTACCAAGGTTTGGAAGCCAATATACCATGTTTCTTAAAATTAATGTGATGTATGCAGTCCCAAAGACTTACAATTTAATTCCTCGGAGATGTTGTACAACACAACATTTTTCTCAGAAATAACCTTGAAAATAACAGTAATAGTCATCATAGTCGACCCTAAAATAATGCATCTGGATGTGACCATGAACCCACTAGAGAATGTTTTTCTATCTAATGCTCACCTTCTCAATAACATACGCACACCGATGCTTTAAGACCTCTAGGAGAGACTGACTAACAACTTTTGAGAAGATCAATAGGCATATCCACATTAATTCTCACTTATCCAATGTATATTGTTATTTGGTAATCAAGACATAGGCTCGTAGTTGACCAATAATAAATGGTTTCAAATAATGATGCCTAATAATGGGTATGAGAATATTTCAATAAGTTGGAATTATTGATGAAACCTAAATA
Organism: Viscum album; assembly: GCA_963277665.1. Classification (NCBI taxonomy): domain Eukaryota; kingdom Viridiplantae; phylum Streptophyta; class Magnoliopsida; order Santalales; family Viscaceae; genus Viscum; species Viscum album. Next base: position 180,884,731 of record OY728165.1, read on the forward strand.
AAGGAGTCTAAATCATTGATTGAGAATTTTTGACTTGACCCTTTTTTTTGACCTTTTATTCTCTTTCCTATGTAAATATGATCTATTCTCATTGTAAATGAAGTGAACATATTTTGATGAAACAAAGAGTCTTTTAGTGCACTCTTGCTCCATTTTCTTTCCTCCCTTTTCTACTGCTATGAAAATGTCATTTTGAAAGTCAAAAACATACATTTGGTATCGAATCCGATACGTTGTATGCCCAAGTATCCTGGGTAAGAGAACATGGTGATTACCTCTCATAAAGTGGTGAAGGAGAGAAGCGGTGTGCTGTTCCATTACCCAATATTGATGTCGCCCAACTATTCCATATGGAAGACCAAGATAAAGGCTTTTGAGGAGCGGGTGATACTCAGAAACAACATCAATTTTTTTATTACAAAACAATTGAGCCACAACAAAATTATAGACTTTGTTCAATATGCTCCACAAAAGTTTCTAGGTCCAATAAGCCTGAGTTTGATGTCCTTCAATCCAATTCCAAATTAGTGACCTTTGAATGACTACACAGTCTAATCCAATAGACATGACCTTATTAGATTTAGGGCTATCCTATGTAAAGGCTTCTCAAAATTGATCTCAAACCCTTTCTCCACCAACTGAACTTTAATCAAGTTGTTTAGTTAAAAAACCCAACTTCTTAAAATTGATTGAGGAATCCACATGTCAAGTTCTAATTGTTAGTTCACCAGCTGTCATCGGCTCTTCTCTATGGGTTCAACCCTAGACATCCACTATCCAGTGCTTCCACGTATTAGTTTTTTTTGGATTTTATAAATTTCTAATCTGATCATGTCCATGAAAAATCATTGACGTTGCACGGATTGGTCAGCATCGTTTGATTTTTTTTCATGTTGTATTAATACTAATTTTTCCACATCATGCACTGACCTAGAAAAAGCCAACTGAAATGAAATTAGAGAGAAATATACATATTATATGTATATTTGGTAAAGCAATTAGTAAAAAAACTCATATGTGATCCCTACTCACACCGTCTGGGAGCTCAAATGCTCCATCTTCCCCCATGACTTCCCTCTCAAGCCCTCGCATCTTTGTACCTCATGTTCCTGGGAAAGACCCTCCGGGGTGACTCCATGATTCTTCTATTAGGAGTGGAGCCTTCATCGATGATCACTCTTCAGATTTGTGCCCATGGCGGTGGCGACGGCGATGGCGGTGATGGCGAGGCCACTGGTGCGGAGTCACGTGACAGCTACCACAACATTTACACCATGAAGAAGCCCAATAAGGTCGATCCGAAAGAGAAGCATCATTCTATGTGGACGTTCTTCACGTTATCTTTTGATCCCCTGAAGCATCCTTGTGTGTTGGCCCGACTTGGAAATGTATTCAATAAAGATTCACTCGTGCAGGGTTTATTAGGGAAGAATTTTCCCAAGGAATTTGTTCATATTAAGGGGCTCAAGGATATGATCCTGATTCAGATTTTGGTGCTTCTTGGGATGGAGTCAAACAATAGTAACGGTTCTGGGGCGTAGTTTGAGTGCCCCATTTCAGGGCTTGAATTCAATGGAAAGTATATTTTTTTTGCATTGAGGGGTTGTGGGCATGTGTTGAGTGCTAAGGACTTGAAGGAGATATGATCCTATGCTTTCCATTTTTTTCATTTGGGATTCTCTTAGGAGGATAAAATTACGCTTAATGGGAGTAGGGAGGAGGTTGTGGTATTAAGGGAAAATATAGAAGTGGAAAAATCAAGGGCTAAGGACAAAAAATCTAAGAATTTGAGGAATGGTGGAGGGGGTTATGCAAAGGGTGCAAGTAATGGTTTTGTGAAGTGGTTCAAGGCCTTAGATTTGGCCCCCGCTCATGATAATAAAGAAGTCTATGCATCCATATTCAACTCATCAAGAAAATCTGATTTCATGGAAACTTACAGCTATAGATCTCTTCCTCTTGGAAGGAACTGATTGTTGGAGCTTTCTGTTGTACTCCACTGCCCTTGTTGCATGGTGACGATCATTACCATTGAATTCAGAAATCAATGTTATTATCATATAGTTTAGTACATGGTATTTTCAATTCTGATTGTTAGTGTCTCAAGTAATGTCTTTTTGGATTCTTCATATGCAATTATGTAACTTTTATTATTGTTTTTCTGGCAGTGCCTTGCTACTTATGGGTTGTGATGATCTTCGATATGACAATTATTGGATAAAGCTTCTCAACTGTCTATTGTTTTAGATGAATGAAACCTTTAGTTTTAGATTTAAAGATGAGAATCATAAGAATTTTGAATGCATAGAATTTGAGTTTTAATGACTTGGAACAAATATCATAAAATAAAAACAAAATATTATTAGTAAATTTAAAAAAAGAATAAATAATTATAATTTCCCCACTTTATGTTTATGTCCCAAGATCGGATGGAGGGAGCAGGGTTGTGTTAGGTTGTTGACAGTCAACATAATGCTTTATAGAACCCTTTAATGACTTGGATCAAATGTATCAATATGATAATGCTAAGTCATTTCTCAACATCAATGTGATTTATTGCTCGAGTGCGGTGTTAAATGAGCTAGGGAACCTACATCGACGCCCCAAGTGTTAAATGAGCAAGGGTATTTACACCTTTATGGGTAGATGCGGGGATTGAGGAATCTCATTTTGAGACTTTCAACTTCATTGGTGTTTAAATGTCTCAAGTAGGTCTCTATGTAAAACAAGTCTACTTTTTGGGTTAATTTAGAAACGTTGATTCAGAGTTTTCCACAAAATGAGATGATTTTTATAGTTGGTGACCTAAATGGGCATGTAGGAACGAATTATATAGATCGCATATATTTCTATGAAGTGTTTTTTCGGGTGTAGTAAATGTTGCAAGATCAGCTATCATAAACTTTACCTGTATTTGTGATTTTCTGGCAGCAAATACACTCTTTAGGAAACGAAAGGAACATCTTATTTCTTATATAAGCGGAGTCAAAAGATCCCAAATTAATTATTTCTTGATAAAAAGGTCAGATGAAAGATTTATTAAGGATTGCAAGGTTATACCTGATAAAATTTCAACCACCCAACATCATTTATTAGTTTTAGACTTGCAAGTTGAATTATAAGATAAATATGAAACAGTTGAGGAATCCAAGAATCAAATGATGGCTCCTAGAAGATAACCTTATAATGGAATTTAAGAACAACCCTGGATCTTAGATATAACCTTTATGTATTCTAGGTTAAGAAAAGATAGAATCACGAGAGGAGAAACACAAGGAGAATACATGAGATGATCCTACCTTAAGAATTGTTGGAGTCTGCATCCCACATCAGACTTGTGGTCCGGTGTGGTCTTAATCATTTATTATATAATAACCTCAAGACCTACATTAGAGAGAAACTTGGGGGTTCGGGTCATCCTAATTTTATCATTCTACATGGTATCATATGAGGTTTGATAAACCCAACCCTCCCTCTCATCTATTTTTTTTTATTTTGGTCTCGGGTTTATGGAAGTTTTCCCCATAAGGGGGGGGGCTCCATGGCCAACTCTTTCATCGCCCCCCCCCCTCCCTCCCGAACGGTGCTCGGCCCTCTACTATCCCAACATCCTCATTCCCATCACAGTTACCTTCTTTTTCCTCCCGTTGTGGGTCCCAGCCGTTGCGACTCTAGGCCTACCTCCCTCCCTGGTGCGCTCGACGACAGACGACGACCTCCTCCCACGGTGGTTCCCCCTGACGGCACCCCTCTCGCTCGAGGATCCTCCTCCCATGGCGCGTATCCTAGACGACGCTACTCTCGAAGCATCCTATTCTGGATTCCACATCCCTTTATAAGCATCCCTCCCCACGGCACAATCCCAGCCGGAAACTTTCGGCATCGCTCAGATCCACCTCCTCGCGTTTCTCCCGGCCCGCCTCCTGTTCAGACCTCCCGACGGACCAAACTCCCGGCCCGCTGCTCCTTCTATGCGGGACTCCCAAACTGGATCTTTCCCTATGCTACCTCCCCTCCCGGCTCCTTCCCTACACTTCCCCCCCCCCCTCCCATCTCCCGTCTCTCCTAGCAGCTGCCATGCTTCTAGATTCAGATATCTGACACCTCCTTTTCCAGCGGCGCCTCCCGTCGCTGGCACCTCCTGTGGAATCTCGGCTTCCCGTCGCCGACATGTCCCGACGACTCCTGAAAGCCACCTCCTTGTCCACCGAAATTCCCTCACACTTCCTCCACCATGGTGCAACACTTCGACTGCCTGCGATCTGGGCCCTTTGGCACCGCCATATCCTACAACGACTCTGTGGAATCACCGCATCCCGTCGTTGTCCCCACAACGACTCTACAGAATAGTTTCTTGTTTCATTTTATTTCATCTTGTTTTTTAATCAAGCTAGGTATGTCCAGCTTTAGGGGGAGTGTTTTCAGTCTATTGATTGCTTTTTTTTCTTTCTGTGTCCAAGCTAGGTACACCTAGCTTGAGGGGGAGTGTTGGATTCTGCAAACCTCATCGAACCTGTGGTCCGGTGTGGTCTTAATCATTCATTATAAAAGAACCTCAAATCCTACTTTAGGGATCACCTTGGGGGTTCGGGTCATCATCCTTTTATAATTCTATAAGAATCAACCTCAAGGCCTGAAGAATCTGAAAGGATCCACTAAAATCACACTAAGATGGAGAAGAAAGGCCACCCGCACAAGGGAGACACTCCAAGGAACCAAGACTAACCAAATTAAGGGAATTTATAGGGTTAAATCGAGGAAGGGAACACTAAATAACCCTTACATAAAGACCAGACACACCCTAATCAATGGGTGTAACTCCCTATTTAAGATCAAAAGACCAATCATCTGTTTTAAGATTTTAAAACCACTGACACCACAATGTGGAGGTGTTCACCATACCCGTGGAGGTCTTGATCGTGCCACACACATGGAGGTCTTGACCATGCCACACCTAGGAGCCCGACATGATGACTGATCATGATATAGTGCAGAAGTTCTGGCCATTTTGGACTTACCATTCCCTGCACCATGGCGTGGTGGAGGCCAAACTGGCCATGGTGCACACAGGGACTCCCCACACCCCACGCCTGAGATTACGCCCAACACTGGGTGTGTTGGTACTGCCCATGGTACAAAGGTGATCCCTAGGCTCAACACGACTTGGACCATGGTGTGGTCTAGCTCATATTTCACCAAGAAATGCCAAAACAACATTTAACCTATCGGGGATCAACCAACATATCCTAAACACAAAATGAAATAAATTCAAAAGGAAATTCAAGGTTGGGATGTTACAATCTCCCCAACACAACACTTTTTCACCCGAAAGTTTCAAGGACAATGGTTGATCAAGAGGAAAAAGAAACTTATAACTTAAGAGGAAAAGTCCAACCAAGGCTATGATCCTGAACCCAAGCACTGATCCAAAACCCAAGCAACTCCAAACATTCAACACTCAATGGAAACAACTGAAAGATACAAATTTTTGACAACAACTGAAAGATACAACTTTTTGACACAAGCTCATGAATGGTGGCCTCACCATGATAGAATTATATTTCAACATTGGTCCCCCACAAACTGTTAAGCTCTCCGGAAGAACTGAGAAAAGAACAACTCAACAAAGATGAAAACTATCCAAATAAATATCTCTAGTTGGTCTTTATTCATGAACCAGATGACATATCCTAAAATGCTTAATTTGGACACAAACATAAATATCCTGACATATCATGAAATGACTCACAAGAGCTCATGCCTCAACAAGAACTACATAGTACAACCTGAGGTTAAGTAAGGGTAACCCGGGGCCTTGCTTTCAGAGCACCGACTCTCAGTGATTCAAACAAAACGTCATAGAAAAACCAACTCCAGATCCCACCCCAACACTTAACCAAGATTTCCTATGTACAAAAATACAAAGTAAATTGCCAATCATAATGCCCACATCACACCAAGTGAAGAGAACTATAATAATCACTAAGGCATGAGTATTCCCAATATAAAAAACATACCTCAGGGGATAGTCAAGGGAAACACAAGAAATGAACTGAACAAGAACCACCTCAAAGGTATCAACGTCCCAAAATAAAAACTTCATATCTTCCTTGATTTCAAAATGGATAACAAAACCCACACTAATTCAAGAAGATGTTCCCTGTAAATACATAAAACACTTTCGTGGGGGGTTCTCCCCACCATATAAGAGTTTCCATCAGATAAAACTCTTCAAACCCAACTCATCAAAAGCTAAAGATTCAAGATGAGAGAAAGGTCACCTAAAAAGGGTGATTCCTTTGAAGCTAAAAATAAGTATGGGTAATGCCTATTTTTCATTTTCTTATTTTATCAACCAACCTATACTAAGCAGGACATCCGGTTTTGTTCATTTCTACATACAGAAAAATATTGTTTATCTACAAGCATAATACAAGCCCCGGAACATCCTGTATATTGTTTATATACAATCTATTCATCTATCCCCTCTATTATGGCAGCACCTCTTGAACATGGAAGCTGCTGCATTGGAATATCAGCTCCATCGCCATTTTAAACTTCTTTACCACTGGCAGCTTTAAACAACAGGTTACATCCATCATCCAATTTTCCATTCGTATCAACATCCATTTGTTTTTTACTTAGGGGTTGGTACTCCATTTTTCCCATGTGTCCCATTGAGTTTTTCCAATATGGATTTCATGCCTGATGTGGCACTCTCATTGCCATTACTCCCATTGTTGCTGCAGCTGCTACCACCTTTTTCTTCTACTTCAATGGCTATTTGATTCACTGTAGAGAAAGGTAGGGTAATAATTTGCATCAAATTATCACATTCCCCATTTGTTCCCTATAATAGATCTTTTTGCTCCGTTGATTTCCATCCAATTCACCCTATTAAAGCATCCAGAGGGGGTGAAAAACAAAAAAAATGAAAATCACCATCATAATTACATGCTGTAAAAGAAAAATTACATAAATTTACATTCAATGGAATATAAAATTGAGTCGGAAGAAAAATAAAATTAATCCGAAAAGGGCACAATAGGAGGGAATTGAAAAGGAAACTTGAATGTGATGGATACGAGGAGCAGTGTGATCAGTAGTTGATGCATGGTGCTTTTTTTAGTGCAGTTGCATCTTTGGAAAAGACCTAAAATAATGGAGTTCATAGCAATGAGAATTTACAAACAAGAATGGGAACAAAAAATCAATACTAGACATCTGGCTCTTCTATTTCAGCTGATGAATGTATAGCTAGGAAAATAGAAGGGAAAAACTAAACAAAATTTATAGGTAGTGTTTGGAGGGACAATAATTGCTGAAAGTTGTTAATAAGATAGAGTATCAATGAAGTCAAACATCGAACATTAAAATTTTATAGATCAACCAAATTGTTCATTGATCCTTCATAAATTGAGCAATAATTTTTCCAAATAACTCATATAAAATGTGTCCAATAAATCTTCATGTAATTCTCATTAAATTCGTAGAATATATTGATGATCATTTTTCTAGATATGCAACTCTCTTTGAAAGGAATACAAATCAAAACCCAAGTCATGAATATTCCTCGGCTCAGTACAGGATGTCATTCTAGACTAGTCTGGGCATGTATAGGTAGTGCGTCGTGGGGTGGATGGATCCTTTTTTTGTCAAAGATACTTCCAACTCCACATTTAACAAAATTAAAATTCCAAACACCCATCACTTTCTTTATAGTCACACATTTGATTCTTAAAGAATAAGAAAAAGGGTCCCTAGCTGTCAAAACAATAGCAGGTGAGTTTTCCAAAATGAATAAGATATAATAAATGCAAGATATCGCAAACTAGTCATTTTTCTTTCAACCACTCGCACTAATTTATCCATGTGATAAATTGATCATCACATAATTTTACTCATCTTTAAAATTCAAAATACACTTTGCCTAATGTTTTGTCATATTTTGTCGATGATTTGGTGTTTGAATGCTTATTTGATTTTATTTTCAAATAAAACTTTGTTTTCCATGTGTTTTGTTTATGTCTTCATATTTCTGTCATTCCATCTAGTTTAATATGTTCTATTTTATAGTTGCATTGAATTTTGGTGAGTTGCATTCATTATTACATAGAGTTTTCCTTTCGTGTGTGTTGTGCCTATAGCCTTGCAGTCATCGTACCAAGCTCATCTCGAAGCGTGAGCCCTGTAGAGATTTGAAGCAGATACCTATGAGGAGCTCTTTGTTTTGTTCCATTGGCGATTTCTATATCTTGAAGCTGGGTGAGAGCATCTTCAGACTAGTGGTAAGGCCAAATAGACTTTAAGTATTCTAGCCTATGTTTTTTGTGTTTTTGAGTCTGTTGTTTGTTCTTCACTGCTTCTCTTGTACTCACTTTTTGTTTGAACATTAATAAAATCTAGGTAGGGTGGTGTTCTTGTCGTGGATACAAGGCTAAATCATCCTGAACCACGTTAAATATATGTTGTTTTTTAATGTTTTTCCTTAAATTTTTTCGCTGCTTGTTAAGAATCGTTATCTCTTCACCTCTTCTGTTATTTTTCGACTTAAGAATCTCGACTTTGTGAACGTGTTGGAAATCAGTCGTGTATATAGTGTCCTTGGCTAGGGATAACAACGGGTTGGGTACCCACTAATTTTTGGGTACCTGAACCAAAACCTGATTATATTATAACTACATTCACTCGAACATTAAATCATTTATATATGTTTATTTATTACCCTAATTTTAATATAATTAATAAAATAACATTGGTTTAAATATCCAAACTTTTTTATTTTATTTTATTATTTTAAAACATTTGATATGTGTAGCTAAAGGCGTTGGAAAAGAACATGTAGCGGTGTGACACGCAGCGGGGGGTGTCACTGGTGTGGAGGGCTTCGAAAGGGGCAGGGCACGCAAATGCTTATAAAGATTGCACTCTCGACACTGTCTATGATGTGGATAGTGTTCATAGAACGGGCGTTGTCCCATATCGAATACAACATTAGGCACATGGGGCTTTATAAGCCTCTGCACACCCAGCCCATTTTGAAGCCCACCACGTCAGGGACCCCCTCCCCCCTCTGTTGTGTTTCATGTCACTGTAGCATCTCGGTTGTCTGACCTTCAGCTGGTTGAGCCAATGTATTACAAAAAATAGTAAAATATAAAAATAAAAGAAATGAGTTTGGGTTTTTGGATATTCTATCACCAATACTCGAACCCTACCCATTTAATAATTGGGTAGTATCTATGGAACCCGAAATCTACCCAGAAACGATTATCAGGTACCCCAACCTGATTTAATTGGGTCTGGTAAGACCAAGTACCTGATAATTATGTACCTATTGTTAGCTCTATCCTTGATCATTGCATGAGGGCACACGATTAATTTTATCTTCGACAATTGGTATCAAATCCTCATGTATACACTAATGACATCTAATAAGTACGCCTCATGTATACACTAATGATGTCTAATAAGTACGAAATCAATAAATTTGACAATGAAAATGATTTTAATCTATGAAAACTCAAGACGAGAGCATTGCTAGTCCAACAAATATTACAAGATGCACTTCATGGACCAAAGAAACCTGTAATTAATTAGTCCACTAATGGATAGACTATGACCACCTATACTAATGTCTCTACTAACATTAATCGCACATAGTTCTCTTATGCTATCTTTGGCTAACATAGCTTTGCGAGAGGTTGTTTATGAAGCCCCCACTATTGGAATATGGTTTAAACATGAAAAATTATACATGACCACTTCATTAGTAGGCCTCTTGCATAAAAAAACAAAAACTGTATAACTTCAAGATGCGTCCCGAAACCCTAATTCATGCACATGTTGATGAGTTTAAAAAAATTATGCTTTATTTAGCTAATATTAATGTTAAAATTGAGGTTTAAGACCAGACAATAATATTATTTATTTCTTTGGATTTTTCGTATGGAAATCTTACTGATGTATGATGTATTATAGAGATTCTTTGACTTTAGTAGAAGTGAAATATGATTTTCTATCATGTGAATTATGCAGTAAGCCTAAGGTGAAGACCTAGGCTAAGGGTTCAACTGTTAAGGGTCGATTTTAATTTCAAAGTAAAAAAAGAAAGATAAAGGAAAAAGGAATGGTAAAAACTACAGTCAATCTTGGGATAACCGTTCCAAGTCTAAGTCTTGAGATGTTACTGTTGGAAATACACTAAAACAAGGATATCATATCGTACAATATCCCTTGAGTCATAGCCTAAGATATGCATGCGATGCATATCTTGATATTTCATTGTGTAGAACCCCTGATTTCAAGTAACCATTTATTTTTGTTTTTTAAGTACATAAAGTGTTTGGGTGAAGTTTGAGAGAGTTTGGAAGAAGTTTGGAATGTTTTTGGGGCTTTTCTAAGGGTGCACAGTTTAGAAAAACCTTGCAACAGCTATAGGAAATCGTGCACTTTGAGATGGGGGCTAAGGGGAAGGTGCACATACGATGCACAGTTTGTCCAAACTGTGTGACAACATAGGAGAAACTATGTTTTTTGAGACAATTAGATTTTGCACGGCTGGCGCACAGTTTTCTAACCATGCAATCCAACCGTGCACGGTTTAAAAACTAGATCCACAAAAAGTGGATTTAGGATGAGATTATGTTTTAACCCCTTATTTTCCCTTCAAATCGACCCTAGATCGGTATTTCTTCCTCTAAAAGGCTAAATAAGCTTCTCCTATCGATCTGAAGGCTTCTCTTGGTGCGTTGAAGCCAGATTCTCATGGTAAGTCCTCATTTTTTGTACTTCTTCTTGGTTTTCTTTAGATCTACTTCTCCCTATCTCCCAGTTTCATATAAGTAGTTTCTTTATGGATATATCTAAGGATTTTGATGCCAAATATGACTAGATTTTGCTTTTTTATTATTAGGGGAAGATATCTAGGGTGGGTTTTTAGAGATTCGACCCGGTTTTGTGGATGTTTTTTGTGCCATTTATCGTTTTCACCAAATTTACGAGGTAGGTTGCTTCACTCTCAACTCTATTTAGAATATGAAGGCTCAGTTTCAAATTGATTAAATTGATTGAAATTGATTTTGAAATTGGCATGCAATGTTAGTAGAAACCTTATTTAGTGATGGTTTGTGGATTTGTGTGAAATTGTGGAGTTGTTTGATAAATGGTTTTAAAAGGTTGATTTTAAAATAGTTTCTTGGTTCGATTTATGGAAAAAGGTTTTCAATAAAAAAAAATTTTGAAAAGTTTTTGGCATTGAAATGGTTTTGGAATGATTGTATTTACATTGTTTTTGGGCATACTTGGTAGTGTATGTTCATATTGCATTATGAGGCCTGATTGAAATATGATCTTGTGTTTGATGCCAAAGTTGTAATGGAACATGATATTAATTACCTTGTGACGACTTGGTAGATAAAAAAACCGCTCATGAGTATGGAACTGTCATAACAAATCATGCATGTGTGGATGTGTGAGTTTGTGGATTGTAATGAGATACACCAAATGGTTTTGAAGAACTTTATTGGTTGATTTTAATGGAAAATATTTTTTGTTTGGAAAACTATTTTTCTTAGAAATAATATTGGTTTTGAGATAAATTGTTTTAAATGTTTTATATAAATTGTTTTATATAAATGTGTTAACTTATTCTATCCTAGTGGCGTGAGTAGGAAAGTGATTTGGGGAAAGCCTACTGAGTTTCATTACTCACCCCTACTTTGACACTTTGTTGCTTTTCCATATGTTGTTTATCGGGACATGGACAAAGGTAAATTATCACACTTATCTAGTGGTTCTTAGTGGTACTTGGGTTGTTTTGTGGAGTGGAGTTTGGAGTATGTTGGAGATTTTGAGTTATGGTTGTCTTTGAGTTTTGTTGGTTCTCTAGACTTAAGCTGTGTACCTGGTTGTTTTGTGGTCTTTTGAGATGGTACTCTTTGGACTTGGTTTTGATATAAATGGTATACTTGAGTGGTATTTATTTGATATCATGTATAATTTAGTTGTTTATTTGGTTATCACATGTTTGGTTGGTTGTTTTATTTTGTAAGGGAAAATCGTCCCTCAATTGTAAATGAATCCCTTAGCATTTATTGTCAGCTTTTGGCATCTCGACGATGTCACTTAAGGCTAAGTATTGTTCCTCTACCTTCTCAAGACAATGAGGAGAGGTGAGATGTTACAAGTTCTAACAACTTTTTCGGTCCTTTCTTAACTAGTGATCATCAGTTCTACCGGTCTTAGAGTTGAAATTTATTCTGTTATATTCCTTGTGTTGGGTTGGTAGAAAAGAATAGGATCATCGGAATTTTAAATGTAGAGGATAAAAACACGTAGTAACCTTTTTATATTGAACTTCAAGTTGGTAGGGAGTTGGGTACATAAGTATTTTTGGGGCACTAATAGGATTTGAAATCTCATTGTCATTGGTTTAGCCAATGAGACAAGCATGACATGCATTGTAGGAATGACTTCCCACTAGGAGTACATATTTCATTTTGAGTAATGATATATTATTTGGTGCAATGTGTTGATTTTTAAAAATTTTTGAAATTGTTTTCAAATGAAAGATTTTGAAAAAGAGCACGGTTGTGCTATTTTGAAAATGGTTTGATTTTCAAAATCAAGTTGATTTTTTTTCAAAAATGGTTGAACATGGAAAAAGTTGATTTTTGAAAGAATTTTTGTGATAGTATGATTTGGTAGAATTTGAAATTATTAATCTTTCAGTTGATAGAGAGTGGGGCTTATGAAGTTTTATGTTTGATTAGAAAATGACACCTGGTAGGCGTTGTAGGAACCAACCAGAAGAAGTTTTTGAGAATGTGGTTGCACCTGAGCCACAAGTGAACCAAAAACTGGTTTGGAGTATAGTCCAAGCTATTCAGGTTTAAAATAGTGGGAACATGAGGGATGAGCTAAGGTAAGTGGATCATTTCGTTTAATTGTAGAAATAGAATCCACCAATATTTTTGGGTGATTCTGAACCAGCAATGGCTGCGGTGTGACTAAATAGGATGAATCATATCTTTGATTTTATCAGCACACCAATTGAGTTGAATGTAAAGTTGGAAACTTATATGTTGGAAGATCTTGCACGCCACTTGTGGGATTTAGCTGTTCGGACTAAATTAAACCAAAACCCTGCATGAGAGGATTTTGAAGAATTGTTTGATAAACAATTCTATCCTCATACGTTCATAATTCAAAGAACAACAAACATTTTCAGATTGAAGAAGGAAAATCATTTTGTCACAGATTATATAGCTAAATTCATGAATTTAGTGAACTTTTCACCTAAAGTTACTACAAGCATGTCCTTGAAGGAACACATCTTTGAATCAGGGCTGAATCATGAGATTTGCTCAAAGATTATCGTGATTTGCATTACGAATTATATAGAGATAGCCAATAGAGAAATGATAGCTGAAAGGGACGTCTCATGAGCTATTGGAGGAGGAAGCATGTTGGTACCCTTAGGAAATGGTGAGAACTCTAATGCTGGGAGAAAGCGGAAGAGAGACACTTATTTTCCAAGGTGGGAGTATAACTCAAAATCAAATGGTGAGATCAGCGAATCTTCCTCCATGACCCATAAATAAATCTGGATGTTTTCAATATGGTTCCTTCTACTACATGAAGTGAGAATGTACCACACCACCAAGAGCATGCCTGAATTGCAATAGAATGGGGTATCTTCAGCGCTATTATCGCAGTGTTCTGATTTTAGGTGTTTGGGACACTTCTTAGGTGTCACAGGCATCGTATGCCTCAAAGGGGTGAGGACAGTAGAATCAATATCATCAGAAGAACAAAGCTTTCCATGATGATTCTAAGAATACCATGACTCCTCAATACGGGAAATCTCAACAGGGAAACAGAGAACAAAGTGCGGCGAGAAAGCAATTATATGGAGCTGAGCAGGTTATTGTGGATGATTAGTCATGACCATCTACAATGATATGTATGGTTATTTTTAATTCTACCCTTATGCAACCTCTTTTTGATAGAGGTGCACCCCATTCCTTTATTTCTTCTCGTGTTGTTGATTTGCTGATTTTAAAAGTTGAGATGATGTCTTTTGTGTTAAAACTTCAAACTCCTCTTGGTCAAAGAGAATGTCGAGATTTGGTGTGTAGATTCTATTCTATAACTGTTGATGGAGATAATATGATATGAGATTTATCTATGATTGAGATGGATTCATATGATATAATCTCAGGCATGGATTTGTTGACTATTTTCAATCCTCACATCGACTGTTATACATGAAGATTTAGTTTGACAACTGAAGATGGAGTCGAGCATCTCTTTCGAGGATACCAAAGTGTAAATAAAGGTGCAATGGGAATTTTGGAACCCGTAGTTGGAATGATATCATACCATTTGGCATCATTGTCTTTGACATTGATGAAAGAGATCGAGAATAATAGTTTTCCAATAGTGGTTGGTCAATTTCTAGATGTGTTTATCGATAATTTCTCAGGGTTTCTACCTATGAGAGAAGTGAATTTTATGATTTATCTCCTTCTCGGGACCAATAATATTTCCCTTCCATCTTATTTGATGGAACCAATGGAATTAAGGGAGCTAAAAGGGCAGTTGGAAGAACTGGAAAGTAAAGAGTTCATTCGGCCGAGCACGTCTCTGTGGGTAGCACTAGTTTTGTTTGACAAGAAGGCAGATGAAACTCTTCAGTTGTGTGTGGATTATTTTAAGCTTAACCAAGTTATGATAAAGAAAAGATATTCACTTCCACACATTGATAATTTGTTCGACCAATTGAGGGGAGCTCAGTGGTTCTCCAAAATTGACTTGTGATCAATATGTCACTAATTTCAGGTTTGGAAGGAGGATATTACAGAAATAGATTTTAAGGGTAGATATGACCATTATGAATATGTGTTAATGCCTTTTGGTCTTACTAATTCACCAACGGTCTTCATGGCATTGATAAATCAGATATTTCAGAGGTATCTGGATTCTTTTTTGGTGGTGTTTGTGGATGACATATTGGTGTATTCAAGGACAAGGGATAAATATGAGAAACACTTGGTGATAGTGTTGGGAATCTTTAAGGATCACCGTTTGTATTCCAAATTATCAAATTGTGATTTTTGGATACAAAAAGTATGTTTCCTTGGACATGTAATCTCTGAAAGAGGTGTTTATGTGGATCCAAAAAATATAGAAGTTGTTATCTCTTGGAAACCTCCAAATAATGTCTTTGAGATACGAAGTTTCCCTAGACTGGCTGGTTATTATTGATGTTTTGTTCGTGATTTATTATGACTATTTTTTCCTATGATGACTTTGATAAGGAAAAATGTTCCATTCTAATGGGATGTGCGAGACGTATTTTCAAGAGCTTAAATTTTGCCTTACATCAACACCAATCTTATTTTTTCTAGAATCAGGATAGGGGTACACGGTATATTGTGATGCTTTAGGATTCAGGTTGGGATTTGTTCTCATGTAGGGAGATCACATTATTGTGCATGGCTCAAGGTAGTTAAGGTTTCATGAGAAGAATTAGCAACACATGATTTGGAGTTGGCTGTCGTAGTCCATGATTTGAAGACTTGGAATCAATACCTCTTTGGTGAGAAATTGAATGTGTTTATAGATCATAAAAGCTTGAAATATATTTTATCACAAAGAGACTTGAATCTGAGACAAAGAAGATGGATGAAGTATCTCTAAATGTTTGACTTTGACATGATGTATATGCCAAGAAAAGGAAATTGTGTGGCCTATGCATTAAGCATAAAGTTATATGCTCAGTTGGTAAAAGAAGTTTCAGATGAGTGATAGCTGATTTCAGTCCTAGCCGACATGCATTTGGAATGTGAAGACTGAGGTGATTTAGTAATTTTATTTCTAGTTTCATTTGTTCCTGATTTGGTGAAGATGGTTAGGAAGGCACAAACATCTGATCCATAATGCATTTCTATGAGGTTAAAACTCAATGGAGGGGAGACCATTGAGGGATGTACACTAGATGAGAGTTTAGTGTTGTGGTTCAGAAATTGGATGGTTGTACCTATGGCTTGTCAAAAACATCTTGTTCATGCTTACCACCATTCAAGATGGATTGTTCATCCTAGAATACAGAAGATGTATAAAGTGTTGAAAGCACAATTTTTGTGGGTTGGTATGAAAGGGGAGGTGGCTGAGTTTGTTTCAAGATGCTTAACTTGTCAGCAAGTTAAGACAGAGCATCAACGACCAATTGGTGTGTTTCAGTCTTTACATATTCTAGTTTGGAAATGGGTGCAGATAACTATGGATTTTGTAACAGGTCTCCCAAGAATGGTTTGGAAACACGATGCCACATGTGTGACAGTTGATTTCGGTCCTAGCCGGCATGCATTTAGAATGTGATGACCGAGGTGATGTAGTAATTTTCTTTCTATTTTTGTTTGTTCCTAATTTGGTGTAGATGGTTAGGAAGGCACAAACATCTGATCCCAAATGCATTACTATGAGGTCAAAACTCAATGGAGGGGAGACCATTGAGGGATGTACGCTAGATGATTGTTTAGTGTTGTGGTTCAGAAATTAGATGGTTGTACCTATAGCTTGTCAGAAACATCTTTTTCATGCTTACCACCATTCATGATGGACTGTTCATCCTGGAATACAGAAGATGTATAAAGTTTTGAAAGCACAATTTTTGTGGGTTGGTATGAAAGGGAAGGTGGCTGAGTATGTTTCAAGTTTCTTAACTTGTTAGCAAGTTAAGGTAGAGCATTAGTGACCAATAGGTATGTTCCAGTTTTTACCTATTCTAGTATGGAAATAGGTGCAGATAACTATGGATTTTGTAACAGGTCTCCCAAGAATGGTTTGGAAACATGATGCCACATTTGTGATAGTGGATCATCTCACAAAGTCGGCTCATTTCATCCCTATTCATGAATCTCATACGGTGGAGGACTTTTCAAAAATCTATATTCGAGAAGTGGTAAAGACACATGGTATACCAGTTTCAACAGTGTCAGAAGGAGATCTGAGGTTTACATCTCAGTTCTACAAATCCTTACAGAAATCCCTTAGAACTCAGTTGACTATGAGTACAACATATCATCCTCAAACAGACGACCAATCCAAACGGATGATACAAACATTGGAGAACATGTTGTGGGTTTGTGTAATGGATTTTTGTGGCTTATGGGAAGATCACATGTCATTGGTAGAGTTTTCATATGACAACAATTATCAGGTCTTGATACATATGGATCCTTTTAAAGAATTGTATGGGTGACCTTATCGTTATCCAATTTGTTGGGTAGAAACATGTGAGACTATACTAGTTGGGATGAGCCTTGTCTAAGAGACAATGAAGAACATTCAGTTGATCAGAAAACAGATGGAGACGACATAATTTTTTTAGAAATCTTATGCAGATCATCGCCAATGACTTTTGTCATTTGCGATGAGTGATCATGTGTTCTTGAGGATCTTTCCAAGGCTTGGACATCATTGTTTTGGGAATCAGGGTAAGTTATCTTCTTGATACATATACACTTTTTTGATACTTGAACTGGTTGGTGAGGTGGCATATCGATTGACATTACCACCATGGTTCAGTGCTGTTTATAATGTGTTTCATGTATATTAGTTGAAAAAGTATCATATTAATCCTTACCATGTGATTCGATGGGATCATGTTGACCCAAAGTTGGATGCTTCGTTGGTGCATATCCTAATTCAGATTTTGGATACACAAGAGAAAGTCTTGCGTGGAAAAAGCATCGGTCTAGTGTGGTTTTTGTGGCAATATGGTCAGATTCAGGAAGAGACTTGGGAATGAGATAAGTAAATGAATTAGAAATGGCTCTTTCAGAGCAATGATGGTTTTTTACTTTCTGGGTACGAAAAATCCAATGGTGGGGAGAATGTAGCACCCCTTTCAAGTAAGTAACCCTTTCTTTATTCTTTTTAAGTACATAAATTGTTTGGGGGAAGTTTGGGAGATTTTGGAATATTTTTGGGGGCTTTTCTAAGGGTGCACGGTTGGTGCACGGTTTGGGAAAATCATGAAACAACTATAGGAAACTGTGCATTTTGAGACAGGGGCTAAGGGGAAGGCACACGAGCAACACAAGGTTTGTCCAAACCGTGTGACATTGTAATGACCCAAAATTTTGAATAAACCTTGTTTCCTAATTTTATGTGTTATTTTATTTTATTTTTATACTCAACAAAAATGTTTCATTTGATAACATGAGTATATTTAAAATGATACCGTTGGATTTTGACTGTTATACGACCATTGGTCAATATAACTGCTGGAAACTAAACGTTTTGATTATTTTCTCTAAATACAAGTAATCTTGGTTAATTAATATAGAAAGAAGTTTGGATGGCCTCACCCAGTAGTCTTGGACCGATCGAAGCCCATCTAACAGAACTTGGGAAGGAGGTAGCACCAATGGGCATTGTTCTGGACCAAACCCAAGCTGAACTTCATCGTGTGAAGCTAGAACGGGATCGCCTTCGCGAGAAGTTCAAACTGATAGAAATTACTACTTGTGCGATGTTGGCTGAGCCTCCCTCGGATTCTCTCACCTTAGCACACCTTACACTTAGGTCCTATGCTGGTGTGATAAGGGGCTATGTAAGGAGACCGTAACTGCCTTGTGTAATCCTTTGTTTTAAATAAAAATTGGTATTTCTTCTTATGATGATGTTTATGACTTTTCAAATGACCGTATAAATATAGTATGCATATTTTTGATGAATTTTAGAAAAAGGATATTTTAAAAAAATTTATGTAAACCTTAAATAATTAAAAATGTGTAATGATTTTCAAAAAATGGTCTTCTACAATTATGTTCAGTACGAAATTTAGAGTCTAATAAGATCAACTTAATTTTTGATGAATAGTAAATTATGAATAGTGATTTTATGATTAGGATTAGTAATGTGTCCAAATGGATTAGTAATCTCACTTAAGGAAAGTATTAATATAATCTAGGCACCTTGATCAAGTAATGTGATTCAATAAAATGGTTAAATAACAGTTTCATAAATTATTATTCAAGTATTAGTTTTTTCGAGTGAATAGTGTTTTTTAATTAAAAATTTAATTAAAATTATTTTAAAAAATTATTTTTATAAAATGGATTTCATTTTTGAACTCAGAGCACCGATATTATGTTATGGTAATTTTTGGGGTTTTTTCTGAAAAAATGAATTTTCGGTGAATAGTGTATTTAGTTAAAAAAATAAATTAAAAATATTTAGAAAATTATTTTTATAAAATGGAGTTCATTTTTGAAATCAGAGCATTGATATTTGGTTAAGGTGAAATTTTGGGATTATTCTGAGAAAGTTGAAATTTCGATGAATAGTGAAAATACAGTTTTTAAGTTACGGGTGTTTAATGACATCATTAAATGATGTATTAAGTATGTAATCAATATGGTCGACTTATGAATAGTAAGATAAGGTATGAGGTGTCCCAAGTGGCCAATACCATGGGAAAATACCATGGGCAAGCCCATGTTTTTTCCAAAACCACTAATGAGGTGTCCCTTGGCCATTAATGCCTTGTCCCCTCACTTTCCCTATAAATACCAAGCCATCCTCTCATCCATTCGACTCCCCACTCTCCCCCAACGAAGTTCTGGTCTCATTACCCCTCAAGGAGTCCTCCCATGGTGCCCCCAACCCCTCAAGGTCCTAACCTTTGAGTTTTAAGAGTTATGTTTTAAGGTAAGGGATCTGATCTCTCTCTTTCTTTTCAAGAAATCTCTTTTATGTAATTTCTTTTATGCTCCATGTTATTATGTTAAAGGGTGTTATTTTATACTCCTCTTACTTCCCTTTTCATTTTCACATAATGATAGATCCCCTCTTACTCTCATTATTTCGTTTTATGAAGTTTTAAGTGGCACCGTTAGGCTGCCGAAATTTTTGTAACGGATTCTTTCTCCCTTCTCATTTTTCAAGATCTATTATCATGTAAAGTATTTCAAGTTCCTTTTTATTATGTTGGGGTATGATATATAAATTTATCATACTGATCTTTTATGATCATATGATGAGAGACCCCATTTTATCTCTTCAATTCAGTTTTTTTGAAGTTTTAAGTGGCGTCGTTAGGCTGCCGAATTTTTAAGTGGTTCTTCACCCTTCTCGTTTTGAAGTTCTACTTTCATGTCAATTCTTTCAAGTTCCTTTTTGTTATGTTGGGGTATGATCTCTATATCTATAATACTGTACTATTATGTTCATACGATGAAATACCCTATTTGATCTCATCAATTCATTTTTTGTTGAAGTTTAAGTGACGCAGTTAGGCTGCCGAATTTTCAAGGGATTCTTTCACCCTTCTCTTATTCAAAGTTCTACTTTCATGTCAAGTATTTCAAGTTCCTTTTTATTATGTTGGGGTATGATCTCTATATATATCATACGAATCTTTTATGTTCAAATGATGAGAGACCCTATTTGATCTCATCAATTCATTTTTGGTTGAAGTTTATGTAACGCTGTTAGGCTGCCGAATTTTCATAAGAGAAATCTTATTTTTGTCTTCCTTTCATATTTTTCATTTCATACGGTATATTTTCAAATTTCATTACCATGTTCTTAAATCTCTTATATTCTGTCCCTCTACTATTTTATGGGCCATTTATGAATGTTTGACCCACGTCCCCTCTCTTTTCAATGTTTTCTAAAAACCTTGTAACATAGCCGTTATGCTGCAGAATTTTCGTCTCAAAATGTCTCTCTCTTTTTCTAAAGATATTTTATTTTATTAAGTGAATACTCAAAGCTCTACCTTCTATATGGGTATTCACATATATACCAAGATGTTCTATTTTAAATTCTGGGATTTACATACATGATACCCACTTTCCCTTTCCGTGGGTTTAAAGTCACGTAAAGATCATGTCTTTAAAGAAGTTTTTAAAACGTTATGATTATGAAATGAAACCCATTTATTTTATGCTATACGGGTTATTTATGTCACGACCCGACCCAACGGGGCTCGAGCAGCGACTCCCCAAGCCCGCCTCCAATAGGCCAAGGGCTGGAAACCAGCGCCGAGTAGGCTATCACACACATGGGAGGCATTAGCCTAAGGTACCTGTACACACGCACCCACAAACACCTCCATGAAACAGTGCAGAGATATAGAAACTGGAAAGTAAATGCATGCATACACTATCCCACAACCAGAGAGCAACAACAAAAGTACAAAGGGAAAAACAGGGCCCACCAAAAGAAACCACAAAAGCGTATCCAACCTGCTCTGAAGAAGGGGAATGCTGCCAAAAACACCCGCCAAAAAGCTCCCTCGGTACAGCTCCGGTAAACACCCCGGTCCACTCGCTCACTAAGCTCCGCCTGCTCCGGGTCCTCCTGGGACTCCGTCAAAAGGCTTGTGGTCTGCACAAGACACAAACATGTGCGGGCAAAGCTCGTGCAGGGGTGAGTATAAACATACTCAGTAGGCACCCCAAAAACCCAAAACCCAAGGGAGCAACTGAAAGACAACAGTCCGCTCAACCCAGCCAGAGGGAACCCAGACGAGAGAGAAACTCCATCTCATGACCATCCTCGGCTAAACACAACTAGTCAGCTCAGCTCAGCTCAGGTGTATGCCCATACATACACCTTGAACAATCCAGATATACACAGCTCATGCCACAAAGCCACAAGAGGTACCGACCTCGTCACCAGCAACTGTCCCAACTGGGAGAGTACACCCCATGATCACTGTCATACCAGATGACACTCATCCGAGAGATACACTCCATCGGGATACTCGCAAACAAACATCTCAGACGCTCACCCGAGAGACCACGCTCGTCGGATAACATCACTGAGGAAACATCACTGAAACAACATAACCACCAAACTCCTCAGATAGGGGATCGCCGCTAGGGTCCGCTAGGGGATACCAAGACCCACTCCGGTATGCGTAGCTCACAGATAGGGGATCACTCCCAGGGTACGCTGGGGGATACCACGACCCGATCTGGCATACGTAGTACTCACAGATAGGGGATCACACCCAGGATCTGCTGGGGGATACCACAACCCGATCTGCACTCGACAGAAGCTTCACACTCAGATAGAGGATCATCGTCCATATAAAGATGGTCACGACGATACCGGAACTCTATCTGGTATAACTCGCGATGTAGGGGATCGAACCGACGATGCCACAACCCTACCGAAACCACGCGCTGAGTAGGGGATCGCATAACCAACGATACCGCAACCCTACCGACACCAAGCGCTGAGTAGGGGATCGTACAACCAACGATGCCGCAACCCTACTATAAACATCATGCTGAGTAGGGGATCGTAAACCCGACGATGCGACAACCCTACTGTGCACAACCCACCGCGTAGGGGATCATATTCCCGATGATGCCACAAACCCTACGGGGTTAACCTGCTAGATAGGGGATCGCCACCCGTGAATAAGCAGTCACAGCGATACCAAGAACCCGATCTAGGGTAAAGAGGCTAGAGGATCCACTCCGGGCCCACCAGAGGGATACCACAACTCTAGCAGTTTAAACATCCCATCGAGAGGATCACAAACCCATACGAAGGTTGTGATACCACACGAACCCTCGTAGGAACGAAACAAGGGAAAACCCTCAACCACTGCTGGTCCAAACGTCGCTACCCGAGCGACTTGCCCCAAAGCCACACTGCGCACCTCCGAAGCCAAAACCGAGGCCACCATCGCGTTCCACGTGGAAAAACACGCAGGATAGGCTGTTTACTCGCCCGAAACGGAGCACCGGTGAAAAAGGCACTATTCACTGTAGCTAGCTCGCGCGGGGCCCACGCTACGATCCCGAAACCCATCAAGCGGATCGCACCACGGCGATCCCCTCGAAAAAACAAGCGGAATCGACTACTCACTCGCCCAAAACGGACTCCCGGTGAAAAAGGTACTATTCACCGAAGGCCAACTCGGGTGGGGCCCACGCCTGGATTCCGAATCTCATCGAACGGATCGCACCATTGCGATCCTCTCGGAAAACCACACAGGATCGACTATTCATCCGTCAAAAACGGACTCCGTGTGCAAAAGCTGCGTTTCCCCGCAAACGCCAAAACCCGGCCTCGTGGGGCCCGCACCCCGTTCTCAGTCTCAACACCCGGAAACCATCTCAAAAAGTCCGTCGTACGATCAGGGTCACAACGCCACTGACGGCACGTCAATCGGACGCTCCGGGTAGAAGTTACAACGGCCCGAAGTCGTAAAATAATAAAATAATATTATTTTATACGACGTTTCTAACTCCCGGGCCACGATCCCGAACCCTTAAACCTTCAAAGTGAGTTCAAAAGGTCCGTATAGACGCAAGGAGTGCGTCACCGCAAACGGCTCGCGAATCGGAGTTACGGTTTGCGAGTTACGGGGGTTTAAAGAACCCCCGGAACAGTCTGGCCGGACCACCGCAGGGTCGCCGGAAACCACCGCGCCGCCGCCGGACTCCGCCTTGCCTTTGCCGGAAACCACCGCGCTGCCGCCGCGCCGCCGCGGAACTCGCCGGAATCCGCCATGGCCGCCGCGGGTCTCGCCGGAAAACTGGGTTTTTCGCCGGAAAACTTCCGGGAGTCACTGGGAGCACCCCGGTGCTCCAAATTCTGATCCGAAAAAAGATTTGGAAAGCTCGGGACCCGAAATATACAAATCTTATGAAAATTTGAAGAAAAACAACACAAAAACGGGATCTGGGATTGTAAAACTGAAACAGCCTACCTCGCGGGCGAAACGCCGACGTTCTGCCTCAGATCCGCGCTCCAGAGCTTCCGCTGCGCGCTCCTGGAACGTCCGCCGTCGAATTCCGAGCTCGTGGGCGCTCCGTTTGCTCGATTCGGCGGAGTGGCGGCAAAGAACGGCGAAGAATGACGAAGAACGATTAAAAAGGGGGGGGCGATGATATTTATATCAGCCGCCCGCCGGCGCCAAACTCGCCTCAGACCCGACGCCCGATGCGAACAAAAGTAAGGTCACCCCTAGGGTAAACACACCGTTCTGAACGCAACGGCGGTCTCAGATTTTCCATCTGAGACTCCGTTCAGAAGTTATTCGAGCCGACACTCGCCCACTAACTTGCTACTTATTTACGGAAACGCCCCTGGTGGCGTTTCTCACCGCAGGCCCGCGCCCGCAAAGTTTACACCCCGCCTAGGGTAAACGGCACGTTCCGGACGCAACCGCGCCCTCATATTCCCGTTCTGAGCTACCGTTTAGGAGATATCAGACCCCCGCCACGTGCATAGTATAAAAATACTTAATATTTTTATAAAATTAATTCCGGGCACACCGGGCCTCGAAATCGCACGCCGTCTTCGCGCCTAGCTCTGGAATTATTCATAGAAATATTCCAAAGTCTGACAGGGCCAAAAACCCGAGTCTCTACATCCTCCCCCCCTTAGAACTTTTTGTCCCCGAAAAGCCCTAAGCACAAGGAAAACGACTGGACTCTCAACTGGGTCTCACACACCAGCGAGCTCACCAACAAACAACCACTCAGGGTCTTACCAACGCCCTGAACAAAACTCGAGCAAGAAACAAAAGGAAAGAGTACCGCTAAACAGTGTCTGACAAACTACTGCAGTAAGTAGAAAGACACAAGGCGTACCTCTATCCATCTGCGGTTCCTCTGGGTCAACAGCCTCCAGGGCATGCAGCTGTCCTCGCCCTCGACCACCAGCTCCCTGAGCTTGGCGTGGACCACCTGGGGGTGGGGGTGGTGGCAACTGGTACTGTCTACCACCGCCTCCCGCTGCACCAGCTCCGACGCCACGTCCGCCGCCATGTTGACCTCCTTGCTCGAGACGCTGCCTCTGCCAAGGCGGCCCATCGACTGGCTCCCTCTCAGCAGCATGTCGGGTCGGACAATCTCTAGCAAGATGTCCCCGACCATCGCAAGCGTAACACCGCCTCTCCTATGGCTGACCAAAACTGGCCTGCGAGCCCTGTGAGCCCTGAGGCTCAGATCCTCCATCCTGGGGTCGCCTCCTGTATCGCCGGCCACGTCCAGACCCCTGAGTCTGACATCGGCTACCAGATGCCGATCCGACCGACGAAGTCTCATCTCTCGAGTGCCCAGCACTAACAGGAGAGATCTGCTCGGCCAGAAAGCTCTCCACCACCAGCACTCGCTCCAGCACTCTAGCATAGGTGGGCAGGCACAAGGAAACCACACCTGCTCAGATGTCCCTACGTAAGCCCTGCTCGATGGTCCGAGCCCTAAAGAACGGGTCTCGAACCATATCCAGGGAGTAGCGTGACAGGTCTGTAAACCTCGCTGTGTACTCCGACACAGTCATGCTCTCCTGCCGAAGCTGCAGAAGCTCCTGGATCCGCACTGACCTCAACATCACCGGATAGAACTCCTCCCTGAAGAGCCGCTCAAACTCTGCCCACGTGAGCGTCTCCTCATCATGGGACTGCGTCACCAAACTCCACCATCGCCCGGCAGAACCATGCAGAAGGCTCGCCGCTAGGACCACCATCTGATCTGGAGGTGTCCTCACTAGGCGGAAAACTCGGGTGACTGCCTCAAGCCAGTCATCAGCTGCCTGGGGGTCTGGATCACCCCGAAACCTCAGAGGTCACTGCCTCTGGAACTCGTGCAGCGCACTCAGCCTGCGCGCAACCTCGTCCTGCCCCGCTGGCACAACCAGCTGCTCGACAGGTGGTGGCTCAACTGGCAGACCACCTGGAGGTGCAACCTCAGAACCTGTGCCCTGCTCCACAGCCACTACACGGGGCGGGTCATTAGCACAATCCTGCTGCGGAACCCTTGCTGGTTGTCGTCATGGAGGCATCCTGAAATACATTCAAGACACACCACAGTCAAAGAGTATATCTGGAGAGCTGACTCAAGAAGGACAAGGAAAACCCAGTCCTATATGATGCATGTACCATTATTTCCCCGCGACCAGTGTAAGAATGTCCCGAGTCAAAAGGCAGGTTATTAGAGTCCTGGTGTATGGATACGTCGGCCGCCGCACCAACACTGGATTCCCTGGCCTGAAAGTCGAACTCGAAACATCCTAACACTGCCGCTATGCAACCCAAACCAAGCTCACAGCTAGACCAGCTACGCTCTGAGATCCCAAAGGTGGAACCTCCTCTGATACCACTCTGTCACGACCCGACCCAACGGGGCTCGAGCCGCGACTCCCCAAGCCCGCCTCCAATAGGCCAGGGGCTGGCGACCAGCGCCGAGTAGGCTATCACACACATGGGAGGCATTAGCCTAAGGTACCTGTACACACGCACCCACAAACACCTCCATGCAACAGTGCAGAGATATAGAAACTGGAAAGTAAATGCATGCATACACTATCCCACAACCAGAGAGCAACAACAAAAGTACAAAGGGAAAAACAGGGCCCACCAAAAGAAACCACAAAAGCGTATCCAACCTGCTCTGAAGAAGGAGAACGCTGCCACAAACACCCGCCGGAAAGCTCCCTCGGCACAGCTTCGGTTAACACCCCGGTCCACTCGCTCACTAAGCTCCGCCTGCTCCGGGTCCTCCTGGGACTCCGTCAAAAGGCATGTGGTCTGCACAAGACACAAACATGTGCGGGCAAAGCCCGTGCAGGGGTGAGTATAAACATACTCAGTAGGCACCCCAAAAACCCAAAACCCAAGGGAGCAACTGAAAGACAACAGTCCGCTCAACCCAGCCAGAGGGAACCCAGACGAGAGAGAAACTCCATCTCGTGACCATCCTCAGTTAAACACAACTAGTCAGCTCAGCTCAGCTCAGGTGTATGCCCATACATACACCTTGAACAATCCAGATATACACAGCTCACGCCACAAAGCCACAAGAGGTACCGACCTCGTCACCAGCAACTCTCCCAACTGGGAGAGTACACCCCATGATCACTGTCATACCAGATGCCACTCATCCGAGAGATACACTCCATCGGGATACTCGCAAACAAACATCTTAGACGCTCACCCGAGACACTACGCTCGTCGGATAACATCACTGAGGAAACATCACTGAAACAACATAACCACCAAACTCCTCGGATTGGGGATCGCCGCTAGGGTCCTCTAGGGGATACCAAGACCCACTCCGGTATGCGTAGCTCACAGATAGGGGATCACTCCCAGGGTCCGCTGGGGGATACCACGACCCGATCTGGCATACGTAGTACTCACAGATAGGGGATCACACCCAGGATCTGTTGGGGGATACCACAACCCGATCTGCACTCGACAGAAGCTTCACACTCAGATAGAGGATCATCCTCCATATAAAGATGGTCACGACGATACCGGAACTCTATCTGGTATAACTCGCGATGTAGGGGATCGAACCGACGATGCCACAACCCTACCGGAACCACGCACTGAGTAGGGGATCGCATAACCAACGATACCGCAACCCTACCGACACCAAGCGCTGAGTAGGAGATCGTACAACCAACGATGCCGCAACCCTACTATAAACATCATGCTGAGTAGGGGATCGTAAACCCGACGATGCCACAACCCTACTGTGCACGACCCACCGCGTAGGGGATCATATTCCTGATGATGCCACAAACCCTACGGGGTTAAACTGCTAGATAGGGGATCGCCGCCCGTGATTAAGCGGTCACAGCGATACCAAGAACCCGATCTAGGGTAAAGAGGCTAGAGGATCCACTCCGGGCCCACCGGAGGGATACCACAACTCTAGCAGTTTAAACATCCCATCGAGAGGATCACAAACCCATACGAAGGTTGTGATACCACACGAACCCTCGTAGGAACGAACCAAGGGAGAACCCTCAACCACTACTGGTCCAAACGTCGCTACCCGAGCGACTTGCCCCAAAGCCACACTGCGCACCTCCGAATCCAAAACCGAGGCCACCATCGCGTTCCACGCGGAAAAACAGGCAGGATAGGCTGTTTACTCGCCCGAAACGGAGCACCGGTGAAAAAGGCACTATTCACCGTGGCTAGCTCGCGCGGGGCCCACGCTACGATCCCGAAACCCATCGAGCGGATCGCACCACGGCGATACCCTCGGAAAAACAAGCGGAATCGACTACTCGCTCGCCCAAAACGGACTCCCGGTGAAAAAGGTACTATTCACCGAAGGCCTACTCAGGTGGGGCCCATGCCTGGATTCTGAATCTCATCGAACGGATCGCACCATTGCGATCCTCTCGGAAACACACTGGATCGACTATTCATCCGTCAAAAACGGACTCCGGGTGCAAAAGCTGCGTTTCCCCGCAAACGCCAAAACCCGGCCTCGTGGGGCCCGCACCCCGTTCTCAGTCCCAACACCCGGAAACCATCTCAAAAAGTCCGTCGTACCATCAGGGTCACAACGCCACTGACGGCACGTCAATCGGACGCTCCGGGTAGAAGTTACAATGGCCCGAAGTCGTAAAATAATAAAATAATATTATTTTATACGACGTTTCTAACTCCCGGGCCACGATCCCGAACCCTTAAACCCTCAAAGTGAGTTCAAGAGGTCCGTATCGACGCAAGGAGTGCATCACCGCAAACGGCTCGCGAATCAGAGTTACGGTTTGCGAGTTACGGGGGTTTAAAGAACCCCCGGAACAGTCTGGCCGGACCACCGCAGGGTCGCCGGAAACCACCGCGCCGCCGCCGGACTCTGCCTTGCCAGAGCCGGAAACCACCGCGCCGCCGCCGCGCCGCCGCGGAACTCGCCGGAATCCACCATGGCCGCCGCGGGTCTTGCCGGAAAACTGGTTTTTTCGCCGGAAAACTTCCGGGAGCCACCGGGAGCACCCCGGTGCTCCAAATTCAGATCTGAAAAAAGATTTGGAAAGCTCGGGACCCGAAATATACAAATCTTATGAAAATTTGAAGAAAAACAACACAAAAACGGGATCTGGGATTGTAAAACTCAAACCGCCTACCTCGCGGGCGAAACGCCGACGTTCTGCCTCAGATCCGCGCTCCAGAGCTTCCGCTGCGCGCTCCTGGAACGTCTGCCGTCGAATTCCGAGCTCGTGGGCGCTCCGTTTGCTCGATTCGGCAGAGTGGCGGCGAAGAACGGTGAAGAATGACAAAGAACGATTAAAAGGGGGGGGGGCTGATATTTATATCAGCCGCCCGCCGGCGCCAAACTCGCCTCGGACCCGACGCCCGATTCGAACAAAAGTAAGGTCACCCCTAGACTAAACACACCGTTCTGAACGGAACGGCGGTCTCATATTTTCCATCCGAGACTCCGTTCAGAAGTTATTCGAGCCGACGCTCGCCCACTAACTTGCAACTTATTTACGAAAACGCCCCTGGTGGCGTTTCTCACCGCAGGCCCGCGCCCGCAAAGTTTACACCCCGCCTAGGGTAAACGGCACGTTTCGGACGCAACCGCACCCTCAGATTCCCGTTCTGAGCTACCGTTTGGGAGATATCACACCCCCGCCACGTGCATAGTATAAAAATACTTAATATTTTTATAAAATTAATTCCGGGCACACCGGGCCTCGGAATCGCACGCCGTCTTCGCGCCTAGCTCTGGAATTATTCATAGAAATATTCCAAAGTCTGAAAGGTCCAAAAACCCGAGTCGCTACAATTTATGAAATGTTTGATGATGATATATGTGGCTCACATGATAATAAAGGCAAATTTAAGGGTGTGCCCTGATAGCGCTCTAATGCATTGGGTAAAGACTAAATCTCTAGAGATGACCATTTTAATGATGCCTTGGTGAATAACCTTGGTAATTTTTAATGACACCTTGGGGATGGACCTTGGTGAAACGAAACGATTGTCAATATTAAATGTTGTAGCCACATCTTCAAGTTATGAAAAATGTTATTTTTATTATGATATGATTCATGGTTTCATTCTCATGCCTTAAAGTTCTTTTCATGTCCTTATTGAAGTATCTCAAGTTCACATGTAAAATGTTTCTCTTGTTTCCCTTACTGGGCCTTCTGCCCACCCTTCCTTTTGTTGTATGTTCCCAGGTTATGAGATGCAGTAATGAACCTAGGATGAACTTAAGGAGAAGCCTTTCAAGGGTTTAAGAAGAATTTTTTATGTATGTTTTCATGTTTTAAGTTCCTGGTTTCCAAGACACTAAACCTTAAAGATCCTCGGTTTTGTAAAATGTAATGAAAGTTTATGTGATAAAAAGGCGGGATGCTATAGTTGGTATCAAAGGATGGTTTAGTTATTTGTGGAAATTAGGATATGAAAACATTAGGAAGAAGCCTAAATAAAAGTTTATATATAGGAAATATTCCTGGTATTTTGGTAAGTATTGAGTAATGGGTTGCCAAGAAAATACATCCCTGTCTGGATATGAGCAGGTAGAGGTGGCTCTGGCACAGATGTACATAGGGGTAAAACCTGAAAACACCGCATTGAGCTAGACTCGAACGGGAACTGGTACATGACAATGGGCCCTGCTGCACTATTGGTTACGACACTCCCGGGGGATATGCTTTGGTAAATTCATAAGCTTAGTATGAACCATTGTTAAAGGAACAAAGATAAAATAAAATAAAGGTTCACATAAGAATATATGATCATGGATAACCTAGATGGGAACCTAGGGGATCACAAGTTAGGGTATACTTTTCTTCTACAAGTTATCCTTATATGCATTAAGTTCCTTTTCATGATTATTGGCTAAGTATTAAAGCCCCTAATCGTACTTTGTTTTCGTAGTTAATGGTGGGAAATGGAAGAACATGTCCCAACAACCAATGTGATAAGAAATGTGATGATTGCCATATTAATATGAAAGAGGTGATTAGGGGATTAAAAGATGATTATTATTTTGGAAGACGTTCACTATTTTGAGGACCCTATATGATCAAGGTAAATAGATTACTGCGGTACTTTTATTGAGGAGCAAGGTTGACTTATATTTTGAAGAATCAATGAATTTAAGGTGGACTTATAGTAATTTAGGTTACTTATGGAAATGATTAACCTATCATGGGTAAAATATGTTTAGGTTAGATACTTTTGTTATAAGATGTTAGGTGTGGTTGATGTTGTTTGGAGATGAACAATGAAGTTTATTTTGGAAGACTATGTTATCAAATCCCTCTTGTATTTGGGTTTCAATCTTAGTTTGGTTTATTTTGAGGAATTTTAAGGACTGTTATTTATGGGATGGTCTATGATGAACTTTGGGTAGTACCATGGAACTTTGAAGATTTAAAAATAGCTTCCCTTCCTATGGGATTCATTCTTTTTGAAGAGTTGTTTTACCTTACCCTTTCTGTTTTTGGGATAATGTTTAAAGATAGAAGAAATAGATAGTTAATCTTTTGTGGATTATGTGATTCTCTAGAAGATGACTCTTGTGTTTTGATGAGACCAAGTAGTTTTGAATGCTCATCTTTTTGAGAAAGGATTAGTTTTGGTAGAAACTTATTAAAGGATGAAACTCTACATGAAGGTAGGTATATTTTCTTATGTTTTTGTTCTATGTAGTAAATGAATTCCTCAAAATTATGAAAAGGAATGTAAAACAAAAACGTTGTTGGTTTACGTTTCCTACTAGGTAATCAATGACCGTTTACACACATCATAAGTTTGGGATTTTCTTATGGTTAACTTTCTCCTAATCATGTTTTCTATCACTCTCCCTCAGAACTTGACCCTTTCTTTTCTCCTCCATATCCATGTTTTCCTACATGGAATCCTAGTGTGGGCTAACTCGGGTAACCTTCGTACTTCCCTTTCTTTCTTTTAAAGTAATAGTTTTACTGACTCCTTTTTGATGTGGGACTTTCAATGAAATTTCAAAACCTAATTGCGAGGACACAATTTCTTAAGGGGGGAAGATTGTAACGACCCGAAATTTTGAATAAACCTTGTTTCCTAATTTTATTTGTTATTTTATTTTATTTTTATACTCAACAAAAATGTTTCATTTGATAACAAGAGTATAATTAAAATGATACCGTTGTTTTTTGACTGTTATACGACCATTGGTCAATTTGACTGCTGGAAACTAATCGTTTTGATTATTGTTTCTAAATACAAGTAATCTTGGTTAATTAATATAGAAAGAAGATTTGATGGCCTCACCCAGTAGTCTTGGACCGATCGAAGCCCATCTAACAGAACTTGGGAAGGAGGTAGCACCACTGGGCTTTGCTCTGGACCAGACCCAAGATGAACTTCATCGTGTGAAGCTAGAACGGGATCGCCTTCGTGAGAAGTTCAAACTTATAGAAAGTACTACTCGTGTGATGTTGGCTGAGCCTCCCTCGGATTCTCTCACCTTAGCACACCTTACACTTAGGTCCTATGCTGGTGTGATAAGGGTCTATGTAAGGAGACCGTAACTGCCTTGTGTAATCCTTTGTTTTAAATAAAAATTGGGATTTCTTCTTATGATGATGTTTATGAATTTTCAAATTACCGTATAAATATAGTATGCATATTTTTGATGAATTTTAGAAAAAGGATATTTTAAAAATGTTTATGTAAACCTTAAATAATTAAAAATGTGTAATGATTTTCAAAAAATGGTCTTCTACAATTATGTTCAGTACGAAATTTAGAGTCTAATAAGATCAACTTAATTTTTGATGAATAGTAAATTATGAATAGTGATTTTATGATTAGGATTAGTAATGTGTCCAAATGGATTAGTAATCTCACTTAAGGAAAATATTAATATAATCTAGGCACCTTGATCAAGTAATGTGATTCAATAAAATGGTTAAATAACGGTTTCAAAAATTATTATTCAAGTATTAGTTTTTTCGAGTGAATAGTGTATTTTAAATAAAAATTTAATTAAAATTATTTTAAAAAATTATTTTTATAAAATGGATTTCATTTTTGAACTCAGAGCACCGATATTATGTTATGGTAATATTTGGGGTTTTATCTGAAAAAATGAATTTTTGGTGAATAGTGTATTTATTTAAAAAAAATAAATTAAAAATATTTAGAAAATTATTTCTATAAAATGGAGTTCATTTTTGAAATCAGAGCATTGATATTTGGTTAAGGTGAAATTTTGGGATTATTCTGAGAAAGTTGAAATTTCGATGAATAGTGAAAATACAGTTTTTAAGTTACGGGTGTTTAATGACATCATTAAATGATGTATTAAGTATGTAATCAATATGGTCGACTTATGAATTGTAATATAAGGTATGAGGTGTCCCAAGTGGCCAATACCATGGGTAAATACCATGGGAAAGCCCATGGTTTTGCCAAAACCACTAATGAGGTGTCCCTTGGCCATTAATGCCTTGTCCCCTCACTTTCCCTATAAATACCAAGACATCCTCTCATACATTCGACTCCCCACTCTCCCCCAACGAATTTCTGGTCTCATTACCCCCCAAGGAGTCCTCCCATGGTGCCCCCAAGCCCTCAAGGTCCTAACCTTTGAGTTTTAAGAGTTATGTTTTAAGGTAAGGGATCTGATCTCTCTCTTTCTTTTCAAGAAATCTCTTTTAAGTAATTTCTTTTATGCTCCATGTTCTTATGTTAAAGGGTGTTCTTTTATACTCCTATTACTTCCCTTTTCATGTTCAAATAATGATAGATCCCCTCTTACTCTCATTATTTCGTTTTATGAAGTTTTAAGTGGCGCCGTTAGGCTGCCGAAAGTTTTGTAACGGATTCTTTCTCCCTTCTCATTTTTCAAGATCTATTATCATGTAAAGTATTTCAAGTTCATTTTTATTATGTTGGGTTATGATCTCTAAATTTATCATACTGATCTTTTATGATCATATGATGAGAGACCCCATTTTATCTCTTCAATTCAGTTTTTTTGAAATTTTAAGTGGCGTCGTTAGGCTGCCGAATTTTTAAGTGGTTCTTCACCCTTCTCGTTTTGAAGTTCTACTTTCATGTCAATTTTTCAAGTTTATTTTTGTTATGTTGGGGTATGATCTCTATATCTATAATACTGTACTCTTATGTTCTTATGATGAGATACCCTATTTTATCTCATCAATTCATTTTTTGTTGAAGTTTAAGTGACGCCGTTAGGCTGCCAAATTTTTAAGGGATTCTTTCACCCTTCTCTTATTCAAAGTTCTACTTTCATGTCAAGTATTTCAAGTTCCTTTTTATTATGTTGGTGTATGATCTCTATATCTATCATACGGATCTTTTATGTTCATATGATGAGAGGCCCTATTTGATCTCATCAATTCATTTTTGGTTGAAGTTTATGTAACGCTGTTAGGCTGCCGAATTTTCATAAGAGAAATCTTATTTTTGTCTTCCTTTCATATTTTTCATTTCATATGGTATATTTTCAAATTTCATTACCACGTTCTTAAGTATCTTATATTCTGTCCCTCTACTGTTTTATGGGTCATTTATGAATGTTTGGCCCATGTCCCCTCTCTTTTCAATGTTTTCTAAAAACCTTGTAACATAGCCGTTATGCTGCAGAATTTTCGTCTCAAAATGTCTCTCTCTTTTTCTAAAGATATTTTATTTTATTAAGTGAATACTCAAAGCTCTACCTTCAATATGGGTATTCACATATATACCAAGATGTTCTATTTTAAATTCTGGGATTTACATACATGATACCCGCTTTCCCTTTCCGTGGGTTTAATGTAATGTAAAGATCATGTCTTTAAAGCAGTTTTTAAAACGTTATGATTATGAAATGAAACCCATTTATTTTATGCTATATGGGTTATTTATGAAATGTTTGATGATTATATCTGTGTATCACATGATAATAAAGGAAAATTTAAGGGTGCGCCCTGATAGCGCTCCAATGCATTGGGTAAAGACTAAATCTCTAGAGATGACCATTTTAACGACGCCTTGGTGAATAACCTTGGTAATTTTTAACGACACCTTGGGGATGGACCTTGGTGAAACGAAAAGATTGTCAATATTAAATGTTGTAGCCACATCTTCAAGTTATGAAAAATGTTATTTTTATTATGATATGATTCATGGTTTCATTCTCATGCCTTAAAGTTCTTTTCATGTCCTTATTGAAGTATCTCAAGTTCACATGTAAAATGTTTCTCTTGTTTCCCTTACTGGTCCTTCTGCTCACCCTTCCTTTTGTTGTATGTTCCCAGGTTATGAGATGCGGTAATGAAACTAGGATGAACTTAAAGATAATCCTTTCAAGGGTTTAAGAAGAATGTTTTATGTATGTTTTCATGTTTTAAGTTCCTGGTTTCCAAGACACTAAACCTTAAAGATCCTCGGTTTTGTAAAATGTAATGAAAGTTTATGTGATAAAAAGGCGGGATGCTATAGACATATTAGGAGAAAGTGTTCTTTTTTAGATAGTGGGATTTTTCACGGTTGACACATTTTTTTCTAACCATGTGAGCCAACCGTAAATGGTTCATCCTTGAGGTAGTGGCTGATGCACAGTTAGCACACGGTTTTCCTAACCGTGTGGCTAACCATGCACGATTTAAAAACTAGATCCACAAAATTCAGATCTAGGTTGGAATTTTGTTTTAACCCCTCATTTTCCCCCAAATCAACCCTATCTTGGGATTTCTTCATCTCAATGGCTAAGGAGGCTTCTCACAATGACCCGGAGGTGATCCTAAGACTTATCTTAGTGTGTTGAAGTTGGATTCTCACAGTAAGCCATCATTCTTCGTAGTTATTCTTGATTTTCCATAAATATTCTTCTCCCCCTCTCTCAGTTTCTTAGATCTAATTCTGTTATAGATATATGTAATATTGTTGATGCCAAATATGACTAGATTTGGCTTTTTTGTTGTTAGGTAAAAATAACTAAGGTGCATTTTTTAAGATTTCACCCGGTTTCGTGGATATTTTTAGTGATGTTTATCATTTTCACCAAATTTCTGAGGAAGGTGGCTTCACTCTTGAATTATCTATTTAGAATATGAAGGCTTATTTTCAAATTTATTGAAATTTATTGTGAAATTGGTGTGAAAATTATGGTAGAAACCTTCTTTAGTGATGATTTATCGATTTTTGTGAAATTGTGCAATTTTTGTGAAAAGTGGTTTGACAAATGATTTTAAAATGTTGATTTTAAAATATTTACTTGGTTAGATTTATGGAAAAATGGTTTCAATAAAAAAATTATTTTATTGAAAGGGTTTTAACATTGAAATGGTTTTGGAATGATTGGATTAGCATGGTTTTTGGGCATACTTGGTGGTGTGTGTTCATATTGTTTTATGAGGTCGGGTTGAAATATGTCCTTATTCTTGATGCCAAAGGTGTAATGGAACATGATTTTTAATTACCTTGTGATGACTTGGTAGATCAATGAAAACTGTTCATGAGTATGGAACTGTCATAATGAAACATGTATGTGTGGATGTGTGGGTTTGTGGATTGGAATGGGATATGCCAAATTGTTTGTGAAATGGTTTTGAAGAAAAATCTTGGTTTCTTTTCATGGAAAACAGTTTTGGTTTGGAAAACTATTTTACTTAGAAATGGTTTTGGTTTTGAGTTAAATTGTTTTAAATGTTTTATATAAATTATTTTATATAAATGTGCTAACATTTTCTATCCTAATAGTGTGAGTAGGTAAGTCATTTGGGTAAATCTTACTGAGTTTCATTACTCACCCTTTATTTGACACTTTGGTACTTTTTACAATATTTTTTATCTAGACATGGGAAAAGGTAATGTATCACACTTCTCTTGTGGTGCTTAGTGGTACTTGAGCTATTTTGTAGAGTTGATCTTGGAGCACGTTGGAGCTTTGGAGTTATGGTTGTCTTTGAGTTATGGTTGTCTTTGAGTTTTGATAGTATACTTGAGTTGTCTTTCATTGATATCATGCATCATGTAGTGGTTTATTTTCTTATGGCATGTTTGGTTGGTTGTTTTGTTTTCAAAGGGAAAATCATCCCCCAATTATAAATGAATCTCTTGACATTTATTGTCAGCCTTTAGCATCTCGAGGATGTCTCTAAAAGACAAGTAATGTTCTTATGCCTTCTCAAGACAATGAGGAGGGGCGGGATATTACACATTGTCTCATGCATAATATGATATATTTGATATTGAGTGCATGGTTATCATCACATCTACCACACGATTTTCCTTTGATTATTAATCAATAGTTTGATTCATTTATGGCTACACATAATCATTTAAAAAGTTCAAATGATTATGTGATTCCAATGGGTTTGCGTCATGTGTAATGTTTAAGGGATGACATGCGATAACAACTGACAGCCAACTACCATCATTAAGCGTACTCCATTGATCACTAAAAAGGTGTTCATTTTATTTCATGTCTGCTAGTTTTATTTATGTTCATATTACATGTTGGTTCTGTTGATGATAGATCAAACACTTATGGGTTTCTTTCATTGCATTGATCATATAATAATCCTCAAAAACTCATCAGTGGTATTATAACCACATTCATCAAGGAATCAACATCTTCATTTACTATTTTCATAAAGAACATGTATATCATAATCTTCTTGACGCCATATCATAGTGTATGATATAGCGTGTCTGAGTGTCAGCTGTTGGATTGTCGAATTTTTTTTCCCAACATTACATCATAGGAAAATGTAATGGGTGGTGCCTCTTCTTGAAATTATGTTATAGGATAACATAATGTGTGTTTATTTTGTTTAAAATTATGTTATGTTATAACAAAATCTCAACAAAGACCTTGGTATTACATTATGAGATAATGTAGTTTTCACTAGGTCCCAAATGTTATGTTATGCGATAACGTAACCCATGCCGGGGTGGCTAACATTACATTATGAGATAATTTAATTTACAGTGGCGATGCCACATAGTTTATATGATAACATAAAATGTGGTTTCATGTTACAAAAAAAAAGTGCATCGTTTCATAATGATGATATAGTATATATTGTCAAATACGACATGAACCTTACGACAATTCTTATTGTAATCACCTATATAAATTGAGGATTATGATTTATAGTACCCATATTTTGGTAAAATACTATTCAATCCAAAAATAAAGAAATTTAATATTTTGGCTTGTTTTATTATAGTTTATAAATTGTTTATAAAAAATAAATGTTAGGCATTGCTACTAGGAGATTTTCATTCCTAAGTTAAATATTAAATGTTAATATTTATATCTCATGTTTGTAAAATAAATAAAATGTTTATTTATTTGTTTATTCCTTTTTAATATCCATTTCTATAAATTGTTTATGAAATGTGAATTTTATGTATGTTTTAATTTATGTGATAAACTGCTTCTTATAATTTTTCATGTCTTGCATTACATGCTAGGTATGATGACATATGATTTAGTTCTTATCTATCTTGAAATAACTTTTTTAATAAAGTTATTAGCTTGAATTTAGTTTTTGAATATAGTTTATACATACTACGTATTAGATTTATGATGAATTAGAATCTCTTGGGTAAAGTATCCCTTGGTAGAGTAACTTTGGATAAGACTTCCCACTGGTCTGGAGACTTATGCCTTGTTTTAGAAAGGTTGGGGTTAGCTATATGTGGCTCCAGGTTTACCCACGTGAGGATTATTAATTTCATATAATTCTAAACCTTACATGAAAATTTCATCTACCATGTGCATTTGATGCATTTGGGTATGTGTGAATATGTTTAACCTCTATTTTTTTGGAAAATTACACGAATTGTGGGTTGTGTAAAGTGTTGCATATTAATATGGTGTGAACATATTAATTTGATGAATTAAATAGAGATTGAAAAATTAAATCATTAGACGCATGCATATATGATGGAATAAAACATGAGATAATAAATATTTCATGAGATTCAATAGTTAGGAATTTAAGATACATGTGATGTATATTATATCGGATATGCACTAAAATCAGGCTAAAACATATCTTATAGTTGTCTGAATTGTATGGGGTGACATGCATGTGATGCATATCACACCTTACGATATGTGTGTATCATAAAAGAAGCACAAGATGCTTCTATTACCTATATAATAAGCTAAAATTGGCTTATGATTTTCATGCATGGGATGCATGCACCTGCGACGATTCTCCCGCATGGTTTCCTTCGGTCCAGTCGGTTATGAATAGATTAAACACAAATTTCATGTTTATTGAATGGGTTTAATGGATCCTCTAATGGGTAGTAATGCATATGATGTGTTACATATTCTTGATGCATTTATAATTTAAGGAGGAGCATTTGGGATGGCTATATAAATGGATGTTATCTCTTCTGTTGGGTGTGGTGAAGTGAACCAAGTGAATTTGGTGAAAATAGTCAGCTTCACTCAAAGATTTATATGAAATCTATTTCCCTATAGCCTCATCCATCACTCCATAGTGAAGGAGCTAGCACCCCTTAGATCATATGAGAACCATTAAATTATGAACTAGTATTCAAGGTCTAGTGTAATCTCTCA
Organism: Viscum album; assembly: GCA_963277665.1. Lineage (NCBI taxonomy): Eukaryota > Viridiplantae > Streptophyta > Magnoliopsida > Santalales > Viscaceae > Viscum > Viscum album. The sequence goes on from OY728165.1 coordinate 180,924,078, forward strand.
AAGGAAAGAACCATTCATTTTCTTCTTTGTGATTTTAATCAAGAATTCTCCCTCTAAGAAGGATGATGGAGGTTTTGGTTATTGCATTTTTGTTACATTGTTCATTTTTTATTTTTTCATGTTTGAATTCTTAAAGATAGATTGGGCCGTGTTATGGGTTTTTTCTATTGGTAAAGATCATAGGGTGATCCCCTATAACCCATCAGTGGTATCAGAGTCCTATTCTTAAAAAATTAACCATGTTTAATCTACTGGTTTTTTATGAAATACATATCATAATTCATATATGTTGATATCATAATGTACAGTACAAAGGGTTTCTTCTATTTTGTTTAGTCATAGTGTATAGCTGGAAGACATCGTATGGTACGATATTATGAGAACCCAAGAATTTTTTCTATGTCATATCATACGATATGTGATATCGTAGGATATGACTTAATTTAGGGTTTCTAAAAAAACAAGGGATCGTAGAGTAATTACGATACAACGCTTAATGGTAAAATACGATTGATTATGATTCAACATGTCGTATTCAACAATACCAATTATCACGACCCCCCCCCCCCACAAAGATACCACAATGAGACGGAGAGATGGTGACTGTTCGAGTCTCGCCTCCAGTTGGTCCCGGGTAGGCGACTAGCACCGAGGGTATCATAAACAAGCATTTGAGATGCATTACCCTCTAAGAGAAACATGCAGAAGATAGAGATAATAAGGATACAACAACCAATAATTACTCAGACAAATATATATTAAATAAATCCTATGTCATACAATACTAAAAAACTGAAAGGAAAATTACAGGTACCAAAAAGGTAAAGATGACAACGACCATGAAGCCTAAATAGCACCTACTAAACCCCGAGCTAGTAATATTAATCCCGATCACCAACCTGCTATGGTTGATCAGAAAAAAAGTTTATACATACGTAGGGTGATTATTATAATATACTCATTAGGATCCTCCCCATATCCTCTCATGCAAGAGATAACGAAAGCATACTAAATCATGATGAACAACAGTGAAACTAACTCATCACCTAAATAGGTATTATAAGTTCCCAGCCTAACTATGGCTGTCTATCACCAAGTATCACATACAAGAGAATATATAATATAATAATGAAAATTAATGGTATTCTACTCTTTCTTTCCAACTGGTTTGTCGATCTATCCCAACATCGCATGTCCTAAGAATCTCTCTCCAAAAGTAAGTCATCCCGAAAACACTTGGGAAGGGCACCACCACATGCACCTCATGCATCACTTAACCACATCATCCCATCCACATATCCATATATAATAACGAAGTAGTTTTTGAGAGCTACCACAACTCGTATGTAATATATCAAACATCATGTATTATACCTCAAGCCATTACATCTCATACATCGAATAAGTACCTCAAGCCATTATATCCTATAACCTTCATACCTATAATAATCCTTTGGATACTATATCTGGTAATACATGTGTGTGTAATTACTACAAGCCATCACAACCCTCTAAAAACATATATGGGAAAACTAACCATCATGCATACCTACACAAGTAACTCCCAAGATATGAGAGTGAGACCAGAGGGGATATTCAATCATCTATCCTCTCATTGGGATGTTGGGGAAAACACCCTCCCAAATGCCACTGGGTATCAGTTTCCCTAAATTATATGGGTGAGACAGTGTATGAAATCCTAAAATATATATGATATAATATATCTCAGAACCACAATATAGGAATAACCTAGTCTTAGACTCAACTGTAGCTAACATCCCTCAGACTCCCGACATCCACTACTAAGATGAGTTATCCTATAAGAACACAATCAAATAAAAGAGATAAATTAATTTCTTCTTTTATTTTTAAACCATTTATTCCCATTAATTAATTCATTATCCATTAATTAACCATTAATATTATTCCACATTACATTACATTGAAATAAATTATGTTAAATATTAGAGTAAAGTCCATGACCTCTATGAATAATCCAAACCAAGTCAATGGTTTATCAATATTAACATCTTTTAGCATTTTCATTCCATCATCATCCAACTCTGTGGGTTAAAAATTTATGCATTAATAGCATCGTTCTATATCTAGGAACTCTAGGAAAACTATACTATGTTTTCACTAAGAGGAAACATGCAACCAAGCACCTCCTGCTACCTCAAGCAGTAGGGAAAGGAATGCGGATAAAACAAGTAACTAGAACATCAACCATTAAATAGATTCAAAAGTGAGCATAAAAGATCTCAACATCTGATCAATAGATAAACCCAAATTTAAACCGTTCCATCACCTCTAGTACCACCCCCAACACCCACATGTGTATACCGATGCATCTCTCCAACACAGGGATCATCTGCTGCCACATCATCTGAGTATCCTCGCACACATATCACAACAACCATCCTAGGTTCAGCCATCCCATACTCACATCAAATCTGGGCCTCTCTTCCCCCTATCACACATATCCCTCCAGGATCATCCATACTAGGCTCATATCACAAGGCTCATATCCAAAGAACTTCACAAAGCAGCATGAAACAAACAAGAATAATCCACATGGAAACTAGGCCCTCAAAACAAGGCATTATGCCTCCATATGAAAATGAGCTCTCATGATTCCAAAACAAGGCACTCAAACTTCTAAAGAAAATAGGTAACTCGGGCCCTATAAAATTTTCTTTATCACACAACCGATTCTTATTCCACCGTGAATTAACCGATTCATTTATCAACAGGTTCCAACTATGATAAATCAAAGGCATCAAGCTATAATAAGCTATCAAAGGAAAAACATGCTCTTAGAATTTATTATGGTTTCAACAAACCAAGAGAATTATAATTATTAATTAACACGAATTTTCAATTATTATCATCAAGCATAAACATGATTCACATTATCTATCAATTCCATTAATAATATGGAAGATCAGTTTCAATTAAACATGTGCATTGCATCAATTTGATTATCATCAAATTACATTAACCATCAGATTACAAACACACCTCTTCATTAATTTCTTAAGACAATTAATTTTCAATTAATTCCGTATTTATGTTCTTTACCAATTTTCTATCAAGAACAACATGTTAATCCAATGCATAAACAAACATTCTAACAAAGAAAGACATAAATATCACACTATCTATCAAAACAAGAGGAAAACCACTATCATGGTATAAAGCAACAACATCAGAAACATGCGATCGCTATCCAATTTCTTAATTCGGTTCAATAATTATTAATTAAAATTAATTGCAATTCAACGGGATAAAACATGATCAATTTATGATTGCATGTAAATAAAATGAGAAGCAATGAATCCCTTACCTCAAAATCTTTCAACTTTCTTCACATGAGAATAGACCATGTTATGGATCTCCGATCACCTCTCCTGCAATAACTGCATCCATCCGAGGATACCACGACACAGACACACCAAAAATAACCAAGAAACCCCCATTAGAAACATGGAACATCATCATACATCACATTATAATAATAAATAGGATGAAGTAAGATCAAATTGGGAGAAACCTCTAGAAAACAAAGAAACACACCTTGGATTAACTCGGGTCACCACAGATCAAAGACAAAAGCCCAATGATTGATTCCTGCCGAAGGGATCTCAAAATTATGATGGGAGGAGTCGCTGAATGCTGGAAAACGAGAGCATCCATTGGGTTTGAGAAACCTGAGCGGTTGAAAAATTTTATAAAAGCGCTACGCACGAGATTTACACGTCGTGTAAACCATTTACACGTGATGTAAATGTCAGGGGTCAAATATTGTGGAAAACACGTTGATTTTATTATTTAACCCCAAAAATACACACATCATGTAACATCCTATGAAACACCCTTAACAAGCCATGAACCACACTTACATGGCGTGTAAGATTTACACATCGTGTATTCACCCTGCTTCCCGAATTTTGCATCCAAACCACTTCCAAGCCTCCTCTGTGCACCCTAAGGCTTAGAAACATGCAAAGGGTTAGTCCACATGGATCTAGTCCCTTAAGTTAGATACCTATCAAACAATTATTTTCCTTGAGAATCCAAACAAAACCAGAAAGAAATGAAAAGGGATCATTCAAATATCCACCCCCTGAGATACCTCTCAAGGATCTCACCATCTCATAAGTTCTATCACATAATCAAAGGAACAAGTAAAAAACCACACAACAACTACAACCAGCTCTTAAACACTCTCTTGGGGGAGATACTAATCAAACGATAGTAAATCCACAAGAATAAACAAGAGGAAGTCGTCTCATAAACCAGAAAGATCAACATTCACAAGAGAACAATGTTACAAGATAGGAGCTAAACACCAAACAACTTTGGGTACTGAGTGCGCATCTGTGACACATGTTCCCAGGTACTCTCCTCCACACCACTATATCGCCATAACACACAAACCCAGGGAATAGCATGCCTGACCAACACATACTCTTGGTAGTCTTGGATTTCCAAAAGCTTCTCCTCAAAGGTTGCATCATCGTCAACATTGATATCTCCTGGATCGATGACATGAGATTCATCATAAAGATAACGATGGAGATACGAAATGTGAAAAACATCATGTAGCCTGCTCATCTGTGGGGGGGAGTGCTATATGATATGCCATGAATCCAACATGAGCCAACACCTTGAAAGACCCAAAAAACTGGGGAGAAAGATTACTCCCAAGACCAAAACTTTGATACCCAAGATGAGGAGTCACCTTCAGGAACACATGATCTCCAACTCCGAACTCCATAGGTCTCCTCCTATGACCGGTTTAGGATTTCTAATTATCCTGTACCACCTTCATCCTCTCGTGAATTACTTGAACCATCTCTATTGTACTCTGTACTAGTTCCAGCATGGCAATTACTGTCTCTCTGACTCCAGTCTAGCACAATGGAGAACGACAAGGTCGGTATCACAAATATTCAAGCATAGCCATACCAATGGTGGAGTGAAAACTATTATTGTAAGAAAACTCGACCAAGGGCATGTGCCTCATCCAAGAACCTCCAAAATTCAGAGCACAAGAGTACAACACATCTTCAAGAGTATAGATGGTCTGATCTATCTGACCATCCATATACGATTAAAAAGTAGTTATTAGGAATAATTGAGAACCAAAATCATGCTGAAGACCTCTCTACAACCAGAGGATCTTGATAAAAAAAATGATCATCCCAGGGACTCTGTGGAGTCACACCACCTCCTCCAGATATTTCCTTGATGGAACCTCCACTGAGCTCGACTCCCAAATTGCAATAAAGTTGGATAATTTTATCAAACGATCCACTATCAACCATATAACTTCATAGCCTCTCTGATATTGAGGTAAAACTGGTAACAAAGTCCATCGAGATGTTCTCCCACTTCCATTGGGAAACATCTAACGGCTGGAGAAAACCACTATGAATAGGATGCTCGACTTTCAACTTCTGGAAGACCAAATATCAAGAAACAAACTTTTCAATTTCACACATTAACTCAAGCCACAAAAGCTGACCTCTAAATGCTTGGTACATATTGTTCACAGCAAGATGTACAACCAAAGGTGAACTATGGAACTCATGGAGAACCATATCATGCATTGTAAAAGGAACAAAAATACTTCCCTTAAAAAACACCTGATACTATCCATACTCAGACCAAATATTAGGGTAATCACCAAAAAAACTTGATCCCTATATACCTCCACCTTAGAATCCCCCAATCAGGACTACTCCACATGCTACACCAAAAAAGATTGTACTGTCATATGAAAAATAAAACCTCTTCCACCAACCTCTCGCACATCTAGATGCATCGATGAGAGTTACTCTATCACTCTTCAGGAAACCCTTGATTCATGTACGACATCACTACACGACTTCCCACTCAATGCATCCGCTATAACATTACCCTTTTCTAGCGTTTATAAAATATCAAAGTTGTAATCCTGCAAAAATTCAATCCAACGACACCGAAGTAAGTTCAAGTCACATTGGGAGAAGACATACCTCATGCTCTTATGGTCAGTAAAAAACAAAAAACGGCCACTGATGAGGTAATGTCACCACAACTTCAAAGAAAACAAAACACCACTCCAACCAACTTGAGATCATGGGTGACATAGTTACACCCACGGGGACATAACTGCCGAGACTCATAAGATAACAACTGATTTCTACAGCATCAGAACATAGCCCAAGCTAAGATGTAAAACGTCACAAAAAACCTCAAACTGAACTCCCTCGGCTGGAAAACAGAGAACTCGAGCGCTCACCAACATCTCATTTAGGTACTCAAAAGCTGTCTTACACTGTTCAGTCCATAAGAATGTCTTATCCTTCTAGGTCAAGGTTGTCAGATGATTCACAACCCAAGAGAAATTGACTAAAAACCTCCTATAATATCCTATAAGACTAAGGAAACTTCGTACCTCTACTACTATCTTGGGGGCCACCCAAGACACAACCGCCTCTATCTTTGAAGGAACCATAGATACTCTCCATCGGGATATCGCATGCCCCAAGAAATGGACTTCACAAGACCATAACTTACACTTCAACAAATTCCCAAACAATTGATCACAACGAAGAACTCCCAAAATGATATGCAGATTCTCTACATGTTCCACCTCAAATGTGGAGTACACAAAGATGTCATCGATAAAAACCCCCATGAAATTATCTAAGAAATATCTAAACATTGTGCTCATCATCCCTATGAACAAAGAGGGTTATTCATCACACTGAAAGACATCACAATGAACTCATAATGTCCATGATGACAATTAAAAGTAGTATTTTGAATATCTTCAACCTCCACCCAAATATGATGATATCTCGTGCGAAAATCAATTTTTGAGAACCAAATTTATCCTTTCAATTGATCGAATAAATCATCAATCTACAAAAGAGGATAATGAATCTACACTATCACTTTATTCAAGTGATGATAATCGATACAAATCCAAAAACTACCATCATCCTTCTTCACAAACAAAAGTGGTGCACCCTAAGGTGACACACTTGGATGAACAAAACCGTGCTGAAATAGATCATCGAGCTATACTCATAGATCTCACAACTCATAAGGTGACATCCTATACGGAGACATCGAGATAGGTGAAACTCCTGGTGGTAGCTCAACCCCAAACTTGATCTCTCATTGATGGGGTAATACTACAAACTCCTCTAGAAAGACATCACGATACTATTCTACAACCCTAAGAAACACTGAATTTTGAACCTCCAACAAACTCAACATCAACTCATCTCTTAATGATGATGAAGATGGAACACGTATCTGACCCATCTGAGGGTTTCTCTCACCAAAAAGCACTCCTGGATCTCCATCAACATCATAAAACACAACCTTCCTCCTGAAGAAATCCATGATATCCTACACTAAAAACAACCAATCCATGTAGCGGATGATTTCATATGGTTGTATCTGCAAACATAGGAAGTCTTCCTAAGAGTGATTCTACCCCAACACTAGCTTACAGTCTCTACATACTTCATACAAGTGAGCTCAACTTCCAACTGGGATTTTCAACACCATGGGAACTGAAATCCTCTCTACCTCTAGTCCCAAAGTATGGATGATGGTCAGTGATATAAAGGAGTTATTCACTTCTGAATCAAACAAAGCATGAACCTAGGTAGTAAATAAGTAAAGGGTACCTCGAACGACTTCTGACTTGCCTGAGGCTATCAATAATAAAGCATAAAGCTAACCATAAACAACTCCATGACCTCTCTAACCCTGCTGCTGACCAAATCCATTGTATTTATCTTCTCTCTAAGTATGAGGAGTGTCTCGAGCCTGTCCTTTTCCTTCCCTATAAAGACCTTTAAAATTCAAGGGAAATTTTTTCTTAATTTTCTTTGGAATTTTACAAGAACACGGTTTCTAACGGCACATGATTCTGAGGCCCGGTGTGTCCGGAATTTCTATCCGAAGTTTAGCTCAGGTACGTTTAGTGAACGAACGAGCAGGTTTTTTCTAACTTTTGAACCGGTGCTCGGAATCAAATTCTGAGGGCATAGATGGATTCACAGTGCCGGTAATTGCTTAGGAACACTTCTTCCAGAGTTGGGTTTACACGAGAGAAGTTGTTAAATTTTGTGGAAGGTAAAATAAAAATTGAGCATTAATTTTTTATTTTTCTCTAAGTGGTTAAAACCTTTGAGTGGAAGTTGGGGGAAACCACCCAACTTCCCAAGTGTGGTTATGAGGGTGGTGGGGCCCACACGAACCCCACCCCTTCATCTTCCCTAACCTTCCATAACCCTCCATTTATTAAGTCAAGTTGAGTTAATTAATTGAGTGGATTAAATCAAATTTTGAATTTCAAATGCTTAAGTAATGTTAATAAAATAAGTGAAGAACTTATTTTATTTGGTTGAATCTTGTTGTGTGAGTCTTTGGGAGAAAATGAAAAGCTCTTGAAGTTCTTCTTCCTCGACGAAGAACGTGAAGAACGCAAAGAATTCCGACCTCTGACGAAGGTCGAAAAGAACGCCGGATCTTTGGAGATCGATGACGCGACGCTGACGAACCATTTTCTCCGCGACGCGACTCTCTCCTTCTGCGACGTCTTCTTCCGCAACGGTTATTTCTGGGACGAACCCTCACTCAACGAATTCGATGAGGTAGGGGTTTATTGTTGATGTTTTTCGTGAATTCTTCCGTCATCGTTCCTCGTGCAAAATTAGACCGCTTGCTATCAATTAACGGGAGGGGGCCGAACCGCACAAAAAAGGACTGACCCTCCTCCCTTAATTCTCTTGTCTACCTTGTGGTGGTTTGGAACGGGAATGGCGTGGTGCCGTCGCACCGCGCGGGGTCATGTGGAAAGGAATGTGCGGAACCGTCGCACCACGCCGTGAAATCGAACAAGGTCGAGGCGCCGTTGCGCCGCGCTGGATGGTCCAAGGCCGCAGCGGAGTAGGGACCGGCGGCCGGTTCCGGGCCGCCGGTGTCAGAGCATGGGGACCGGTCATTGCCGGTCCCGTGGCGGCAACAGCCAGCCAGCCGGAGCGGGCCGGCCGGACAGGGGAAGAGTCGGGGGTTACGACCCCCGGCTGGCCAGCATGAGCGGCCCCCCATCATGGGGGCCGCGGTTTCGAAACAGGGGGCAGGCGCCCCCCCCCCCCCCATCCGCTCAGCCAAAACAGTCGAGCCACCTGGCTGGCGCCAGCGCGCCAGGCCAGGCCGCGCCAGCTGGGCCAGACCAGGACCCGTGACGGGTCGACCCAGTTCGGGCCGACCTAGAGGGTATCGGGTCGGGCCTGAACCCCCTAATATCGGGCCCCTCATGGTCTTTTGCCCATAACTTGGGTTGCGGACCTCCGATCGATGTACCGTCAGCTGCGATGCGATCCCTGGATCGAGATGGTCATTTCGGTATATCGCACTCAAGGTTTCGGAGGACTTTGGGTTCTTCCGGGTTGCTTCGTACACGAAACCAACCGGCCCTCGGAGCGGAAACAATTATAACTTGAGATCTGGACGTCCAAATGACGCGCCATAGACATTGTTGGATTCCTCTAAGTGAGACGGACCTTTTGGCTTAATCCGCTCGAGTTTTGGACGCAGTTGAATTACAGTAGGGTTGTTTTTGACTTAAAAACCAACCAGGCCCCTGGGATGAAAAAGCCAATAACACTCAGACCGAGCGTCCGATTGACGCGCCGTCTGTGACGTTGAGTTCTTGTTGACAATACGGAACTTTTGGATACATCAACTCCAGACAATGTGCAAGTTGATGTATCAGCCCTTCGACTCATGGAGCGGACCCTCCCGAACGAGCTTGCTGTGTGCGGGAACCCTAGAGCTGGCTGCGACTGCGACGGCGATGATGACTATATAGAAATCCTCCGTGGATTGGACGGCGACGACTACAGCACTCAGTGATCCTATGTGGATCAGTGCTACCGATCATGTGTGATTCAGATCCTGTGTGGGTCAGCGCTCAGCGGTCCTGTGTGGGCCAATGCCTACAGATCCTCTGTGGGTTCGATCCTGTGTGGGTCATTGCGAGGGTTAGTTACCTATCGATCCTTTGTGGGTCATTGCGGGGGTTAATACCTATTGATCCTCTGTGGGTCTGCTGACTTAGATGAATCAGTGGCTACACCTGAACATTTATATCATCTTACGAAGAAGTATACCTGTGTGAGCTGAATCTTGTTTTGCTTTCCTATGTGGATTGTGTTGTGTTATCCTGTATGGATTACGTTTTTCTTTCCTGTGTGGACTGGGTTTTAAATTTCTGTGTGGACTGGGTTGTACTTGAGCTCAGATGTTGGAGCTGAACGAGAATTGATGACTTAGGTGTTTGTATGCGCATATACCTAAGTAGAGTCGGATGTTACTTTGTGATTGTATCTTTCCTTTGTGGATTATCCTTTGTGGATTCTGGGAGACCTACAGGGGTATCAAGGTCCCTACTGAGTAGCTTATACTCACCCCTGCACGGGCTATGCCCGCACTACGTTGTGTTGGTTGCAGACGACGGACAACACTGATCGTGGTTGAGGCACAAGGAGCAGGTTGGTACCCGGAGGTGGATCACTGGGCAGGGCGTACTCGGAGCGGACGGCTAGACCCGAGGAGCTTTGGAGGCTATCTGTACCCACCCTTCAGGTGGGACTTCCAGTGGATGGCTCGAGGTTGCGGATTTACTTTTAGTTGTTGTTTTCCATTTCCAGTTGTACTTTACTTTCAGTTTGGGTTTGTATACTAGCCCACTTACTTTTCCGCACTTACTATTGTACCTAGTTTTTATTTAGTGTTTACTTATGTATTCTTGCTCTGTGGTGTTTGTTTACTTTACAAAGGCAATGCCTTCCCTTTTTACTAGGAATTATGCCTTGGTGCTAGTCGCCAGCCCCTGGCCTATGGAAGGCGGGCTTGGCGTAGTCGCGGCACGGGCCCCGAGGACGGGTCATGACAAATTGGTATCAAAGGAGTTCGGTTCTACTGCAGAACTTTGGACTCTGATCTTTCTTCTATGTGAAGCAATATTGTTAAGAGTATTGGGTGTGGTTATCAATCCAGGAAGTCCAGTGTTGGTGCGGCGGCCGACGTATCCGTACACCAGGATCCTGACTTCTGATTTCTGACTTAATACACGAAAATATTGATTGCATGTGTGTTTAAAGTTTTCCTTGTGATTATTTATGTCAGCTCACCAGGTATACTGTTTGACTGTGGCACACCTGTTTCTTTTCAGGATGGCCCCACGATGGCAGCCAGCTAGGGTTCCAAGAGTTGTGCGTAACGACAGCCCACCGAGCGACGAGGCCTTGGTATAGGTCCCTTTGATAGCAGAGGCACCAGCGGTACCTCTACCCGCCGACCCACCGATGCTACCAGCCCCAGCCGCTGAGGATGCACGTCACCTTAGTGAACTTCATGAGTTTCAGCGTCAGCGACTGCCCGGGTTCCATAGGGAGACAGACCCTTAGGCAGTCGATGATTGGCTGGAGGCAGTTGTATAAGTTTTCAGGTTAGTGAGGACACCAGCAGACCTCATAGTGATCCTCGCAGTGAGCCTCCTACACGTGGCAGTAGGTAGATGGTGGAGCTTGATGCTACAGGTGCACGACAAGGCATCTCTCCTCTGGACGGAATTTGAGAGCCTCTTCAGCTCGGAGTTTGTCACAGCCACCCTCTGTGCGGTGCGCATCTAGGAGCTTCTACAGCTGCGGCAGGGCATCCTGGTGGTCGCCCAGTACTTGGCAAGATTTACCGATCTTCCGCGCTACTCGACAGACATGGTACGAGACCCATTCTTCCGGGCATGGACCTTTGAGCAGGTATTGAGGCATGAGATCAAATAATCGATGATCTCCCTCAGTATTCCGACATAGGTATGGGTACTGGAGTGAGCCCTTCTGATCGAGAGCTTCCTTGCTGAGCCTACATCAGCAGTGAGACCTACCGCAGGGCGACACGTAGCAGAGTCTTCTGCAGCAGGCAGTCGCTGGATGACTTATGGGTTGAGGCAGAACAGACCCTCAGGCAGATGACCTCAGGACACTGGCTCAGTGGTGCGGGGCACACAGCGCGGAACCAGTCTTTCGAGAGGTAGACAGTGCTACACATGTGGCGGGCAGGGCCACATGGCTCGTGACTGCCCGACCCGCCGTGCAGAGGAGTAGCAGACGGTTGAGGGACCACCCCGGTAGAGGCAGAGGGTCAACCATGGTGGTCCGTAGGGAGCAGGCGGACGAGGCATAGGAGCTGGCCGAGCAGCAGGTGGTGGGCGACGCTTTGAGGCTCTACCACCACCACCTCCAGGAGGTCCACCCTAACCACAGGGAACTGGCGGGCAGAGACAGGCACAACTTCAGGCAGTGGAGGCCTACGACCAGGGTGCACCCGAGATGATTCGAGGTACTATCTGTGTCTATTCCACCCTTTCTACAGTTCTTATAAACACAAGAGTGAGTCATTCTTTCATAGTCGCTGCCCTTGTTCAGAGCTCAGAGATTCCGACAGAGCCGTTGGCTCGATCCTTATGGCTAGAGAATCCTACGGGAGCAGACTCGACGATTACGCACTGGTGCCGGCAGTGTGAGCTTACTCTATGAGGCGAGAGCTTCAGCTGGGATCTTCTTGTAGCGGCGTCGAGGCCTTACGATGTCATCTTGGGCATGGATTGGTTATCTACAGTTCATGCTCAGATTGACTGTATTAGGCGCAAGGTGCGATGTGTACGCACCGACGGGAGCAGGTTCACCTTAACCGGCGAGAAGGGAGCCTTCGTAGCATAGGATGGACCCTTGAAGAGGAAAGGACAGACCATCACTCATCAGTTGGCTAGCCTCATCCTAGGAGCAGTTGACGTGCGGAGTCCTGGTTTTCCTACAGTGGTGGATCAGTATGCGGATGTTTTTTCCGACGACGTTCCAGGACTACCTCGTCGCAAAGAGGTAGACTTTTATATTGATCTGTACCCCGGGACAGCCCCGATATCCACCCTAGCATATTGGATGGCCCTCGCTAAGCTTTGAGAGCTACGGTTACAGTTAGAGGACCTGTAGGGCAAGGGATTCTCTGACCCAATGTTTCACCTTGGGCTTCCCCGATATTGTTCGCCAAGAAGGCAGACGGGAGCTTGCGACTTTGTGTCGACTATCATCGCCTGAACCAGGTGACCGTGAAGAACAAGTATCTGCTACTGAGGATTGATGACCTCTTCGATCATCTCAAGGGAGCACAGTGGTTTTCGAAGATAGACCTCAGGTCAGGCTATCATCAGCTCAGAGTTCGGGACGAGGACATGCAGAAGACGGCCTTCAGGTTCCGGTATGGCCACTATGAGTTCTTGGTTATTCCATTTGACATAACCAATGCTCCAGCAGTGTTCATGGCCCTCATGAACAGGATCTTTTAGCCATACCTTGATCTATTTGTCGTGGTCTTCATCGACAAAATTTTTATATACTCGACGACTGAGGAGGAGCACACCTACCACTTGCGGGTTGTACTAGACACACTCCGAGAGAACCAGCTTTATGGAAAGCTCTCAAAGTGTTAGTTCTGGATACGCGAGGTCCACTTATTGGGACACTTCATCTCTGAGGCGGGAGTTACGGTGGATCCTGCGAAAATTGAGGCAGTGCTAGCTTGGGAGCCACCCAGGAGCGTGACGGAGGTGCGGAGTTTTTTGGGACTAGCTGGGTACTACCGGAGATTTGTGCCAGACATATCTAGAGTTGCGGAACCACTATCAGCTTTGACGAAGAAGGGGAAACCCTTTGTGTGGTCAGACAGATGTCAGCAGATCTTTCATGAGCTGAGACAGAGATTGACCAGCGCGCCTATCTTGAGGCTACCGGAGGGGGGAGTTGGATACGTAGTTTACTGTGATGCATCAGGGACTGAACTCAGATGTGTCCTGATGCAAGAGCGGGTTGTGATCTCCTATGGATCATGTCAGTTGAGGCAGCATGAGCAGAACTACGCTACCCATGACCTGGAGTTAGTAGCAGTGGTCTTCGCTCTGAAGATGTGGCGACACTATCTGATGGGAGAGCGCTTTGCAGTCTATTCTGACCACCAGAGTATTAGGTACATTTTCTCACAAAAGGACCTGAACCTGAGACAGCGGCGATGGCTTGAGTTCCTCCAAGACTATGAATTTGAGATAGTCTATACTCCTGGAAAGGGGAACGTGGTATCTGATTCTCTCAGCAGGAGGACGGGAATTCAGCTACTTGGGGAGGCGACAGAGTAGCTAGCCGCTTTGCAGATATCCTTCGTGGATAGAGATGGAGAAGCCTTCCTTCAGTCACTCGCAATCACTCCTCCACTACTGCAGCGGGTCAGAGAGGCACAGTGTGGGGACGCCGACTGTGAGACACGACATGCACAGATATCCTCATGACAGGCACCTGATGGATTCTCCATGGGAGGAGAGCACAATGTCCTTTTTAGAGGACGTACCTTAGCACCAGTTGCTTTTCGAGAGGAGGTGCTGAGAGAGTTTCAAACTTCCCATTTGGCGGTACATCTTGGAGTGGCGAAGATGTACCAGGATCTCACACGACAGCACTGGTGGCCGGGCATGAAGAAGGCTGTGGAAGAGTTTGTTTCTCGATGCCTCACCTGCCAGCAGGTGAAGGCAGAGCACCTGGTAACAGCAGGCTTGGTACATCCCTTAGAGGTCCCAGAGTGGAACTGGGACGGGATATCTATGGACATTGTGACTGGACTTCCACGCACTTCTAGAGGTCACCACTCCATTTGGGTGATTGTCAACCGACTCACCATGTCGGCTCACTTCTTACCCATCAGAGAGCAGGGCTCAGTGGAGAGTTTGGGAAGTCTCTACGTTCAGGAGATTGTACGGCTTCATGGCGTTCCATCATCTATCGTCTCTGATCGAGATGCTCGCTTTACTTCCTGGATTTGGAAGCGGTTGTAGGAGGTGTTCGGGACACAACTACATCTGAGAACCGCCTTTCACCCTCAGACAGATGGTCAGACAGAGAGGACCATTCAGACTCTCGAGGACATGCTCTGCACATGTATCCTCGACTTTGGTCACAACTGGGAGGACAACCTACCCTTGGTGGAATTCGCGTACAACAGCAGCTACCACTCCACCATCGGGATGGCACCATATGAGGTGTTGTACGACCGACCTTGCAGATCTCCTCTGTGCTGGACAGACCCTGGGGAGTCAGCACTTCTGGGACCGGAGATGGTCCAGGCCATGATGGAGAAGGTCTAGGTCATCCAGGAGCGGATGAGGATAGCTCAGAGCCGGCAGAAGTCTTATGCTGACAGGAGGCGGAGGCCACTAGAGTTCGAGGATGGCGACCACGTCTTCTTGTGGGTCTCACCTCGACGTGGATTACGGAGATTTGGCTGAGGCGACAATTTGTCTCCACGCTTCATCAGACCGTTCCAGGTCCTCAGCAGGAATGGCGAGGCGGCTTATCACCTGGCTCTACCACCACAGTTGCACCGAGTGCACGATGATTTCCACGTATCCCAACTGAAGAGATACATGCATGACCCGATGCATATCATTGACCATAGGGAGATGGACATTGATGATGGAGCGACTTTTACGGAGGTCCCAGTGGAGATCGAGGATCGACAGGAGCGAGTCCTACGTGGATGGTCGATTCCTCTAGTGCGCATCAGATGGCAGCACGGGAACCTCCAGGAGAGAACTTTGGAGTAGGAGGTTCAGATGCGTGCACAGTACCCACATTTGTTCCCCCAGTTTTTCATGTATCTTTACGGGGACGTAAAGCCCTGAGGTGGGAGTAATGTAAAGACCTATAAAATTCAAGGGAAATTTTTTCTTAATATTATTTGGAATTTTACAAGAACGCGGTTTCTGACGGCACTTGATTTTGAGGCCCTGTGTGTCCAGAATTTCTATCCGAACTTTAGCTCGGGTACATTCAGTGAATGAACGAGCAGGTTTTTTTCTAACTTTTGAACCGGTGCTCAGAATTGAATTCCGAGGGCACCGATGGATTTGCAGCGCCGGTAATTTCTTAGGAACACTTCTCCCAGAGTTGCGTTTACACGAGAGAAGTTGTTAAATTTTGTGGAAGGTAAAATAAAAATTGATCATCAATTTTTTATTTTTCTCTAAGTGGTTAAAACCTTTGAGTGGAATTTCGGGGAAACCACCCAACTTCCCAAGTGTGGTTATGAGGGTGCTGGGGCCCACATGAACCCCACCCCTTCATCTTCCCTAACCTTCCATAACCCTCCATTTATTAAGTCAAGTTGAGTTAATTAATTGAGTGGATTAATTCAACTTTTGAATTCCTAATTCTTAATTCATGTTAATAAAATAAGTGAAGAACTTATTTTATTTGGTTGAATCTTGTTGTGTGAGTATTTGGGAGAAAAGGAAAAGCTCTTGAAGTTCTTATTCCTCGACGAAGAACGCAAAGAACGCGAAGAATGCCGAACTCCAACGAAGGTCGACAAGAACGCCGGATCCTCGGAGATCGACGATGCGACGTCGACGAATCATTTTCTCCACGACGCGACTCTCTCCTTCCGCGACGTCTTCTTCCGTGACGGTTATTTCCGCGACAAACCCTCACTCAACGAATTCAACGAGGTAGGGGTTTATTGTTGATTTTTTTCATGAATTCTTCCGTCATCATTCCTCGTGCAAAATTAGACCGCTTGCTATCAATTAACGGGAGGGGGCCGAACCACACAAACAACGGTCGACCCTCCTCCCTTAATTATCTTGTCTACCTTGTGGTGGTTTGGAACGGGAATAGCACGGTGTCATCGCACCACGCGAGGTCATGCGGCAAGGAATGCGCGGCGCCGTCGCGCCGCGCCGTGAAATCGAACAAGGTCGCGGTGCTGTCGCGCCGCGCCGGAGAACCCCGAAGGCACCGAGGCCGGAGCGGGGCCACGACGGAGGGGCGCGGCACCGTCGCGCCGCGCCGGATGGTCCAAGGCCGCAGCTTAAGCCGCGGCAAAGCAGGGATCAATGGTCGGTTCCGGGCCGCCGACGTCCGAGCAGGGGGACCGGTCATCGCCGGTCCCGTGGTGGTAACAGCCGGCCGGCCGGAGCGGGCCGGTCGGACAGGGGAAGAGCCGGGGGTTACGACCTCCGGCTGGCCTACATGAGCGGCCCCCCATCATGGGGGTCGCGGTTTCGAAACAGGGGCAGGCGCCCCCCCCCCCCCCCCATCTGCTCGGCCGAAACGGCCGAGCCACCTGGCGTGCGCCAGTGTGCCAGGCCGGCTGCCCAGGACGGACCGCCAGGCCAGGTCGCCAGGCCGGGCCGGGCCGTGCCAGCAGGGTCGGGCCACGCCAGCCGGGTCGGGCTGTGCCAGCCGGGCTGGGCCGCGCCAGCCGGGCCAGGCCGCGCCCAAGCGGGTCAGACCTGGACCCGGGATGGGTCGACCCGGTTCGGGCCAACCCAGAGGGTATCGGGCCGGGTCGGACCGGGCCCGAACCCCCTAATACCGGACCCCTCATGGTCTTTTACCCATAACTTGGGATGCGGACCTCCGATCGATGCACCGTCAGCTGCGATGTGACCCCTGGATCGAGACGGTCGTTTTGGTATATCGCACTAAAGGTTTTGGAGGACTTTGTGTTCGGCCAGGTTGGTTTGTACATGAAACCAACCGGGCCCTCGGAGCGGAAACACTTATAACATGAGCTTCGGACGTCCGATTGACGTGCCATCGACTTTGTTGGATTCCTCTAAGTGAGACAGACCTTTTGGCTTACTCTGCTCGAGGTTTGGATGCAGTTGGAGTATGGTTGGGTTGGTTTTGACTTAAAAACCAACCGGGCCCCTAGGACGAAAAAGCCAATAACTCTCAGACCGGGCGTCCGATTGACGCGCCGTCTGTGACGTTGAGTTCCTGTTAACGATACAGAACTTTTGGATACATCAACTCCGGACTATGTGTCAGTTGATGTATCAGCCCTTCGGCTCGTGGAGTGGACCCTCCCGAAAGAGCTTGTTGTGTGCAGGAACCCTAGAGATGGATGCGACTGTGACGACGATGACTACTGTACAGAAATCCTCCATGGATTTGACGGCGACGACTACAGCACTCAGCGATCCTATGTGGATCAGTGCTACCGATCCTATGTGGGTCGGATCCTGTGTGGGTCAACGCTCAGCGGTCCTTTGTAGGCCAGCGCCTACAGATCCTGTGTTGTTCTGATCCTGTGTGGGTCATTTCGTGGGTTAGTTACTTATCGATCCTTTGTGGGTCATTGCGGGGGTTAGTACCTATCGATCCTGTGTGGTTCCGACGACTTAGATGAATCAGTGGATACACCTGATCATCTCTATCATCTTACGAATAAGTATACCTGTGTGAGTTGAATCTTGTTTGGATTTCCTATGTGGATTGTGTTGTGCTATCCTATGTGGATTACGTTTTGCTTTCCTGTGTGGACTGGGTTGTAATTTCCTATGTGGACTGGATTTTACTTGAGATCGGATGTTGGAGCCGAATGAGAATTGATGACTTAGGTATATGTATGGGCATATACCTAAGTAGAGTAGGATGTTACTTCGTGATTGTATCTTTCCTTTTTGGATTATTTTTTGTGGATTCTGGGAGACCTACGGGGTTATCGGGGTCCCTACTGAGTAGCTTATACTCACCCCTGCACAGGCTATGCCCACACTACGTTGTGTTGGTTACAGACGATGGACATCGCTGATCGTGGTTGAGGCACGAGGAGCAGGTAGGTACCCAGAGTTGGATCACTGGGCGGGGCGTACTCGAAGCAGACGAATGGACCCAAGGAGCTGTGGAGGCTATCTGTACCCACCCTTCAGGTGGGACTTCCAGTGGACGACTCGAGGCTGCGGCTTTACTTTCAGTTGTTGTTTTCCCTTTCTAGTTGTACTTTACTTTTAGTTTGGGTTTGTATACTGGCCCACTTACTTTTCTGCACTTACTTTTGTACCCAGTTTTTACTTAGTGTTTACTTTTGCTTGCTTGCTCTGTGGTGTTTGTTTACTTTACAAAGGCAATGCCTTCCCTTTTTACTGGGAAATATGCCTTAGTGCTAGTCGCTAGCCCCTGGCCTATGGAAGGCGGGCTTGGGGTAGTCACGGCACGGGCCTCGAGGACGGTTCGTGACATGCCCCAACTCCTCTCCGCTGATTCCAAACTAGAGCACCCTGATGCTGCTGCCTTGGAAAAAACTACCTTAATGGGGGAACATGAATTAGAACATATGGCACATGCTAAATTCTCATAATGGTTAGTCACTCTTTCCATTGATGACCTTATCCTCTACAATAAAAACATGTGTCTTATCCCTTGGAATAAGTATGAGAGTCTCCACCCTCAAAGAAACGATAAGATGAGGTATGGGACCTACCCCTGTTGACTAAAAACGCTTCTATCCTGAAAAATGGGAACCTCAAACCACAACTATACTTCATGAGGAATCCTAAGGACTCCACTCTCATGATGATCCAGTTATGGACAACATCCCCTAAATAACCTCTTATATCTCTAGCACCTCGAGATACATCTTCAACATAAACAGGGTGACCTGACACTAGATATTTGAATGAAAAGGATCCTCTATATGCCTTGCTCTAGACTCCTCATCTAGAAATATGTCTGAATCATATCACATATGGGTCCTGAAATAGATCTCAAACTCTTGCATGCTGGAACACCCTTGCCAATGGGTACGTAGCTCCTGATAATTGGTTGCCTTCATAGTCGAAGAAAGAAACTCTGCTCTGAACTGGTCTTGTAAGTTCTCCCATGAGACTAATGACTCCTCATGATCCCTAAGGAACAAAAACCACCTGTGGCTTGCTGCTTCACATAGCATCATCAAATCCAACAAAATGCAGAGCTCCTTCTGAGTACGGATTGAACTAAAATATATCTCAACCTCCTCTAACCAGTCTTTTGTGACTAAATCTGAGATAAATCTCTCATACTTCTGCAGTCTTTGGAGCTAAAACTACCATAGTATCCTCCTCCAAGTGTCGTCATCATCAAGTGCGAACTTCATGATAAAAAGTATCAATGTTAATGAGCCCCCAGTACTTGATAGTTGCACATAATCTGAGTCATTTTAGAATGATGTAACTGGACCATAGGATATTACTTCAAGATTACTGTCATGGCATCTTGAGGTTCTCATTATAGCCTATGATCTGTTATAACCCCTTGATATAACATGTAATCTAAGTACATTTCCATAAACAAAGTGGATGCAAAATTATCTACACTATTATGGAAAGATAAACACATGTATATATAACAAACTGCATATACGTAGTGGCAATCAAAGTATAACACAAGTTGGGTCTAGGTCACCCACTTTCAATACTCCCACTTTCACTAGAGCTAACTGCTAACAAGTCTCAATCCACCAGCTCTCACATGAGAATCTTGATTCTCCTAAGAAAATAATTTTATCATGGGGTCTTCCATGTTTTCCTCTTTGGATACTCTACTAAATGCGACTTCACCTATTTGAGTAAAATATTTCAAGAGATGAAACTTCTGAAGAGTATGCTTTGTACTCTAGTGAGACCTGGGCTCCTGGGAAAACACCACTACAACAGTATTATCACAATATATTGGAAATGGGTTTGCACTATTATGCACAACACCAATGTCTAAGATAAAGATAAGTATCCAGACCGCTTCCTTCGGTGCGTCGTAAGCTACAATATATTTGGAATCTACTGTAGAATTGACAACAACAACTTGCTTTGAGCTTCTCCAGCTCACTACACCACCATTCTAGAAAAAGATATATCCTGACTATAATTTCAGATCATCATGATCTGTTTGGAAACTAGCATCAGTGTATCCTCTCACTACTAGTTCCTCATCTCCTCCATACACCAGGAACATATCCTTTATACGTCTCACATACTTTAGGATAGTTTTAATACATGCCCAATGCAACTCTCCTAGATTGGATTGATATCTACCCACCATGCTTAAAACAAAGGAGATATCAAACCTAGTACAAAGCATTACATACATGATAGAACCCACTTCCGAGGAATAAGGTATTCTACTCATTTTTTTAATCTCCTCCTATGTTTGTGGAGACATTTTCTTAGAGAGATTTATACCGTGTGACATAGGCAACAATCCTCTCTTGGATTGTTCCATACAATACCTTTTGATTAACTTGTCAATATATGTACATTGAATTAGCCAAAGTAACCTTTGAGATCTATCTAGATAGATCTTGATCCCTAGAATGCAGGCTGCTTCACCTATGTCTTTCATAGAGAAGCATTCGTTTAACCAAGTCTTAAATGACTGTAAGACTTACACCTCATTTCCCATAATTAATATGTCATCAACATATAACACTAGAAAAATGATGTAATTTCCTTAAATATTTTTATAGACACAATGCTCGATTTCATTTTTGAAAAAACCAAATTCTCTTATGGCCTCATTAAAACAAACATTCCTTGACTATGATGCCTGCTTCAACCCATAAATGAATATATGCAGCTTTTATACCTTATTGGCGTTCTTTGACTTGATGAACCCTTCAGGTTGAGTCATATAGTTATCTTCAACCAAATTCCCATTTAGAAAAGAAGTTTTCAAATCCATTTTCCAAATTTTTTAATCATGAAAGGATGATATTACAATCAATATTCTAATAGATTTAAGCATTTCTACCGGTGATAAGGTTTCATCATAGTCGATGCCTTGACGTTTCCTAAAACCCTTAGCAACCAATATTACTTTAAAGGTATTAACATCACTATCCATGTCCACCTTCTTTTTGAATACACATTTGCATCCAATGGATTTACATCAACTAGAGGGTCTACCAAAATCCAAACTTGATTTTGGTACATGGACTCCATCTCATAATGCATGGATTCTTTCCATTTAGTAGCTTCTTTTCCTTATACTACTTTCTTGTAGGTTAGAGGTTTATCATCCTCATTGACTAACGTGTCACGTGACTCAGCGATAAGAAAACCATAATGCTTTGGTTCTCTAACCTTTTGTGTAGACCTACATAGTATTTGTGTCTCAGTAAGAACTTATTCTTCCCCTTTATCTTGTGTAGATTGTTCATCTTAAAACTCTTGTTCATACGAAGCATTAACTTCATCGAAGTCAATATTTCTCCCACTATTTCCAATAGAAATTTCTTCCCTTTCTAGAAATACAACTTGTCATTCCACAATAACGTTTCTATCTAAAGGGTTATATAGGTAATATCCTTTGATTTCCTCAGTATAACCTATAAATATGCACTTTGTGGTTCTGGATGCTACTTTGTCACTTGGTAAAGTCTTGACAAATGCCTTGCACCCTCATACACATATGTGTGTCAGACTAAGTTTCTTTCCATACCATAACTCATATGGAATCCCATCTGCAGCTTTAGTTGGTACTCGGTTAAGTGTATATGACGTTGTCTGCAAAGCATATCCCCAAAAGGATAATAAAAGAGTTTCATAACTCATCATTGATCTGACCATGTCAAGCAAGGTCTTATTCCTCCTTTCACTAACACCATTCCATTATGGTGTATAAGGAGGAGTGAGTTGGGATACTATCACACACTTTTTCAAGTGATCAATGAGAGCTTGGTTAAGATATTCTCTGCCTCGGTATGAGCAGAGTGCTTTTATCTTCTTACCAAGTTGGTTTTCTACTTCATTTTGGTATTCCTTAAATATCTGAGAGGAATCAGACTTATACCACATCAAGTAGATATGTACATACCTACTATAGTCATCAGTAAAAGTAATGAAGAAATGAAAAACCACCCCTTTCCTCTACTAGAAATGGAACACATACATTAGTATGTATTAATTATAGTGCTGTATTGGATCCTTATCCCTTCCTTGAGAAAGGTGCTTTGGTCATTTTGCCTTGTAAACAAGCTTGACATAGATCCAAGGGTTCTAACTATACCGAGTCTAAATACCATTTTTGATGTAATATTTGTAATCTCTTCTCATTTACATGACCTAGCCTAAAGTTCCATAGGCGGGTGATATATGAGTCATGTTGGATGGTTTTTCATTGATTTCCATTACGAAGTTCTCAAGTTCCAGCATGTATAAACCATTGTTAAGATCTACCATACCATAACATATTTTATCCCTATAAAAGAGACAAAATTTACTTCCAAACATGAAATAAAATCCCATAGTGTCTAAAATATACACAGATATTATGTTCCTGGTTACATACGGTACATAATAGCAATTTTTTAAAACTATAACTAAACTACTTGACATGTTTAAGTGATAATCTCCCACTTTCAAGGCTACCATATTTGCACCATTTACAGCTCGAAGATCCACTTCACCTTTTGAAATATTCTTGAACCTACTTGGGTCCTCTATATGAATAAAAATGTGTGAGCCACATGTCGTATCTAGTACCCAACATGTAGATAACGATAGATTGCATTCAATGACAAAAATACCTGAATTAGAAGCATCGGTTTTCTTCATCTTCCCATCTCTTTAATTCTTCTTCTAGTGGCCTTTATTTCCACATCTAAAGTAGACAGATGCCTACTCATTACTCTACCTATGAATCTTTGTCTTCTTTTCAGGATTATGCATTGGTGTCGTTGTCCTTGGCTTGGCCTTAGACCCATTTTCCTTGCCCTTGTTTCTTCTGTTCACCATAAGGATAGATGAATTAGTATTTTTAATATCCTTTTCATCTTTGAGAACTAAATACAAAAGATCCTAGATTAACTTTGTCATATCATTCATGTTATAATTGACAATGAAAGTCATGAAACATGGAAGTAAAGATGAAAGAATGAGATCCACTTCTAGCTCTTGGTTCAATTTGAACCCAAGGGATTCAATCCTCTCAATATACACAACCATCTTGAGTACATGAGGACTAGTTTGGTGCCCTTCTACTTGCCTACACTTATATAGGGCACTTGAGATATCATGCCTTTCCTGCCTGGCCCTCTCCTGATATAATTCTTGGAGATGATAAAGCATCTTATAGTCATCCTCATCATCATGATGTTTATGCAATTGGATAAACATGGATGATAACATGATGCATTGAACACCAAGTGCATCCTCTATATGCTTTTTCCATCTGTCTTTTTCCGCCTTACTTGATCGCTGGGGAGGCTCAGCAAGAACTGAGGATTCCAATACATATAACTTCCTTTCTTGGTATAGTACTATGCACAAGAGCCTATACCACTCGTGGAAGTTATTACTGGTCAGGTTATTTTCTTTATCCAAAATTGATTGTAGTGATAATGTACCTATGGTGTTGGTGATTTCCATTTTAAATCTACTCCAGCTAAACATTAGCAGTTAGTACTATATCTTGATTACCTTTTGAAATTTATGATTAATTAATTATCATATCATTTTAAAGTATCCCACTATTTTAGATAATTTTAATATCCCTCACTATTAGATTCAGAATACTCTGTCTCTTGGGTACTCTAGTTCCAAGGATCTTCAAAAACTCTATCATAGTATACAAGCTATGGCGACACCACTACTCGGAGGGTTTCAAGGTAGGAACTAGACTGGACAACCACTTGACTCGTGGTTCCTTGTTTTGTAGAGTAAAGTCCCAACTTTTTGAATCTGATCCTGATTCCCTCAATATATTGCCTCTAAAGTGATAGAAAGTTAGCTATGGATAATCCTTGACTACTAAATTTAGTTAAGCCGACCTAGTTCTCTCATGAAAATGCCAGGGTAGTAATACGCACTCTTAACTATGCCTGACGAGCACCCAAAACACCCAGTTTTGTTCAAATGTGAGTAATGGAAGGCATTAAGACTTAATATATATTTGGGGGATTTCGATATTTATTGATGAATGTAATAATTTTATATTTTTATGTTCAGACTATATAGTCATGTTCTTAACTAAACGTGCAATTAAAATACATTCATCACATATTTATGCATTTTTATCTTGTTTACTATTCTTTGTGATCAAGAAATAATTATGCACTCGCATAAAACAATAAACAATTCATAAAGGTATATCATGCAATCCAAATTGTCTTGAGAATTAAAATATGATCGATCCATAATGGATCAATCTTGACCTAGGGGCTTTCATACCTGATTCGAAACCTGACTCGTATCAGAGTTTCCCTCAGTGCATAGTGCTTGGCTCCCATCTGGATTTCCACCTCAAATTGGTAGGGACCACATATTCAAATATGATCATCATTTTTTTAACAAATATACTTGCACACAGGTGAGGGTGTCTCTGGGTACAAAATACATCTAGTGAATTGGATGCACAGGACCTTATACATCTTTGAATTAAAAAAAGTTTTCATTACATATACAATTCTGCTTGCATATGGTACATATATAAATTTCAAACTATATCAAATGGATGTTAAGAGTGCATTCCTAAATGGTTATATATCTGAGGATGTATTTTTTGAGAAAACCCTTGGTTTTACAAATCCTCATTTTCCAAATCATATTTTAAAATTATCAAAGGCATTATATGGTATAAAAGAAGCTCAAAGAGCTTGGTATGATAGATTGAGTACTTTTATTATATCTAATGGTTTTACAAAAGGAATTGTTGATCCTACCATTTTTATGAAACTAATTTCCAATGAAGTTTTAGTAGATAAAATTTATGTAGATGAAATTATCTTTGGATCTTCAAAAAATTATTTATGTATTGAATTTTCTAAAATGATTCAAAATGAATTTGAAATGAGTTTAATGGGGAACTAAAATTTTCTCTTGGATTTCAAAACTTTCAAAATAATGATAGTATTATTTCAAATAAAATAAAATATACTAGGGATCTTCAAAATGTTTTGGTTTGGATAGAACTAAAAGTAGTGAAACTCCAATGAAAACTACTTGTAATTTGGATTTTGATAAAGATGGAAAATATTTTGATCAAAACACTTAAAGAGGAATGAATGGAAGCCTACTCTACTTAAATTCTAGCTGACCTGACATTATGTTTAGTGTGTGTATGTGTGCTCATTTTCAATCAAACTATAAGGAATCCCATTTAAATGTGGTTAAGAGAATTTTTAAATGCCTCACGTATACACCCAATATAGAACTATTCTATCCCAGAGGACAATCTTTTGAGTTAGTTATTTTTTCTGATGCTGACTTCAGTGTTTGTACGTTAGATAAAAAAAGAACCCATAGAATATGTCACTTTTTAGGACTATAATTATGTGTGTGTATATATATATATATATATATATATTATTTTATCAAATAATAAATTTAAATTCCTTATATAACATTAAGTTCATAATAACCTAAAAATTTTATATTTAATTTATTTAAAATTAATTAATTTCAAAAGATTAATAGTTTTTTATTATTAAAATTAAACTTCATTTTATAGAATTGATTTGTTTATATTTGAATTTATTATTATTTTACCTTTATTTTTACTTTTAAAATTTTCATTTTAAATATATATAAATATATATACTAATATAGTTTTATAATATAAGTTTAAAATGGGTTTACTTGATTTTTGGATTTATCAAAAAAGATTGATCCTTTTTTTTGTAATATACATTATGATCCATGGGATTGATTTTATTAATTTTTAGGTTTTTCTTTATAGTATTTCATTAATGAATTGAACAAGTATCTAGAAAAATTATGATAACTTTATTGGATTATAGAATAATAGGAATGTGTCTTTGTATCATGGATGTTGTAATGAATGAAAACGAGATTTTATATTTAGAAATTAAAATTTTTGAAAAATTAGAAAATATTATAATAATATGACGTTTCTATTAATTATGAATTGAATTATGATAACCACTAAAAATGTGTTATAATAAATATATAAAAATACCGGTTTTTTAACCAGACAAGAAAATATCCTTCAATACAAAATATTTTAATGAATTAAAGAAAAAATATAAACTGACAACTTGTCATGTTTGGGAAAGCGAACAACATAATGAAAAACTTGATCAATGTATCTCGTGATAAAATAAAAACATAATTGCTCAAAACATACTAATAGTTAGTTAATCTCATCAATAATAATAAACAAAGAACACATAACTTCAATATGATAAAAAAAATATGGAAAAAAACTAGAAAAGCTCTAATTTATCTATTAAAGGTAAAAAATCACAAAATGATGATAAAGAAATTTTCTAATAGCTGATGTTTTTAGACTAAAAAATATGAAAAGTCATCAAAATTTTCTTCATGGTAGTTTTTTATTTGAAATAAAATGTAAAAATTTTAAGATGATATTTTAAAACTTATTTTAAATATAATGAGAAATATGAATGTTTTATTTGTATGTTTGATTTTTATATGAAAATAAATTCGGTTCTTATTTTCATGGATGTTTAATAAAAATAAGAAATATAATAAATTGGTCCCTAAAATTTTATTCAATGTGTTTTATCTAAGAAAACCCATAAAAAGAAAATTCTTGGGAGATATTTTACAAAAATGTGTTTAATTAAAAATCTTTATAAGGGATTGTATTCGTAATGCATGGAGTAATAGTGATTTTTATATCACAAAACAAATAACAGATACTTTTTGTATTAAAAAATATGTGTTTCAAAAAAATTAAAAACTTCTTAAAAATGATATATTAATAAATTTTATATTGATAAAAAATCAATAAAACTAATGGTAATGAATATTGGTTAATGATAAGTCTTATTGATTAATCATCTGGAATTTATGGAAATTTCATTAATTATAAGTCCCTTTAACACTTATTATAGTACAAATGTCATTTATATTTTTTTTATTTCTCACTATTTTGGATAATCATTTATTTGGTGTGATGTTATCATTTAAGAGATTATTCTATTTGGTTAAAAATATAATTATTTTTATGTATGTATTTTATGATGAAAAATTTCATAACCCCTTCCCCCCAAAGGTACCCCTTATGTGCTGGAAAAGAAGAAAGAAAGATAATGACACCCGGGTCCAACCTATAGTAGGCCCCAACCTGGTGACAAGCACTGAGGGTATAATGAACATAAAAAATTGATTCATTTCCCTCTGGGAGAACATTCAAAATAGATAGATAAGATAGATACATCAACAAACTCATGTTAAGATCGATGAAATAAATACCAATTATATACCTCTAATATCATAAAAAACTAATTCAATGGAAAATAAACTACAATTATTGAAAAGTAAACTCAAAAGATACCATGATTCCCAATCTCTGCCTGAAAAAACATGACCTAGTAATATTCAACATCATCACCAATGTACTCCTACTCACCTAAAAAGTAGTTTATAAACATGTGGGGTGAGTATAATAGTATACTTTATAGGATCCTCCCAAGATCCTTCCTTGCAAAAGATAAAGAAAGCATACTAACCTCGATGAACAACAAGTGAATGTAACATGTCTCTTAAATTGTAATATGATGTTCCTAGCCTCACCATGGCTATATCTCACCATGTATCATATACAAGAGATCCCATATTATAGTAATGAACCAATAATGGTACCCTATGACCTCTTCCGCACTATTGTTCCTCTCATACAACCTAATATATCTCTATCCAAAATTAATACAACCCATAACCACCTATGAAACATATCAAAACATGCATATCATGCACAACATTATCCCTTCATCCCATATCAAATCTCTATATAGTACACAAGTAGTCTTCGGGATCCACCACAACCCGTATGATGTGCATCATACAATAAGTTTTTTACCTCAAACCAACATTTCCCATACACCATGTAAGGTACCTCAAATCATCAAAACCTATACACATCATACCTATAATAATCCTTTCGATACTATATCAAGATATACATATGTGTGAAACAAACACAATACATTACAAACCGCTACACATATATATATGGAAAACTAACCACTAAGAATAACAATGTATAATACTACCAGGAGAAGAGTGGTTCTAGAGGGGGTAGTCAATCATCCATCCTCACCGCCAAGATGTTAGGTAAAACACCCTCCAAAATTACATTCAGTTTTAGTCTCCCAAACGAACATGGGTGAGATAGAGTATGAAATCCAAAAACATATATGACATATTATATCTCAGTACCATACTATGGGAATAACCTAGTCCTAGGATGAGATGTATATATCATCACTCAAACACCCTAATTCATACCATTTGACTTGGATACTCTCTTAGGGTGTTCATAGCTCTCTCAACTCAATTACCTTGGTAGATTAAAGTATTGATTGAACCCATTTTCCTCTATTGGTGATTTGATCTTTGTTTATTTCTTGGATCTCCATCCTATTCTAGTTCCCCATGTTTCTCTCAATGGTTAAGTTTTTTTTAATAGTGGTAACTATTGATATTGGTTTACAATCATAATTCCCCAAAGATTTTTTGGAATTCAGGGATGTTGTAGGATCTAGAATCCACATAGTGTGTTGATCAAGAATTGGGGTGGTATGTATTATCACTGGAATTTTTTGTTCTAGATCATGTCAATATTCAGAATTATGATTTAGGGTTCATATTCTAGGATATCTTATTGGGTTTTAAGTCCCACATCTCACCATGGAATTTCATTTTTACATGGGCATGGTCATTCAAAGTGTTTCAAGGAAATTGGTTTTGTATCTTGTCCTTATCTTATAGACCATGAATTATTTCTCTTCAAATTTGATTTCTAATGCTTTATAAAAGTCATAAAAATTGTCTTCATAGAAGATGATGGTTATAAATATGCTTTAAAAATGGAATCTCCCATTAGTGTTTTTAATAAAAATGTTTTTAAATAATATTTTGTGCGGTTTAAAATATGAAATGACCTTTAATTACAATGTTGTGTTAAACCCAAAAGTGATTGATGATAAAGTAGGGATCCATCCATGTAGGTGAACTCTTTCACCATAGACTTGTTCTATCAGGGTAATTATTGCAGAAGGATTCCTATTTTTTTGGATGGATTCACTCTTGGGAGTATCATATTACCCCCGAGACCTATTCATCAAAGGTAATGTGAACACTAGGTGTCTTACTGATCACTATAAAGTAAATAAGATCCTCATTGACTAAAAATTAATTGTATATATGGGTTTGTTGTGTTAATTGATTATCCTTGAAATGATTTATTGGTGTTTTTGAAAAGCCCCTATGAATTGATATTGCATTTGTTGTCAACATTTTAATTTATCTTGGTGTCTTAATTATGAATTCAATATGTATTTTACTACATAGTATTAAGTAATACCAAATGGGATGATTTTTTGTAATGATCTAAAATGTTTACGACATGGGATAAAGTGTTTGAAAATTGTTAACTACAAGTAAAAATCATGAAAATATTTATTTCCATGATGATGTGATGAATTTAATATTTATATATCTCATTATATATTTTCATAAAGGTTCATTGATAACTTTATTGGAATTATATTTATTACATATGAATTTTCTAAGTAATAAAATGATGTATTTACTAAAAAAGTGGCCAAAAAACTTATAATCCAAGTCCAAATCAACCATAAGAACATGTACGACCCCAACATTGACCATTCCCAGTGGAGTCATTTCGGGCTTAGCCATTGGGAATCATAGGAGCTCACAAAAACACTTGATCTATGTGTATCCTAGAAGCATATGGGATACTGCATGGTATGTGCCCATATGCCTATGGTGTATCATGTTTCAGCATTCCCTATGGTGGCATGGTGTATGCGGTGTGAGTGGGTGCTCATCCCCTACGGCTAGATCATGGTGGTAGTGGAACACTTTGATTGATATACAATGGAAATGAACTTTAGTAAGTTTAATTTGGGAAATAAAAATAGATTTTAATGTTCATCCACCTTAAAACATATGAACATTTTGTGAACCTTTGATCCACTTCATCGGTGCCTTGTATTTTCTACTACACATCGTATCCTACCTTTGGATTTATCGATGATCTCTAGTTTTATGGTTAATGTGGTAAAACAACCTATCATTAACCTAATACTACCATGATTATTATAATCTTGAATTTATGAAGTGATGAGGCCACAAATCATCATTCATGCATGCTATGATTTTCACGCCTGCAATAATGCAAAGAATAATCATCAATCCACTGAAAACATAATTGTAGGTGGCTATTCAGTTATCTAATAATGATTGATTCTTATGTTTTTTTTATTAATGATAATAATGTGATAATGGAATGCACGTGATCACTCTAATGTGAGGAGAACACGTGAACTCACATATGATTTTGGGTTATCAATCATTAGTGATTTGCAGGTGAAAAAGCTTCCTAGATGAAGTAATTATCAAATTTGTTTTATAAGAATGATCAATAAACAATATTCATGCAGTTTTAGTTGCATGAATATTCATTGAATGAAGAAATATAGACTCCCACATTCACTAGAGTAGCCATAGTGATTTGGGTTGTTGTGGAAAGAAACAGAGACAAAAAATCATCAAGTGTTTTAAAAATGAAACAACATTTGTTGTACCATGTGAAGAATAAGACAGTTATATGATGTGAAAAATGAATAATCTCACATGAAGAAGATGATGAGTCTTCATGAATTTTAAGTATTTACTTGAGGATAGTGAGAATTAGGGTATTTATAGTATGCATGAACATATGAAATACATGAAATATGAATGTATATGTATGAAGAAAAGGCTAGAAATGGAATCTACATTTCCATATGAGGGGATGTATTTGTTTATAGTGTGAGAAGAAAAGAAGAGGAAACCCAAACTTTTTATTTATATAAAGATTCATGCATATAATGTGAGATGGGGTGTTTTAATATTCGTGTCAAGAACAAGAATGGTATACCTAAACTCCTTGAGGGTTTCAAAATATACATTGTATGTAGATGAGAAAATAATTACCCAACAAGGGTTTTCAATTGAGATGTATGAAATAAATACCCAATTGGGTATATTATATTGAGATGAGAAATATAATACCATGGTCCTAGGGGTATTTAAAATAATCATTACAATATAATACCAACCCTATATTCTTATTACTTCAATAAGGAAATAATAAATGTGTTTATTTATAAACACATTTAAATGAGGATTTAAATGAATGTATTTAAATCAATGAATAATTGGCATCCCATACACCACATTTGTGGATAAACATGTGCTTATAGGCAATGATAAATCCCAAAACTATATTTAAATACGTATTGGAGATCCTAAAAAATCTCTCACTGCCCGTCCTCGAGGCCCGTGCTGTGACTACCCCAAGCCTGCCTTCCATAGGCCGGAGGCTGGCGACTAACACCAAAGGCGTAAATCCCTAAGCTGGGAAGGCATTGCCTTTATGAAAGTAAAAAAACACAATAGAGTACGCAAGAGTAGTAAACACTATGTAAATACAGTATACAAAAAGTAAGTGCTGAAAGGAAAGGGGTCGGAAATACAAGCTCAACAGTAAGTACAGTACAACTGAAAAACTAGTACAACAGAAGTAAAGTAAAACGGCAACCACCGAGTCGTCCTTAGGAAATCCCACCTGAAGGGTGGGCACAGATGGCCTCCACAGCACCTCAGGTCCGACCGTCCGCTCCGTGAACGTATCGCCAAGTGGTCCACCTCCGGGTACCGTCCAGCTCCAAAAGCCTCCACCTCGATTAGTTTTGTTCGTCGTCTGTATCCAACACAACGTAGTGCAGGCATAGCCCGTGAAGGGGTGAGTATACGATACTCAGTAGGGACCCTGAGACCCCCGAAGGTCTCCCAGAATCCACGAAGGATAAACCACAGAAAAAAATATAAAATCAAGAAGTATCAACCAACTCTACTTAGGTATATGCCCATACATATACCTAAGTTATCAATCACATTTCGACTCCAACTCTCGAGCCCAAGCACAACCCAGTCCACACAAGAAAGCAATTCAATCACATCGATGATAATGATTGAAAGTCAAGACTCAGCTCACATAGCTATACATCTTTCGTATAGCGATAGATATGATCAGATGTAGTCACTGATTCATCTAAGTTGTCGGACCCACGTAGGATACTAGTCCAGGTAAGCTTTCAGACCCACGTAGGATACTAGAACAACTACTCTCTCAGAACCACATATGATATTAGAACAGAAGTCAAACTGTCGAACCCACTTAGGATACAAGTACAGTAGTCATCGCTGTCAAACCCATGGAGGATTCTAGTACAGTTGGCGTCATCGTCGAACCCACGGAGGATTACAGTATGGTAGCCATCTTCGTCGAACCCACGGAGGATTCTAGTACGGTAGTCGTCGTAGTCGCAGGCAGCTCTAGGGTTCCCGCACACAACACGCTCAATTCCAGGAGGGTCCGCTCCTCGAGCCAAGGGGTCGATAGATCAACTATCACGAATTCTAGAGTTGATGTATCCCGAAGTTCTGTCTCGTCAAAAGGAACCCAACGCGATAGAAGGCGCGTCAATCGGACGCCCAGTCTGAGAGTTATTGGCATTTCCGTTCCAGGAGCCCAGTTGGAATTACGCTTGTTCCAAACCTGACCATTTTCCAAAGTTGTCCAAAACTCACTTATAGTATCAAAAAAGGACCGCCTCATCGCAAGGGTCCCAGTGCCACAGATGGTGCGTCGATCAGATTCGTGGTCTTTAATTTATTCATGTTTAAGCGTAACGGGCCCGACCCATTAAGCTGAGTGGGCTGGCGGGTAGGGTCAACCCGGTTTTGGTGGGTCTGACCCGGCTGGTGGTGGACCGGCCCATTGAATCACGTGGCCCGGCCCGGCACGGCGCGGCGCTGCGTGGTATGGCCAGGAAGGCCGCGGCTCGTCCCGGATGGCCGAGCGGCTCGGCCCAGGTGGTCGAGTGATGCGAGGGGGGGGGGCTTCCCGAACAAGCGGCGCCGCCCTCCTGTCCGGCCGACCAGTCTTCCCGGCGCGAGCAGCCCACATGGGCGGGCTGCGGTCCTCCTACGCGGCACCTACGGGTGTCGCGACCTTCATCAACCCGGCCCACCGACGAGCTGGCCGGTTTGCCTGCCGAAGCGGCCCACAGAGTGCGATCTGTGGTCCTCCGCAGCGCAGCGCCATGGGGCACCGCGGTTCCACCATCCCGTGGATGCGGGCCGCAGTTCTTCTCCACACGGCCATCACATGGCCACCACTTCCTCCAGTCACCGCCACCTCTTCCATCAAAATAAAACAGTGGTCAACGGAGGGTCGGTGGGCCGTGTTTGTTCGGCCCGCACCCTCTGTGTTAGGTGGTATCATAAAGCCGAAGATAAAACATGGTTTCAATGAGGGATGACGAACAATTTTATTAAATTAAAATTGAAAAAAACCCCCTACCTCGTAATTGATGCCGCACGTCAACAAGCCGTGGAAGACAAGCGTCACGGTAGTCGGGCGTCGTAGAAGACGGCGTCGCGGAGAACAGTGTCATCCTGTCAACTTTGTAGGAAGAGTCATTGACATAGGCAACGCTTCTCGTGAGAGATGTCTTCTCCCTTGACTTTGAGGAAGAAGAAGGTAGGAGAATTCGTGGAGCATTCTTTGCCGAGAGAGGATGATGTTCTTCGTGGAATAATGAAGCTCCTTTAATTATCCAAAGGTTCCCCACCAAAATATTTTTTAAGGAAAATATTATAATAGACTTCTCAAATTTTAAATAATTTCCATGCAAATCAAATTAATTCAAATAAGAGGTGCCAATAAATTAATAAGGTTATTAATTAAATGGGTTGGCATCATCAATGTATGGGAGGTGGAGAGGCTCCACCATAATGAGGGGAGGAGTTAATTAATTAAGGGGGGTTTAAGGAAGTTGAGGTGAGATGAAAAGATTTGGTCTTGTATGGGCCCCACCACACTAAATCCTCTCATGGGAGGTTATGTGGGCATGGGCCCCACCTCTAACTCCTCTTGGGAGGAAATAACCGCCACTAAATAATTAAATTGTGTACTAATAATTTTATTAATTTAGTATGGATTCCTCAAAATATAACTTTCAACCTGAATAAAATGCAACTGCGGTAAAGGTCCCCTTAAGAGAATACTGGCACTACGAGTTCATCGGTTTCCTCGGTTTTCAATTCTGAGAACCGGTTCAAAAGATAAAAAACCCACATGTACGTTCACTTAATGTACCTGTATAAAACTTCAAAAATTTATTCCGGGCACACAGGGTCTTAGAATCAAGTGCCTTCAGAAACCACAGACTCATAAAATTCCAAAGTATTTACGAAAAAAATTTCCTTGAAATTTACGGGTCTTTACATTACTCCCAGCTCAGGGATTTACGTCCCCGTAAAGCTACAACACACACTAGGGAAATAAATGGGGGTACTGAGCTCGCATCTGAGCCTCCCGCTCCCAAGTGCTCTCCTGGAGGTTCTCATGCTGCCAGCGAATGCGCACCATAGGAAACGAATGTCAACATAGGACCCGCTCTTTTTGATCCTCGATCTCCATCGAGACCTCCGTAAATGTCTCCCCATCATCGATTTCCATCTCCTCTTGGTCGATGATGTGGGACGGGTCATGCACGTATCTCCTCAGCTGAGATATGTGGAAGACGACATGCACCCGGTGCAACTGAGGTGGAAGGGCCTGGTGGTAAGGCACCACACCTACTTTGCTGAGGACCTGGAATGGTCTGATGAATCATGGAGATAACTTGTCGCCCCGGCCAAATATCCGTAGACCTCGTCGAGGTGAGACCCGTATGAAAATGTGGTCTCCATACTCGAACTCTAGTGGTCTCCGTATCCTACCAGAATAGGACTTCTGTCTGCTCTATGCAATCTTCATCTGCTCCTAGATGATCTGAACCTTCTCCATCATATCCTAAACCATCTCTGGTCCTACAAGTGCTGACTCCCATGGGTCAGTCTAGCAGAGAGGTTATCTACATGGTCGGTCGTACAGTGCCTCGTAAGGGGCCATCATGGTGGTGGAGTGGTGACTGTTGTTGTACGCAAACTCCACCAAGGGTAGGTGATTCTCCCAGTTGTGACCAAAGTCGAGGACACATGCACGGAGAATGTCATCGAGATTTTGAAAGGTCCTCTAGTCTGAACACCCGTCTGAGGATGGATGGCGGTGCTTAAGTGAAGTTGTTTCCCAAAAGCCTCCGGAATGTAGAGGCGTCCCAAGCTCTCTTTTGAGCCCTTCACTCTGATCGGTAGGAACTGGGCCGACTTGGTGAGTCTATCTACGATCACCCAGATAGAGTCATGTCCTCAGGATTTACATGGAATCCCCACCACTAAATCCATGGATATCCCGTCCCACTTCCACTCTGGGACCTCTAAGGGTTATACTAAGCCTGTTGGTACCTAGTGCTCTGCCTTCATTTGCTCACAAGTGAGGCATCATGAGACGAACTCTGATACTATGTTTCCCTTCCTAGGATTATAGACTATCTCAAAATCATAGTCCCAGTGGAACTCAAGACAACGTCACCGTCTCGGGTCCAGGTCCTTCTACGAGAAGACACACCTGAGACTTTTGAGATTAGAGTAAACTGGAAACCGTTCACTCAAGAAATACGGGTGTGACTAGACATTTTGTAAAGAAATCAACTATACTCCTTTTCTCTTACATCCTACAAGGGCTGCTAAGATTTCTCCTTTTCCGAAAAGAGAAATCTAGTCTCATCCCCAGGATGAACCACGTCCTTTGCCTAATACAATCAATACTGACATGAATGGTACTATTTCATGCCATGGACGACGTCGTAAGGCCTCGACATTACTACCAAGAGATCTAACCATTACTCTCGCCTCCAAGGGTCGAGTCACACTGTCGGCAGTAGTGTGTGGTCACTAGGTCTCCTCTAGTAGGAATCTCAAAAGTGAGGTTCAAGTCAACAGTTTTAACCGGAACCTCTCAGTATCAACCATACAAAAAGAAAACAGAAGCAAACATCACAAGGGAAAGTGTCTTTTATTACTACAACTCAAAGTAAAAAGACACAAAGCATCCACAAACAACGACAACAAAAAATCTAGTCCCACTCCTGTCCACTTGTTGCTCGATCAGCTCCTCCGCCACATCCACCCGCTCCCGAAAGACCTCCACGGTCAAACCTCTGCCTCTGCCTGGAAGGTTCCTCTACTACCTGCTACTCATATGTTGGACGGGTCGGGCAGTCTTGAGCCATGTGACCCTACTCACCGCATGCATAGAAATGCCTAATCCTCATATAACTGGCTCTGTTTCGGATGCCCCGCATAACTTAACCTGTATCCTGAGGTCACCCACCTGATGTCAGATCAACAAGAAATCTCTCTACAAGAAGGGCTCGCTCTAGTACTCCCACCTACGTCGGAATACTGAGGGAGATCATCGAATCCATGATCTCATGTCTGAGTCCCTGCTCAAAGGTCCGGGCCCTGAAGAACGGGTCTTGTACCATGTCTGTGGAGTAGCATGAGACGTCGGTGAACCTCGCTGAGTACTGAGCTATTGGCATGCTGCCCTGTTGCAGATTAAGTAACTCCTGAATCTGCTCTGCACGAAGGGTGGCTGGAACAAACTTCGAGCGGAAGAGACCCTCGAAGTCTGCCCAAAGTAAAGATGCCTCGTCATTCACCTAGAGCATCAGGCTCTACCATCTACCTATCGCCGCATGCAGGAGACTCGCGGAAAAGATCACCATAAGGTTGGTTGGTGTCCCTACCAATCAAAAGACTCACATGACAGCCTCTAGCCAATCCTCAGCTTCCTGTGGGTCTGTATCTCCACGGAACCTAGGTATCCTCTATCACTGTAACTCATGCAACACACTCAGGCAGCGTGTACTCTCTACTGCTAAGGCTGGTGGTATTGGTGGCCCAGTGGGTAGTGGTATCGCTGGTGCCTCCGCTGTGATGGGGCCCTGCACCGAGGCCTCGTCGCTGGGTAGGCTACCATCTCATACGTAACTCGGAACCCTAGCTAGATGCCTTCGTGGGTCCATCCTGAAAAGGAACAGGTGCACCATGGTTTAAACAGTATACCTGGTGAGATGACACAAAGTAATCACGAAGAAAACTTTTAAAACACACATGAAATCAGATTTTTCGTGCACTGAGTTGAAAATCAGAGCTCAAGGTCCTGGTGTAAGGATACGTCGGCCACCAAACCAACACTGGACTCCCTGGACTGAAAACCATACTCAATACTCTTAACACTATTTCTTCACAGAAAATAATAATCAGAGTCCTAATTTCTGTGGTATAACCGACTCCTCTAACACCAATTTGTCACGACCCATCCTCGGGGCCTGTATCGTGACTACCCCAAGCCCGCCTTCCATAGGCCAGGGGTTGGCGACTAGCACCAAAGGCATAAATCCCTAAGCTGGGAAGGCATTTACTTTATGAAAGTAAAAAAACTCAACAGAGTACGCAATAATAGTAAACAATAAGTAAATACTATATACAAAAAGTAAGTGATGAAAGGAAAGGGGCCGGAAATACAAGCCCAACAGTAAGTACAGTACAACTGAAAAACTAGTATAACTGCAGTAAAGTAAAACAACAACCACCGAGTCGTCCTCCGGAAATCCCACCTGAAGGGTGGGTACAGATGGCCTCTATAGCACCTCAGGTCCAATCATCTACTCCGTGAACGTCTCACCAAGTGGTCCACATCCGGGTACTGTCCAGCTCCACAAGCCTCCACCTCGATCAGTGTTTTCCGTCATCTGCATCCAACAAAACATAGTGCATGTATAGCCCGTGCAGGGGTGAGTATACGATACTCAGTAGGGACCCCGAGACCCCCGAAGGTCTCCTAGAATTCACGAACGATAAACCCCAGAAGAAAGATACAATCACGAAGTATCAACCAACTCTACTTATGTATATGCCCATACATATACCTAGGTTATCAATCACAGTTCGACTCCAACTCTCGAGCCCAAGTACAACCCAGTCCACACAGGAAATCAAGATAATCACATGGATTATAATGATTGAATGTCAAGACTCAACTCACACAGGTATACATCTTTCTTATAGCGATATAGATGATCAGATGTAGTCACTAATTCATCTAAGCTGTCGGACCCACATTGGATACTAGTCTAGCTAAGTTGTCGGACCCTTGTAGGATACTAGACTAGCTACTCTGTCCGACCCACGTAGGATACTAGAACGGAAGTCAAACTGTTAGACCCACTTAGGATACAAGTAAAGTAGTCATCGCTGTCGAACCCACGGAGGATTCTAGAACAGTTGTCGTCATCATCGAACCCACTAAGGATTCCAGTACGGTATCCATCGTCGTCGAACCCACGGAGGATTCCAGTATAGTAGTCGTCGCAGTCGCAGCCAGTTCTAGGGTTCCCGCACACAGGACGCTCGATTCTGGGAGGGTCTGCTCCTCGAGCCAAGGGGTCGATACATCAACTAACACAAATTCCAGAGTTGATGTATCCTGAAGTTCCATCTCATCAAAAGGAACCCAACGTGATAGATGATGTGTCAATCGGACGCCCAGTCTGAGAGTTATTGGCTTTTCCATTCCAGGGGACTGGTTTTCATTACGCTCATTCCAAACCTGGCCGTTTTCCAAAGTAGTCTAAAACTCACTTAGAGTATCACAAAAGGACCACCTCGTCGCAAGGGTCCCAGTTCCGCAGATGGTGCATCGATCAGACGTAATGGGATTGGCCCATTAAGCCCAATGGGATGGCGGGTCGGGACGACCCGGTTTTGCCGGGTCCGACCCGAATGGTGTCGGGCCGGCCCGGTGAAGCGTGCGGCCCAGCCTGGTGGGGTGCGTCCCGGCCCGGCAGGGTGCGGCGCGGCCCAGCACGTCGGGGCGTGGTCCGGCCCGGCGCGGTGTGGCTTGGCCCGGCAGGCCGCGGCTTGGCCCGGGTGGCCGAGCGATGATGGGGTCGGGGGGGAGACTTCCCGAATCGGTGGCGCCGAGCAGCACCACCCTCTTATTCGGTCGGCCAAAGACGGCTGGTCTTCCCGACATGAGCGGCCCGCATGTGAGGGCGACGGTCCTCCTGCGCGGTACCTGCGGATGTCGCGGCCTTTATCAACCTGGCCGGCCAACGAGACGGCTGGTTCGCCCGCCGAAGCGGCCCGCGGAGCGTGGCCCGCATTCCTCCGCAGCGCTGTGCCATGAGGCGTCGCGGTTCCCCCAGCTCGGACGGCTACGACTGACCGGTTCTTCTTTGGC
Source organism: Viscum album (assembly GCA_963277665.1). Taxonomy (NCBI): domain Eukaryota; kingdom Viridiplantae; phylum Streptophyta; class Magnoliopsida; order Santalales; family Viscaceae; genus Viscum; species Viscum album. The sequence goes on from OY728165.1 coordinate 180,964,211, forward strand.
CAAGCGGCCCGTGGACGTGGGCTGCGGTTGTTCTCCACGTGTCCGGCACAGGGTTGTCGCTTCCTCCGGTCACCGCCACCTCCTCCTTCAAAATAAAACAGGGGTCAACAGAGGGTCGTCGGGCCGTGTTCATTTGGCACGAGCCCTCCATGTTAGGCGGTATCATAAGGACAAAGATAAAACATGGTTTCAATGAGGGACGAAGAACAATTTTATTCAATTATAATTGAAACAAAACCCTACCTACTAATTGACGTCGCACATCGACAAGCCACGGGAGACGAGCGTCACAGTAGTCGGGCGTCGCGGAATATGGCGTCGCGGAGAATGGTTTCATCCCGTCAACGTTGGAGGAAGAGTCATTGACGTAGGTGACGCTTCTCGCGAGCGGTGTCTTCTCCCTTGATGTGGAGGAAGAATAAGGTAGGAGATGTTGTGGAGCATTCTTCGCCGAGAGAGGATGATGTTCTTCGTGGAAGAATGAAGCTCCTCTAATTATCCAAAGGTTCCCCACCAAAATATTTTCTAAGGCAAATATTATAATAGACTTCTCAAATTTTAAAGAATTGACATGCAAATCAAATTAATTAAAATGAGAGGTTCCAATTAATTGAAAAGGTTATTAATTAAATGGGTTGGCATCATCAATGTTTGGGAGGTGGAGAGGCTCCACCATAATGAGGGGAGGAGTTAATTAATTAAGGATGGTTTAAGGGAGTTAAGGGGAGATGAAAGGATTAGCGCTCGTGTGGGCCCCACCACACTAAATACTCTCATGGGAGGTTATGTGGGAGTGGGACCCACCTCTAACTCCTCTTGGGAGGAAATAACTGCCACTAAATAATAAAATTGTGTACAAACAATTTTATTAATTTAGTATGAATTCCTCAAAATATAAATTTCAACCCGCATAAAACACAACTGCAGTAAAGGTCCCCTTAAGAGAATATCGGCACTGCGAGTTCATCGATGTCCTTGGTTTTCAATTCCAAGCACTGGTTCAAAAGATAGAAAAACCTGCATGTATGTTTATTGAACGTACTCAAATAAAACATCATAAATTGATTCCGGGCACACCGTGCCTTAGAATCAAGTGCCGTCAGAAACCACAGACTCGTAAAATTCCAAAGTATTTAAGAAAAAGTTTTCCTTGAAATTTCCAGGTCTTTTAAAAATCATTGTATCAAAGAGAGAAATTGTTCAAAGATTGGTAATTCTTAAAGAATTTAATCACATGAGACTGCTAATTTGAAGAGAAATCCCAAGACCGTCTCTTTTAAAGTTCTTAAGGGAGTAGACAATAAAGTGTGATCTTGCAAGCTAATGGAGGAAGAATAGAGAATCATCATACTATGGATCTACCTTCAATATCATTGAATAACTTGTGGGAAACCATTGTAAACATATAGATATTTTCATGACATACCTTAACTGGAAAGATTCAGTACAAATAAAAGAGGTGGGATGCTAGTCTAATGAAGTTTTCAGGAGACAACCCACAATAATAATTTGTGATTGGGCATTACATGATACTTTTCTATTTGGAATGTTTGGAAATTTTTTGTACTTGTAATCACTTTTATTTACTATATAGAATCCATGTTGATAAATCTAACCAAAATTAAATGATTATGTGTTGGTACTGAACCTTGTAAAAATTCTAGTTTTCTATTCATTTTTTTGACATCATTATTTGATGAGATTCTAAGAAACACAAGAAGAGTAGATTATGGATTTAACTGGCCACATAAGATGAATTAAAAAGTAAAAATTTGTAAAAATAAAAGGGATCGCCAATTCAACCCTTCCCTCTCTGTGATCTGGCACTGCTTTTGGCTATACAAATGATATCATAAGATATTGCCTTTGAAAATATCTAATCATTATTAATAAATAATAATAGACAATTAATTTTTTCGAAAAATTTCAGAAGTGAAAATGAATAATTTAATGGTTAGATTCCTTTAATATAATCTATATTTGGTCAAATAATTCAATTTTTATTTTAGTTTCCTAATAAATAATCTGGTCATTCTAAGAGTGATAATCAATATTATGACTACAGTAAAATAAGATTTGTAAAAACTAGAAAAGATGATTCCAGGGGTGAAGCAGTACATAAGAAGGTTTAGAATTAAGAAACTCTCTTAAAACATGATATATTTAAGAAATATAATCTAATGATGTATCTAGAAAAACTCTCTGTGGTTGAAGTAGAAAAAGAAAAAATAGTCTCACGTTATGATAATTTACATTAATTGTTTGAAGAATAATTGTAATTGAGTATGTGTGAAAATAATGTGGAAAAAATGGTTTTTACAAAAATTATCCATGAATTAGAAATGATACATAATATATATATGTGTGTGTGTGTGTGAATGTTAATTATGCTAAAATGAATGTTAAATAAAAAATAATCAATTATCTTAACAATTTTTTATATAAGGAAAAATCAGGTATATGATGATGATAGTCAGAGGTTGAAGATTCAATCTGATGAAATAATGAAATTAGTTGAACATGCGAATATTTTAGACATCTTATAATCTATTAAATAATTATTTAAACTAGGAAATATGGAAAAACAATCTGATACTTCCCATGATAATGAGAAAATTAGTACTTCCAAGAATTCATCATATAAAAGTCTTATTTTTTAAAAGACTAAATCACATGGAAAGAAGATATTGAGATTATATAAGGATAAATCTAATGAAAATTCATTGAAAAAGTTAACCCATTGTCCTGATAAATATGTGAATACTGTTGTTATTTTGATTACTAGGGAGGATTCATTTTTAAAATATGGAAACAAGGGTGAAGAAGGATTCTCAGGCATCCACTATATATTAAAAAATGGATGTGAATAATTTTAGTAATTATATTTCATCAAATAAACCATAAAAGAATAACTATATTTTCCAAAAATCAATAAGATTTAAAGGATATATAGAATGTTTCATAGTGGTGGATCATCAATATTGAAATCATGAAGATTATCTGATGAAACTATCCACTAGCTAAAATAAAGGAAGCACACACCTTGAGTGGAGAAATAAAAATGAGGTGCTATCAATAATTTTTACATGAATATATGGAAGATAAGTTCATATCTATAGAAGTTGAAAAATGAGTAATATCAATCACACATTCATCGCTTGTTCTCAATTGTATTTATCATACCAATTGAAGGGGAGTTCTTAGTTAATGACATGATAAAACAAAGGGGGATAAATATCTTTTTCACTTGAACTTTCTAATATGTTATGTTTATGATTTAGCATTTAATTAATAAATATGATTATTTTCAAACCCTATAGAACAATTGAAAATTTCTAAGTAAGATTTCACATTCATGGTTTTTTATGGATAGATTATAAAACCTTGGTTTTAAATCTCTTTCTTTTGATACTGAGTTATCCCATGTAGACTTAAAGTTAATTAACTAAAGTATCTTCTCTAAGAGAACCATGTGAGATCATCTCTCTGTTAGAAGTGATCAATTGAATTTACTATAAGGGATAAGATCATAATTTTTAGAAACAAAATGATATGAGAAGACTCTAGTTATCCATTGAATTTTATTTTCAATAAGGGGGAGAAGAAAGGGATAAAGACTCACATATTGACATAATGAATTGTTTGGTAGTATTGAAAACAAAATCAAAATGAGGGAATGAAAATCTCAGGTGAATTGATATTGAATTTGTTTTTAATAAGGTATTTCATCTTGGTTCTTAAAGGATGAGGTAATTTTTTTACTACTTTTTATTAAGTATCACTAAATGTGATGATTGATTAATGTGATATTAAATATTTAAACATTTGCTAATGTTTTTTCATATTGTTTATTATAAGTGAAGACCATATAAATATTTATTTTCATGATGAAATGAATAATTATAGGCATATATATCTCATTATAAATTTTCATGAAGGAGGATTGATAACTATATTATAATTATATTTATTGGATATGAAATTTATATATAATATAATTTTGGATTTAATAAAAGAGTGGCCAACCCACTGATCAGCCAAAGACAACTCAACCTTGACCACATGTGCAACCTAGAGTTCCATCATGCCCAAGGGAGCTATCCCAGACCAATCTAGTGGGATTAAGAGGAGTTAACTCCCTAGTATAAGGTATTATTGAGCCATGTGTGTTCCCTAAATAAGAAGAGTGTGTGCATGGTGCATGCCCACATGTATGTGGGAAGTGGTGTGAGTGTTCCATGTGGTGGAGTGGTGTGAGTGGTTTGAGTGGGTGTTGATCCCACACTACCATCTTGAGGTGGTATCAGAATCCGGAAAGTTTAATGTGGTACAAACAAAGATCTGTTAGTTTTTTTCCACAATAAAATACATGAATGTTTGGGGATCCATCTGATCCACTTCATTTGATCCATTCATCTTCCACCATACATTGTCACCTACAATTTTCTTTATCAACAATCTCCAAATCACCAAAGAAGATGTACTGATAATGAATCATCGACACTAGGATACCGTTCTTATTATATAAAAAAATTTATGAAGATATGAGGCCATGAGTCAACATGAATTCATTAAATAATGCAAAGAACTGTCATTAATGGAATCCATGTGAGCACTCAAACATGATGATAACATGAAAACTTGCAAAAGGTTATGGGTTATCCATCGTCAATGAACCATGGGTGATAGAACTACATGGATGAAGTAAATATAATATTTATTGAATAGGTATGAGTAAAACCTAATATTAATGTAGTTTCAATTTTAGGAATATTATTTGAATAAAGAAATAAAGACTATAATGTTCGCCTGAGAGGACATGATATTTTTTTCTACAGGAAGAAATTGATGCATGAAACCTTATGGTGTTTTAAATATATATATGTATTTATTATACAATGGGAAGAATAAGATAATAAATTTTTCATATTCAAAATGAATAACCAAGCATAAATAAGATCCCAAATATTCAGGAATATGAAGAAATTATAGTCGGGAAGTGAGCAAACGGGTATTTATAGTCTGCATGAAATGATGACATGTATGCCATGCGTGAATACACAGGTGGAGTCATAGGTGTTTTCATACCTTTATGGATAATTAATTTACATAGAATATGATAATTCATCTAATTACATGATGTAAGATACATTCATATTCCTGAAGGAAGGGTCAGTCATGGATTACACTTTTCCATGTGAGAAGTTGTATTTGATTACACTATGGGATGGAAAAAAAGAGGAAATCCAAACCCCTCAAGTATTTTAAGATGCACTCATACAGTGTGTGATGTGGTGTTCTAATATCCATGTGAAGAAGAATAAGGGTATACCCAAACTCCTCAGGTGTTTCTAAATATATACCACATGAATATGAGAAATGAAATACCAAATACGCGTATTCAAATGAGATGGATGAAATAAATAGTCATTTAGTTATTTTCTTGTGATATGACAAATATAATACCCATGGTCTTAGGGGTGTTTAAAATAATAATTAAACTATAATACCCACCCCTAGGTATCATTATTTGAGGGATTAAATATAAAATGTATTTATTTATAAACACATATAAAGGAGGATTTAATCGAAGGAATTTTAATCATTGAATAATTGAGATCTTATAAATCACATTTGTGAATAAATATTTGTCTACATGTGATGAGAAATCTCAACACATTATTGGAATATTTTTTCAAATCCCAATAAAATATATTTATCGAAGAGATAAAGATTTGAAATTCATGTAATTATTCAAAAAGGTTATCATATAAACCCAATAATTTGAAGAGAAGTCTCAATACCAGATTTATTGATGTTCTTGAGAGAGTACATAAGGAAGTGTGATCCAAAAATATTATAGAGGAAGATTGGAGAATAATCCTAGATTGGATCTACCTTCAATATCATTAAATAACTAGTGGGGTGCCAGTATAAAATAACATATATTTTTGAGATATAGCTAAATTAGTGGGAGTCATTATAAAGAACACTGGTGGGATTGAGTCTAAATATCCCACTGGAATGTTACACATTGTAATCGATTGTGATCAGGAATTACATTAGTTTTTTATGTTAGGAATTTTGGGGGATTTTTTAAAATATTAATCACATTGATTCACTTGTGGGAATCCATTTTGGAAAATCTAGCCAACATGGTAAGGTGTAGGTCTTATTACCAAACCATGTAAAAATACAGATAGTATGTGCCTATTTTTATTGAATTATTCAAGGAATTTTAATAACTCAAGAACATTAGATGAAGGATTTTACCATCCACAAATGTTAAAATAAAAAATAACAAATTGTAAAAAGGAAAGGAAAAATGATTCACCCCCCCCCCCACATCAGGGATCTAACACTGATCTGGGCTCAATAGTATGTATTGAAATGCTTGGGAAACCTATGTCTTATCAATATTTAATATTTTATGAAAGGTTGTGTTTATTACATGATTTATGAAAAACCTTATCACATGACTTGTATTGATTTAGTTGATTAAAATTGGTTTATTTTAAAAAATTTACTTATGAAACACTTTGTGGGATCCTATTGTGCTCTTTTCCTCACACCCAACATACACCTTTGGGTGTATGTGGTTATTTTTATATCTTATATGGGTAAGGGAAATGATTTATTGGGAGGAAAAAGAGTTTTTTCATTAGTAGGGTTTGAGAGTCTACAGATGATATCATGTCACATGAAGTTCAGTTTTGTAGATTTTTAGTACATTGGATTTTTTCAATGTATTGGAACTTTTTTTTATTGATGATTGTACCTAATTGTTGTTGCATTGATTTTTTTTCATATGGATATATTCTATTTATTAATCAAACTTATTCAAGTTATTTTTTATTAGTTCATTCCCAAAGGAAGTTCGTGATTCCCAAGGGCTTGTAACTAACTCATGGGGACTAGAAACGCCCATCAAACCATGTCTGAACCCATTCAGGTAATGGATTGTTTGGGTAATCTTGGATGATTCATAAGAAATTGGTGTCAGTTGTACGGATTTATTTTATATAAATCATTATGATGTCTTGGTTATTAGGAAATAGAAGTGTGGGAAGATAAGGGTTGTGTTTTGAGTAAGTGTCCTACCAAATATCATCCTGATAAGCCTTGAGTTTCCATGGGTTTTTGGGAATTGCGTCTTTCTAGATTTAAAGTACTTTAATCCTAATCCTTATTTTTCTATTTTTTTTGGTATTTATATTTTTTCATGATAATATAAACTAGAATTCATTCTTGGGTCATATATTATAATACCTCTCCATCTTTTGATTTGTAGTATCATTCCTCCTAAAAGACTTCCAGGGATTCCTCCAGATGTTTTTTTCAATGAACCATGATATGGAAACCCCCTAGTTGATCATAAATCGGTAAAAGTTTTGGGGAACATGTTCTGAGCTATAGACCAAGGTGTGGCACCTATCCCTATTCAAGTTAGCAAGGAAGAACCTCAAACGGATGAGAACATGACACTTAGTCAAAAAAATTTTTCCTGAAGTCATCATCCTTCCAAGGGATGAATGACCATTGAGAGGTAAATGATCAATTTTTAAATGTCAAGAATATTTTTTAATTTCATGAGACTCCTAACTCAGTCAAGGTAACATGCATCATCTTTAAGATACAAGGTCTATGTAAAATGTGGTGGTACTCAATCTTCCATGTTGAAGAAGCATGAGGTCTCATGTTGGAATGAATTAAATGCCATTTTTTACAAGAAGTTCTAATAAGAATATATAAACATGGAAAAATAAATAGAGTTTCTAAAGATTGAAAAATAAGATTATTCGGTGATGAAGTACACTAATAATTTCACTGATCTCTTAATGTTTTATTCTGAGGTGGTTTCTATTGAGAATATTAAGGCTCAGATATTTCAAATGGATATTCAAGCTAATATGTTCTATCAGGTCTTTCTGTTGATGCTCACCACTAATGATTAATTGGTTTATAGGGTCTTGATCATAGATATTCACCAAGTAGATAATATAGGATTGATAAGAATTTTTATTTCATCAGTTGGTAGCTCCAAAAGTTATTTTAAGGGTAAAAGTAAGAAAATTAATTTTTATAGGGGAAAAGTGGTTTTGAATCACATATTTATCTTCCTTATCCATTATTAGTGGAAAATGGATTGATATGTTTTCAGTGTGCCAAAACAGGACACACTAAATGTTATTTCCCTATGCCTACAAAGGTTTGCAACTCATGTGGGCATCATGGACAATTGCAGATGTTTTTTTGAGCTCTATCTATTCCTCTCTCTAATATAATATATTTAATTACTATAGGAACTATGGTGTAGTTATATGCTTTAAAGACTCTAGGGTTCCATACATAGGCCTCTGAAATTATATAGATTCACAAAGTTGAGTTGTTTCTATTAGAAGTTGATATGGGTCATGCAACTATGAGAGCTACCATTTATGTTTCTTCTTCCTTGGAGACTGCTCTATTTGATATGGGTGACTCTTTCTCATTCTTTCAAATCATTTGATTGAACTTATAAAATATCACTACAAGAAAACTAACCTATACCCACAGTTTGAAATCATGGGTATATCCCCTCAAACCATGGGTATAGGCTATACCCACGATTTAATTAACTGTGGGACATAGAGGCATAGGTATATACCTATACCCACAGATTATAAATAACTATTGGTATAGGTCCTAGAAATAATTCTATACCCACATTTTAAACAAAACCATACATACACATCTTTACCCACAGTTTAGAGAACCGTGGGTATAGCTGTATAACTTAAAACACCATAGAAAATATACCAATGCTTCTCCAATCCTTGTGTATAGGTCCTATTCCATCTTCAAAGCCCCTCCACCCACCTTCATATCCCACCATATAGCCTCATTATAGACCCCTCCAGCCCCTTCATATCCCCCCTGTAGTCCCTTTAGAGACCCTTCCAGCCCCCTTCACAACCCCCTTTACGGTCCCCTTTCATAGCCCCCTCCACCCCCCCATCCAGACCCCCTATATCCCCTTCACAACCTTCTTCACATCCCATTTCACACACCCCTTTACAACCCCTTGTATAGGGAGATCTTAATTTCTAGAATTGTAACTGGACATGAGAGACCATGAGCTTTCCAAGGGGATTGGTTCCTAATATTTACTTAAAATAGGCTAGTTCTTACACCTCATTTATCCATACTATTATTAATCCCTCTCAGAGGAAATTCTTTGAGGATATTAATATAGATTACTCCTTGTATTTTCATAGGAACATCTTTGGGTACCTTTACAGTAAAGGCTTTTGGGAAGGTGACAATGTTACAATAGGCGAGTGATAGGTGGGGAGGAGTTCTTTGGTGAAACAAATCCCAACAAAACTTGTTGTTCTATTATGGAGGATTCATAATCACTATTTTCCCACTAACTTGTGAGTCCAACATATTGGGATTCACTTGGCTTCAAAATTCTCTTGATACAAGTCTCAGAATGAGGAATCTATTTTACATATTTTCTTTCAAAGTGAATGAGATTTAAATGTGTGGAGAGTTTTGGGGGACTTCTTTGGCTATAACTCATTTATTATGTCCATTAAGTAGTTCCTTCAGTAGTGGTTCTATGGAACTAATAATAATAAATAAGAGGTTATGGCTCATTCACTCATGCTTGATATGGATTTCTGGAGTACCTAGGAAGCAAGGAACTAATACCGGCCTAATTTCTATCCCTTGATAATGATAATAGTGGTTAGAACTATGTGTTTGGTGATGTACCTGGTTATTATTTAGAACCAGTGGGATGATTATCAATATCTTAGGAATTTAATGTCTACCAAGAACTCCACAAGTATCTTTATACCTCAGGTGGTGAGTCATTGGGTGAGTTCGACTCTTCCTTACCTTAAACTCAATATTGACGGTTCATGCAAACAAGGTAATATAAGGAGAGTGGTATTGTTCATGGCAACATAGGACTGAATATTCTTGATTTTAGTTATTTTTATGGGGATGTTAATTATCTCGGGCAGAGGCAAAGGCCATTTCTATCAGTCCTCAAATTTGTTATTATAAAAAAATTTCATTGGAGGATATTGAGATGTATTCAAGGATTATATTGAGCTCCCTAAAAGGTTTATGTTCTACACAATGGGAAATTACACATCTACAATGAAAAATTCCTTTCTCACCCTAGATATTGATCTATTATATAAATGATGTGAAGGAAACTGAGTAGATATTTTTTTATCTTCAAAGGATTCTCAAGAGGCTCCATTCAAGGAGTTAGATAGTTGAGGTTCTCTCCTCCCTATGACTATTGAGTTTTTTATTGGTGATTCATTGGTCCTATATTAAAATATACCCCTTGAGGTTTTTTGATCTGTCCTTACTCTAAAATAAAAATAGTTTGTTTTTATTGTGTTATATTAATGGAGACTGGGTATTTCAAAATTGAATTTTGTAGTGTGTGTGAGATTTTACCCTAGTTGACTGTATTTCAAAATTGTAATGGATTTGAAAATAGTTTCAAAAAGAGAAGTTTTTTACTTATTATGATATACTTAATAGTTTTTTGGTTATAAAACAAGTGGTATTTGTTTTAAAATTAGTTTTGTATAGTTTTTAAAATAACCAATTCATGTAAGGTTCTAAGATTTCAATTGTGCGATGATTTCCATTTGGTTTTAGATGAAAGAAGCTCAATTTTAATGGTTCCATGGTATTAAAAATGTGTATTTTATAAAACCATAATTGAATTAGTAATTATTTTATTGTCCCTTTTTAAGGGACAATATGGTGGGATTTTAGGGAAATTACCACATAAGGTTCTATATCTCATGTTGTTTGATGTGATCCCCCTCCAGCATAATGATATTGTGTAAAAGTAGATTGTTCTTGAATGTATTTTTTTGGAGGTATTTTTTATTTTTATCCCCATTAAATTTTCTTGGGTTTAGTTGTTTAGACCATAAATTTGTCTGTTGATTTGATCATTCAAATTCATTTTTCTATTCAAATATATCATGAGCTTCAGTTTGGGAATCACCACTTAGGAACATTTTCTCCAAAAAAATTTATTAAAAACAGTCGTAGAAAATATAAAAAATTTAAGAATGACCCAACCATATATCGGATATCCATGCCAAAGGAAAAGAAAATAAACAGAAGCAACACAGTATAAAAGCAGACAAAAATAAAACACACTATTAATCCCTCAACTACCCTGATCTCCATCTCATACAAAGAAAAATGTGTAGCTGCCTCCAGTGCCCTTCTATCCCCCTTTGTAGAATATAACTACCCTCCATCTATATAAAGTGGTAAAAGGCCTATGTTTCTGATGTGATAATGAAAATAAAATAAAAACTAAACTATAACATACGTATATCCTGTGATTTAACAAGTCCCCACCCAACATATAAGAACCACAATTCCCCATATGGTTCCAACAAAGTTATTGTAAGAAAGGGGGGACATATCCTAGTTTCTATATGATATTGTAAAATAGTATATTCCTATTAATTTACAATTACTCTTCTGATTAATGGTATATAATTAGTTTGGATCAACTTTTATCTTAGTTTGGTTATGTTCGATAGATGTTTGTTTGGGAAATTTTATTAGATTCATTTTATCATATTTTTATTTATATTAGATAGGACAATTTCATTCATTTGGGTTCTAATCAACTCAATTTGATTACACTGAGGTCCAAAATACTCTACAAAAGCACCAAAAATTCAAAACCCCCAAAACCCCTAAATTAAATAAAAAGAAAAGAATTGAAACCGAACAAAACATATCTGAAAACCATGAAGAACCCACTCCCCATGACAGCAGTAGATAGAACCGGCCTCAATGCGTCTCAAGAGACCTAAAAATCAAGAATAAACCTAAAGAAAAACCCACACAATGTTCTCTATGTAAAACAATAAAAATTCTTCACATTATACCAATAGACTTGTTCAATATGAAAGCTATAAACATATACTATGGGAAAACAGTATACTGGGTCCATGATAAAGTAAATAAACATTCAATAAAAGTAATTCATAATGAAAATTCTCAATATGAACTATTATAACACCATTCTAGTATGATAATAATAACCATGATGTGTAAACATGAAAAATCTATTAAACTATCCATAAATAAAATATAAAAATACTACAATCAAAGATGATAATCTCAATCCAAATGAAGAATGGGTATTCCATTTTAAATCCTTAATACATACTAGGAGGATATCATATGAAGTTATAGTAATGTTAGGAACTAAAATATAACACATTTTATATACAACACAAATGAGGTAAAAACTACAAACTAGTTGTCATGTTTGGAATAAAATATCAAAACATTTCCAAAAATAAGAAGTAAAATGTTATAATGTATTATTTATCAAAAATTGTTTGGTCATAAATGATAATATAGACTAATATATTTTAAATCACCACCTCATTAATTTAATACGTCATCTTTTAGGATAAATGTATCTCCTATAGAACACGTAAGTAAATTATTTTTTATGTTATAAGTGCCCATAACTTAAAAAGAACATTTGGAAACCAACTTCATTAATCACTATTTTAATAAAGTGTTACAACTCATATTTTATAATACATTGGTTTAGAAGATAAAAAATAAAGGATAAATAAGGAAAATGGGTGAGTTAATTTACAAACACATTTTAATAAAACATCTAAATGAAGGAAGGAAGTTAATTAGGAAAGTTTTTCAAAGAGATCCAATTACAAAATATGTTTTTTAAATAAAACATCACTCACTTTAAACCATATGAAAACCATTTTAATTATCAAAAACTAAAACATAAGGTTAAAACCTAAACCATTAGTTTTTTTAGCTCAATTTATATCCTCTCACATAATCGATCCAACCAATGCATTTCCATCAAATCACACTCTTAACGTGAAGTTATGTTTACTTCATTGACTTATAGTTTATTCATGTTTAAATGAGAAAAGTTGATTCCCTTGTGACAATAATGAATTTTTCCCATGTGATCAATTATATATTAATTAAAATATTTATAATGCATTTAGTATTTTAAAAATTAATATATATTCTAAAATAATCTCTTTTAACAAAGATAAACACTTGCATATAATGAATATTGGAGATAACATAGCCAATTAATTGAAACACATCACCTAAGAGAAGTTTTAAGATTAACTATTTCATAATATCATGCATTTTCTCCAATCCATTGAATTCATAGAAGGATTACCTTAATAAATTGAGTACACATAAGTATATATTTAAAACAATAAATAATCTACATGTGGTTAATTAGAGTAGAAAATATTTGAAAAATATTCTCCATTATCATTTCCTTAAAATACAATTATTGCACCTTTTTTATAAATACTTTAAAATTCATATCCTATTTATTTTAACCCCAAACAATCCATGAATAGACCTAGTGAAAATCCATTTTTAGAAAATAAATTTCCATTTTTCCTCCAAATTTATATAACATTCATTTTCTCAAGCCATTATCATCAACAAATCCCATAATCATAATTCTCTCTCTTCATTTTCACCTAAACAATTTTTTAGAACCATTTTAAATATGATGTCAAATAAAATGAGAACCAATTTCCATAATACAATTCTCCTCTAAAAACTACATATTATTTCTAAACCATTCAGTTAAAATACAATTTATAAAAGACATAATTATAATATATTCATATTCTAGAATTATGAAATTTCATAAGTTTCTCATTTAAATCACTATTTTTATAAATATTTTCATAATCAATCCTTTAATATCACCCAAAAAATCATTGTAAACTAAAAATATCCTTCAAATCATGGTAATTATGTTGCACACAATACTCTATTTTAGATAACACTAAATATATTATTAATTACTGAATATTAATATCAATCACTATTGAGGTTTTTTAACTATCAACTTCACCCTTCGACATATATATAATATCATAGGCATACCATTATCAAGATAAATGAATAGTATGAAACAATCACCTACCTCATCCCAGTGAGTCATAATGTGTCCTATGCATTTTTCTTCAAAAATTTCAAGATCACATACCAAGACCCCAGGTGAGATTTCACAATCTAAAAAACCTTCAAGAATCAACTAAAAATGAACAAACCAAATTCTATCAGTAAATAATCTCAATTATATAATAACTACAACCAAGTAATAACTAATACCTAATAGAAACCAATGAAATAAATTTCTTAAAAATTAACCCAAAATTCTATAAGCCTAAAGTACAAAATAACTATAATAGTGTATCCCAAAATTTCACCCTAAAATCTCAAAAACCCGGGCACACAACATACCTTGGGAACCTTCCATGAAAATAGATAAAAATGGCCTATAGGATACACACAAAATCATCCTTTATATAATATAATAGATAGACCCTTGATCCGAGTTGAATTCCACCATGATCAGGTGGGATTCACCTAAAAATTTAATTCATTAAACAAGATTAAAAGAAATGAAAAAAATGAATAGGTTATGATAATAGGAATACCTTTTACGGACATGAGGTGGAGGCTGGGAGGCAGAGGCCAAGAGGAGGAGAAGGTGGAGGTGAATATGGATACATTGGTAGATACAGACGCAGACGCAGAGGCTGAGGCAAGAAAGTGGAGGGAGGGAGGTAGGGGCAGGGGTGGAGATCGGGGCAGGAGGTCGAGGTCGGGGATGGGAGGATAGTGGAGAGAGTCCATGGGTTGAGGGAGGTTTTGGGGAGTAAATGAAAAATTGGGCGGGGGATCCTGATAAACGTAGGGGTTTCAGAATATAATTTTTGAGTTAAAAGGGTTTTTTGGTCGAAATGTGGCACTAAGGGTGGTATTTATACTTGATGTGAGGAGGTTTTAAGTCATTAAATAACAAAAAAAAAATTATATTTAAAGACAATAATTTTAAGGTTGAATTAAATTCAACAACTTTGGCTTGATATTAATATTTTATAGGATTGAAAGGTTAAATACACGTCGATAAAACATTTAAATGTTTTAGTTTTTTAGTTATTTTGATCATTTACCCCTTTTTACTTTAAATGTTTCATTTTTTTCCTATACCATGGTAAATAATTTTTTTCACATCGTAAATTTTTTATAACTAAAAATTAAATTAAACATGAAATCTAATTTTAAACTTGTGATTCTAAAAATTGAATCCATTTTTCATAATTAAATACATATACTTTCAAAAAATATATTTAAAATGAATCCCACACACAAAATGAAAAATCATTTTTTTAAAGTGAAACATTCAAAAGATTGAAATGTTTTTATATCTAATTTCAATGTGAAATTGATTCCAATGACCTAAATTGTTATTATTTATGTATAATTGAACTAATTATACTTTAAAAACAATTTAGACAATATTTTATCTATGTAAATAAATTATATAAAAAATAATTTTTTAATTAAAATTCCCTATTTTTCAATATTCATCAAAAAATAAAACAAATTGAAAAAATACCAAAAACTAATCCAAATTAAATGTTGATAATCTTCATTAAAATAATAATTTTATTTTTTAAAATATATATATAAATGTTTCAAAAACTAAATTTAAATCAGGTCAGCCATCAAAAGGTGGAAAATGTGCCTTTTTAGAAAAATACCTCTTTTATCCTTTAATTTGAATTTGTTCTTAAATCAAGTATATAAATCATGTAAGATGAATTTAAAAAATTATATTGAATATATTATATATACATTACATTCACATAATCCAAAAACTTTATTTTAAAATGTATTTGTATAAAAAATGATGATATTTAAATAGTTTTTTAGAAGAAAAAAATCCCTTTTATTTTAAAAAGGGTTTTACATTCATTAATAATTAATTGGACACCAATTAATTAACTATATATACATGTTTAAACCATATTTTCATAATTAAGTTCATACTACTCATTTCCCACCATTCTAATAGCTAGTTTAATGTAAATATTTAAATAATAATATTTATTTTATCATTTAATTTTGATGTGGCATATCGTGTAAGCTATCGAAGAGAGTATTTACATTTTAAAAAATCAGGATGTTACATTCTCTCCCTTTGGTAAACTACATCCTCATAATTGTTAATTAGGTATTGAAAATTAGGGGTTTTCATTTTTAAACTACCTTTATTGAAATCCCACATTAAAAAATTATTAATAAAACTGACACTTTAAAAGAATTAAATGGAAGTACAATGGTCACCTGAAATATCACATACTAGGGTTCCATATTGGAAGAAATTAACATGGACGACAAATATAACCATTATTTTATAATGGTGAGTGATAGAAAACATGGTCAATATAATGTTAACAATCATAAAACCTTAAATATGTAATTGGTTAAAATTTCATTGATTCAATAGTAAGAAAAGTAATCATATAACATTTTTTGTGTCAATATCATTTTCATTCATTTGATGAATTATTTTACAACATAGACTAATAAAATAATGAATAATAATTACATGGAATGTAGAGTTTAATCTGTTAATCAAATTCCACTACCAAGTCCTTTTTTCTCCAAATGATAAGTATTTACGATTAATTGTTCAGGCCTAATGCACCAGGAACAACTTATATAGAATCAAATAATCGAAAAAATATTAGTTATATATTTATCATGTCTTGAAAAAATAAATAAAACCAAAATGGATAGTATAATATAAGATAATTCTCCATAAATAATCTTCCATTTTATGATAAAAATCTACTTTTAATCTTCAAAATTCAATAGCAAAACCAAAAGTTCAGTATAGACCAATTGAAAAATAATTTTCCTTAAAATTCCTCAAAATAACCCAAACTAATATTAAAACCCAAACATTAGAAGGATTTGATAACATTATTTTCCAAGATAAATTTTAACATTAATCTCCCAATGACATCAATCCCTCTCAATGGCTCAGACCAAAAAGTAATTACCCTAATCACATTTTCTCTAAGATAGGTTATTCATTTCCAAAAATAACATGAATTACCATAATTCCACAATAAAATCATATATTATTTACTAAAAATTATATCACATAGTATTCTATTCAACCTGATCATATAGGTTTCCAAAAATAGTGAACGTCTTCCGAAATAAAATTAATAAATTAATAACCAAACCATTTTCCAATCCTTTGGTTATCTATTTGATAAATGATATTTACCCAAAATATCATTAATCATAATCCAAAAAATCATTTTAAAAATAAATATTCATACTAATAGGGACTTCATGTAGGCTAGTGGTATGAGATGTAGCCTTATCACCCTTCAATTATGTTTTCGAAACTCGCGGTCTTGCAGGACACGACGGGTTGTCACCCTTCCAATAGGTTTTCCTTTTATAAAAACTATATAATGCATATAAAACTATAAAAATATGATAAAATCCTCAAAAATAACCATAACATGTCTTAACCTCAATGTTTATCTCATAACTATGATTTTTATTCTCAAAAATTAATAACCCATAATTACCTCAAAAACGAATTTCTCCAAAAACACCATTAGTCACCACAAAATTTCATAAAATAAATCCTAAAAAGGGGTTTATAAGACATTAAACTTTTGGTAAACAATAAAATTATAAACTCATTATTAAATCCCTAACTCTTAATAAAATATCCTAATCTCTAATGTTTTCTAAACCCTACTCTGATACCAACTATAAGAACATGACCTTAAATATGACTTATTATACTAATTTTGTACTAGAATTTATTTTCTTTCATTCCCAAATATCTTTAATATATATAGTTTTAGAGAATTATGAATAACTATTACATAGTATATCCATATATTACAAGTGGATACTTATACTCGGTATCCATTTTTTCACCAAAAGGTGAACCCTTTAAAAATAAAACATAACTTTTTTCAAGATCTATATTCAATAATATCATCACAACATCTTATTTGTCCTCAAAAATCTTTAATCCCTTATAAATGTTTTTAAAAACATGGGATAAGAATAAAAACCTCAGTAAGGGACATAAATAAAGAGAATTGTTAGTCTAGTGAAAATAAGAAAACCATTTAAAAACCTTTTCTTAAAATCTCATTAGCTTGTATATTAAAATCATATTGGTTCTTTGGGAAATCATTACCATATCACTATTACATTCACCCTTACAATTGGAATAACTATATGTCCGACTTCCACCTTTGGAGAACCCAATGCATTAGAGATTTATAATGGGGCACACCCTTCGTATAAGTTATATCTGGAACACCCATCTTTCATGAGTTATAATGGGGATCAACCCTTCGTATAGTCTATATTGGGAAAAACCATGAGCTATAATGGGGCTCAAACCATTTTTTATAATTTCAAAGGACTAATTCATGCATAAAACCATTGAAAACTCTTTTAAACCCATAAGCAAAACACTTTCAGATGTCAAATTACCCTTTTCTTGTAAAATCATTTTAAAATATAAAAACAAGGCACATAATAGTGAAAATATTTTCCTCTAAATGATTTATTATAACTTATAAATAAAAATTAAAGTAGTAAATATTTATGAAAAGTGTGATAAATCGCTCATGTCATATAAGTTAAAAAATCATTCCATGTCGTTGAAATAATAAAATCATTTTTAAAACCCAATTAAAACAAAATATTATTGAATCAATGTGTTCCATACCACATTGAAACTTTCTAAATAAATTAACATTTTAAAAAACTCATGTCCATATAAATATATCCATAAAACCATTTTTTAAACATATACATGATTGAGAAATATTTAGAATAATAAATATTTAAAACATTTAAAATATTGTTTTAGTTATAGAGTCGCTTAAAAGATCATTTTGTTAAAAAAAAGAAAAATTATGTGCATTCACCTAAAAAAGTAGACATAAAATATAATATAACCAAAACTAATTTCTCACACAATATTATCACGACAAAATTAATAAGTAGAAGTTTAATCCAATGAATGGAAATTGCTTTAAAAAAATCCCTTACCTCATGTTCGATTTCCTTCAAACGTGTTCAAGACTCCTGTATAATGGTTTAAAGAATGTTATTAACTCATTAAAGAACTACATTCATATTTATAGTACCTTATATGATGATTTTATATCATTTTATGACTTTTTCATTAATAATATTTCATTATTTTCATAGTTTTAGGTGCGTTTGTTTAATAGATTCATGATCGATTCATTTGTTTAAAATTATGGATGTTATTGTAAAAATTAGATTAAATATCCATAAGTGGAATTAAATGGTATTAATTTACTTCTATAATTATAAATCTTCCCATATATCATTTTTATTTCTTACATGAGGATGATTCATTAGATGAAATGTCAATGATAAACATTAAGTTTATTTTGGGCAGTTTCTGAACACCTTGAACTAGTTTCATTTTATTTAATATTACGATTATATATTTGTTAAATAATATTAAATAGGTTATAATAAAAATATTAAAATATTATTTAACAATAAAAATAGTTTTAAGGCTATACGTGAAGGAAGTAATGAAAAAACAACCAAACATTATTCATAGAGGTGATTATGTGACATAACTTGGATAATAATTTCATTTCTTTGAATAAAAGGAGATGAGAAA
Source organism: Viscum album (assembly GCA_963277665.1). NCBI lineage: Eukaryota > Viridiplantae > Streptophyta > Magnoliopsida > Santalales > Viscaceae > Viscum > Viscum album. The sequence continues at coordinate 180,983,802 of OY728165.1, forward strand.
TGAAATGGATATGATATATTTCATTAGAATAAAAACATTGAATTATATACATTATTATGTAGTTATCATCCATTGATGAACGAAGGAGGTGAGAAGAATGTAGAAAAAGAAAAAAATAAGAAAGGTGCTTTGGGAAAATTACCTCTTAAATATCACATCCATTAGAGACCCTTAGGACCTCGGATTTCGTATTTTGGTAAGGTCATAATCACTTAGAAATTTTTATAGTAAGTATGGGATTATTGGAAAGATATATTTGGATCTAGAAGGATTTTAGGGTTGAAATGGGGTGGTGAGGGGTGGTATTTATACTTGAGGAGAGGTGAGTTTAAGTGATTAAATAATGAATATTTTATATTTAAACTCAACCATTTTGAGGTGGCATTAAATTCATAATATTTGGATATATATTAATATTATTTAGGTTTTATAGGGTTGAGAAACTAGCCAAAAAACCTTTAAATGTTCTATTTTTTATGTTTTTTAATCTTTTACCACTTTTAACTTAATCGCGTTTCATTTTTTACCTCTATTGCGGTAAATAACTTTTTTTAACATAGTATTTGTTTTATACATAAAAATGAAATTAACCATAAAACCTAATTTTAAACTTTTGATACAAAAAATGGAATCCATTTTTACAATTTCAATTAACATAATTGGAAAAATTATATTTAAAATTAATCCATTAGTCAAAATGAAAAAACGGGTTCTTGAAGTGAAATATTAAAAAGCATGAAATGTTTTTATATCTAATTTCAGTGTAAAATCTATTACAATGACCTGAATTAGATTTATTGACATATAATTGAACTAATTTTTCTTTAAAAAGAATTTAAAAACATAATTTATTTATATAAATATATTATATAAAAATAAAATTTTCAAATAAAATTCACAATTTTTCATTATTCATTAAAAAATAATACTTATCAGAAAAATACCAAAAAAAATAAAGAAAAGTAAATATTCATACACTAATTTAAAATAATGAGTTTATTTGGTCAAATATAATTTATAAAAGTGTCAAAAATATATTTAAATCTAGTGCTCCATAAAAAGGCGAAAAATATGCCTTTTTAGACAACTACCTTTTTTATCTCAAAAATTGAATTTGTTCTTATATCAAGTCTATAAATCACATAATATTAATTTTAAATATTATTAATAATATATTATAGATATATTAAATTCATATAATCCAAAAAGGGTGATTTTAATATTTATTAGTATAAAACAAAGTTGTTCATATTTAAATAGTTTTTTAGAAAAAAATTTCCATTTATTTTAAAAATTATTCTACATTAATTTATAATTAATCTGTCACTAAATAAATAACTATATATAGATGTGTAAGCCATATTTTATTAATTCAGTTAATACTATTCGTTCCCACCAGGCAAAAATCTAGTTTAATGGTAACCTTTAAATAATAGTATTTTTTAAGTTTGATGTGGTGTATCTTGTATGATATCAAATGTAGTTTTTAGTTTTTAAAAGCTAAGGATGTTACATTTACTACTTCATAAATTTATTATTGTTTAATTTTTGAATTTTTCTTTGTCTAATTTTATAATATCTACCTTCTTCAAGTCAGAATCATAGATTTTTTTTATTTCGAAGTATATTTTCAAATTTAACCAATTTTTATAAACTAGTAAATTTCAAAGTTTCTTTTAAAAATTTACTTTACTCATAACATGATTCTTTTAAATCTTTATATAAATGTTTTGGTTCACTTTCAATTTTGTTGGAAATCAATTATTTTTATTCTTAAATATTTTTAACATCCTTTTTTAATAAATATCAATTTTCCATAACTTTTTCATTATAGAAATTGACAAAATTTTGTATAAGTTTATTCCAGCATTTGTAACTTCTTATGTTGGGTGAATAACCCATGAAAGTTCGATCCCCAACATTTTTATCAAATTTTACAAGATCTATATTTTTTTATTTTTAGTGAACATAGACTTACAAAAACCTTGAAATATTTCACTAATAGTTTTTTATACCAAATTTCATAGGATATCTTGTTGATTGCTGCCTTAAAAAAATCTTATTTACATTTACAATACTTTTAATGTGTTATCTCTATAAAAATGTTGAATGATATATTATTCTAACATGCTTCTTCCCATTTCCACTAAACTTATTTTTTCTCTTTCTATAAATTCATTTTTTTTGGGTGTAAGGGGAAATGTACAAAGGTTTAATTCCATGTTTTTTCAAATATGATTTGAGTAATTTCATGTGTATTCCTTTCCATTATCAAATATCAACTTAATTATATAATCTCCCATTTCTCTATCAACTCCCCTTCTCAATACTTTTAAAATATCTACTACCTTTGACCTAAGCTTCATAAAAATAATATTGGTCATCTATAGGAAATCATCAACAAAAGTGGTAAATTAAAAATATCATTTTATTTATTTATTTCTAATAATCCCACATATATTTTAGTGAATAAGATCAAGAGGCTGACTATAATGAATTTATACTTTCTTATAGATTTTACTAACCATCATTCCTTTTTGAAAAGTTATACTAACATAATATTTTTTCTATTCAATGATGGAAATTTTTTAATGGAATAAACATTTAAAAGTTTCTTCCTGACCATCTAACCAAGTTTCCCATGTTTGTGATGCCACAACTTATTTTGAACTTTATCACTCAAGTAATGGAATTTGTAATGTTCTCCTATCTAAAAGGGATTTCCACTTACTCTTTCTCCCTTGATTAAAAATTTACCATCTTCCATAATTTTGATGATATAAGAATATTTTCCCAATATCCCTTCTTTTCCATCATCACAAAGTAGACTCACACTATGTAATTTATGTTTAAACCCATAAAAATAGGACATCCTTGTAATACAACTTTTCTACTTCAATTTCAGTTGTTCTGGTTCCTTTTATTTTTAAGGAACTATCATTCTGGAAGGTAACTACTCCCCCATATCAATTTTCAACATCTTTCAAGATTTTCAAATCTCTTATCATTTCTAAAGAACAATCACTACCAAGAATCCATTGTTTGTTCCTTTTTTCTTATTTTAAGGATGTATCAACAAAAAATTATTTTTCCTCAACTTTCTTCTTCTGAGTTTCCTTTTATTTTTTTCATGATAACATTTCCATATAATAATTTTCATATATTATTCTGTATGGTTTCCAACTTGGTAAAGTCTTCCACATACTTCTTTCAAACATTCAAATTCATTTTTCATTGGAACATTTATAACATCATGATAATTCACTTTTACAAATTTTTTTGTTTTAGTAATTTAACTCATTATGTTTCCATCATTGCTACCCCTTTTTTCATACTTTCTTCTTAGAAGTGAAAAATTATTCCAAAAATTGTAATATTTGTGTCAATAAATTAAAAAACACAAATAGAATAAATAAATCTTGGTTTTCTATAGAATTATGATCTTTCCCTGTAATAATATTATTGAGTTTCATAATATTTTTCAAAATTAGTTTCTTTTGGGAATTTGGAAACCTACTTATGGGGTTAATTTCAACTTTTTTTGATGTGATATATTTTTCACATGCCTTATCAACCCAATATTTCCCAATAATATTATTAACACCTATTATATTATAATATTTATATAAAACTTTATTTTCAAAAGGAATAGAAGTCTAATGATTCTTGTAATGTTCTATTTCCCTATCATTATATTATTTCACCTTTACATCCAAATTCTTTCAAAAAATTCCGTTCAACTTTCTTAACGTACTTTCAGCTTCATGGATTTTTTATCGAGTTTTATTAACTTCATATTCCTTAGCTTCTAAATTATTACTAAGGACTTAAAACATCATTCCCTATTTAGTAATTATTAATTTATATCCTAAGATCTCGTAGATATATTATTTTTCCTTTTTAGAAATATATTTTCTTCCTTCAATAACTTTTCCACTATCATTCATCCTCACTCTAATATCTTTATTTAGAGTTTTATTTTTCTCAATATGTGTAAAATGTTCTTTTCTGAGCTGAAAATATCTGAAATATTCTTCACCTCCTTATTCTTCACTATTTGAGGAATGTTTCATTTTTATCAACATTAACAAAAAATGTTATGATTATTTATAAAAATTCATAATTTTATAAATCAATATCAGCTAAGTCAGATTCAAATTTCATACATGCCATGCTTATTCTATTTCTATAAAAAATCTTCTTTGCACTGGTGTATATAATTTCTTTCTTGGAAGCTTTATTAAACTCCTTCTGTGTATTTTTTTCATAATAATATTCGACTTCGCTATTTTTCTTTTTGGATCAATTTGTAGAAAAAAAAAGATTCTACCACAATCAATACATTTGGGAGGAATTTTTCCTCCATACATTCCTCTTCCACTTCGATAGTTCTTGGAGATAAGAGACATGATTTTTTCATTCAACTCATCATTCTAATAATCATTATATTCTTAAGGATCAACATCTTCATAATCTCAAATTTTCATATTTCTCATTGCATCAAAATCCATTTAATCTTTGGTCTTATTTTTTTTAAGGTGGATCTTTTTCATTTCATAGAAAGAAATAAAGATATGAAATTCATCAAGATATAAATCATCCATAGCTTCTAAATAAAATATTTTAGAATTAAACCTATCTAGAAATTTTCTCAAGAGTTTATTAATAATTTAATAATATTTTGACACGTGTATGAATCCTTCGGTATTGAAAAAAAATCATTTACTTTGGTGAAGTACTCATCAATTTTTTATTCATCTCCTAGTATTATTTCTTCAAATTTTCTATGCTATATTTTTGGCTTTTCTTCCTTCACATTAGTATTTCCTTTGAAAATACTTTTAATATTTTCCCACATAATATTTATTCTTTTTGAAACCCATAAAATTCATATAACAATTTTCTTATAGAGACATAAGAATAGAATTTATGGCCTTTACATCAACTTTTATGTTTCTCTTGTTATCAAATTTCATAAGTGAATCTTTTTTAATGGGTGGGAACCCATCTGTAGTGGCATAAACAACCTTGAATACAAGTGAGAGAAGATATGAAATCATTATATTTTTCTATCCATATTAATTTTTTCTATCAAAAGTTAATATTTCTCTACTATTTATAGAATCAACATTATATACAATTAGTGTTCAATATTGGGGACCTCACTCTAATACCACTTGAAGTTACTAAGGATCATTAGATTAGTGAGAAGGGGTTGAATCAATGATAGTATTTTTATAAATTTCATCTTTAAGAAACTTAACCCAAGAAAATTGTTGGAGTTTTTTTCATAAAAAAATTTAGTAAATTGAAATTCATAGAGAAATAGAAAAGTAAACATGGAACATATTATTTTAATGGTTCATCCTCAGTAGGAGAATCTGTATCATTGGCATAACCACCACTGTTTGTCTTTGTAAATTTAGTATTTTTGAAGAAGTGAATAAAAATTGTGTAAAATATGATTAGAAAACTTCTCTATCCTAATAGGAAACATATTATTTACTCCCATTAGTTTACATATTTTAATTAGAAAATTTTTTCCATAAAAGAATTAATGAACTTTCAAACACTTTTCTCCAAAATGGTATGTTTGGAAACTTAGTTTGATGTTACTATGTCTGATGGCCTTCATCTAATAAAATTAGTTTTATAGTCAGAGCTTGATTCACTTATTCTCAACCTACACCTGTTTCAAAACTTTTTGGTATACCTATATAACAAAACTAAACTTCTCAAAATTCTACTCAAAAAAACTCATACTAATTCCCTTTATCTGGTGGTCTAAACATACCTTTTTTGGATTATCTTATCTGAACTCTCTATCTGGAAAATTTTATTTAAAAAGAAAATAACATTCATTTGGAAAAATAACCTCTAACACAAATATTTTTATCATTTTAACCTTTTGTCTCTCTAAATAGTGACAAATAAAAATGTAATATGCACCTATATTTATAGGTGCTCAAATAAAAGTAAGTGAGGGAAAAAAATTCATTTTCCCACTCACCCAAATTTCATAACTCTTAATTTCATATTCATTTTAATTAAATTCATACTCTACTTGACTGTTCTCAAGTATTATAAACTAAATTGGAATCTCTTTAAATATTCTAAACATTTATAAAATTTCTATACTTCTAAACAAGATACAAAACCACTTGGATGAAAAAAACATGAAATCATCTAAATTTGGTACTTTAAAAATTTTCTTACAAAACATCAGTCCAGAAATGATTTTTTTGAAAACAAATCATCATTCTGGTCCTCTTGGTCCACATGAAATATTCTCAACCAGACTAATAAGGATCCCGTGAAAACTCAATTTGTATGATCCTGTGTTTTGAACCGGGTTAAAAAAATTATTACGAATGTTTCTGAAATTATTTTTCGGTTTATCAGCAGGTCATTATTTTTAAACCGAGCTCTGTATTTTTTTCCAAGTGTTGGATCACCTAAATATGTCGTTTTTTTATAACTGTGATAGAGTTTTTGAGGTTAAGGGGAAGTCGCACGGGCGGCGCATGGTTTTTCTAACTGTGCGGCCAAACCGTGTGTAGTTGGTCTCGGAGGCATTAGCTTCCGCACGGGTGGTGCATGGTTTGTCTAACTATGCAGCCAAACCATGCGAGAAGGTTGGCCAAGTCAGTAGCTAACACACGGTTAGCGCACGGTTTTTCAAACCATGCGAACTAACTGTGCGGGCACTTAAACGAGATCCTTAAATTGTGGATCTCACTCGTTTTTTCCTTTAAATGGCTCATTTTTTCTCCTAAGCGGCCATAACTCGGGATTTTGCTTCTCCTTAGGTCATAGATGGTTCTCCCATCGTTTTGGAGGTGATATGAAGGCTTCTCTTGGGGAATCGAAGCTGGATTCTTGAGGTATGGGATCGTTCTTCTTCATTCTTGATCGGTTTCTTAGATCTACTTAGATCTACATATCCTCTTCTAACGGTTTCTTAGATATACGCCTTTTATGGGTAAATCTAAGTGTGTGGATTACAAGTATTATGAGTTTTGGTCTTGTTCTTTCTAGGAAAAGTTATCTAAGGCGGGTTCTTGAAGAATCAACCCATTTCTCTTGAGGGTTCTTCGTTCGTTGTGGTTTTCCTCAAAACCCTAAGGTAAGGTCTCAAATCTTTAACACTTTATTTAATAATTATAGATTATTTAAATAAATTGAAAATGTGAATTTCCTTGATGTTTATATGTTGATGAATGACACTTTTGATGTTATTGAATAGTTCCGCCCACATGAGATAAGTGAGGACTTGAACTTGTGTTGAGTTTAAGCATGTTTGGATAACTCAGTTAAAGTTATATGATTAAAAAATTAAATGATTGGAATGGGTAGATTGAGTATAAGAATAATTAATTGTAGAATTAATTATCAATTCATGAGTTGGAATAAGATTGTAGCTTTTACATATTATTGGGAATATTGAATTTTGACATGTTCAAAAGATAATTGGAAACTGGTAATAATTAATAGAGTAATTAATTATTACATGTTAAATGGCAAATGGTTAACTAATTGATGATTGGTTAAAGAGACAAGGTTTTATTAATTAATTTTTGAATTAATTAATTTTCATGCATTGAATTAAGATTTTGAATTGATTGTTTGTTACGATTGTTTTCCAGGAGTACCTTTTGATGCGTATTAGTTTTCCATGCCTTAAGATGTCTTGGATGGGGTTGTTTAGAGATATGATATGTTGTGTGAGATGGTCACTAAATATCTTGTCTTTTCTCAGCATGTTTTGAGATGATTATGGTGTTCTTGTAGATTGTGAAAGTCATGGACGAACCATTGTTTGAATGGACAGGTTCAGACTTGTTAAAGAATTTGGATAATTAAGTGTTGAGTTAATTATTCAGTTAGCTTACTAAGAATAATTAGTTGTTATTTAATTATTAATTAATAAGATGTTGAATGGTTAATTAAGTGTTGACTTATCTGAAGAGAAATTTGTGTTGTTAATTAATTTTTGAATTAATTAACGGGTTGGTTTTATGGTGTTAGACCTGGTATTCTACACCAATGATAAATGTATATGTGTGATTGATGAATGGGTTGTGAGATAGGGACTGATGCTCCAAACACTCACAGGGTGTTAGACATGATGTTCTACACCAATGATAGATGTATATGTATGATTGAAAAATGGGTTGTGAGATAAGGACTGATGCTCCAAATACTAACGGGGTGCTAGACATGGCGTTATATATCCAGCTTGCAAGAAAATATTATTTTATGGGTCGGGGACTGATGGACCAAATACTCATAGGTTGTGAGACATAGACTGATGCTTTGAATACTCATGAGGGTGCTAGACATGATGTTATACACCCATTAATTAACATTGGACTGCGGGTCCAATTGTTCGTTTGTGAAATGAGTTTAATGGTTAATGAAGGATGTTGTGACATGATGATTTGTGAATTGATTATGAGAAAGGGTTTAGAGTTATTAAGGATTTGGGTGAACCAATGTTAGTGGATGGACACAAGAGCGAATCACTATTTTAGTGGATGGTCTTAGACATAATATATGAAATATTATATTGAATAACTTATTATGCATTATCCAAGACAAAGAACAAGCTTGTATTCGGTCTTTACTATGATTATTTAGATGGTATTTAGAAACATCTGTTGTGAGTGACTTATACGGGGGATGTCGGGTGTAGGCTGAATCTCAAGACTTTTATAATAATATTTGAGTATTTGATAAATGAAAAATGATTATGTAATGATTGTTGAGTATGCATGACAAATGAATAGTACAGGTTCAGACACCAGCTGAGGGCTGAAGCAGGTACTTGAGTATATAGTTGATTTATACTGCTTACTTTATTTTATACATTCCTTCACGTGTTTTAAATTATTTATTAAATGTATGGATTTGGGGTAGACACCGGTGGTCCTGGCCTACTGAGATTTATATCTCACATCCTAATCGGGCCGCCATTACACTGGGTACTCGAGTAGACTCTATTTGGTTGTATGACTATGTTGTTTGCATTTACTTGGGAGTAAGGAGCAGAGGACCGAGCAGAAGCTCCGGATGCTCGAGGAGATCTCCCTTGGGTCTTTAAGTCTTTATTTATTTATTTCTGCATTGGAATGTAAAGCATGTTGTTTTGTTCATTGTTTTCTACTTTTTTATCATTAACATGTCATGCATGCATCTGCTATATAATTTGGCATTGGCCACTTTTATAAAAATGAGTATTATTTGTCTTCCACTATTTTTCATTATGAGTTACTGCTTCTGCTATTGTTTTTTATCTACACTGATATACCATTGTACAACTCTGATAAGAGGGTATAGTGTCCCCACTGACTATCCTTAGACCCTCGCTGCTAGTCGGCAGCATCTAGCGTACAAGGAGACGCACTTGAGGTCATGTGACGACCGGTCCGGCCACCGATTCAGGGGTGTCCCGGGTCGAGATGTTACAAAGTGGTATCGGAGGTTTTGGTTTCTTTCTTTTCCTTTGTCTTACTATTTTGGGGTTGGAAGACAGGAGACTAGGAATGTGTCGGCGCTTGGGTTAGTAGTCGTGCTTTGGACTGATCACCACATGTACGAGAAATGTCCAAGTGGCCAGGGATGGGAATTGATGTTTGTACTATTAGAGGTTAGAGTTGATATGATTTCACCTTGAGTGACTGGTGTATTTTCTGCTGTTTATTGATTTTGAGAATTTTGAAAGGAATAATTTTCTTAGCCTAATATTGAAAGGAAGTTTCATACATGCATCATCTTAGGAACTTAGAGATTCACATGTCATGCATATAACATGCCATGTATTTTCATTAGTAGGATGCCCGCTAATTTGGATTGTGTTCCTTGGGTGCAATGCCATGTTTGATTTTCGTTAGCATGCCTCTTTAGATAGCATGTTTAGGTGATATATTTAACATGCTTGAATGAATATATGCCATACTACCTCAGTTATTAGCATGTTTTGTTGTTGTGACATGATTAGGTGTTATAGCTTGTTGTTGTGTTACTGTTTATGATAACATGTTAGAGAAGTTTTGATATGTGAAATCGGTGCTAAAGATAAAATGTTAAATAAATATTGATTGTGTTAAATGGGAGCCAAAATCCAGCGATAAGGTGTATGGGAAGCTTATCGATTGGTAAGTGGTCACCCATATAATTTGGACCGTTAGGTTGATCATGCCAATTTCTAAATTGACATTGGTATCGATTAATGAGAGACAATTTTCAATCCATGGAGTTTATGGGTGCTTCATGAATTGGGAAATGATGACTCATATTGAATGTGATGTCTTGATGCCTTGTGAAATGCTTTTAAATGTGAAAGATGTTTAATGTTGATCTAAAATCAAACGGATAACTTCCAAAATGCAACTGGGCCCAAGTAGGTTAGTTGGGGAGTGTTTTTATGAGATAAACCGTTTGGGTGTTTAAAATTTTAATACCTCTGTGTTTGCTATTGGGTTGCTTTATAGAGAACCCAGGTTGGTTAAAATGGGATCCTCATAGGTCGCCTTATCTTCTTAAAAGGAAATTTATTTTGATAAGTTTCCTGAAAAAGACGGGATGTCAAATAACATAAATATTTTAAAAAGGGATTTTTATGAAACTTTCCTATTTTTCCTTGGGTCATTTTGAAAATGTTACTATGATGTTTTGATTAAATTGTTTGATGATTAAAGATTAAAAGTGATTAAATATAAGAGGCATGGAAATGGAACATATTGTGGTGTCCACTATTTAAAACCCTCATGTAAAGGGTAGTTCAGACTTCTCTTGAGTTTCCTTGGAACGGAATCATGAGTAATTTCCGTAGGAGTTCGTCTCCTTAGCAATGGCCTTATGTTCGGATTTTGAGCCTAGTGACTTGTTTTAAGTGACCCGGTTTAGGGTTGACACTTTTTCTTTGTAAGGGGCTAACCTGCGGTCGGTAGCGCCCTCAGAACTTAAATGCCTTTCTAGCGCTTAGGATTTTCTCACTCTTTTAGAGTTTTTGGGTGCCATTGTCCTAGGTAGGACTTCCAGTTTCCTATGACACCTTGTTCGAATGGGTGGTGATGTGTTTATTGACCTTGTTGTGGCCTTAAGAATCGAGTAATTATCTTTTTCAGCTGGTTAGACGTGCCTCAGGCATGGTCAACTGCTTTGTTGGTCATTTGACTCTCTCTTCTTAGTAATGGATGACTGGTTATGGCGTTGTCCAGGAAAATGGTCGTATGAGGCAATATGACTCCGCAATAAGTCTTTTTGTACTGTGAGTATGATCTCGTGTCAACTCCATGTAGAGTATCTTGAGCATTAAAGAATCAGTTTCATTTTAAAACATGGAATAGTTTTTGAAAGAACCGGGTGTTTTGACACGCCGATCTTGTTGTTAATCTAGTGCCCTGGTGAGCGGCTGATCTTTTCATGAGACGGCATGGGAAATCCTAAGGCGGGTATTGCCACTTTGTTCACGATGAATGTGTTGGCAGGTGATGCTGAGATTTTAGAATAGAGTTGTTCAGTAATGGTTTGACTGATCTTCTCCATGACCTCGGTTTTCTATTAGTGTTCTCTTCTGGACACGACGAGCATGTCCCCTATCTTGACCTCATCATGGAGACACTAAGATAGTGTCAGTCTTCTGCCACGCTACAGTTTAAATGTTATTGGGCTTGGGGAGTAGTTGTTATCTGGGTAGTATACATGATGCATGGTTTCTTTGGGTTACTTTTTTATTCGTGTTGGGGAACGGTTGTTTTTAAAATAGACTTGCGATGGCTTGACTTGGAAAATTTACCAGATGTTGATTAAGGAATTTGTTATACTAGCAGATGGTTTTGGAATAGTTTTAAAGGCACGTCGTCAGATAAAGGGCGAAAGAGGATTTTGGGTTTGCGACTTCTTTGAGGGAAGCATAAGAAACTTGTTTTGTTGTTTGATCGAGGGTCAACCTTTTACGTTGACAAGGTCCTTCTAATGACCTAAAATATAAGATCTATTTCGATGTATAAACTTTAGAGTAATATTTGGATCTAGTTAAAAAAGGATTATCCATCAGGTTTGAGAAGGGTTGAAGGTGTGTTTGGAGTTAGGAACACAACACGTCACTTCTAACAAGATTAAATGAACTTTTTCGGTCGGTTGTTTTAGTAGGGGTTCCCGATGGCTTCTCAGGGATGAGAATTTTTTAAGGTGGTTATAATGTAAGATCCTGTGTTTTGAACTGGGTTAAAAAAAATTATTATGAATGTTTCTGAAATTATTTTTTGGTTTATCAACAGGTCTTTCTTTTTAAATCGAGCTCTGAAATTTTATCCCAAGTGTTGGATCACCTAAATATGTCGTTTTTCTAGAACTTCGATATAGGTTTTGAGGTTAAGGGGAAGTCGCACGGGCGGTGTACGGTTTGTATATCTGTGCGGCCAAACCGTGCATAGTTGGTCTTGGAGACAGCAGATTCTGCACGGGCGGCACATGGTTTTTCTAACCTTGTGGACAAACCATGCGAGAAGGGTGGTCGAGGTAGTAGCTAACACACAGTTAGCCCATAGTATGTCAAACCGTGCGAACTAACCATGCATGCACTTAAACGAGATCCTTAAATTGTGGATCTCGCTCATTTTTGCCTTTAGATGGATCGTTTTTCCACCTAAGTGGCCATAAATCGGGATTTTTCTTCTCCATAGGTCAGATAAGGTTCTCCCATCATTTCGTAGGTGATCCGAAGGCTTCTCTTGGTGAATCGAAGATGGATTCTTGAGGTATGTGATCATTCTTCTTCGTTCTTGATCAGTTTCTTAGATCTTCTTAGATCTACATCTCCTCTTCTCACGGTTTCTTATATCTCTATCCATTATGGGTAAATCTAATTGTTTGGATGACAAGTATGATGAGTTTTGGTCTTGTTCATGCTATGAGAAGTGATCTAAGTCGGGTTCTTGGAGAATCAACCCATTTCTCTTGAGGGTTCTTCGTTCGTTGTGGTTTTCGTCAAAACCCCAAGGTAGGGTCCCAAATCATTAACACTTTATTAAAGAATTATAGATTCTTTAAATAAATTGATAATGTGAATTTCCTTGATTTTGATATGTCGATGAATGACACTTTTGATGTTATTGATTAGTTACGCCCACATGAGATAAGTGAGGACTTGAGCTTGTGTTGATTTTAAGCATGTTTGGCTAACTTGGTTTAAGTGATATGATTAAATAGTTAAATGATTGGAATGGGTAGATTGAGTATAAGGATAATTAATTGTAGAATTAATTATCAAGTCATGAGTTTGAATAATTTTTTGGCTTTTACAGATTATTGGGAATACCGAATATTTGACATGTTCGGAAGATTATTGGAAACTGGTAATAATTAATGGAGGAATTAATTATTACATGTCAAATGGTAAATGGTTAACTAATTGATGATTGGTAAAATATATGAGGTTTGATTAATTAATTTTTGAATTAATTAATTTTCATGCATTGAATTAAGATTGTGAATTGATTGTTTCTTACGATTGTTGTCCAGGAGTACCTTTTGATGCGTATTAGTTTTTCAGTCCTTAAGTTGTCTTGGATGGGGTTTTTTAGAGATATGATATGTTGTCTGAGATGGTCACTAAATATCTTGGCTTTTCTCAGCATGTTTCTAGATGTTTATGGTGTGCTTCTAGATTGTGAAAGTCCTGGATGAACCATTGTTTGAATGGATGAGTTCATACTTGTTAACAAATATGGATAATTAAGTGTTGAGTTAATTATTCAGTTGGATTTCTAAGAATAATTAATTGTTATTTAATTATTAATTAATGAGATGTTGAATGGTTAATTAAGTGTTGAATTATCTAAAGAGTGATTTGTGTTGTTAATTAATTGTTGAATTAATTAATGAGTTGGTTTTATGGTGTTAGACATGGTATTCTACACCAATGATAAATGTATATGTGTGATTGATGAATGGGTTGTGAGACAGGGACTAATGCTCCAAATACTCACAGTGTGTTAGACATGATGTTCTACACCAATTATAGATGTATATTTATGATTGATAAATGGGTTGTGAGACAGGGACTAATGCTCGAAATACTCACAGGGTGCTAGACATGGCGTTCTACATCCAGCTTGCAATAAAATATTCTTTTATGGGTTAGGGACTGATGCTCCAAATACCCATGAATTGTGAGACATGGACTATTGCTCTGAATACTCATAAGGGTGCTAGAAATGATGTTTAACAACCATTAATTAACATTGGACGGTGGGTCCAATTGTTCGTGTGTGAAATGAGTTTAATGGTTAATGAAGGCTGTTGTGACATGATGATTTGTGAATTGATTATGAGAAAGGGTTTAGACTTATTAAGGTATTGGATGAACCACTGTTAGTGGACGGACACATGAGAAAATCACTATTTTAGTGGACGGGCTTAGACATAATATATGAAAGATTAAATTTAATAACTTATGATGCGTTATCCAAGCCAAAGCATAAGCTTGGATTCGGTCTTTACTTTGATTATTTAGATGGTCTTTAGAAACATTTGTGGTGAGTGACTTATAAGGGGGATGTCAGGTGTAGGCTGAATCTCAAGACTTTCATAATAAGATCTGAGTAGTTGATAAATGAAAAATGATTATGTAATGACTATTTAGTATGCATGAAAAATGAATAGTACAGGTTCAGACACCAGTTGAGGCCTAAAGCAGGTACTTGATTATATAGTTACTCTATACTCCTTACTTTATTTTAGGCATGCCTTCATGTATTTTAAATTATTTATTAAATTTCTAGATTTGGGGTAGACATCAGTGGTCCTGGCCTACTGAGATTTATATCTCACACCCTACTCGGGCTGCTATTTTACTGGGTACCTGAGTAGACTTTATTTGGTTGTAGGACAATGTGTTTTCATTTACTTGGGAGTTAGGAGCAGAATACCGAGCGAAGGCTCGGGATGCTCGAGGAGATCACCCTAGGGTATTTGAGTCTTTATTTATTTATTTCTTCATTTTAATGTAAAGCATGTTGTTTTGTTCATTGTTTTCTACTTTTGTGTCATTATCATGTCATGCATGCATCTGCTATATAATTTGGCATTGGCCACTTTTATAAAAATGAGTATTATTTGTCTTCCACTTTTAGTCATTATGAGTTATTGCTTCCGCTTTTGTTTGTTATCTACACTGATACACTGTTGTGAAACTCTAATAAGAGGGTATAGTCTCCCCACTGACTATCCTTAGACCCTCGCTGCTAGTCGGTAGCCTCTGGCCTACAGGGAGACGCGCTTGAGGTCATGTGGTGACCGGTCCGGCCACCGGTTCAGGGGTGACCCGGGTTTGGACGTTACAAAGTGGTATCAGAGGTTTAGGTTTCTTTCTTTTCCTTTGTCTTATTGTTTTGGGGTTGGTTGATAGGAGATTCGGAATGTGTCAGAGCTTGGGTTAATAGTCATGCTTGGGACTGATCACCTCATGTACGGGAAATGACCAAGTGGCTAGGGATGGGAATTGATGTTTGTACTATTAGAGGTTATAGTTGATATGATTTCACCTAGATTGACCGATGTATTTTCCGATGTTTATTGATTTTGATAATTTTGAAAAGAATAATTTTCTTGGCCTGATGTGGCAAGGAAGTTTCATATATGCATCATCTTAGGCACTTAGAGATTCACATGTCATGCATATAACATGCCATGTATTTGTATTAGTAGGATGCCTACTAATTTGGATTGTGTTCCTTGGGTGCAATGCCATGTTTGATTTTCTTTAGCATGCCTCTTTAGATAGCATGTTTCGGTGATAGATTTAACATGCTTGAATGATTATATGCCATACTACCTCAGTTATTAGCATGTTTTGTTGTTGTGACATGCTTTTGTGTTATAGCATGTGGTTGTGTTACTGCTTATGCTAACATGTTAGAGAAGTTTTGATATGTGAATGGGGTGTTAAAGATAAAATTTTAAATAAATGTTGATTGTGTTAAATGGGAGCCAAAATCCAGTGATAAGGTGTATGAGCGCCTTGTCGATCGGTAGGTGGTCACCCATATAATTTGGACCGTTAGGTTGATCATGTCAATTTCTAAATTGACATTGGTATCGATTAATGAGAGCCAATTTTCAATCCATGGAGTGTATGGGTGCTTCATGAATTGGGAAATGATGACTCATATTGAATGTGATGTCTTGATGCCTTGTGAAATGCTTTTAAATGTTAAAGATGTTTAATTTTTATCTGAAATAAAATGGCTAACTTCTAAAATGAAACTGGGCCCAAGTAAGTCAGTTGGGGAGTGTTTTTATGAGATAACCCGTTTGGGTGTTTAAAATTTTAATACCTGTGTGTTTTCTATTGGGTTGCTTTATAGAGAACCCTGGTTGGTTAAAATGGGATCCTCGTAGGTCACCTTATCTTATTAAAAGGAAATTTTTTT
Organism: Viscum album; assembly: GCA_963277665.1. NCBI lineage: Eukaryota > Viridiplantae > Streptophyta > Magnoliopsida > Santalales > Viscaceae > Viscum > Viscum album. Next base: position 181,000,241 of record OY728165.1, read on the forward strand.
TGATAAGTTTCCTGAAAATGACGGGATTTCAACTAACTTAAATTTTTTAAAAAGGGAGTTTTATGAAACTGGCCTGTTTTTCCTTGGGGCGTTTTGAAAATGGTACTATGATGTTTTGATTAAATCGTTTGACAATTAAAGATTAAAATTGATTAAATATAAGAGGCATGGAAATGGAACCTATTGTGGTGTCCACTGTTTAAAACCCTCAGGTAAAGGGTAGTTCGGACATCTCTTGAGTTGCCTTGGAACGGAAGCATGAGTACTTTCCGTAGGCATTCTTCTCCTTATCAATGGCCTTATGTTCGGCTTTTGAGCCTAGTGAATTGTTTGAAGTGACCAGGTTTAGGGTTGACACTTTTTCTTTATAAGGGGCTAACCTGCGATCGATATCGCCCTCATAACTTAAATGCCTTGCTAGCGATATGGATTTTCTCACACTTTTGGAGTTTTTGGGTGCCATTTTCCCAGGTAGGACTTCTAGTTTCCTATAAAACCTTGTTTGAATGATTAGTGATATGTTTCTTGACCTTGTTGTGGGCTTGAGCATCGATTAATTCTTTTTTTTAGCTGGTTAGATGTGCCTTGGGCATGGTCGACTGTTTTGTTGGTCGTTTGACCCTATCTTCTTAGTAATGGATGACTGGTTATGGCGTTGTCTAGGAAAATGGTCGTATGAGGCAATATGACTCCGTAATAAGTCTTTTTTGTAATGTTGAGTATGGTCTCGGATCAACTCCATGTAGAGTATCTTGAGCATTAAAGAATCAGTTTCATTTCAATACATAGAATACTTTTCAAAAGACCCGGGTGTTTTGACACGCCGATCTTGTTGTTAATCTAGTGCGCGGGTGAGCGGCTGATCTTTTCATGAGACATCATGGGAAATACTAAGGTGGGTATTTCTACTTTGTTCACAATGAATGTGTTGGCAGGTGATGCTGAAATTTTAGAACAGACTTGTTCGGTAATGGTTTGACTCATCTTCTTCATGACCTTGGTTTTCTCTAAGTGTGCTCTTATGGACACGACGAGCATGTCCCCTATCTTTACCTCATCATTGAGACACTAAGATAGTGTCGTTCTTGTTCCATGCTACAGTTTAAATGTTGTTGGGCTTGGGGAGTAGTTGTTATCTAGGTAGTATGCGGGATGCGTGGTTTCTTTGGGCTACTTCTTTATTTGTGTTGGGACACGTTAGTTTTTAAAATAGCCTTGCAATGGCTTGACTTGGAAAATTTACCAGATGTTGGGTATGGACTTCGTTATACTGGTGGATGGTTTTGGAATAGTTTTAAAGGCATGTCTTCAGATAAAGGGTGAAAGTGGATTTTGGGTCTACGACGTCTTTGAGGGAAGCATGAGAAACGTGTTCTGTTGTTTGATCGAGGTCAACCATTTACATTGACAAAGTCCTTCTAATGACCTAAGATATAAGATTTGTTTCGATGTATAAGCTTTAGAGTAATCATTGGATATAGTCAAAAAAAACTTATCCATATGGTTTGAGAAGTGTTAAAGGTGTGTTCAACATTGGGAACGCAACATGTCACTTCTAACAAGATTAAATGACCTTGGTAGGTCGGTTGTTTTAGTAGTGGTTCTTGATGGCTTCTTAGGGACGAGAAGTTTTTAAGGTGGTATAATGTAAGATCCCGTGTTTTGAACCGAGTTAAAAAAAATTATTATGAATGTTTCTAAAATTCTTTTTTGGTTTATCAACGGGTCGTTCTTTTTAAACCGAGCTCCAGAATTTTATTCTGAGTGTTGGATCACCAAAAGATGTCATTTTTTAGAACTTTGATAGAGGTTTTGAGGTTAAGGGGAAGTCACACGGGCGGCACACGGTCTGTCTAACCGTGCGGTCAAACCGTGCGTAGTTGGTCTTGGAGGTAGTAGCTTCCACACGGGTGGTGCATGGTTTGTCTAACCGTGTGGCCAAACCCTGTGAAAAGGGTGGCCGAGGCAGTAGCTAACGGAGGTTATCCTAAGGCTTTTCTTGGTGAATCGAAGTCGGATTCTTGAGGTATGTGATCATTCTTCTTCGTTCTTGATCGGTTTCTTAGATCTACTTAGATCTGCATCTCCTCTTCTCACGGTTTCTTAGATCTGTGCCTATTATGGGTAAATCTAAGTGTGTGGATGACAAGTATGATGAGTTTTGGTATTGGTATTTCTAGTAGAAGTGATCTAAGGCGGGTTCTTGAAGAATCATCCCGTTTCTCTTGAGGGTTCTTCATTCGTTTTGGTTTTCATTAGAACCCCAAGGTAGGGTCCCAAATATTTAACACTTTATTTAAAAATTATAGATTCTTTAAATAAATTAAAAATGTGAATTTCATGGATTTTGATATGTCGATGAATGAATCTTTTGATGTTATTGATTAGTTCCGCCCACATGAGATAAGTGAGGACTTGAACTTGTGTTGAGTTTAAGCATGTTTGGCTAACTTGGTTAAAGTGATATGATTAAATATTTAAATGATTGGAATGGGGAGATTGAGTATAAGGATAATTAATTATATAATTAATTATCAAGTCATGAGTTGAAATAAGATTGCGGCTTTTACAGATTATTGGGAATATCGAATATTTGACATGTTCGGAAGATAATTGGAAACTGGTAATAATTAATGGAGGAATTAATTATTACATGTTAAATAGTAAATGGTCAACTAATTGATGATTGGTTAAAGAGATATAGTTTGATTAATTAATTGTGGAATTAATTAATTTGCATGAATTTAATTAAGATTGTGAATTGATTGTTTGTAACGATTGTTGGCCAGGAGTACCTTTTGATGCGTATTAGTTTTCCATGCCTTAAGTTGTATTGGATGGGGTTTTTTAGAGATATGATATGTTGTGTGAGATGGTCACTAAATATCTTGGCTTTGCTCAGCATGTTTTGAGATGATTATGGTGTTCTTATAGATTGTGAAAGTCCTGGACGAACCATTGTTTGAATGGATGGGTTCAGATTTATTAAAGAATTTGGATAATTAAGTGGTGAGTTAATTATTCAGTTGCCTTGATAAGAATAAATAATTTTTATTTAATTATTAATTAATGAGATGTTTAATGGTTAATTAAGTGTTGACTTATCTGAAGAGCGATTTGTGTTGTTAATTAATTGTTGAATTAATTAACGGGTTGGTTTTATGGTGTTAGACCTGGTATTCTACCCCAATGATAAATGTATATGTGTGATTGATGAATAGGTTGTGAGACAGGGACTGATGCTCCAAATACTCACAGGTTGTTAGACATGATGTTCTACACCATTGATAGATGTATATGTACGATTAATAAATGGGTTGTGAGATAGGGATTGATGCTCCAAATACTCACGGGGGGCTAGACATGGCGACATCGAGCTTGAAAGAAAATATTCTTTTATGGGTCAGGGACTAATGCTCCAAATACCCATGGGTTGTGAGACATGGACTGATGCTCCGAATACTCACGAGGGTGCCAGACATGATGTTCTACGCCCATTAATTAACATTGGAATATGGGTCCAATTGTTTGTGCGTGAAATGAGTTAAATGGTTAATGAAGACTGTTGTGACATGATGATTTGTGAATTGATTATGAGAAAGGTTTTAGACTTATTAAGGATTTGGGTAAACCACTGTTAGTGGATGGACATAGGATTGAATCACTATTTTAGTGGATAGGCTTAGACATAATATATGAAAGATTAAATTGAATAACTTATGACGCGTTATCCAATCCAAAGCACAAGCTTTGATTCGGTCTTTACTTTGATTATTTAGATGGTCTTTAGAAACATCTGTGGTGAGTGAATTATACAGGGGATGTCGAGCGTAGGCTGAATCTCAAGACTTTCATAATAAGATTTGAGTAGTTGATAAATGAAAAATGATTATGTAATGATTGTTGAGTATGCATGACAAATGAATAGTACAGGTTCAGACACCAGCTGAGGGCTGAAGCAGGTACTTGAGTATATAGTTACTTTGTACTGCTTACTTCATTTTATGCATGCCTTCAAGTTTTTTAAATTATTTATTAAATGTATGGATTTGGGGTAGACAATGGTGGTCCCGGCCTATTGAGATTTATATCTCACACCCTACTCAGACCACTATTGCACTGGGTACCTGAGTAGACTCTATTTGGTTGCAATACTATGCTGTTTTCATTTACTTGGCAGTTAGGAGCATAGGACCGAGCAGAGGCTCGGGATGCTCCAGGAGATCACCCTTGGAGCTTTGAGTATTTATTTATTTATTTCAATATTGGAATGTAAATCATGATGTTTTGTTCACTGTTTTCTACTTTTGTATCATTATCATGTCATGCATGCATCTACTGTATAATTTGGCATTGGCCACTTTTATAAAAATGAGTATTATTTGTCTTCCGCTGTTTGTCATTATGAGTTACTACTTCTGCTATTGTTTGTTATCTACACTGATATACCGTTGTGCAACTCTGATAAGAGGGTATAGTCTCCCCACTGAATATCCTTAGACCCTCGCCACTAGTCGGCAGCATCTGGCGTATGGGGAGACGCACTTGAGGTCATGGGGCGAACAGTCCAGCCACCGGTTCAGGGGTGACCCGGTTCAGGACGTTACACAATTATTTTCATAACAAACTTTATAGAAAAAATTCAAATTAGAATTCATTAACCATCGTTTTAAAACTACACAAATTCAAAATGATTCTTCCTCTATTAAATTATCTTGACCCATTTAAGATAAAAAAAACTCCCTCAAAAAACCAGAAATAATATTCAGTCTATTTCTCCAAGCTGGCTGAAAATGGATGACTATATTTTTATTACTTTAAAAGACTTCAGTTCCCTACTCCATATTTGACTAGTAGAAACTCAAATAGATCTAACTCTCTATCTTTCCAAATAACTATCTCTAATTACAAACCTAATCTCTCCCTTTGAGTTTTCTTAGGAATTCAGATCTAATTTCTTGAGTTAATGCATTTTTCCCTAATTTTTCAAAACTATAGAAACTTGGTAGCAACTACTTTAGAGATTCTTAAAAATTATATGTCCAAAAAATTGGTAAAAAAATATCATATGATGGATCAGAATAAATAGTTCATCTGATAAATTGGCATCAATATCTCATCTAATAAATTTAAATCAATAACTCATTTGATAAATCTTCTACTTATTTTATATTTTTCAAAATAGAATGATCTCAGCACCCACAACACTTCCATATTTTGGAAGAAAAAAAATTGTTTGATAATCTATATTGGATCCCTTGAATCAAAAAATCCACTTGTTTAAGCTCATAAAATCTATCATGTCCAATCAGGTCTGTACAGTTACTATGACCGATTTTCACTATCTAATTATTCTCTTCTGATTCGTCCAATGGATAGAGTAAGGGAAACAACTTCTTATTCTTTGTAAAATCAATAATTACACAAGCTCAGACATTCTACCAAAAACTTCATCTGATGGTTCGTCTAATGGATCATCTGATCATAAAATTGTACTTTTTAACAAATTTACACTTCCAGACTTCCAACAACTTTTATTCTCATGTTGTTGTGTTTGATATGATATGTCTGAAACACATCAACTTCCCTTATTTAATTCAAAGCATCAATCATGATATTTTCATGATTTTAAGGACATTAAGATCAAGAAATCATCATCTAACTTGATTGTTAATGTTTTAAAACTTCTCAAATTATGAACATTCTAAAATTTACTTCTTCCCCAACTTTATAACTATTAAATTTACCAATACTAACCTATTTTTAAAAATATATTAATGAAAAAAATTTGTTGTGAACAAAAAAAAACTATTTTAAAAAGCACATCACTAAGGAAATCACCGCTTGCCTATTAATTAAGACACAACTAAGCCTGGTTCCTAATTCATTACAAAACATAATGTACTCGGCATGCTCCTATGAAAATCTCAAGATGGGAGTACTTGTCAACCTCTACCTCAACCACTAAAAACATTGCCAACACTTTTCTGTCCACACGAAAGGATGCCCCTTTCGTGTCAAATTCGTCAAGGGTCCTAACTCTTTGGAGAATTTGGGTACAAAACATTGATATTACTCTGACAAACTAAGTAAACTCCACACCTCAATAAAACTCTTGGGTCGATCACAAGAAAGAACTACCTTAACCTTCTCTGGATCCACTACAAATCTTCCACTACTATAGGAAACTGTAGACTCATGACATCCACTTCACTGAGGTCTAGGCTATCCAACTGAAGAGTAATCAATCAGACCCTCATATGTATGAGTCCATCCTACGCTTCTTGGATTTCATTTTCCCCAACAAAGGAATACTTGGTCCCATCACTACTGTCATGACCCCCTCCCACCAAAGATGCCCCTCCTGAGCTGGAAATGGTGAAATGAAGATAATGACCCCTGAGTCCCGCCTCCAGTAGGCCCTAGAGTGGCGACTAGCACCAAGGGTATGAGTTTTCACAAATATGGGAGTCATTACCCTTTTTATTATTTTTTGATCGGGAAATAGGATGAATCAAACACCAAAAGAAAGCGGAACAAGTAAATGAAAATAAACCCAAAACCAAACCCATATGCATGTTTTATACAATACTGAAACAAAAGTACAAGTACAAGAAAAGATCTAAAGTACGATACCAAAAAAAGAAAGAAAAAACTGCAACCAACAAAACTCCAACGCCCAACTAGCAAGGTCCCACACGGTCCCTGAAGTCCTCCTGAAAACCTGAAAATAAACGTAGGGTGAGCATACAAGTATACTCAGTAGGAAAACCTAAATCTCTTGTGCACAGGTGGAGAGACATCCTAATGCCCCGTGAGAAAACAGAAGGAACCAAAACCTAGCAAGGAATCTATCCACCCAAGCTTACAAGTCACACTCACCAAATATCACAAGTCAATAGAGTAGTATAGTAATATTATTAAAGTATGGGTACCCCGCACCACCTTCCCACTGAATACTGCTCAAGCCCTCATGCCTAACGCTCTGATGCTTCCGCCTCTTCCTGAGCTAGTGCCACTACTATAGGAAACTATGGACTCATGAAATCCACTTCACTGAGGTCTAGTCTATCGAATTGACGAGTAATCGATCAGACCCTCATATGCATGAGTCCATCCTACGCTGCTTAGATTTCATTTTCCCCAACAAATGAAAAACTTGGTCCCATCACTACAGGCACACAACACACTTTGCTTAAATTATTAAATCTGATCATGAATGGTTGATAACTGTAACATCCTAGAAATTACAAACTAAGATTTATTATATAAATATTTTATCAAATTGATTAATTTATAATTCAAACAAACTAATGACATTTTTTAGATGATTTCCTTTAAAAATAAAAATTTAAATTAAGTGTTTTAATTAATTTGATTATCAGTTAATTATAACTTATAATTAATTATACTTATTATTTATAGTTTTCAAATTTATTCTAAAAACAAATATTTGTTTTCTTTGTATGAAAGAATATTTTAAAATAACAATTTTTATTATTTTTGTAAAATAGAATTTATTTTTATCAAAAAGGTTATTTAATTGAATATTTTAATGATAATAATATTAATAATAATAATTAAGGGGAAACATTTACTTTAGAAAATTAATATAATTACAATATATTTTACAAATATATGAAAATATATTGTGTTTTAGTTTTATAAAATTTATAAATTTATATAATTATTTTACTACAAAAAACGCACTTTTATATATGGGTTTAAAAAAAATTATTTTATTTATTTACTAAAAAAATAATTATATAATTATATTAATAAAAAAGTGATTTTTTATATATAAATATTACTTGAATTGTAAAATGTTTAAAAAATGGTAAAACAAAATAAATATAAGTTGAGATGTTATATTGAATAAAAAAATTGGGTGATGACATTGGAAAGTGGACAAAAAAAATAGTAAAAAAAGGTAAAGGGTGAGAAAACGTGAAATCCAAAAAAAAATGATATAAAAAATGATAATACAAGAACTAAAAAAGTAATAATAATAAAATAATTTAAAAAAGGAAATTGGGAATAGTGGGTATAGGACGTGAGGCATCAGCTATTTAGGGTTTTCATATAGGGTTTCATGGGGAGAGGAAGTTGAGCCGTGAGTCATGAGGTTGAAGAAGAGGCCTGAGGATGATGCCATTGCACCAAGCTCAGATAAAAAGTTTGATCAAAGCTGTAGTGATTGTTGCCGAGCAAGGTTTGGGGTGTGGTCATTGATCTGGTTTCTTTGGTCACCGATGTGTGTGGTCTGAGCATTGATGAAGGGATCTGACCATGGTTCAAGGTTTTATCATTGGTGTTTCGAGCGGTGAGGGTTTCGATTTTTCCAGATCTACGAGGTAGGTCTTCGTTTACTTTTTAGGTGTCCAATTTTCCATATCTGAATCTAATCTTGCTTTATACCATTTTCTTCATCACGATTTGTCTGCTACTTGGTTTTTTTTAACAATTGCCTTCTGTAAACTTTGTTGTTGGTTCCATTCACCAAATCGATTTGATTTTAAATTATGAGTAGATAAAGCTCCATTTGGACCACATATGTCAATTCTACTGCATTTTTATATTGTTTATGTCAATTTTTCAATGTTGTTTTCTTTCAGATGAATCTTATTTCAAGATTTCTCAAATATAAAAAGTATTTATATATGTTTTTGGCTCGTTGATCTGTTTTCTTTGGTTGCCGATGTGTGTGGTCTGAGCATTGATGAAGGGATCTGACCATGGTTCAAGGTTTTATCATTTGTGTTCCGAGCAGTGAGGGTTTCGATTTGTCCAGATCTGCGAGGTAGGTCTCCGTTTACTTTTTAGGTGTACGATTTTCCATATCTGAATCTAATCTTTCTTTATACCTTTTTATTCATCACGAGTTGTCTGTTTCTTGGTTTTTTTCAACAATTGCCTTCTGCAAACTTTGTTGATGGTTTTGTTCACCTATTGGAAATCGATTCGATTTTAAATTATGAATAGATAATGCTCCGTTTGGACCGCATATGTCAATTCTACAGCATTTTTATATTTTTTATGTCAATTTTTCTATTTTGTTTTCTTTCGGATGAATATTATTTCAAGATTACTCAAATATAAAATTTATTTATCTATCTTGTGTCTCCAATCCCATATTTATATGCAAGCTTGAGCTGTTTATTTATATCACCATCTGTATTTTGCCTATAAAACACTTCGACGTTCATTTTTAATTGGGGAAAACCAATTTGCAGTCTGGTGAGTGTCCAAGGCAACAGGATTTGTCATACGTTTCTTCACTACTTCTTGTAACCCTTTCATAAATGTTGTGTGTAGTTTCCACTATAATGTTATTTTTTGGTTCTCCAAGGAAAATAACATCAACATCACTGATATTCCATTCACATATTTATCACCTATCTATTTTAAATTTCATAAATTTTGTATTATTATATTGGTGTAAGACATTCCACCCAACGACCAAACAAATGGCATAACCTTTAGTGCATGGCCAACTCCAAGGTTCAGTATCTGTCCCCTGACAGCTCGCAATACCTGTGGGTGTAGGAAGCGAGAGGAGGTAGAGGGATGAGGGAGAGAGGGTTTCACTGATAGGATGGCTAGATGGTCTTGGGATTTGGTGATCTGCATGTTTGCACTCTGGATCTTCTAAAGCATTGACTTGATGGTGGTGAAACATACGTAGACTAGACCCTTGATCCGACACAGTGCCTCATAGTACGAACTTTCTGTCGCTTCCACTCTAAAGTGCACTGAGATTTTCTACATACAAAAATTTAATGGTATATGACTGGTTAATTATTTGATTGTTTATAATATTATCCTCAATGTATTTCAAACATTTATATCACCTAATATTCAATGAACGCAATCAAATCATTGTTTATCATTGGGAGGGAAATAGGGACAAAAAATGCATTGAGAATCACAGCTTATTTAGAGATGCCTGCAAGCTGCACAATGACTGGGAAACATTTTTACAAATATCCATGACCTTCTTTTCCAAAAAAAAATATATATTAAACATCAGAGTTTAGAAAATGTGTGTTTGATTTTTATCTACTAACAACCATTTTTTGGACATCTAAATAACCAAATTAATTCTTCTAAAAAACAATTTTTTAAAATTTATTAAGGCCCATAAATTTCAAAATTTTATTTAATGAATAATTAATTAAATTAATTTCACTTATAGAAATATGTAGGAGGCGGGAACACGCATGTCTCAGTTCTTTTTCCTTTGAATTTTTTCTTTTTTTTCATTTTTGTTTTATGACCCCAACACTATTGTTTTGCACATAGTTAGGTTGCACATAGAAAGTTATAATGACAAGAGGATCACACATAAGGAGACTGAGGTGGCAGGGTTCCTCCACTCGTCTCTGGAAGGCGATCACCAATGATGTTCTTGGCGCAGATCGCAGTTTGAAGATCAAATAGTCATAGATTTCCTACAATCTGTGTGTGGATCAAGAAGAATCTCACCTATGACTATTGTGCTCGGTTTTGAGCGAATTGGTTTTGAGCGACTCAGTTTTGAGCGACATATGCGGTAGATAAATAGAGTTAAGAAGCACAATTGGATAGTGACAAATGAGGAACTTTCTCACATCGATAACGATTAATGTGGTGTAGTGAGATATATGAGCTATTATACAAGGAACCTGGGTAGAAAACATACAAATGGAGAGAACACTAAAGAATTTTATAAATCTGGAAAAAGTTTCTTACAAAGGATGACTAACATCCTGTTTAAAGGCCTAAATCCTAAAAGAAAAAATGACTAATTTTCCCTTAACTACCCTAAATTGATGGACAAAATGATCATTAATAAAAATAATAAAAGACAGGGAGTTGGGACCATAGGTGTTAGCTATTAAGGCATTGCATCAAATATAAAATAAAAAGAATATAAAATTGGATTAAAAAATATGATGTATTTTTAAAAAATTCTGATGAAAAAGAGTTAGCTTATTTCATAGTATTAAAGAAAAAACTGAACCAATCAACTAATTAGACTGATGAATCGGAATATGAGAGCTATAAAAGGGGAGGTATCCTCTTGCAGTCGACAGGGAAACAGCCGATTAAGAAATCAATCCTGACCCCCTGTGTTGTACACTTACCAAAGGAGGGGTGAGGTTCATAACAGTCAAGGGTAACTTTGTAATTTGGACTTCAGTTTGTTAGTTAGTTGGTAAGTTACTTTGTTGTTTTGTTGGGATGGGTTATAAATAGAGGGAAGGGAGTATGGGGATGACATTATGGAGATTCCAGTTGGTAGGCTCTTAGCCTAGGCTTGGGAGAGAGAAGTCTTCTAGGAGAAGAATCCACAACAGGTCCTTGTAACCGAATTCTGTTAGTACAATTGAAGTAGTTAGAGATGTTATTTTCTTGAAGCATCCTATGGTAATTCTTTTCAAATACTCTTTTATATCTACTAAAGTCTATCAATTTGTGCTTTCATTGAGAGATTTTCTGGAGAGTTTAGAGAGAGGTTTCTAGAGAGATAAACTAGAAGAGAGAGGATATTGAAAACATCAGTTTGAATCCTTCCAAAATCTATGTATTCCCACACGAATGAAGAATCAGATGACAAATGTATAATCAATGGTCACAGCCATGAATTCTACCATAACATAACTGGAAACATCATTTTGGGAGCTTCGACCAGATGTACGGGAGCTCCTCGCAGCGATGGCACGACTTGAGAAAAGAAAAACTGAAATTCTGGTTCTGGATGACAGTAAAGGGAGTTTATCTGAGGAAGGCAGAAGTGGAACTCAGATGCAGGGGGAATAAAGAGGACAAGGAGAAGACAGAGTATAAATGGGAGTGAATATAGGATCAAAGGAAGGGAATAGTTTGGTGTAGTTTCAAGACAGGTAGAGATGCTGGTTTTTTCAGGAGAGGATCTGGTATCATGGATTACTCGAGCCGAAACTTACTTCTTAATTCACTAAACTTGGGTGGAGTTAAAGGTTCCAATGGAAAAAATTTTTATGGAAGGAGTAGCTTCCAATGGCACAATATTTTATGGAAGGAGTAGCTTAGTACTGGATGGTCTCTTTAAAGTCAACCAGTGCTGAACTATCCTGGAAACAGTTGAAAGAAGAGTTTCTCGGTAGGTATGGTAGTGCAGCTGATGAAGATCCTATCATTTACTTGAAGGGGCTTCGTCGGGCAGGTACAATGGAGGAATATATCGATGAATTTGAGCGGATAGCCATGCGGATTCAAAATCTTACTCAGTGCTGGTACATGAGCCTTTTCATAGGAGGATTAAGACCAGAAATTGGAATCTCGGTGATTACACATGAACCTCCGAATAAGTTGCGACTTCTTACACTAACCAGAAGAATAGAGAGGGAGCTTATTGTCAAAGGAATCAATAAGCAGCCAGAGCCATGAAGTAGGAGTTTCAGTTCTGGAGGATCTGGGAAAGGTTGGAATTCAAATGCTGTGAAAATTGTATCTCCTACATAAGGGAAAGATAGGGAAGGGAAGGGAAATCTTGCTCCACAGTGGCGAGGAGTTCAGAATTTGTCAAGAGAAGAATTTGAAGAAAGTAAAGCTAAGGGTATTTTTTATACTTGTGGAAAAAAGTTTAACACTAGGCATCGATGTCCAGAAAAGGGATTCAAATTGATGGTTTGGGAATGTGTGGAGCCCCTAGAAGAGGTAGAAGATGAATCTGATGAAATAGTGGAGAAAGAAGAAATGATAGAAAATATGCTAGAAATGGAGATGTTGGGGACAACGGTCAACGAGTATAAAGAGAGGAAGGCTGGGAATCCTATGTTTTTTAGTGGAAGGAAATATAGGAGGGGTGCCATTGATGATTCTATTGAATAGTGGGGATAGTCACAATTTTATTTCAAAACAGATATTGAAATCACTTACAGTGCGGGTTTCCGAAACTAAGCCTTTTAAGATCAGAATGGGAGATGAGCATCGAGTGATTTCCAATGGAATATGCAGGTTCTTGAAAGTGGATTTGGGAGTAGAGTAATATGAAATCAATTATTATGTTTTTGACACCTCTGTACCAGATCTGGTAATGGGAATATCATGGCTGGAAACTCTTGGATATGTTACTATGCATTGGAAGAATATGACTATGGAATTTATTTGGAAAAGGCAGAATATTTTGATATAGGGGGTCTTTTAAGCACAAAATTTTCCTGGATCATTACAAGAATATTTGGGAGCCGAAAAATGTGTGGTAAAAGGATTGCAGTGGATTTGTGCTGGAAATCTAGGCCTAGAAGATGTAGAGTTGGAACCAGATTAACAGTTGTAGTTGTAGGGAATATTGCTCCAATATAGAACAGTTTTTGAGATATCCTCTAGATTGACACCTAGGAGGCCAACTAATCATGCCATCAGAATAAAATAGGGGGAAGATCCGGTCAATATCCAACCATACAAGTACACATACCATATGAAAAAATGAGGTAGAAAATATTTTTGAGCTCTTAGCGTAGGGGTACATTCGGCGTAGTACCCATCCATATTCAAGTCCAATAATATTGGTCTGAAAAAAATATGGAGGTTGGGGAATGTTTGTGGACTATTGTACTCTGAATAAATTGAAGATACCATATAGGTTTCCTATTCGAGTGATTGAAGAGTTTATGGATGAGTTACATGAGGCAAAATACTTTACAAAGATGGATTTAAAATCTGGATTTCATGAAGTCAGAATGAAAGAGGAAGACATAAAGAAAACAACTTTTCATACTCACGAGGGGAAATAGGAATACTTAGTAATTCCATTTGGTTTAATGAATTCCCCAAACACCTTTCAATCTACTATGAATGATATATTTTGGCCTTTGTTGAATCAAGGGGTATTGGTATTCTTTGATGATATACTGATTTATAGCGGAGAGTGGGAAGAACACCTGGAAAAATTGTGTTCGATATTACAGTATATGAAGGAGAATGGTTTGACTGCCAATGAAAAGAAGTGCTGATTTGGAAAGAAATCAGTATAATACTTGGCACATATAATTTAAGAATGTGGAGTGTTCATGGACCCTAAGAAACTTGAGGGTGTTAAATCGTGGAGGGTTCCCCAAAATGTGAAAGAAGTTAGAGGATTTTTTTTCCTTACTAAATATTAGCAAAAACTTATAAGAGATTCCGGAAAAATAGCAAAGCCTTTGACGATGTTGACAAAGGACAGGTTCTGGTTGTCCATGGAAGCATAAGGAGCATTTGAAATATTGAAGGACTATATGAATTCTACTTCTGTTTTACGAATGCCAGATTTTTCAAAAGACTTTGTAGTGGAATGTGACGCTTCAGGCTCTGGTTTAGGGGTTGTGTTATTACAAGAGGGGCTACCACTTGCTTATTTGCGCAAAGCTTTGTCTGATGCAAATTTTTCCAAATCTGATTACAAAAAAGAACTTATGGTGTTAGTGATGTCAATTCAGCATTGGAAGTAGTACCTCATGGGGCGACAATTTAAATTTTATACTGATCATCGTAGTCTCAAGACTCCCTTGTGCTTTACCTTTCAGAATCGCGCGAAAGGTCTCTAGAGGTTCATGTTAAGTGTAGGTGCCAGTAATAACTCGACCATGAGCTCCATACAATGGTTTTCTTATTCTTTGATATATGGGGAGAAAACCATATATTTATAAATTCATTTGTAGTGATTTCACTCAAAACAAATACAAAAGAAAATAGTTGAATCGTACTTTTTATGGACTCAGAATCAAAGGAAGTAATATACATCATAAAAATAATGACCAATTTCAAGTAAAATTTTGGTGAGAACATTGATGAAGTGACTGTGTATTGAAAGGAGGATGAATCAGATGAAGATGAAGTACCTGTTTCATTAGTAAAGAAAACTCATTAAAATCAAGCTACACATATTACATAATTCACTTGTAGGGCCCAAATCTGTAGCCCAACATGACCTGATTGATTATTTAGACCCATCCCAGTCCAAGACAGTACGGGGGAACATACCAAGGTTTAAAAGTTAATCTACCATTTTCCTTTGAAATAAACATGATGCATACAGTCTCCAAAGATTTAGTATTGAATGCCTTAGAGATTTCATACAAGAGCATGATATTATTTTTAAATAACCTCGCAAATGAAAACAATAGTCACAAAAATAGTCACAACAATAGTCACCATAAGCATCCCTGAAATAACATTACAACTCAATGTTGCTCACTTTTGGGAACTGACATTTCCAGAAAGGTAATGATAATCCACATCAACCCTATCTAACATGAAATTATCCAATCAATTGGGAATATCACCTCAGAAGTCTAGCACTTTTCGCTCATCACCCAAACATTCCATGCATCACTAGATCTTTTACATGCAATTTAGAAAAATGGAATGCAAATTAGTTTTACCCTGGATCACATGTTTTTTAATGAAGACTTAATTCTTCCACAACTTTGTTATCCCAACAACCTATATAACTATGACTTATTGCGTTAAAAAATCATCTTTCATGAGCACGCATGCACACACACATATATTTGAGGATGAATGAGAGGGGAATAAATAAGGTGATAATTAACAAACAAGTGATTTATGGTAAAACTACCACATGCACCGCATTTTAGAATCACATGAATGGTCTCCATAGGTGCATGGTTAGTTTAGGTGCCAGGAATAACTCAACCTTGTGCTACACAGATCAGTTTTCTTATTCTTTGATACAGGGATAGAAAATCATGTATTTATAAAATAATTTTTAGTTGTTATACTCAAAACAAATACAGTGGAAAATAGTTGTTTTGTACCTTTAATGGACTCACAATAAATAGATCTCTTATAAATCATAAAAGTAACCACTAATTTCTAGTACAAGATTGGTGACAACATCGATGAAGTGATTGTGTATTGCAAGGTATATGTGTAGGATAAATTTTGGGTACCTGTTTTATTACTAAAGCAAACTCATTAAAATCAAGCCAAATAACTTAGATAATTCCATCATAGGGCTCAAATCGGCAAGCCAACGTGGCCTGATTGATTATTTTGACCCAGACCAGTCCAAGTCTAGATGACCAGACCCATTTAACATTTTTCTCCCTTACTAAGCATAATGAGAAAATATACCATTGTAGATATGATACAATACACTAAATGTGTATTGGTCAACATACCAAGGTTTGGAATCCAATCTACCATGATCCTTCAAATGAACATGATGTATGTAGTCCCCAAAGACTTATAATTGAATGCCTCAGAGATGTCGTACAACACGACATTTTCCTAAGAAATAACCTTGAAAATCACAACAATAATCATCATATCCAGTCATGAAATAATTCATGTGGATGTGACCATGAACCCACTAGATAATTCTTATCTATCTAATGCTCACCTTCTCAAGAACATACGCACACTGACGCTTCAAGAACTTCAGGAGAGACTGACCGACAACTTTGAGAAGATCAAGAGACGTATCCACATTCATGCTCACCGATCCAATGTATATTACTATTTGGTAATCAAGATATGGACTCGTAGTTGACCAATAATAAATGGTGTCAAATAATTACTCTTATTAATGGTCATGAGAAGGCATCAATAAATTGACGTTATTGATCACATCTAAATAAAAGAGTCTAAATCTTTGACTGAGAATTTTTGACTTGACCCTATTTTTTGTTTGACCTTTGATTATATTTCCTCTGTAAATATGATCTATTCTCATTGTAATTGAAGTGAACATATTTTGATGAAACAAATAGTTTTTTAGTGCAATTTTTGCTCTATTTTCTTTCCTCCCTTTTCTCCTATTACGAAAAAGTTTTTTTGAAAGTAAAAAAACCAACATTTAGAATAGAAGCTGGAATGTTGTATTCCCAAGTATCTAGGGTAGGAGAACATGATGAGTACCTCTCATAAAGCGGTGAAGGAGAGCGGCGGCACGCTGTTCCATTACCCAGTATTGACGTCGTCCCAATTTCTCCACATGGTCGACCAAGATAAAGGATTTTGAGGATCAGTTGCGACTCTGAAACAACATCAAAAATAATGATAATGGTTGTTGTTTCAGAGGAAGATCACATGCAGAATGATATACACACAAGCAGAAAGACAACAGGGAGTCATCAAAGTGTGGTACGGGCAACCCCGGCTGGCATGGCTGGGGAAGAGGTCACAACAAGGGAGGTTGTGGCTATAGCAATATGTCAAGCCAGGAAGGTCTTAGGGTTAGTGGTAGGGACATTCCCAATAAAGATAAGAGTCACATTAAATGTTTTAATTGTGGCAGAATGATTCATTGTGCTTTAGAGTACAGGAATAAGTGATGTGATGAAGAAGCGTACCTCACCCATGGTTTTGGCGAGGTGGTGTCAGAGTTGCTTGACACCAAGGAGGAACCTATACATACAAATGTATGGTACTTGGACAGCGGCGCAAGTAATCACATGACTAGACACCAAGTAATGTTCCATGAGTTATATGAGAACATCATAGAGAATGTGAAATTCGGAGATGCCTCTATGGTGCAGATCATGGGGATAAGATCTGGCGTGTTCTTGTACAAGAATGGCGGTCAACGTGTCCTTAAGAATGTATGTTACATACCTAGATTTCATCAAGAGATAAATCATCCTTATATTCTAAAGAGTAAATTTTAAAATTAAACATGTCCGGGACATAAGGATAAAATTTCTAGATTTTCTATCAATTTTGATATTTCTCTTATCACCAAAAGTCATCAGGACATCTTTCTCAGTAGGTGGAAACTCTATTGTAGCAGCATCAACAACTTCCAGGCCAAGATATAGGAGATAACGAATCATCATATTTTTCCATCCATAATAACTTTTTTTATCAAATGTAGGAATTTTTCTAGTATTGACAAAATTGAGATTATTCATGATAAAGATTCAACAAGATAACCTTGCCTTTGATACCAATTGATGTTTCAAAAGATTGAATAACAACTGAAAAGGGGGAGTGGGGTTGAATCAGTTGTTTACTTTTTATAATTTTCAATACTTTTAAAACTTAACCCCTACAACCAGTTAAAGTTTATATCCTTATCATCTTTTAGTAAATACCCATGCATACAAAAGTATTAAATCAAGTAAATCATATGATATTTACAAGGTTCGGTGTGAGAACCTACATCCTTGCCATAGTGACTCCCATGGGTCTATGAAAATCACTAATAACAAAAAAGTGAATACAATTTCTGAAAAGTTCCACTAGATGTCTTTTATCTTTTGATAGGAAATATTATAATGATTTCTTTTAGTTTACAAAATTTTCTTACATAACAATTGAGCCACAACAAAATTATAACGAATTTTTTTAATCTTCTCTACAAAAGTTCTTGGGTCTGATAACCCTGAGTCTGATGGCCTTCAATCTAAAGTTAAATTCGTGACCTTTGAACAACTAAGAAATATAAGCCAATAGACACGCCCTTATTAGATTTAGGGTCCTGAAATTGATCTCAAACCCTTCATTTACTAATTGAACTTCAATCAAGTTGTTTAGTTAAAAAAACCAAATTATTAGAATCAAGTGAGGAATCCACATGTCAGGTTCTAATTGCCTGGTCAGCGTCATTTGATTTTTATCATGTTGTATTAAAACTAATTTTTTCACGTCCATCAATAGAAGCCTACTATACTGAAAGTAGAGAGAAATATAGATATTATAGGTATATTTGGTAGAGAAATTAGTAAAAAACCCATCCATTCAAACCATAAAATAAAATAAATTAAAATAACGGTTATAATTTTATTCCATTTTATTCAGATAAATAATTTAGTAAAATGAAATGAATGGTTTAATTTTAAATCATCTAATTTTTTTTAACCAAATAAAGTGAATAATTTGGAATTTCCCAATTTCTTCTCATTCTCCCCAAGGCCTCCATCGAATACAGATCGAAAACACTAGAATTCACGATGCATTCCTGCGATGATCTCCTATAGATCATTGTTCAATACCCTAAACTTATTCCTCGATCATGTGCCCTTGCCCTATCCTTTTCCCTCACATCTCTGTACCTCATGTTCCAGGGAAAGCCCCTTCGAGACGACTCCACGATTCTTCGATTAGAAGTGGAGCCTTCATCGATGATCACTCTTTGGATTTGTACCCCCGACGGCAGCGACGATGGCGGGGCCACCAGGGCGAAGTCTCACAACTGCTACCTTAACATGGGTGAGGTACGCTTCATCACGTCACTTATTCCTGTACTCAAAGGCTTAGTGACTAGTTCTGTCACAATTAAAACATTTAATGTGACCCTTATATTTGTTGGGAATGTCTCTATCACTATCACTGATACCTTGTTGGCTTGATATGTTGGTATTTCCATGACCTCCCTTATCATGACCTATTCCCTGGTCATGCAGCCAGGGTTGCTCGTACCACACTTTGATGACTCCCCATTGTCTTTTAGCTTGTGTACAAGCCATTCTGCATGGGATCTTCCCCTAAAATGACCGACATTATCGGCATTGGTGATGTTGCTCAGAGTCACATTCGCTTCTCAAAAGTCTTTATCTTGCTCTCCCATTTGGATTAATTGGGTGACATCAATACTGAGTAATGGAATAACACGCTACTGCTATCCTTTAGTGCTTTATGAGAGGTACTCACCATGATCTCTTACTTTTGATACTTGGGCATACAACCTGCAAGCTTCAATACCAAATGTTGGTTTTTGACTGTCAAAAAGATATTTTGGTAGCAAGAGGAGAAAAGGGAGGAAAGAAAAATGGAACAAGAGAGCACTAAAAAAATCTTTGTTTCATCAAAATATGTCCACTTCAATTACAAAGAGGATAGATCATATTTAAAAAAGAAATATAATAAAAGGTGCAACAAATAATATGGTCAAGTCAAAAATTATTGGTCAACTACAATCCCACATCTTGATTACCAAATAACAATATATACTACATCAGTGAGTATGAATGTAAATATGATTCTTGAACTTCTCAAAGTTGTCAGCTAGTCTCTCCCAGAGGGCTTGAAGCATCGATGTGTGTATGTTCTTAAGAAGGTGAGAATTATATAGTGAATCACTGTCTAGTGGGTTTGTGGTCACATCCACATGCATTATTTCATGGCTGGCTATAATGACTATTGTTCTGATTTGCAACATTTTTTCTGAAGAAAATGTCGTGTTGTACGACATCTCTGATGCATTCCATTATAAGTTTTTAAGGACTGCATGCATCATGTTCATTTGATGGAACATGGTAGATTGGCTTCCAAACCCTGGTATGTTCCCCAATACTCATTTAGTGTATGGTAGTAGATCTGCAATGGTATATTTTCTCGTTATGTTTTGTAAGGGGAAGGAATGTTAAATGGGTATGTCCATTTAAAGATGGATTGGGCTGGGTCCAAATAATCAATCAGGCTAGTTTGGCTTTCCGATTTGAGCCCTATAATGTAATTATGTAAGTTGTGTGAGTTGATTTTAACGATTTTTCTTTATTAATAAAACATGTACTCCAAATTCATCGTACACATCCTCCTTGCAATACACAATCACTTCATCGGTTTTGTCACCAATCATGTTCTAGAAATTGGTGGTTAATTTTATGATGTATAAGAGAACCATTTCTATTGAGTCCATTAAAGGTACAAAAGAACTATTTTCTCATATTTTTTTTGAGTATAACCACTGAAAATGCTTTTATAAATATATGGTTTTCTCTACATGTATCAAAGAATAAGAAAACCCATTTGTGGAGCACAATTTTGGGTTATTCCTGGCACCCACACTAACCATGCACCTATGGAGACCATTCATGTGATTCTAAAAGGTGATTCATGGGGTAGTTTTACCATAAATCACTTGTCTGTTAATGAGAACCTTGTTTATTACCCTCTCAACCATCGTAAAATATATGTGTGTGTGCGCGTGCGCGTGCGCGCTCATGAAAGATGATTTTTAACAGAACATGTCATAATTATATAGGTTGTAGGGATAACTAAGTTGGGGAAGAATTAAGTCTTCATTAG
Source organism: Viscum album (assembly GCA_963277665.1). Classification (NCBI taxonomy): domain Eukaryota; kingdom Viridiplantae; phylum Streptophyta; class Magnoliopsida; order Santalales; family Viscaceae; genus Viscum; species Viscum album. The sequence continues at coordinate 181,021,241 of OY728165.1, forward strand.
AAAACACGTGATCCAGGGTAAAACTACTTTGCATGTCACTTTTCTGGATTGTAGGTAAAGGCTCTGGTTGTAACAACCCGATATTTTATGATAAGTATTCTTTTTAATTTATTTGATGTTATGTGTTTTATGCTACAACAAGATTATCTTGTGCTATACACAACACCATATTAGCTTTCAGTATACGCAACACTATTCTTATATTGTGTTACACACAATTTCAAGTTTGTTTGATAATAGTCATTCTACGCAACATTGAGTGTATATATATATATATATCCAATGTATAAATGAAATATGGTTGGATTCTGTTATACGCAACAACAGAGGAGTCTTGAAATACACGCAACCCTAACTTGGATTACATTACACGCAATCGCGACCTTCCTCGATAGCGTGTGTAGTACGCAATACCAAGTTTCACTAAACGAGATATTATTATAATATTATTATGAACTAGCCGTTATGAATTGTAATAACCACTTTTTGAAATTTTACAAATTTTATTTTTCAAAATGGACTTCATTTTTGAATTCAGAATATCGAAATTAGCCTAGGGTTAAATTTTGGTATTTTCTGGAAACTTTCAATTTTTGATGAATAGTGAAAACACTGGGTTACTATTTAAAAATCGACTTTTTATTTAAATAATTATTTATTTTGTTTAAATTTATTTTAGGGAAAAATTGATACATAATAACTATATAAGTTCAATTTAATTCATTGGAGTCATTTTATAATAATTTTAGATATATAAAAATGTTATTGAACTTTTGACCGTCTTTTACCCACCTCCTAAGAGAATTTTCAAATTTACATAAAACTTAATTTTACCGCTTCTGTGAGTGGAATTTCAAAAATCCGAGAGACACGGTTGATGTCAGAAAGTAAAATGTGGTTTAATGAGATAAAAATAATTCTTGGTGAATAGTAACTTTTTACTTTTTTACCACGGTTAAAAGTAAATAGGGTAATTAAGGGTAACATTGATATTATTATTACCCTAAAACATGTCCTAATTCTATTGGATAAGTGTAATTCGACCAAAAACAACCCTAGGAATAAAATATGACCATTTAGGCCCACTTGTATTAGATTAGGGCATTTCTTATTAATTTATTTAAAGAAGGGTTAAAATAGTTAAAATCAAAGTTTTATAACTAATACATTTTTAATATAGGGTTATAAATAAGATAAATTCGACTATAAATATTAATTAGAAATATAAAAATATTTCCTACATAATGGTATTTTATTTATAATTTTTAGACATTAAATAATTTAATTTATTTATGAAACAATGATGATAAAGTAATTATATTATTAATGAAATATTGACAAAAATGATGTTATAAATACCCAAATAAATGTAATTTGAGACTTTTTATGAATTAAAATAATTTTATATGTTAATATGACATGTTAGTATTGATTTAATTAACTTTTTTTGAACTAATATTTCTTTTATGATTTTCACAAAAATCAATTACCAAATAGTGTCAAAATTGACATAAAATAGTTTTTAAAACAAATATTATATTATTAATTGTTATTTTATTCCTAAAACTCTAAGGTTCGGCCAAATGACTTCTATAAGGTTATATATATTAATAATAAACAACTTGAGGTTCGTTTGTCTTGTTATGGTAAGTTTTTTAACCTTATAGTGTAAGAAAACAAAAAGACACGGTAAAAGTAAAATTATCTAACTTAAAGTTAAATCTAAATGATAAGGTTAAAATAGTAACCTAAACTTGTCCAAATTCTATTGGATGAGAGGATTTCAACCCATACCCACCTTATTTTTTAAATAAATCAATTTGGAGCTATTTAAAACCGAATATGACTTTATAATAAAATAATATTTTTAGTTTTTTCCAAAGGTGCCCCTCTCCTCCCTTATAAAAGGGCACCTCCTCCCTCTCTTCCTCACACCACTTTGAGCATTCATGCTCGGACAAACCCTGACAATTTCTCCTCTACACTTCCCTAGAAACATCCTAGAGGTCCTGGTATTCTTCAAAGACCAATTTTAGTGCCCTAAAAGAAGGTCTCATAGAGGCGTTTCAAAGAAGAGGTAATATCCGTTACCGATTCTTTCAACTTTATTTCTTCTTCCACTTCTTCTTCTTTAGTTGTTTCATTATGAAGTAATAACATCAGTATCACACATATACTGATATGTTATTATAAGTATTAAACAACCCTATTTCACCATCAATCCATCCTACGAAAAATGAAATCACCGCGCGTGCGTACGTACGGAATACCGTCTCCACGCCGTGGTGTAATCTATTTTCCCACCACCACCTTACTTGGATGGGTATAATGGTGCAAATAAATAACTATATATGATTATTGTAAAGTGGTATTGATTCTTAAATAGTATACATACACTCCAATACAATTCCACGATCATGGAAATGATATCATCGCTCGTGCGTACGTACGGACTACCGTCTCCACGATGCGATGAGATTCATTCTCCATGTTAACCATTTAAGAATGATTATAAAGTATATATAAGCAATAATAATGAAATATATAAAATTATAAAGCTACTGGATTTATGTATATATATATATATGTATTTCATCTACTTAATTTAATTCAACTCAATAAGGAAACGAAAACAGCGTTCATGCGTACGTACGGCCTACCATCTCCATGAACGTTGTATTTCTTTCCATTTATCGATCTATTATATATATGTATATTATGAATATATATTATATATAAATCATATTTTATATTCAGGAATTAAGTAATCATGATCTAAGTAATCATATGAATAATTACAAGTCAAAACACGGACGACAAATGAAATGATTTTACCCAAAACGCTCTTTAACATGGAATTTACAAAAGAATGGGTAATATAAAGTCATAAGTGAACCATATATGATATCATAACAATGAACATGATTATGTAATAAGTCAATGACATTATTTAAATCATTATATAGGAGGTTTGGATACATACGAAGCATATCGGACATAAGGTAAGGGATAATTTTGCAAATCTCATTTTTATCCGAGATTGCTTATTCGTAAGTATTTACTGGGGTTATTTCTATCATCCATGTCCATGTTTTATAAAAGTGTTTTCATGTATGTTTAAATTCCTTTTGACCCATTCTTGAATTTTACTACATGGTATGAAAGGAATATTTCTTTTGTTTACATTACGAGGTACTTTTTGACTTTTCCGGAAAAAGTACGAGAAGAATGTTTTTTTAACTTATACGGCATGAACGGATTTTTATGGTTTTATAAAGCCTTATTTTCATGAAGCTTCCTCCAAAATATTTCATGACTATTTTTAAAAAAATATCTTACTTTTAAAATTGCATGACGTTTTGTCAAAAGAAATTGATTTTGAAGAAAAAAGGATATTTTCCTCAAGAATTCACTTCAAATGTTTTATCAAAACCATTTTCCATCTAAGATGACATTATTTCATATGTGTATGTTTAAAGTATATGTCTCTATGATTTACATGGTTTCACTTTTCTTATTATGAAATTATATCCATTTCTTTTATATGGAATATGTGATGATGGGATGATGTTTATGAAACCCATTTTATTTATTGGGTTATTATGAATGATGTATGATTATTTTGTGGCACAAGTAAGAATGATTTCATTATGAGATGGGTGAGACCTATATCTCCCTCCAATGAATTGGGTAAATATTTTTATCTCATGAGATAGACATGGCTGGAATGGTAAGTTAATCCGGTTAAGTGTTATAGGACTGAAATGATGAGTGAACTCGATTCAGAAAGGGACTTTGTCCACTAAGATGGTCATGGCAGCAATGCCTTGGCTACTATGGAAATCATAACGCGTGCTGAATGGTTGCCATAATTACATGTTTTATTACCAGGATATTTTATCATGATTGATGTTCCCTTATGATATATTCCATATGTAATTCCAAGATTCATGTCTTTGCTCAAGATTTTGATGTTTAGATTTTATGTTCAAGTTTTTGCATTCAAATGTTTATGGATTGTTTTATGTTCTCTATGCTTACCCTTACTGAGCATTTGAGCTCACCCTTTATATGTTTTCTTTTCCCCAGGATATAAAGAAAGGTTTTAGGTAAGAAAAAAAGGGGAAGATCTTTATGGGAGATGTTGAAGATATTTCACCACGATTAGAAGACTATGTTCCGAGTTTCCAAAGACACTAAACTATTACGGTCCTTGTGTGTCTATTTTTGTTATGTATTAAGTATTCCGCAAAAGTAATGTAATGTCCATGTACATCAAGCTTCCGGTCTCTACACTATTTATGCATAGAAATTTTGGGTGATGAGTGAAAAGTGCTAGACTTCTAAGGTGATATTCCCAATTGATTTGATAATTTCATGTAATATAGGGTTGATGCGGATTATCTTGATCTGGTTGTGAAAGGTACTGACAATATCAGTGCCCAAAAGTGAGTGTAACATTAATTTGTCAAGGTTATTTCATGGATACCTATGGTGACTATTGTTATGGATATCTCTGTGATTTTCAAGGTTATTTAAGAAAAAATGTCATGCTCTTGTATGAAATCTATGAGGCAATAAATGCTATCTCTTTTAGGACTGCATGCATCATGTTACTTTCAAAGAATAATAGTAAATTTACTTTTAAACCATGGTATGTTCCCCTGTATTGTCTTGTGGGATGAGTCCAAATAATCAATCAGGCCAGGTTGGGCTACAAATTTGGGCCCTATAAGTGAATTATGTAAGATGTGTAGTTTGATTTTAATGAGTTTTATTTACTAATGAAACTGTAACGCCCTGACCCCAGTTACCCAGATTCGATGCATTATTTTAATACATTAGCATGATTACAAGGAATCAAGTCCCTAAGGACCGATCGTTTTAGCAGTCTTGGAAAATAGATTACATACATGAATGTTACATTAAACTTTATAACATACAAAACAAAATAAATAATCCTTTATGAACACCATTATTCCCTTGGTTTAACCCTGAATATCAATCACAATACACTTCTAGGAATCATGGGAAAATAAAACATAGAAAGGGGTGAGCTCAAACGCTCAGTAAGGGTAAGCAATACAGCAGAAACTTTAAAAAATAAGCATAAACATTTAATGTAATGTATAAAAATAAAACAAAATCATTTTAAACTTGAACTTCAGAATAATATGGCAGAAATAAAATGAAATAATGACATTTACTTATTCACATGGATATTCTACTAATCAAATAATCACATGAAATATCAATAACCACTTTCATAATAATGGAATTCACAATGCCAGACTATCATAACCACATATCCAAGGCCTCGTGCCAAGAATAAAAATAATAATTTGTCAAGGCCTCATGTCAAGACACTAGTTTGTATCATGAGACCTACCAATGCAATTTTTTTAGAAGATACTTACGTTTAAAATTTCTCAAATATACTCCAGTGTTTTTCTTAAAACATTATTCAAGATTCTGAAAACAAAATAACTAATTCTAAGACTAATTGACTAATTATAGGCCATGATGGGTCCACGCCTAATCCCTTCCTGTATACCACACTCGAGAGTCGGGTTTTCTGAAAACATTTTTAATCTTGCGTTAAATACGTATACATTTGCACTGGATTTTCATATATTTGAGAGAAATATCTCTTTTTTGAAATAATTTAAAAATCACATAATTATAAAAGAAAACCTTTATTTTGAAAATATCCTTATAAGCGTGTAAGGGAAGATTAAAAGGTGTAATAATGGTGGAAAATAACATCACATGTCTTATAAGTTAAAAAAACATTCTTACCTTAGTTTTGTCAAAAAGGTCAAAAAGTAACTTGTTTGGAAAACGACGGAAAGATTCCTTTCAAAAACGTATAAGGTCAAATAAGGATACAAATGACTTTAACCCATTGTATATTAAATAGTAAAAATGTTTTGAAAGACATTTTTAAGAAACATGGATGTGGATGATAAAGATGTCCCAGTAGATAATTATGAATAAACAACCTCGGATAATAAAGAGATTGTGAAATTAACCCTTACCAATTTGGTAACTTACGAAACATACACCCCATGAATGAGGTATCATACAATGAATATGTAAATAAACATAAATTAAAGTGTATTACACAAATAATACAATTATTGGAAGTACATACACCACACAAAAGGTAATAGTGGCAATATGGCATGAATCTCACAAGAATAAGGAGTGAGATGAAAACCCCTTACCTTGCACTTTCCTTTAGTCGGGGGTACGTTTAGCCTCCTTCAAGAAGACTATAGTATGTTATTAAATTATACCAGAACCATATTAATATTTATGATATCATACATTATTCATTTATGACTTTATACTACCCATTTAATAATAATTTCCATGTTATATTAATATTTCGGGTAATAATTACTTTCTTTATCGTACGTGTTTTAACTTGTTACTCTTGATTGTATCACTTAGATCATGATTTAAATACTTCCAGAATATAAAACATGAATTATTTAGAATATATATTTAGAATATAAAAATTTATAATAGACGTATATATGAAATAGAAAACGCCGTTTATGGAGACGATAGTCCGTACGTACGCATAAACATTGTTTCTGTTTTCATATAGTATTGAACGGAAGTAAATGAATAAGATATATGTAAGTACATAAATACTTATATATATAAATATATATATCTCCAATATCATTATTATTTCATATATTTAATTCTTATTATTAATATATATTTTTATAATCGTCGATGAATGCTGAACTTGGAAATGAATCTCATCGCGTTGTGGAGACGGTAATTCGTACGTACGCACAAGCAAAAATATCGTTCTTTTGATATTAATATAATATATAATTGGATGGTATATAATATATACAGAATCCTAATCATGTTATATTTATTATTTACATTAAATACACATCATTATTATACCCATCCAAATAATAATGTATTGAATAACAATTACACCACGATGTGGAGATAGTAAGCCGTACGTACGCACGTATGGTGACATATCATTCAAAGGGTGGATAGAATAATTAATTTGGTTGTACCATAATTATAATTACATCAAATTATATATAATATATTAGAATTATTATCTTATAATGCAAACAACAAAGAAAAAGGAAGTGGAAGAAGAAAGGAACTTGAAAGAGGGTGATGAAATCATTACCTCTTCTTCGGGTTCTTCCTTTTGATTTGATCAAAAGGGCTCCTTAGGTTGGATTTCTGATCAAACTAATGCCTCTAGGTTTAAGGTAGGATTTTTTATAGGGTATTTGGTTAGGGTTTGGCCGATCCAAATGGCTTAGAATGTGTGAATTAGAGAGAATGTGGAGTTCCCTTTTATAAGATGGGTGAGGGGCACCTTAAGAAAAACTAAAAATATTATTTTATAATAAATTAATATTCGGTTTCTACTAAGGTGGGGATAGGTCGAAAAAAACTCAACCAATATGTTTTAGACATGTTTAGGTTAACATTTTAACCTTATCATTTAGATTTAACACTAAGTTAAATAATTTAACTTTTACCATGTCTTCTTGTATTCTTACACTATATGGTTAATAAAATTACAATATACTTCCAATAGAACAAAAATTAGTTCATTAATGTCATATATATTATTATATAAGTCTTTTGGAAGAAACATAGATTTTTAGGACCAATATATCAATTAATAATATAATATTTGTTTTAAAAACTATTTTATGTTAATTTTGAAACTATTTGGTATTTGTTTTTTTAATAATAACAATATGATTACTTCAAAAAAAATACATTTAATCATTACTAAAATGTCATATTCACCTAGAAAATTCGTGGATGTTATTGAAACTTTGAAATTATATTTATTTTAATATTTATAATACCATTTATTTGATTCTTTCATGAATAAGGTAATTACTGCATCATCATTGTGTCATAAATAAATTTATTTATTTAATGTCTAATAATTAAAAATAAAATACCATGATGTATGAAATCTTTTTAGATTTCTAATGAATATTTATAATCGAATTTATCTTATGTAAAACCCTATATTAAAAAAATTTGTTATTAAACTTTGATTTTAACTCTTTTAACTCTTCTTTGAATTAAATAATAATAAATGTACTAATCTAATCCAAGTGAACCTAAATGATAATATTTTATTCCTAAGGTTGTTTTTGGTCGAGATAAACTTGTCCAATAGAATTAGGACATTTGTGAGGGCAATATTAATATCATTTTTACCCTTAATTGCCCTATTTACTTTTAACCGTGGTAAATAAAAGTAAAAGGTTACTATTCACCAAAAATTATTTTCATCTCAATGAACCACATTTTACTCCTTGATATTAACTGTGTATCTAGGATTTTTGAAATTCAGCTCACAGAAGCGGCAAAATTAAGTTTTATGTGAATTTGCAAAAGCTCCTAGGAGGTGGGTAAAAGACGGTAAAAAGTTCGATAAAAATTTTTATATATCTAAAATTATTATAAAATGACTCCAATGAATTACATTGAATTTATATTGGTATTATGTATCTATTTTGACCTATAATAAATTATTATTTAAATAAAAATCCGGTTTTAAATAATAACTCAGTGTTTTTCACTATTCATCAAAAATTGAAAGTTTTCAGAAAAATACCAAAAATTCACCCTAGGATAATTTTGATATTAAGAATCAAAAAATTATGTCTATTTTACCAAATTAAAAACATATAAGTTTCATTTATTAATTTAAAATTAATTCCCGTTGTCAAAACCAGAAGGCATATTTTTAAGAAATAAAAACTATCAAAAGATTGACACTTGTTTATGTCCAGTTTAAATGTGAAATTACGTCCAATAACCAAAATTGTATTAAATGGTAAAAATATATTCTAAATATACTTTAAAAACACTCAAATTCATAATTTATGACTGTTAATTATTTCGATTAAAAAAGGTGTTTTAATTAAAATTTAGTAATTTTCACTATGCATCAAAATATGAAAGTTATCAGAAAAACACCAAAAATTTATTGAAACTAAATTATTATGTCCCATTTCTAAAAAAGAAGTTTATGTTGTCAAATTGAATATATAAAAGTTTCAAATATTGGATTTAAAAAGGGTTCACCATTAAAAGGCGGTAAAAGTGCATTTTTTGAAAAATACTTCTTTTATCTAAAAAACTGAATTAGTTCTTACATTATGTCTAAGAAACTCATAATATGGATTCTAAAATTATAATTATTATATATATAGTTCAAAATTCAGTTAATACTATTCATAACTGCTTTTGAATGGCTAGTTTGGTAAGTTATGGTGCGTTGGAACTCAATGTTGCGTGTAGTGCAAGTTATTGAATTACATTGAAGAAATAACGTTCTATGAAATCTTGGGGTGTTACATTATTCCTTCCAATAAATTGAGTCCTCTCAATTTGAAATTGTTCTTCGAAAATAAAAGGTTGAATATAGAAAATACCTTTGTGGGAAAACCCACATCAAAAATTGGGTTAATAAAATTTAGACTTAATAAGAGGAAAAGGGGAATGAAAAAGTCACCACCAAATTATGATCTCGATTAGGAGAACATTGGTGGAAATTAGAGACACATAATTGGAGGTAAAACATAAATATTTATAGGGATTGATTGAGGTCATCAGTCACAAACAATTGTAGAATTTTGGGCCTGAAAGCCACCAATCTATGATGATTTAAAATACCATCAGTTCAACAAAACGTAAGGTATTAGGATAACACATTTTTGGTTTTAAGATGCCTTACCTAAAGTTTAAGAATTTATTTATTCATAGAATAAGGGAATAAAATAAATGTATTCTTTTCAAGTAAATTTCTATCCTTTAACTAATTTCTGCCACAAACTCATCTTTCACTCCATAAGATTTTAAAAAAAATCTATTTATCCTAATCGTATAGGGTTCCAAAAAAAATGAATTTATAATTCATTTATCAGACTATTTAAAAATAAATAAATTATACAAACCAGTATATCATGTATTCCAATCATAGGTGATGCACCCTTGTCACTCTTCGGTTGTGAGTTTAAGTCTCGTGGCCTTGTCAGACGCGACTAGTTGTCGCCCGACCTCTGGGTTTTACTTTTATAAAAATCCAAAAATAACCTTAACAATAGTATCCAATTTCAAAATTAATCCATTCCAACCTTTATAATTATCCAAAATACTTATATCCAAACTCTTCCTCCAAAGTATATAAGGAAGTTAAACATAATGAGGATCCTTTTTTCCAGGTAATAACATGTGAACGCCTTCATTGTGTATTCCTTTACAACACCGCAACATCATGAATTACCAAAATCAACCATCTCTTATTCCAAAATCACTACCTCATTATCAGGACCATATTAACAATTAACTTTTCTTCAACCATTTATTTTCCAAAAAGTGTAGCTTACTATTATGTCACTTTTCATAGAACCATATAATCTCAAATCCTCAATAAAATAGTACTTCAATACAATCCTTATTTATCTTCATAATTCATGTAACCAATATACTTTTGATACAACACTCAATGAAATAATTCTATAATAACAACATAAGAACACTAGTCATTCCTTTTTATATGAGGTAGTATCATAACTTGATTATTATCCAATAGCATCATTTGGTGCATACTCTGATGATTTGGACATTGGTTTGTATAGTGTCCCAAATCCTTTTAGATGAAGCATTGTACATTTGAAAACTTTTTCTTACCCTTAAAATCATGTACTTGGTGTCCTTTTTCTTCACACTTATAACAAAATCTCATTCCCTTCAAGCATTTACCAAGTTGATTCATTCCACATTTATCACATATTGGAAAATCCTTCTTTCTCTTATTCCCTTTATCCATATTTCTTTCTACCATCCTTTTTTTCTCTGGCTTCCCTTCAAAGACATAGGACTCAAAGAATTCTTTACTTATCTTATTAACACATCATATTATTTCTTCATATGATGATAATACATGGGAGACTATTTCCCTTCTAAATTATGGCTTAAGACCACGAATGATATGATCCTTCTTACTCTTTGGATCATGTGTATTGATGGAGTTCTCATTCCGTCTACTGGGCACCATTTCTAAACAATGGAATACACTAGATCAGTTTATGAATTGAAATGAATAATTACAAACTTTTAAAATACCTAACATAAATTGAATAGTTTATGGATATAATCCATAAAAATGTTTTCTTTGAGTAAGTATATACTCATAATCCCTTCATAATGGTTTTTAAAGAAAATGAGAATTATCCTAAGCATATCCCCTAGGAGTGTCGTAACCAAGAGTGAAGCAAGGCCCATTGTCATACACTAGTTCCCATTCGAGTCAAGCTCAAAGCGGTGTTTTCAGGTTTTACCCCTAGGTACATCTGTACCAGAGCCGCATCTACCTGCTCGTATCCAGACAGGGATGTATTGCTTGGAAAACTCACAAAATCTCTACAATACCAAAATTCTAGGAAGTTCTTCTATACTAATACTCAAAGTCTATCTTAGGGCTATGTGCTCTAATCATAGTTTATCAAAATCTAGTGTCCAAGGTTATTGCTAAACTTCCTCTGATACCAACTGTAACACCCCGACCCCAGTTACCCAGAGTCGATGCATTATTTTAATACATTGTCATTATTACAATGAATCAAGTCCCAAAGGAACGATCGGTTTAGAAGTCTTGGAAGATAGATTATATACTTGAATGTTACATTACACTTTATAACATACAAAACAACATAAATAATCCTTTATGAACACCATTATTCCCTTGTCTTAACCCTGTATATCAATCACAATACACTTCTTGGAATCCTGGGAAAATAAAACATAGAAAGGGCTGAGCTCAAACGCTCAGTAAGGGTAAGAAATACAGCGGAAACTTTCAAAAATAAGCATAAACATTTAAGGAAATTTATAAAACTAAAACAAAAGCCTTTTAAACTTGAAATTATGCATAATATGGTATAAATAAAATGAAATAATTCCATTTACTTATTTACGTGGATATTATACTAATCGAATAATCACATCCAATATCAATAACCACTTTCATAATGATGGAATGAATAATACCAGACTATCATAACCACGTAGACAAGGCCTTGTGCCAAGACTACAAATAAGATTTTTTCAAGGCCTCGTGCCAAGACACTAGTTTTTCTCATGAGACCTACCGATGCAATTTTTTTTAGAAGATACTTACGTTTAAAATTGCTCAAATATACTCCAGTGTTTTTCTGAAAACATTATGCAAGCTTCTGAAAACAAAATAACTAATTCTAAAATTGCTCGACTAATTATAGGCCATGATGGGTCTACGCCCAATCCTTTCTTGTCTACCACACTCGAGAGTAGGGTTTTCTGAAAACATTTTTAAGCTTGCGTTAAATACGTATACATTTGCACTGGATTTTCATATATTTGAGAGAAATATATCTTTTTTGAAATCATTTAAAAATCACATAATTATAAAAGAAAACCTTTATTTTGAAAATATCCTTATAAGCGTGTAAGGGAAGCTTCAAAGGTGTAATAATGGTGGAGAATAACTACACCTTCCGTATAAGTTAAAAAACATTCTTACCTTAGTTTTGTCGAAAAGGTCACAAAGTAACTTGTTTGGAAAACGACGGAAAGATTCCTTTAAAAAACATATAAGGTCAAATAAGGATATAAATGACTTTAACCCATTGTATTTTAAATAGTAAAAATGTTTTGAAATAAATTTTTAAGAAACATGGATGTGGATGATAAAGATGTCCCAGTAGATAATTACGAATAAACAACCTCGGATAATAAAGAGATTGTGAAATTAACCCTTACCAATTTGGTAAATTATGAAACATACACCCCATGAAAGAGGTATCATACAATGAATATGTAAATACACATAAATTAAATTTTATTACACAAATAATACTATTATGGGAAGTACATACACCACAAAAAAAGTTAATAGTGGCAATATGGCATGAATCACACGGGAATAAAGAGTGAGATGAAAACCCCTTACCTTGCACTTTCCTTTAGTCGAGGGTATGTTTACCCTCCTGTATGAAGAATATAGTATGTTATTAAATTATACCAGAACCATATTAATATTTATGATATCATATATTATTCATTTATGGCTTTATACTACCCATTTAATAATAATAACCATGTTATATTAATATTTCGGTTAACAATCGCTTTCTTTATCGTACGTGTTTTAACTTGTTACTCTTGATTGTATCACTTAGATCATGATTTAAATAATTATAGAATATAAAACATGATTTATTTATAATATATATTTAGAATATAAAAATTTATAATAGACGTATATATGAAATAGAAAACACCGTTTATGGAGACGGTAGTCCGTACGTACGCATAAACGATGTTTCTGTTTTCATATAGTATTGAACGGAAGTAAGTGAATAAGATATATGAAAGTACATAAATACTTATATATATAAATATATATATCTCCAGTATAATTATTATGTCATATATTACTTACTTATTAGTAATATATATTTTTATAATCGTCGATGAATGGTGAACTTGGAAATGAATCTCATCACGTCATGGAGACGGTAATCCGTACGTACGCACGAGCGAAAATATCATTCTTTTGATATTAATATAATATATAATTGGATGGTATATAATATATACAGAATCCTTAACATGTTATATTTATTATTTACATTAAATACACATCATTATTATACCCATCCAAATAATAATGTATTGAATAACAATTACACCACGACGTGGTGACGGTAAGCCGTACGTACGCACGTATGGTGACATGTCATTCAAAGGGTGGATAGAATAATGAATTTGGTTGTACCATAATTATAATAACATCAAAGTTTATAGAATATACTGGATTTATTATTTTATAATGGAAACAACAAAGAAAAAGGAAGTGGAAGAAGAAAGGAACTTGAAAGAGGGTGGTGAAATCATTACCTCTTCTTCGGGTTCTTCCTTTTGATTTGATCAAAAGGCCTCCTTAGGTTGGATTTCTGATCAAACTAAGGCCTCTAGGTTTAAGGGAGGATAGTTTAGAGGGTATTTGGTTAGGGTTTGGCCGAACCAAATGGCTTAGAAGGTGTGAATTAAAGAGAAGGGGGAGTTCCCTTTTATAAGAGGGGGGAGGGGAACCTTAGGAAAAAATTAAAATATTATTTTATAATAAATTCATATTCGGTTTCTAATGGATCCAAAGTTGATTTTTTAAATTCGAAGGTGGGGATAGGTCGAAAACAACTCAACCAATAGGTTTTAGACAAGTTTAGGGTACCATTTCAACCTTATCATTTAGATTTAACTCTAAGTTAAATAATTTAACTTTTACCATGTCTTCTTGTATTCTTACACTATATGGTTAATAAACATACTATATATTGCCAATAGAACCCCAATTGGTTCATTAATGTCATATATATTATTATATAAGTCTTTTGGAAGAAACGTTGATTTTTAGGACCATTATATCAATTAATAATATAATATTTTTTTTAAAAACTATTTTATGTTAATTTTGACACTATTTGGTATTTGTTTTTTGTTAAAATAATAACAACATGATTACTTCAAAAAAAAATACATTTAATCACTCATAAAATGTCATATTCACCTATAAAATTCGTGGATGTTATAAAAACTTTTAAATTATATTTATTTTAATATTTATAATACCATTTATTTGATTCTTTCACGAATAAGGTAATTACTGCATCATCATTGTGTCATAAATAAATTTATTTATTTAATGTCTAAAAATTTTAAATAAAATACCATGATGTAGGAAATATTTTTATATTTTTAATTAATATTTATAATCGAATTTATCTTATGTAAACCTCTATATTAAAAATGTTTTAGTTATTAATCATTGATTTTAACTCTTTTAACTCTTCTTTGAATTAAATAATAATAAATGTACTAATCTAATACAAGTGGACCTAAATGATAATATTTTATTCCTAAGGTTGTTTTTGGTCGAGATAAACTTGTCCAATAGAATTAGGACATGTGTGAGGGTAATATTAATATCATTTTTATCCATAAATACCCTATTTACTTTTAATCGTGGTAAATAAAAGTAAAAAGTTATTATTCACCAAAAATTATTTTCATCTCATTGAACCACATTTTACTCCTTTATATTAACTGTGTCTCTCAGATTTTTAAAATTCGGCTCACAGAAGCGGTAAAATTAAGTTTTATGTGAATTTGCAAAAGCTCCTAGGAGGTGGGTAAAAGACGGTAAAAAGTTCGATAAAAAATTTTATATATCTAAAATTTTTATAAACTGACTCCAATGAATTAAATTGAATTTATATAGGTATTATGTATCTATTTTTACCTAAAATAAATTATTATTTAAATAAAAATCTGGTTTTAAATAATAACTCAGTGTTTTTCACAATTCATCAAAAATTGAAAGTTTACAGAAAAATGCCAAAAATTCACCCAAGGCTAATTTAGATATTCCAAATCCAAAAATGATGTCCATTTTACTAAATTCAAAACATATAAGTTTCATTTATTAATTTAGTATTAATTCCTGTTGTCAAAACCAAAAGGCGTATTTTTAAGAAATAATAACTATCAAAAGATTGACACTTGTTTATGTCCAGTTTAAATGTAAAATTACGTCCAATAACCAAAATTGTATTAAATGGTAAAAATATATTCTAAATATACTTTAAAACCACTCAAATTCATAATTTATGACTATTAATTATTTTGATTAAAAAATTTGTTTTTAATTAAAATTTAGTAATTTTCACTATTCATCAAAATATGAAAGTTATCAGAAAAACACCAAAAATTTATTGAAACTAAATTCTTATTTCCCAATTATAAAAAAGAAGTTTTTTTGTCAAATTTAATATATAAAAGTTTCAAATATTGGATTTAAAAAGGGTTCACCATTAAAAGGCGGTAAAAGTGCATTTTTTGAAAAATACTTTTTTTATCTAAAAAAATGTATTAGTTATTACATTATGTCTAAGAAAATCATAATATGGATTCTAAAATTATAAGGATTATATATATAGTTCAAAATTCAGTTAATACTATTCATAATTGCTTTTGAATGGCTAGTTTGGTAAGTTATGGTGCGCTTGAACTCAGTGTTGCGTGTAGTGCAAGTTATTGAATTACATTGAAGAAATAACGTTCTATGCAATCTTGGGGTGTTACAGAAACAAGTACTCCATCTTCATCCAATGCATCCTCTTTGCAATACGCATCCACTTCATCAGTGTTCTCACCAAGCCTGTACTTGAAATTGGTCGTTATTTTTATGTATAGGAGTTACTTTGCTTTTGAGTCCATAAAAGGTACGATTCAACTATTTTTTTCCCTTTTTGTTTCGAGTTCAATCTCTAAAAATGATTTTATAAATATATTGTTTTCTCCCCATCTATCCAAGAATAAGAAAACCAGTCTGTGGAACAAATAGTTTTGTCCAACGTAATCCTTCTCTTGAGGTATCCTGAAGTCCATTGTGCATCATATTCACATCATTTGTGTGACCCTACAGGCTTTAGCAGTATTGAAAACAAATATGAAATCTATATTTCATATATATAATCAAAGAGCTCCCTCTAGAAAAGCATCATTGTTACTCAAGCTACTAAGGGATATGATATGATCTCTATAAAATATACTCATATCTCTATGCAAACATGTTCACTACTAGATGTATCATATACATCTTATGTATGCCTTTATAATCTCTTAATCCATGATAGAGTGACCACTAGGCATGGAGCATTTCAATCTAGTATAAGTCAACTCATCTTTTCTTGATTCTCTCAAAAAGATTGACCAAGTCGATGAATACATTACAAATCATTCATCTAACATATGAGTGCATCACATGTCTCTCATCTAACTAGTCAAACACACCAAAAGTTTTCCAACTAAACATGATCATGAATTTCCTCAGTGTAATCGAATAAAGGGTTGAATGTCTTAACTCATCATACAAGTGGACAGATCTCATCTTGGTTGTGCTCTAAACGACGATATCATCAACAACATATCCACCCACCCCTTGATTAGCAAAATCATTTTCCGACTTGTGTAAGAAGGGTAAAAAAGTATAAAAGTTCTCAGGCTAAGTGTCTTTAAAACCTCAAGTAATGGGGATTGATAATAAGCATACACCAGTAAGTATATCGATGATTGTATGACATTCCCTGAGAAATACTTTGGTGGGTCAGTCCAAGTAATAATTCTACACTTATTACCTCATCAATCCACTCTTTGTATTATATATACAACCTTTTTATACGAATAAAATATTTTATTCATGTTAATCTTAACACACCATCACATCCCATAATACTTTGTGATGATCACCGATTAGAGACATCTCAAAGTTTAAACTTTGAGGGGATATTATCATTTGACCGTTCATGTAAATTAAATTTGGAGCACACATGAATGGATAATAAACAAATATCACCTTTATTATAAAAACACGATTCATTTACAACCATTACAATCAATCTCTCAAGTATCGAATACCTAGAGACCTAACATAACCCTCATGTTGTTATTGGGGTAATGGATTCATCAACAGATATGTTACATTGTCCTTTGTAGCCACCCAAAAAATCTTTACATAAACTTTCTATCATCTCAAATATGAGATGGTATTTGGGAATGATGTGTTTGGTCCTTTGGTGAGATTAATGTTCCTTGTCCTGAGCAATATCTCTATTGTTGTCATAACAGAGCTCGATTTCTCCTTGAATTCTAGGAACATCCTCAAGTTCTGAGACAAACTATCTGATCTAAACAACTTCATTTGTAGCATCATTTGAAATGATGTATTTGGCCTCTATTATCGAGTCCACTGTAGTGGCTTGGTTGGAAGTAATAGCTACATCATTTATAAAGAACGAAAATCTCGACTAAGATCTCATCATCTTCTTCGGATTGGAAACTAGCATATGTGTAACCTTTTACACATATCTCATCCTCCAATCGAAAGACCAGGAACATATATTTAATTATTTTTTAAGTACTTGATAATTTTCTTCACAAAAATCCATTTAATCTTACCAGGATTGGATTGGTATCAACTTATAATGCTAAGATTTGTTCCATGCAATACTGGTAAAATCTCCTTGGAGTTCTCCATGCTAAATCGCTTTAACACTTACCAATAGAAGTGTCCCAAATGAGTCCAAGAAAACTTTTAAGTCTATCTATATAATATCTTTATACTCAAAATGTAATTTGATTCGCCCATGTCTTTAATCTTGAGAATCACTTATCCATACAGATCTTCATGAAGTGAAGAGACGAGACGTCATTTCCAATAAGTAGTATGTCATCTACATACAAGATCAGAAACACTATTATATTCCCACTAATTTTCTTATATACACGTGAATCATCTGCATTATTTTTGAAACCAAACTCTTTTATTGCATCATCAAATAGGATATTCGGACTCTAAGAAGCTTTCTTCAATCCATATATGGATCGTTGCAACTTTCATACCCTGGCAGTCTCATTCAAAACATCAAAACCTTCAGGTTATGACATATAAAAATTCTCGACTAGATTTTTGTTAAGAAAATCAATTTTGACATCCATTTTATATATATCATAATCAAAATGAGATTCTTTGACAAACAAAATTAAAATGGACCTTATCATCATTGCAGGTGAAAAGCTCTCTTCATAGTCAATTCCATGATTTTTTTGTAACTGTTTTCCACCATACAAGTTTTACAGGTAGGAAGTCTACCATCCATGTCAGTTTTCTTTTGGAAAACCCACTTGCATCCTATTGGTCTCATCCCTCTAGGTGAATCCATCATGTTCCAAAAATAGTTAGCATACATGGAGTCCATCTCAAATTCCATAGATTTTAACCATTTCTGAGAATCAGATTTCTCAACGGCTTCACGGTAGGAAGTAGGTTCATCTCTTATGAATGTTACTTCATTATCATTTTCCCTGAGAAAACCATATCTCACAGGGTTTTTAGGAATCCTACCAGACCTTCGAGGTTCTTGTGTATCTTGAGACAATTGTTCTTCCACATCCGGCTCAACTTCCATCTTAGAAACACTTCCTTTTTTTGGTCTTGAACTTCTCAAAGTTCAACTTTCCTCCCACTAATTCCATGATTAATGTGTTACTTCTCAAAGAAAACACCACATCAGACCACAAACACTTTGTGTATTGTAGGTTTATAAAAGTCACATCCCACATGTTCCTTAGGGTAACAAACAAATAAGCACTTTGTAGACTTAAGGTCATGTTTTTCAGAAGCTAAACATTGTATACATGCTTGAAACCCCCTAATCATTATTGAAGACATATTCTTATGCTTTTTAGTCCATATCTCATATGGTGAATTTATGACTACTTTAGAAGGAGTACAATTAAGTAAGAATATTGTGGTATCTAGAGCATAACCCTATAATGAGATAAGAAGGTCACATTGGCTCATCATCGGCTGGACCATGTTTAACCAAGTTCGATTCCTTTTTTAGACACATCATTTTATTATGGTCCACCAAGAGGAGTGAATTGTGGATCAATTCAAAAATTTCTTATATGATCTCTGAATTTATGGCTTATGTATTGACCACACTGATTAGATCGGAGAATCTTAATTCTCTCCCATTTGATTTTGTACTTTTTTATGAAACTCATTAACTTTTCAATGGTTTTGATACTTGTGCATCATCAGAAACAAAACCATACCGACTAAAGTCATCGATAAAGGTAATGGAGTACCTATAACCACTAATTGATTGTGTACTCATTGCTCAATATACATCATTATGTATGAGATCCAATAATAAACATCATGATTTTTTTACCCACCATCTCCTAAAGGTTATTTCAAGACAATAGTCTGTGGTAATCTTGAGTGTATTGTTGGATGGTCCGGGAACGTTACGACAATATTGATACCACTAATATAACAGTTGATCATAATCATTTAGAAGGAGCCTAAGGTTCAAGGAAACATTCATTTAATGCTAAAAGTGGATGGGATTCATGCCTTTTCATTGATAATAATTTTTCATTTCTTCCCACCATGTAGAAGCTTAATTGCGGAGCTTATAATCCACATACTTGATCCAAATATTCTACGGTATATTCATCAAGTTAAAGTTTTTTTCAACCTCTGCTATCCAATCCAAAAAATAATCCACATCAAGGTTTTCATGGAATGATGGTAAATCTGGTTTAATTTGAGGAGTATATCATTCACGTGGGGGTTCGATGTAGTCGTCCCCATAGTCTGAATCATCCTCCCATCAAGTTTGTGGAACTCGAACTACCATTCCAATTTCTTCATGACCCATAATAGCCAATGAGATCCATTATGAGAATCCATTTCCTGATGAATGTCTCGTAGCATCCCCAAAAGTTTCTTTTGTTGGTTGAGATTGATTTTTCTATTAGTGGAGTTTGTGCCTAAATTTTTTGGTATTACAACCAAATTTATTCTATGATTACTTGAATGGTTGGTTCAACAGGGAGAGGGTTTCATTAATATTTTTATTGCTAGGAATGAAAATTGAAGGGTGACAGTGCTGGAAATTGCTGCCATGATAATTGAGGGGTGACAGTGCTGGAAACAAATGATGTAGCTTGGTGCTGTTGGCGATACAGTAAAGATTCAAAAACAGAATCAGGAATATGGGTGTGTGGAGAATGCAGATCCATGAGTGTGGGGGGCAACCATGAGCAGCAGATATGGGGAAAGGGGGAGTTTTCCCAGGGTCTAGCATGCACAGGAGGGTCATGAATAGAAGGGGGACTGGGAGTCCAAAAAAGGATATCACATGCAGGTGGGTCACACACGAAAGGTGGTGTTCGTCCCTAGATTTATTCTATGATTTCATGAATGGCTTGGTTTAGCAGAGAGAGAGAGGATTTCATTAAAAAAAATATCTAGGCATGAAAATTGAAGGGTGACGGTGATGGAAATTACTGGGCATGAAAATTGAAGGGTGGCAGTGCTGGAAACAAATTATGCAGCTTGGTGTTGTTGGCAGTACAGTAGGGATTCACAAACGGAATTAGGAATATAGGTGCGTGGAGAAGGCAGAGCCATGAGCAGTGGGCTGCAACCATGTGCAGCAGATAAGGGGTAGGAGGAGTTCTCCCAGGGTCCAGCATGCACAGCAGCATGCACAGAGGGAGGGTCATGAACAGTAGGGGGAATGGGCGTCTGGTCAAGGCTATCTTGTGCAGGTGGGTCACACACGAAAAAGGTTTTCACCACTGGATTTGGAACATGCAAGAGGTGGGCACACACATGTCTGGGTTCTTTTTACTTATTTTGATTTTTTTTCATTTTCGTTTTGTGACCCCTACACAAGTATTTTGCACTTAGGTAGGCTGAACATAGGAATTTATCACGAAAAGAGGATCACAGATAAGGAGACCAAGGTGGCATGATTCATCCACTCATCTCTGAAAGGTGATCACCAGCAATTTTCTTGGAATAGATCATAGGATGGAGATCGAATAGTCATAGATTTCTTGCGATCTGTGTGAGGATCACGAAGCAGCTCACCTCTGACTATTTTGTTGGGTTTTGAGAGACATACGAGGTAGATGACCAGAGTTGAGGAGCGCAATCGGATAGTGACGAATGAGGAACTTTCTCACACCGATAACAACTAATGTGGTGTAGTGAGATACATGAACTATTATACAAGGAACCTAGGTATAAAACACACAAAAGGAGAGAACACTGAAGAATTTTATAAATGTGGAAAACGTTTCTTAAAAAGGACGACTAACATTCTCTTTAAATGCCTAAATCCTAAAAGAAAAAAATACTAATTTTCCTTTCAAATACACTAATTTGAAGGACAAAATGGCCATTAATCTAAATAGTAAAAAAAACAGGGAGTTAGGCTCGTAGGTGTTAGCTTCTAAGGCATTTCATCAAATATAAAATAAGAATAATATTGTAGAATGATAAAATAGGTGAGATCTGGATACCCAAGGTTCTCTCTAAAGGAGGCATTGATGTTCTTTTATAATGAATGATAAAGACCACATCAGACCGCAAGTATGATGTGGGATGCAGACTCCAACACTCCCCCTCAATCTAGGTGTACCTAGGTTGGACACAAAAAGAAAAAAACAGAGCAATCAACAGACTAAAAACACTCCCCCTCAAGCTGGACATACCCACCTTGAAGATAAAACAAGACAAAACAGAATAAAACAAAGATAAATTGCAATGATTTCTACTCCCACTCATGAATATTGATGAATCTTTTGAAAAAGATTTGTCAAGCCACTCAAGCGGTGCTGGTCGACGGAGTGCCGAGAAAGCCGCAATGGCGGTGCCGGTCAACTGAGCGTCTGGAAATCCGCACAGGTGAGCCGATATTCAGACTTGCTGGGAATACCGCATGGGAAGGATGGTTATCAGAGTTTCCAGGAAAACCGCATGGGTGGGCCGGTTGACAGAGCACCGGGAAACTGTAGGAGGAGGGCCGACAGGGAGGCGGTGGCTACCGTAGGAGGCCGGTGTGAATGAAGAGCTACCATATGAGGAAGATTTGGAGGGAGCATCTTTGTAGAGGCGACATGTAGGGAGGTAAAATCTCAATAGGATCTGGTTGTACAGCAGGAGTCGAGGTGCATAGGGATGTAGTGCAGTGGATGTGCACCCGGACTGGATCCGGATGAAACCGGTGGAAGGGTTGGCGATGCAGTGGAGCAACGCACTGGAGGGGGGGACGTCGGGGATTGTCATAGGAGGTGGGTTGGGAAGCTCTGCAGGAGGCGGTCTGGAAGTTGCAGGCGGGAGGCTGGTAGGGCACCGCAGGGAGGGACTATGCTGGAGGGCCGTAGATTTGTGTCATGTGTGAATCAGGGAAGAAGCCGTGAGTTGGGACGAGAGGGGGCTGGGAGTCACGGATTCATCTTGTTGGGATCAGGAGCCATGACGGGAGGTGTGGCCTAGGGCATGGTCATTGCGCGCAATAGGGAGGGGATGCCGGGGAAGGAGGCGTTGTGAGGGAGTATCAACGGGAGGGAGGTAGAGTCGGAGTCGCAGTGGGAGGCTGGTGCCGTTGGAGAGCCAGGAAGGGAGGGCCCCACAGGGAGGGACACTGTGGGAGGAGTCCATCAGGTGGGATCCATCAAGAGCTCGATCTTCCGGGAGGGAGGGATTGCCGGCAGGGGGGCGAGAGGCATGACCTCGGGCGGGGTTGATGTGTGTAGCGGGTAGGGGACACCGGGGTAGGAGGCGCCATGAGTGAGGGATCCGTCGAACAGAATCGAGAGGCCGGACAGAACTGTGATCAGAGGGGAAACGATAGAAAATAAACCCAACCCTAGATGGGGGTTGGGGCGCCGCCCCCTGAAGGGGAATTTTGGATAAAACTAGGGCCAGAAAAAAAATTGTGGGAGGGTTCAGGTTTACAGACCACCATCTAATACCATGTTGAATGATAAAAGGAGGATGAACCAAACCCCCAAGGTTCTCTCTAAAGGAGGCATTGAGGTTATTTTATAATGAATGATAATGACCACATCAGACTGCAAGTCCTATGTGGGATACAGACTCCAACAAATATAAAATTGGATAAAAAAATAAAATGTATTTTTTAAAAAAATTTATGAAAAAAAGTTAGCTTATTTCATAGTATTAAAGAACAAACTGATTCAATCATCTAATTAGACCAATGAACCGGTGAACCAATAAGTTAATCGACCCAAATAGTAAGTGCATTTGAATCGATTTGAGCCCATCTAAATCAATGTCATATGGGTAAACCTAATGGTCAAGCTAGCGAATTGATTAGGTTTACAGTTTATACATATTTTTATAGCAAAATTAAAAAAATTATAATATTATAATGATTAATATACAACACTTCACTAATTTTAAAACAATTGAATTATTTTAACAGTATATATTATTGTGTTTATTAATATTTATTACCTATTTATATGTATTATTTAAATGTGTTATATCTTATATTTTATTTAAAATTATTTATGACATTTTAAAGATATAATATTAGTATATCCATATTTATGTGTGTATTTGTTTGCATTATTTAGATTTTAATTTAGAAAAAATGCAGCTAATGAACTAATGATAGAACCAATGAATGAATGATCCTATGAGCTAGTATATTTTTCAATTCCACAATCGATCCAATTTTAACAACTATGGAGTTCATTTATATATTTTTATTCATTTAATAATAAATTTTAAATAATATGAGAATTTCATCTCTCAGATAATGTAACATACACATTTATTCAATTTTATCTCATTTTATTTTATGATGTTTCATTAATAATCATTCCATCGAATCTTATGAAAACTTTCAATCATCAACAAAATACTTTAACCTAGAATCACAGTCCCAATTGAGTGCAAAAAACCCTCTTTGATCATTATACACTTGACTCACATGGAATAAGACTTCAAAAGCTTTTTATAATATTATTACTCAAATTTTTTCGCACTTGTAGGCGTTGACATTGTCAAAACCCTTTACAATATGATCATGATTACCCACCTCAACCCCATCTGACGTGAAATTATCTAATCAATCGGCAATCTTACATGAGAAGTCAAGAATTTTTCCCTCATCACCCACACTTTCCATGCATTGTTAGAGCCTTTATATGAAATCCATTGAGGTGACATGCGAAGTAGTTTTACCTCGGACCACATGTTTTCTAATGAAGACTTAATTCTTTCCAAACAATGTTGAACAAACTATACAACTATGGTTTGTCCCCTTAAAAATCATCTTTCATGGGCGTGTGTGTCCACACACCCACATATGTACATATTTGAGGATTACTGAGTATGGAAAGAACAAAGTTTTCATTAAAAAAAGTTGATTTATGAAAAAACTACCTCATGATTCACCTTTCAGAATCCCACGAAAGGTCTCCAGAGGTGCATAGTAAGTGTAGGTGCCAGGAATAAATCAACCATGAGATCCACAGATTGGTTTTCTTATTCTTTGATAGATGGGGAGAAATCCATATATTTATAAAATCATTTTTAGTGATTTTACTGGAAACAAATACAGAAGAAAATAGTTGAATCATATCTTTTATAGACTCAAAAGCAAAGGAACTCATATACATCATAAAAATAACTACCAATTTCAAGTACAAGCTTGGTGAGAACACTGATGAAGTGGATGCGTATTTCAAGGAGGATGCATTGGATGAAGATTAATTACATGTTTCATTAGTAAAGAAAAATAATTAAAATCAAGCTACCCATATTAAATAATTTACTTATAGGACCCAAATCTGTAGCCTAACCTGGCCTGATTGATTATTTGGACTCATCCCGGTCTAAGATAGTACGAGAGAACATACCAAGGTTTAAAAGTCAATCTACCATTTTCTTTTGAAATCAATATTATGCATGTAGTCCCCAAAGACTTAACATTGAATGCCTCAGAGATTTCATGTAAGATCTTGATATTTTTTTGTTAAATAACCTTGAAAATCACAACAATAGTCACCATAAGAATCCATGAAATAACCTTACATCTCAATATTTATCTCAGTTTTGGGCACCGACAATGCGAGAACCCTTCACAACCATATCATGATAATCGACATCAACCTTATCTTACAAGAAATTTTCTAATCAATTGGGAATATCATTTTAGAATTCTAACACTTTTCAGTCATCATCCACACTTTTCATGCATTACCGGAGCCTTTATGTTCAATTCAAAAAGGTGACATGCAAAGTAGTTTTACCCTGGAGTAAACCCTATATTTATAAAATCATTTCCACTGGTTATACTCGAAACAAATACAGAGGAAAATAGTTGTTTCGTACAGTTAATGGACTCAAAAGAAATAGATCTCTTATACATCATAAAAGTAACCGCCAATTTTCAGTACCGTATTGGTGATAACATCGATGAAGTGATTGCGTATTGAAAGGAGGATGTGTAGGATGAAGTTGGAGTACCTGTTTTATTACTAAAGAAAACTCATTAAAATCAAGGCACACAACTTACATAATTACGTTATATGGCTCAAATCGGCAGGCTAACCTGGCCTGATTGATTATTTGAACCTAGCCAAGTCCAAGTATGGATGGAGAGACCCATTTAACTTTCTTCTCCCTTACTAAGAATTATGAGAAAATATACCGTTGCAGATATTATATCATACACTAAATGAGTACTGAGGAACATACTAAGGTTTGGAAGAAAATCTACCATGTTTGTTCAAATTAATATGATGCATACAGTCCCCAAAGACTTACAATTGAATGCCTCAAATATGTCGTACAACACAAAATTTTCCTCAAAAATAACCATGCAAATCACAAAAATAATCATCATAGTCAGTCATGAAATATGTGTGTGGATGTGACCACGAAATCACTAGAGTCTTCTCTATCTAATAGTCACCTTCTCAAGAACATACACACGTCGACGCTTCAAGCCCTCCAGAAGAGACCGGTCGACAACTTTGAGAAGATCAAGAGCGATGTCCACATTCATGCTCACTGATTCAATGTATATTGTTATTTGGTAATCAAGATGTGGTCATGTAGTTGACAAATAATAAAAAGTGTCAAATAATAACTACTGACAATGAGAATGAGAAAGCGTCAATAAATTGGTGTTATTGGTAACATGTAAATAAAGAAGTCGTTAACCCTTCTCATACCCATTATTAGGATTCATTATTTGACACCATTTATTATTGGTCAACTATGAGCCCACATCTTGATTACCAACTAACAATATATAATGGATTAGTGAGCATGAATGTGGATATGACTTTTGATCTTATCAAATTTTTCAGCCAGTCTCTCCTGGAGGGTTTGAAGCGTCGGTGTGCATATGTTCTTGAAAAGGTGAACATTAGATAGAGAATCATTATCAAGTGGGTTCACGGTTACATCCACATGCATTATTTCATGGCTGACTATGATGAATATTGATGTGATTTACAAGGTTATTTCTAGGGGAAATGTCGTGTTATACAAAATCTCTGAGACATTCAATTGTAAGTCTTTGGGGACTGCATACATCATGTTCATTTGAAGGAACATGGTAGATTAGATTCAAAACCTTGGTATGTTCCCCAATACTCATTTAGTGTATGGTAGCAGATCTGCAATGATATATTTTCTCATTCTTCTTAGTAAAGGAGAAGAATGTTAAATGGGTCTGGCCATCCAGACTTGGACTGGACATGGTCCAAATAATCAATCATGCAACGCTGGCTTCTCGATTTGAGCCCTATGATAGAATTATGTAAGTTGTGTGGTTTGATTTTAACAAGTTTGCTTTAGTAATAAAAAGGTACCCCAACTTCATTTTACACATCCTCCTTACAATACGCAATAACTTCATTGGTGTTGTCACCAATCCGGTATTGGAAATTGGTCATTACTTTTATGATATATAAGAGATCCATTTATTTTGAGTCCATTAAAGGTACAAAACAATTATTTTCCTCTGTATTTGTTTTAAATATAACTGCTTCAAATGCTTTTATAAATATATGTTCTTCTATATATGTAACAAATAATAAGAAAACTGATCTGTGGAGCACAAGAATGGGTTATTCTCGACACCTAAACTAACCATGCACCTCGGGAGACCATTCATGTGATTATAAAAGGCGACGCATGTGGTAGTTTTACCATAAATCACTTTTTTTAATGAAAATCTTATTTATTCCCCTCTCAGTCATCCTCAAATATATGTGTGTGCGCATGCGTGCTCATGAAAGATGATTTTTAACGGAACAAGTCAAAGTTATATAGGTTGTTGAGATAACAAAGTTGGAGAATAACTATGTCTTCATTAGAAAACACGTGATCCAGGGTAAAACTACATTGCATGCCACCTTTCTAAACTGGATGTAAAGGCTCTGGTGATGAATGAAAAGTGTGGGGGATGAGTGAAAAGTGCTAGAATTTTGAGGTGATATTCCCAATTGATTGGATAATTTTATGTAAGATAGGGTTGATGTGGTTTATCATGATCTTGTTGTGAAGGGTTCTGGAAATCTCAGTACTCAAAAGTGAGAGAAACATTGTGTAATTATATTACATGATAATATTTTTAAGTCTTATAATATGCGAGTCAAGTGTCTATCATTCAATGAAGTTTTTTTTGCACTTAATTGGGGTGATGGTTCTCGGTAAAATCTTTTTGTTTATGTTTCAGAGTTTTCATAGGATATGATGGAATAATTATTACTGAAACTTTATAAAATAAAATGAGATAAAATTTAATGTGAGTGTTCCATTATTTGAGAGATGTAATTCTCATATTATTTAAAATTTGTTATGAAATGAATCTAAATACATAAATGATGTCATGACTTGTCTCCTGGGGCTCATGTCGTGACTACCCCATGCCCACCTTCCAATGGCTAGGGGTTGGTGACTAGCACTAGAAAGGCGTAACCCAAAAAGGGAAGGCATTGCCTTTAAACTTGTAAGTGCATAGGGAGTGTACACACACAAAGCAGAACAAAAGGCACCACTACAGAGAGTAAAATTACTAAAATTAAAGGGGACAGCTTACCAACCCAACTGAAAGAAACATACAACAAAAGGAAAGAAAATACAAGCTCTAAAGATCATCCGCCAAGGATTCTACCTGAAGGGTAGGTACAGCTCACTGTCTGAAGTCACTACAGCTCACCACGTCTATTGATCCCTTTAGAGCACCGTCTAGACTTGGCTCCCCAAGTATCAGTCAAGCTATCTGTCGTTTGCACAAGACACAACAGGTGTGGGAGAAGCCCGTGCAGGGGTGTGCATGATAATACTCAGTAGGTAACCCGAGACCACTGAAGGTCTCTCAGATATCCACAAAGACTTTGAATTGAATTCGCCAAAGATTTCATACATGAGCCTGATATTTTTTTTAAATAACCTTGCAAATCACAGCAATAATCGCAACAATAGTCACTATAAGCATCCATGTAATAATCTTGCAACTCAATGTTCCTCTCACTTCTGGGCACTGACATTGCCAGATTTTCTCTCATCACCACAGAAGTCTAGTACTTTTCACTCATCACGAACACTTTCCATGCATCACCAGAGCCTTTATGTGTATTTCCAAAAGGTAACATGCAAAGTAGTTTTATCCTGGATCATGTGTTTGTTAATAAATATTTAATTATTCCCCAATTTATTTTTTCCAACAACTTATATAACAATTACTTGTTCGCTTAAAAATCATCTTTCATGAGCACGCATGTGCACACACACATATATTTGATGATGAATGAGAGTGGAATAAACAAGGTGTTCATTAACAAACAAGTGAAAAATACCCCATGTGTCACCTTTTAAAATCACATGAATGATCTCCATAGGTGAATGGTTAGTGTAGGTGCCAGGAATAACTCACCCTTGTGCTCCACAGTTTGATTTTATTATTCTTTGATACATGGAGAGAAAACATATATTTATAAAATCATTTGTCGTGGTTATACTCGAAATAATAAGAAGGAAAATAGTTGTTTCATACCTTTAATGGACTCAAAATAAATGGATCTCTTATACATCATAAAACTACCAATTTCCAGTATAGGATTCATGATAGCAATAATTAAGTGATTGCATATTGCAAGGGGATGTGTAGGATGGAGTTGGAATACCTGTTTTATTACTAAAGCAAACTCATTAAAATCAAGCCACACAACTTACATAATTCCACTATAGGGCTCAAATCGGCAAGCCAACATGGCCTGATTGATTATTTGGACCCAACCCAGTCCATGTATGGATGTCCAGACCCATTTAACATTCTTCTCCCTTACTAAGTATAATGAGAAAATATACCATTGCGAACACTAAATGAGTAGTGGGGAACGTACCAAGGTTTGGAAGCCAATCTACCATGTTTCGTAAAATTAATGTGATGTATACGGTCCCAAATACTTACAATTTAATGCCTTAGAGATGTTTTACAACACGACATTTTTCTCAGAAATAACCTTGCAAATCACAGTAATAGTCATCCTAGTCGACCATGAAATAATTCATGTGGATGTGACCATGAACCCACTAGAGAATTTTTTTCTATCTAATGCTCACCTTCTCAAGAACATACGCACACTGATGCTTCAAGCCCTCCGGGAGAGACTGACTAACAACTTTTGAGAAGATCAAGAGGCATATCCACATTAATGCTCACTTATCCAATGTATATTGTTATTTGGTAATCAAGACGTAGGCTCGTAGTTGATCAATAATAAATGGTTTCAAATAATGAATCCTAATAATGGGTATGAGAAGACGTTAATAAGTTGGCATTATTGATGACACCTAAATAAAGGAGTCTAAATATTTGATTGAGAATTTTTGACTTGACCCTATTTTTGTTTGACCTTTTATTCTCTTTCCTATGTAAATATGATCTATTCTTATTGTAATTGAAATGAACATATTTTGATGAAACAAAGAGTTTTTTAGTGCGCTCTTGCTCCATTTTCATTCCTCCCTTTTCTCCTATTATGAAAATTTCATTTTGAAAGTCAAAAACCAACATTTGTTATTGAATCCGATAGGTTTTATTCCCAAGTATCCAATGTAAGAGAACATGGAGAGTACCTCTCAAAAATTGGTGAAGGAGAGAAGCGGTGTGTTGTTCCATTACCCAATATTGTCGTCTCCCAACTATTCCACATGGGTGACCAAGATAAAGGCTTTTGAGGAGTGGGTGTGACTCAGAAACAACATTAATTGTTTGTGTACAAAAAAATTGAGCCACAACAAAATATAGACTTTGTTCAATATGCTCCACAAAAGATCCCGGGTCCGATAAGCCTGAGTCTGATGACCTTCAATCCAAAGCTAAATTGGTGACCTTTGAATGACTACGCAATCTAAGACAATAGACATTCCCTTAATAGATTTAGGGTTATCCTATGTAAAGGCTTCTCAAAATTTATCTCAAACCCTTTCTCTACCAACTGAACTTTAATCAAGTTGTTTAGTTAAAAAACCCAACTTCTTAGAATCGAGTGAGGAATCCACATGTTAGGTTCTAATTTTTGGGTCACCGGCCATCGTTAGCTCTTCCTTGTGGGTTCAACCCTAGACATCCACTTTCCAACGCTTCCATGTATTAGTTTTTGTTGTATTTTATAAATTTCTAATCTCATCACGTCCTTGCAAGATCATCGACGTTGCACGGATTGGACAACATCATTTGATTATTTTCATGTTGTATTAATACTAATTTTGTCGCGTCATGATCCAACATAAACAGAAGCCTACTGAAATGAAATTAGAGAAAGATCTACATATTATAGGTATATTTGGTAAACCAATTAGTAAAAAAACTCGTCTGTGAGCCTTACTCACACCATTCGGGATCTCAAATGCTTTGTCTTCCCCCATGACTTCCCACTCAAGCCCTCGCGTCTTTGTACCTCATGTTCCTGGGCAAGCCCCTACGGGGTAACTCCATGATTCTTCGATCAGGAGTTGAGCCTTCATCAATGATCACTCTTCAAATTCGTTCCCCCAGCGGCAGCGGCGACGATGGCGGCGATGGCGGGGCCACTGGTGCGGAGTCTCGCGACAGCTACCTCAACATGTATTCCATGAAGAAGCCCGATAAGGTCGATAATAGTGAGAAGCTCCATTCTATTTGGATGAAATGCGTGTTATCTTTTGAGCCCCTAAAGCATTCTTGTGTGTTGGTCCATCTTGGAAACGTATTCATTAAAGAGTCACTCGTGCTAGGTTTATTAGGGAATAATTTTACCAAGGAATTCGTTCATATTAAGGGGATCAAGGATATGATCCTAATTCAGCTTTTGGTGATTCCTGGGATGGAGTCAAACAACTACGACGGTTCTGGGGTGTGGTTTGGGTGCTCCATTTTAGGTCTTGAATTCAATGTCAAGTATAATTTTTTTGCGTTGACGGGTTGTGGTCATGTTTTGAGTGCTAAGGCCTTGAAAAAGATCTGATCCTCTACTTTCCATGTTTGTCATATGGGATTATCTTATGAGGATAAAATTATGCTTAATGGGAGTGGGGAGGAGGTTGTGGTATTGAGGGAAAAGATAGAAGAGGAAAATCAAGGGCTAAGGACAAGAAAGATATGAAGTTGAGGAATGATGGCGGGGGTTGTGCAAAGGGTGTAAGTAATGGTTCTGTGAAGTGGTTCAAGGCCTCAGAAATGGCCCCCGCTCATGCTAATAAAGAAGTCTATGCATCCATATTCAACTCATCAAGAAAATCTGATTTCATGGAAACTTACAACTGTAGATCTCTTCCACTCAGAAGGAACTGATTGTTGGAGCTTTCTGTTGTACTCCACTGCCCTTGTTGCATGGTGATGATCTTTACCATTGAATTCAGAAATCAATGTTATTCTCGTATAGTTTAGTACATGGTATTTTAAATTCTAATTGTTAGTGTCTCAAGTAATGGCTTGTTGACTTCTTCATATGAAATTATGTAACTTTTATTATTGTTTTTATGGAAGTGCCTTGCTACTTATGGGCTATGATGATCTTTGATATGACAATTATTGGATTAAGATTCTCAATTGCTTGTAGTTTTAGACGAATGAAACCTTTAGTTTTAGATTTTAAGATCAAAATCATAATAATCATGAATGAATGGAATTTTAGTTTAAAGGACTTGGAACTAATATCATAAATGAAAAACAAAATATTATTAGTAAATTTAAAAAAATAATAAATAATTACAATTTCCACACTTTGTGTCCCAAGCTCGGATGGAGGGAGCAGGGTTGTGTTAGGTTGTTGACAGTAAATGTAAAGCTTTGTCGAACTCTTTCATGACTTGGATCAAATGTATCAATATTTTAATGCTAATTCATTTCCCAACATCAACGTAATGCATTGCTCAAGTGTGGTGTTAAATGAGCTAGGGCACCTACATCGATGCCTCAGGTGTTAAATGAGCAAGGGTCTTCCCACCTTTCTGGGAAGATGTGGGGATTGAGGAAGCTCATTTTGAGACTTTCAACTTCATTGGTGTTTATACGTCTCAATTAGGTCTCAATGTAAAACAAGTATACTTTTTGGGTTAATTTAGAAACTTTGATTCAGAGTTTTCCACAAAATGAGATGATTTTTATAGTTGGTGGCCTAAATGGGCATGTAGGAATGGATTCTAGAGATCTCATAGATTACTATGAAGGGTTTGGTTTGGGTGTAGTAAATGTTGAAAGATAAACTATCTTATACTTTACCTGCAGTTGTGATTTTCTGGCAACAAATATGCTCTTTAGGAAATGAAACGAACATATTATTACTTATATAAGAAGAGTCAAAACATCCCAGATTGATTATTTCTTGATAAAAATGTCATATGAAAGGTTTATTAAGGATTTCAAGGTTATACACGATGAATGTTCGACCACCCAACATCATTTATTATTTTTATACTTGCAAGTTGAATTATAAGAGAAATATGAAACAGTTGAGGAATCCAAGAATCAAATGATGGTTCTTAAAAGATAACCTTATAATGGAATTTAAGAACAACCCTGGATATTAGATATAACCATAATGTCTTCTAGGGTAAGAAAAATAGAATCATAAGAGGGGAAACATA
Source organism: Viscum album (assembly GCA_963277665.1). Classification (NCBI taxonomy): domain Eukaryota; kingdom Viridiplantae; phylum Streptophyta; class Magnoliopsida; order Santalales; family Viscaceae; genus Viscum; species Viscum album. The sequence continues at coordinate 181,054,860 of OY728165.1, forward strand.
ATGAGAATACATGAGAAGATCCTACCTTAAGAATTGTTGTATTCTGTATCCCACATAGGACTTGTGGTCCGGTGTGGTCTTAATCATTCATTATAAAAGAACCTCAAAGCCTCCTTTAGAGAGAACCTTGGTGGTTTGGTTCATCCACATTTTATCATTCTAAATGGTATCAGAGGAGTTTTGATAAACCCAACCCCTCCCTCACATCTATTTTTTTTATTCCAGTCTCGGGTTTACTGAAGTTTTCCCCGTAAGGGGGGGGGGCTCCATGGCCAGCTCTGTCGTCGCCCCTCCCCTCCCTCTCGAGCGGTGCTCGGCCCGATGCTATCCCAACGCCCTCCTTCCCGTCTTGGTTCCATACTTCGGCCTCCCATTGTAGATCCCAGCCGTTGTGACTCTAGGAGTGCCTCCCTCCCTGGTGCGCTCGACGACGGACGACAGCCTCCTCCCATGGCGGTTCTCCCTGACGGAGCCCCTCCCACTCGAGGATCCTCCTCCCACGGAGCTATTCCCCAATGATTCTACTCTCATAGCATCCCATTCCTGCTCTCGCGGCCCTCTAGTGGAATCCCTCCCCACAGCGCAATCCCAGCAAGAAACTTCTGGCATCTCTCGGCTCCGCCTCCTCGCGTTTCTCCCGGCCTGCCTCCTGTTCGGACTTCCCGACGGACCAAACTCCCGGCCCGCTGCTCCTTCTGTGTGGGACTCCCAAACCATCTCTTGCCCTATGCGGCCTCCCCTCCTGGATCCTTCCCCACGCTTCCCCCTCCCATCTCCTATCTCTCCAAGTGGCTTCCATGCTTCTAGATTCGGATCTCCGACACCTCCTTTTCCAGGGGCGCCTCCCGTCGTTGGCACCTCCTATGGAATCCCCGCATCCCGTCATCGGCATCTCTCAACGACTCCTGGAAGCTACCTCATTGTACACTGGAATGCCCTTGCACTTCCTCCACCGTGGTGCAGCACTTCGACTGCCTGGGATCCATGCCCTTTGGCCCCGCCTGATCCCGCAACAACTCTGCGGAATCATCGCATCCCGTCGGTGGCCCTGCAATGACTCTGTGGAATCGTCGATTGTTTCCTTTTATTTCATATTGTTTTGTAATCAAGACGGGTATGTCCATCTTGAGGGGGAGCGCTTTCAGTCTTTTGATTGCTTTGTTTTTTCTTTCTGTGTCAAACTAGGTACACCTAGCTTGAGGGGGAGTGTTGGAGTCTGCATACCACATCGGACTTGTGGTCCGGTGTGGTCTTAATCATTCATTACAAAAGAACCTCAAGGACTCCTTTAGGGAGAACCTTAGGGGTTCAGTTCATCCTCCTTTTATCATTCTACAAGAATCAACCTCAAGGCCCAAATAATTTGAAAGGATCCACTAAAATCACACTAAGATGGAGAAGAAAGGCCACTCGCTCAAGGGAGACACTCCAAGGAACCAAGACTAAAAAAATTAAGGGAATTTAGAGGGTTAAATTGAGTAAGGGAACACTAAATAACCCTTACATAAAGATCATACACACCCTCATCAATGGTTGTAACTCCATATTTAAGATCAAATGACCAATCATCCGTTTTAAGATTCTAAAACCACTGACACAATGATGTGGAGGTGTTAACCATACCTATGGAGGGCTTGATCGTGCCACACCCAAGGAGGCCTTGACCATGCCACACCCAAGAGCCCAACATGATGACTAACCATGATATAGTGCAGAAGTTTTGGCCATTTTGGACTTGCCACGCCCTGCACCATGGCATGGTGGAGGCCAAACTGGCCGTGGTGCACACAGGGACTCCCCACACCCCACGCCCGAGATTACACCCAACACTGGGCGTGTTGGTATTGCCCATGGTACAAAGGTGATCCCTAGGCTCAACACGGCTTTGACCATGGTGTGTTCTAGCTCATATTGCACCTATAAATGCCAAAACAATATTTAAGCTATCAGGGATCAACCAACACATTCTAAACACAAAATTAAATATATTCAAAAGGAAATTAAAGGTCAGGATGTTAAAATCTCCCGACCACAACACTTTGTCTCCAAAAAGTTTCAAGGACAATGGTTGATCAAGAGGAAAAAGAAACTTATAACTCAAGAGGAAAAGTCCAACCAAGGCTATGATCTTGAACCCAAGCACTGATCCAAAACCCAAGCAACTCAAAACATTCAACTCTCAATGAAAACAACTGAAAGATACAACATTTTGACAATAAATGAAAGATACAACTTTTTGAAACAAGCTCATGAATGGTGGCCTCACCATGATAGAATTCTATTTGGACATTGGTCCTCCACAAACTATTAGGATCTCCCGAAGAACTAAGAAAAGAACAACTCAACAAAGTTGAAAACCATCCAAAGAAATATCTCTAATTGGTCTGCCTTCATGAAATAGATGACATATCCTAAAATGATCAATTTGGACATGAACATCATTATCCTGAAATATCGTGAAATTCCTCAAAAGGGCTCATGCCTCAACCAGAACTACATAGTCCAACTTGAGGTTAAGTAGGGGTAACCCGAGCCCATGCTTTCGGAGCACCGACTCTCAGTGATTCCAACAAAACATCATAGAAAAACCAAATCTAGATCCCTCCCCAACCCCTACCCAAGATTTCCTATGTACAACCATACAAATTAAATGGCCCATCATAATGCCCACATCACTCCAAGCGAAGAGAACTACAATAATCACTGAGGCATGATCATTCCCAATACAACAAACATAACTCTGGGGATAGTCAAGGGAAACACAAGAAATGAACCAAACAAGAACAACCTCAAAGGTATTAGCATCCTAAAAGAAAAACTCCATCTCTTCCTTGATTCCAAACTGGATAAAAAAACCCACACCGATTCAAGAAAGTACGCCCTTTAAACACATAACACACTTTGAAGCTAAAAATAAGTATGGGTAATGCCTATTTTTCATTTTCTCATTTTAGAAACCAGCCTATACTAAGAGGGATATCCTATTTTGTTCATTTCTACATAAAAAAAATATTATTTATATACATGCTTAATAAAATCCCCTGAACATCATGTACATTGTTTATATACAAGCTATTCATCTGTCCCCTCTAGTATGGCAGCACCTCTTGAACATGGAAGCTGTTCTATTGGTATATCAGCTTCATCGCCATTTTCAACTTCTTTACCACTATCAGCTTTAAATAGCAGATTACATCCATCAGCTATTTTTCCATTCATATCAACATCCATTTTTTTTACTAAGGGGTAGCTATGCCATTTTTCACATGGGTCACATTGAGTTTTTTCAATATGGATTTCATGCCCGATGCAGCACTCTCATTACCATTACTCCCACTGTTGTTGCAGATGCTACCACCTTTTTCTTTGACTTCAATGGCTATTTGATTCACTATAGAGAAAGGTAGGGCAGTCATTTTCATCAAATTATCCCATGCCCCATTTGTTCCCTATAATAGATATTTTTGCTACGTTGATTTCCATCCAATGCACCCTATTAAATCATCCATAGGGGGTGAAAAACAAAAAACAAATGAAAATCACCATCATAATTACTTACTACAATAAAAAATTACATAAATTTACATTCAATGCAATATAACATTGAGTCGGAAGAAAAATCAAATTAGTCCAAGAAGGGCACAATAGGAGGGAATTGAAAAAGGAAAATTGAATGTGGTGGATACAAGGAGCAGTGTGATCAGTAGTTGATGCATGGTGCTTTTGTTTGAGTGCAGTTGTATCTTTGGAAAAGACCTAAAATAATGGGGTTCATAGCAATGAGCATTTACAAACAATAATGGGAACAAAAAAGAAATACTAGACATCTGGATCTTCTATTGCAGCTAATGAATGTATAGCTAGGCAAAGAGAAGGGAAAAACTAAACAACATTTTAGGTAGTGTTTGGAGGGACAATAATGGATGAAAGTTTTTAATAACATAAGTCAAAGATTGAACATTAAACTTTTATAGATCAACCAAATTGTTCAGTGATCCTTCATAAATTGAGAAATAATTTTTCCAAATAACTCGTATAAAATGTGTCCAATAAATCTTCATTTAATTCTCATTAAATTCAAAGAATATATTGATGATCATTTTTATAGACATGAAACTCTCTTTGAAAGGAATACAAATCAAAACCCAAGTCATGAATATCCCTCAGCTCAGTACAAGATGTCATTCTAGACTGGTCTTGGCATGTCTAGGTAGTGCGTTGTGGGGTGGATGGAGCCTTTTTTTATTAAAGCTACTTCCAACTCCGCATTTAACAAAATTACAATTCCAAACACCGGTCGCTTTCATTCTAGCCATGAATTTGATTCTTAAAGAATAAGAAAAAGGGTCCCTAGCTGTCAAAACAATAGCAGGTGAGTTTTCCAAAATGAATAATATATAATAAATGCAAGATATCACAAACTATTCATTTTTGTTTCAACCACTCGCACTTATTTAGCCATGCGATAAATTGATCAGCACATCATTTTACTCATCTTTAAAATTCAAAATACACTTTCCCTAATTTTTGTCATATTTTGTCGATGATTTGGTGTTTGCATGCTTATTTGTTTTTATTTTCAAATAAAACTTTGTTTTGCATGTGTGTTGTTTATGTCTTTATATTTATGGTTGCATTTCATTTTGGTGAGTTGCAGTCATCATGCCAAGCTCATCCCGAAGCTCGAGTCCTATGGAGATTTGAAGCTGGTACCTGTGAGGAGCTCTTTGTTTTGTTCCATTGGCGATTTCTAGATCTTGAAGTTGGGTGAGAGAATCTTCGGACTAGTGGTAAGGCCAACTGGTCTTTAAGTATTCTTTACTATGTTGTTTGTATTCTTTAAGTTTGTTGTTTGTTCTTAATTGATTCTCTTGTACTCACTTTTTGTTTGAACATTAATAAAATTTAGGTAGGGTGGTGTTCTTGTCGTGGATACAAGGCCAAATCGGCTTGAGCCACGTTTAATCTATGTTGTTTTTTAATGTTTTTCCTTAACTTTTTTCGCTGCTCATTTTGAATCATTATCACTTCACCTCTTCTGTTATTTTTTGACTTAAGAATCTCTATTTGTGAATGTGTTGGAAATCAGTCGTGTATACAGTGTCCTTGGCTAGGGATAACAACGGGTCAGGTACCCGCTAATTTTTGGGTACCTAAACCCAAACCCAATTATATTATAACTACCTTTAGCGTGGCTATGCGAAGAAGCAATATCCATTATCGTGCCTATGTGAAGAAGCATTAGGCGAAGCAACGCTACGGGTGGTATTGTCCATGGGACTTTGAAATCAAATCGTGCAAACCTGGAGGGTCGCACGGGAAGAGGAATTGCTAAGAAAAGGAGTGTGCTTCGTGAAGTGGAGTGCCTTGGCCTTAGCATGGGGAATAGGTGTGAGTGGAAGGTGCTTCACGAAGTGGAACAGTGTTCGCGGAGCACTACCTCGCGAAGAAGGGGTGACCCGCGAAGCAGGGTCCTACGAAGCAGTGTGCTTCGCGATGTGTAGTGATCCTGCCTTAGCATAGGAATCACTAGTACAGGTTGGGTGTTTCGCGAAGCATAAACACTCCGCGGCTACCTGGGTTCCCTTGGGAATCCCCTTCCTTCGCGAATTCCCTTGATCTTCGCGAAGGGAATCCCTCTCGGAAGAGGGGCTCAAAACGAGACAAAGCAAAGGCGTCTCGCGAAGTAGAAGTACCTCGCGGAGCTCATGATTCCCGGGGCAAAGAGTGCTTCGCGATTCGGGAGAGGAGAAGACGAAAGGTCGGATTGTCTGTCCTCGGGACTCCGGGGGAGTCCAATATTTATAGGGAAGGGGCACCGCAAAGCAGAACTCGTGCGCCGCCTCAGGTGCTTCGCGGCGCGCTCGCGAACATCAACGTCGTCCGCGGAGAATTACCGCCTCTGGAGCTTCGCGGCGGGCTCGCGAACGTCAAATGCGTTCACGGAGAATTACCGCCTCTGGAGCTTTGCGGCGGGCTCGCGAAAATCAAATACGTTCGTGGAGAATTACCGCCTATGGAGCTTCGCGAGGCCGCGATGATCGGGGCGCTTCGCATCGGTGCTTCGCGTCGGTGCTTTGCGTCGGTGCTTCGCGTCGGTGCTTTGTGAGGCAGCGCGCCCGCCTTCTTTTTCGTCCCTTTCCTTTGGGCCATATTTTGGCGCGAACAATCATAAACTATTCATTTTTGTTTCAACCACTCACACTTATTTAGCCATGCGATAAATTGATCATCACATCATTTTACTCATCTTTAAAATTCAAAATACACTTTCCCTAATTTTTGTCATATTTTGTCGATGATTTGGTGTTTTCATGCTTATTTGTTTTTATTTTCAAATAAAACTTTGTTTTGCATGTGTGTTTTTATGTCTTTATATTTACGGTTGCATTTAATTTTGGTGAGTTGCAGTCATCATGCCAAGCTCATCCCGAAGCTCGAGTCCTGTGGAGATTTGAAGCTGGTACCTGCGAGGAGATCTTTGTTTTGTTCCATTGGCGATTTCTAGATCTTGAAGTTGGGTGAGAGCATCTTTGGACTAGTGGTAAGGCCAACTGGTCTTTAAGTATTCTTTCCTATGTTGTTTTTATTCTTTAAGTTTGTTGTTTGTTCTTAATTGATTCTCTTGTACTCACTTTTTGTTTGAACATTAATAAAATTTAGGTAGGGTGGTGTTCTTGTCGTGGATACAAGGCCAAATCGGCTTGAGCCACGTTTAATCTATGTTGTTTTTTAATGTTTTTCCTTAACTTTTTTCGCTGCTCGTTTTGAATCATTATCACTTCACCTATTCTGTTATTTTTCGACTTAAGAATCTCGATTTGTGAATGTGTTGGAAATCAGTCGTGTATACAGTGTCCTTGGCTAGGGATAACAATGGGTCAGGTACCCGCTAATTTTTGGGTACCTGAACCCAAAACCAATTATATTATAACTACCTTTACTCGAACATTAAATCGTTTATATATGTTTATTTATTACCCTAATTTGAATCTAATTAATAAAATAATATTGGTTTAAATATCCAAACTTGTTTATTTTTTTTATTATTTTAAAACATTTGATATGTGTAGCTAAAGGCGTTGGCAAAGAACTTGTAGTGGTGAGACACACGGCATGGGGGGTGTTGCCAGCGCAGAGGGCTTCAAAAGCGGCAGGGCGCACAGAGGCTTATAAAGTCTGCATGTTTGACACTGTCTCTGATGTGGATAGTGTTCATAGAACGGGGTTTGTCCCATATCAGAGACAACATCGGGCGCATGGGGCTTTATAAGCCTCTGCACACCCACCCCATTTTGAAGCCCACCGGGTCAGGGACCCCCTCCCCCTCTCTTGTGTGTCATGTCACTATAGCCTCTCGGTTGTCTGCGTAACGTCCCGGCCCCGGGTTCCACGCAACGGGTGCCCCGATCCCGGTTCGCCACGTGACCTCAAGCACATTTCCCCAAACGCCAGAGGCTGCCAACTACCAGCGAGGGCCCAGGTCTGATAGTGGGGAAACTATGCTCTCATTTTTCAAAGTGTAGCGCAGCAGAATATCAAAATAAACATACAACAAACAGAAGAAGCAGTAAACCATACACAACTGAAATACAAAACAGTAGTGGATATAACCAACAAATATAAATGATGATGCTACATGTCTTCTAAGAAAACATCCAGAACATGTTATACATCAATACGATACAACCAAAAGAAGAGTACAACAAGGCAAAGCAAAACAGCTGGTAGTGGCATCACGAGCCTAGGCTCGGTCCCATTCCCTCCTGCTCCACAGTAACAGTCAAGTACCTTTATAGGGACTCTTGCCCCTATCTAAACCTGCATCAACATAATCTGTTTGGGCCAAAAAGCATGACCCAAACAGGGTGTGAGAAATATATCTTAGTAGGCACCCACCAAAGGCCCGTGCTCAACTGTGTGTAAAACATGAAACAAGTGTGCAGTAGTAAAATGCAATAACTAAGTAGTACTTAAAAGTAACTAAATTAACAGTTAAATTTCCATTTTATTATTCATTTAATTCCTTTAATTTAGTAACATTTTTGTGCTCAACAGCACCAAGCCCTGAGGCTAACCAGAACTGTGCCCTCAGGCAAAAATAGTAACCATGCCCTCAGGCTTGCCCTCAGGCCAAACAGAATCTAACCCGCAGGTATTACCCTCTGGCGTAACATAAGTTCTTGCCCTCAGGCATACGAAGTGTCGCCCTCAGGCACAGAAGTCAATCCCTCATGCACGAAAGGTTTCTCTCAGGAGGAATAACGAAATCCCTTGGGCTTAAACAGTCACGCCCTCAGGCTAATCACAACAACTCCCTCAGGCTAAACAGGTAACCAGGTCATGCCCAACATATCAAAATGCAGTAAACAAGAAATTCCTCTCATGGAAATTCTACAGTTACTACATTTAAGGCATACCCTTAGGTATCCTGGCCAAACGGCTAAACAGAGGAACACACCCCCCGGGATGGTCCTGGATCCAAGAAACGATCCCAAACATCATTTTATTATCACCATTTCATCACCTATGCAATTCTAGGCATTAAATATAGCAACGGACTCAGCCACACGACACCCCAACATGGTTTTGTGGCACGAAAACGCACAAAAATGCACAACAATTGGAAAATAAACAGCAAGACACCTACCTTATACGTCAACAAACGCTATACCCGAACGCCGAATCCAGAAACTCCCAAGAACGGCGTAGATCTGACAAAGAACAAAACCCATTCAAAATTAAATAACTTACGTTGGGAGAAGAATTGGCAAGAACGGTACCAGGAGGAGGAAGGGATTACTCGTGCGGTTCCAACGAGATCGTCTGAAGCCGAATTGGATTCCAGACAAACTCCTGGCGGATCTTTAAAGGTCCGGCCTCCTCCTTTGGCTCCAAAATGGCTCAAACGCCTCCTATGCCAAATGAGGAGGCTACTGCCTGTTTTAAGCTGAAAAAACAAAGTACACGGCGTGTACTTCAAAGTACATGGCATGTACTCCTTTCATTTAACTGTTCATTTGGCAGCACTGCCACACTGTTTGTAGAGACCCGTATCTTGACGTACATGGATATTACATTACTTTTGAGGAATACTTAGTACATAACAAAAACATACACACAAGGACCGTAATAGTTTAGTGTCTTTGGAAACTCGGAATATAATCTTCTAATCGTGGTGAAAGATCTTCAAAATCTCCCATAAAGATCTTCCTTTTTTTTACCTAAAACCTTTCTTTATATCCTGCGGAAAAGAAAACATAAAAGGGTGAGCTCAAATGCTCAGTAAGGGTATACAAAAGAAATAAAAATCATATCATATCTTTTTGAAAATCATAACATGCAAAAGAGATCATAATATCTTAACATGGAACAAATCATAGAAGTGAAAATGAGATTACCATAATCATAACATGAAACTTGAAACTTTTTGGCATGCACACATAATCATGGAAAATCATTTCTTGTGAGTCATGACTCATTTCCAAGACTATCTTAGTGGACAAAGTCCCTTTCTGAATCGAGTAACCCTCGTTTCAGTCCTGTTTCACTGAACCGGTATAACCTACTGTTCCAGCCCTGTCTATCTCATGAGATATAAAATCTTTACCCAATGCATTGGAGGGAGATATAGGTCCCAACCATCTTATAATGAATCCTTTCTTATGTGTGCCACATAATCATAAAACATACATCATCGCATAACACATGTAACAAAAATGGGATTCTTGAAACATCATGACATCATAAATCAATTCATATAAGATAATGGAATTCATAAAAATAATTCCATCACAACATGATCAAATAAATGTAATAATAGGGATAAAAACAGAACCCTTTATTATCTTAGATGGAAAATAATTTTGATAAAACACTTGAACTTCATTCTTGAGGAAAATATCCTTTCTTCTTCAAAAACATTTTTCCTTTCATAACATGTCATACAACTTTAAAATAAAAGAAGTTGATTAAAAATAAACTTGAAAACTTGTAAAGGAAGCTTCTTGGAAATAATGTTTTAAAAATCCATTCAAGCCGTATAAGTTAAAAAAAACATTCTTCGTACTTTTGTCGGAAAAGTCAAAAAGTACCTCGTATGAAAAACGACAAAAGATTCCTTTCATATCTTTTAAAAAAAACTTACCGAAGGGTAAAATTGGATATAAACTATTGTAGAAGGATGGAAATAATATTACATGTTGAGGGAACATGGATGTGGATGATAAAATACACCCCAGTAATTACTTACGAATAAACAATCTCGGATAAAAGTGAGATTGTGATATTTCCCTTACCTTAGGTCCGATTTGCTTCGTATGTGTCCGAACCTCCTGTATAATGATTTAAATAATTTCATTGACTTATTATAGAATCATATTCATTGTTATGATATCATATATGGTTCACTTATGACATTATATTACCCGTTCTTTTGTAAATTCCATGTTAAAGAAGCGTTTTGGGTAAAATCGTTTCATTTATCGTAGGTGTTTTGACTTGTTGTTCTTGACATTATTATTACTTATATCATGATTTACTTACTTCCAGAATATAAAATTTGTTTTATATATCATATATATTCAGTATATATATATATATAATAGATAGATAAATAAAATGAAAAACACCGTTCATGGAGACGGTAGTCCGTACGTACGCATGAACGCTGTTTTCCATTCCTTATTGTCTTGAAATGGAAGTAAGTAGATGACATACATATGTATATATATACATAAATCCAGTAGCTTTATAATGTCATATATTTCATTATTATTTCTTATATATACTTTATAATCATTCTTAAATGGTTAACATGGAGAATGAATCTCATCGCGTCGTGGAGACGGTAGTCCGTACGTACGCACGAGCGATGATATCATTTCCATAAATATTGAACTGAATTGGAGTGGATTATACAATATATCAGAATCAATATGATGTTGTAATAACTATGTATAGTTATTCTTTACACCATTATACCCATCCATGTAAGGTGGTGGTGGAAAATAGATTACACCACGGCGTGGAGACAGTATTCCGTACGTACGCACGCGCGGTGATTTCTTTTTCCGTAGGATGGATAGATGGTGAAATAGGGTTGTTTCATACTTATAATAACATATCAGTATATGAGTGATACTGATTTTATTACTTCATAATGAAACAACCTAAGAATAATAAGTGGAAGAAGAAATAAAGATGAAATAATTGGTAACGGTAATTACCTCTTCTTTGAAGCGCCTCTTTGAGACCTCCTCTTAGGGCACTAAAATTGGTCTTTGAGGAAGAAAAGAACCTCTAGGATGTTTCTAGGGAAGTGGAGAAGATATTTTGGCAGGGGTTGGCCGAGCTTGAGTGCTCAAATTGGTGTGAGGAGGAGGGGGAGGAGGTGTCCTTTTATAGGGGAGGAGAGGGGCACCTTAAGAATATCTCAAAATATTATTTTATATTAAAGTCAAAATCGGTTTATAATGGTTCCAAAGGGTCTTATTTCGAAGCTAAAGTGGGTATGGGTCGAAATCCTATCAACCAATAAGATTTAGACAAGTTTAGGGTATTATTTTAACCTTATCAATTAGATTTAACTCTAAGTTAAATAATTTAACTTTTACCGTGTCTTTTTTTTTCTTTCACTATATGGTTAATAAACTTACTATAACATGCCAAACGAACCCCAAATTGTTTATTATTAATATATATATCCTTATCTAAGTCATTTGGCCGAACCTTAGATTTTTAGAAATAAAATAACAATTAATAATATAATATTTGATTTAAAAACTATTTTGTGTCAATTTTGACACTATTTGATATATGATTTTTTTGAAAGTCATAACAGAATTATATGTTCAAACCAAGTTGATTAGATCAACAATAATATATCATAGTAACCTAGAAAATTAGTTTAATTCATAAAAAGTCTCAAATTACATTCATTTGAGCATTTATAACATCAATTATGTTAATATTTCCTTAAAATGGTAATTACTGCATCATCGTTGTGTCATCAATAAATTAATTTATTTAAAGTATAAAAATTATAAATAAAATATCATTATGTAGGAAATATTTTTAGCTTTCTAATGAATATTTATAGTCGAATTTATCTTATGTATAACCCCATATTAAAAATGGTTTAGTAAATAAACTTTGATTTTAACTCTTTTAACTCTTCTTTGAATTAAATAATAATAAATGTCCTAATCTAATCCAAGTGGGCCTAAATGGTCATATTATATTCATAAGGTTGTTTTTGGTCGAATTACACTTATCCAATTGAATTAGTACATGTTTTAGGGTAATATTAATATCATATTTACCCTTAGTTACCCTATTTACTATTAACCGTGGTAAAAAAAAGTAAAAAGATACTATTCACCAAAAATTATTTTCATATCATTGAACCACATTTTACTTACTGACATCAACCGTGTCTCTCGGATTTTTGAAATTCCATTCACAGAACTGGTAAAATTAAGTTTTATGAAAAATCCAGTTTTTTTAACTACCACTTAGTAGTTTCACTATTCATCAAAAAATGAAGGTTTTCAGAAAAATGCCAAAATTTCATCCTAAGCTATATTTCATATTCCGAATTCAAAAATGAAGTCTATTTTACCAAATTCATAACATAGAAGTTGAATTAATTAATTTTATAATTAAATCCCGCTATTAAAACAAATAGCGTGTTTTTAAGAAACAATATCTATCAAAAGATTGACACTTGTTTATGTCTGGTTTAAATGTGAAATTACGTCCAATGACCAACATTGTATTAAATTGTAAAAATATATTCTAAATATACTTTAAAACTACTCAAATTAATAATTTGTCACTATTAATTATTTCGATTAAAAAAGTTGTTTTTTAATTATAATTTAGTAATTTTCACTATTCATCAGAATATGAAAGTTATCCGAAAAGCACCAAAATTTCACCTTAGGCTAAATTCGATACTCCGAATCCAAAAATGAAGTTCATTTTGAAAAATAAGATTTACAGATTTTTAAAAAGTGGTTATTACTATTCATAACGGCTAGTTTTAATAATATTTTAATAGCATATCGTTGTTTAGTGAAAATCGGTATTGCGTATTACACACGCTATCGAGGAAGGTCGCGATTGCGTGTAATGCAAGGCAAGTCATGGATGCGTGTTGTGAAAGCTCCTTTTGGTGTAGCGTACAACACAAGACATTAATAAAATTAAAAAGAATATTTTTTATAAAATCTTGGGCTGTTACATTCTACCCCCCTTAAAATGAATTTCGCCCTCGAAATTCGTCGGGGTTATAAATGGTTTACTATTCGAAAGTTTCTTTAATAGAAACCCACATCGTAAAAAGGAATATCAAAACTAATCTTTAAAAACAAAAGTATGAAACGTAACGGTTACCCAAATAAACTAATCATTGGGTTTCCACATAGGTGAAAATATGGATATGGAAGAGAAATCTAACCATCATGTTCTGATGGAGAGTGGTAGAGAACATGGCTATGGAAAAGCCAGTAATCACAAATCCATAGATTTGTGATGATATAAGGTACCATCTGATTCATCAGGTATAAGATCACTAGGACAACATTTTTGGTTTTCAAGATCATTTCCCTAAAGTTGAAAATTTGATTTAGAATAAATACTTACTTTATTTTGGTACAATCTCACTATTGTTCGTGCCTTGAACAATTTCCACTTCATCTCTTAAATAAATGAAGTTGAATTTGTTATTCATGAAGTGTTAGCAGATCATGTGATAGAATGACGGGTCATTCCATCTGTCTCAAACAAAAGGTTAGCAAAAATTATATGCATAAGTCGATCTATAGTGAGATTAATCATATATGGTTCCTAAAATGGACTTATACTTCATATATCATACTGCTTAATATAATAAAACTAGTTTCTACTAAACAGGGACTTCCTGTAGGCCAGTGGTAGGCGATAAAGGCCAGTCGCACTTCGGTTGTGGGTTCGATTCCCACAGCCTTGTCCGAAGCGATGGGCTGTCGCCCGTCCTGCAGGTTGTCCTTTTTCCAAAACTATATAACATCCCATCAATAATATCGAAAAAACAAACAATACTAACTTATGTCCAACATAATCCATTCCAATCTTTTAGGCTTATCCATAATACTGCAGTCGACTCTCATAATATAGTGAAAACGATTCTCAGAGATTTAATACCATCGTTGATCCCCATATATCATAATATATGTTTTGTTGGTCACATTCCAAATATTCAAAGGCCTTAATCACGTATTCTCTTGAATACCCATTGAACCTTAGTGAAAACATGAATGCTATCAAAAGTTAATTATATATACTCAAACCATGATATCACTTAGTCCTTATATCAATCATGAGCTCATGAATACAATCAAACATCTCATTATCTTCTTATCCTTTCATTATGCACTTATCATCTACTTTCCAAAAGTATCTGAATAACCTTTCATGGTTACTGGTACCATTCATCATACACTTTCAAAACTTAAGGAAAGACAATAGTGTAACAATCCTTTGATGTCTCCTTATTCCATGAGATTACATATACAACATTACACATGATAAACATGTAATCATTCCACTACATTCTTAGACCATTGATCGAGCTTCAACATTTCTTTCATCTCACATATCATTTGTAGTTTCTTCATCATCATCAACATAAATACTTCCCATACGACCATACTGATTCTCTTCATGAGACTTTCCCTTAGGGCATTGGTTTGCATAATGCCCGTACATTCCACATTTAAAGCATTTAACCATTGTTGATGTCGTAGCAATACCATTATCCTCATCCATGGTGTTAACTAAACCTTTTCCTTTGCACTTACTTGCTTTGTGTCCTTCTTTTCCACACCCAAAGCATCTTCCAGTTCCTTTGAAACATTCTCCTTGATGCCTCTTCCCACATGAATTACATAGGGGAAATTGAACTTTCTTTCCTCTATGATCATCATGAAACTCCATCTTTCTCTTATTAGCCGAGTCAGGAAACTTACCAAATTTTACTTTATTGATCATATTATGAGATTGCTGATTCGGCATAATAATTATGTTTGGACTTCCAAATCCCATTTCATTATGAAGAATATCATTCCATTGTCCATCATATCCTCCATTATCGTGAATCATCTTGTTTCCAGCCATTCTCTAAAACCCAAAAAGAATAGTGTGAGAGGCAAAAATCATGCTAGGGAAAACAACATAATAAAGGGGGAGTACCTTCAATATCTAACATCTTTGGTTTAATTCTATGATCGTTAGCATAATTCTAGTACTATAACCTATACGTATACTTAACCTTAGGGACATCCCTAGACATACCGTAGAAATATCTCTAGGGATCTCACTAACGTTTTCGCATCCTAGTTTCCAAAGGTTGACTAAACCTTTCCTCTGATACCAACTATAACGGTCTGGAATTACTTCCAGTGGACAATAGTTGATACCTATCAGGGCACTCCATGGGCGGCTACACCCCCTGGGCGGGACACACCACCATCCCCAGTGGCAACCATTTCCTCATGAAGCCCTTGGGCGGAGAGCCATGCTTCGTCCAACGCTCACATGTGAGAGTTCCCAAGGATCGGATACTTTCCTACCTCCTTTGCCTCTGATACCAACTGTAGAGACCCGTATCTTGACGTACATGGATATTACATTACTTTTGCGGAATACTTAGTACATAACAAAAACACACACACAAGGACCGTAATAGTTTAGTGTCTTTGGAAACTCGGAATATAATCTTCTAATCGTGGTGAAAGATCTTAAAAATCTCCCATAAAGATCTTCCTTTTTTTTACCTAAAACCTTTCTTTATATCCTGGGGAAAAGAAAACATAAAAGGGTGAGCTCAAATGCTCAGTAAGGGTATACAAAAGAAATAAAAATCATATCATATCTTTTTGAAAATCATAACCTGCAAAAGAGATCATAATATCTTAACATGGAACAAATCATAGAAGTGAAAATGAGATTACCATAATCATAACATGAAACTTGAAACTTTGTGTCATGCACACATAATCATGGAAAATCATTTCTTGTTAGTCATGACTCATTGCCAAGACTATCTTAGTGGACAAAGTCCCTTTCTGAATCGAGTAACCCTCGTTTCAGTCCTGTTTCACTGAACCGGTATAACCTACCGTTCCAGCCCTGTCTATCTCATGAGATATAAAATCTTTACCCAATTCATTGGAGGGAGATATAGGTCCCAACCATCTTATAATGAATCCTTTCTTATGTGTGCCACATAATCATAAAACATACATCATCGCATAACACATGTAACAAAAATGGGATTCTTGAAACATCATGACATCATAAATCAATTCATATAAGATAATGGAATTCATAAAAATAATTCCATCACAACATGATAAAATCAATGTAATAATAGGGATAAAAACAGAACCCTTTATTATCTTAGATGGAAAATAATTTTGATAAAACACTTGAACTTCATTCTTGAGGAAAATATCCTTTCTTCTTCAAAAACATTTTTCCTTTCATAACATGTCATACAACTTTAAAATAAAAGAAGTTGATTAAAAATAAACTTGAAAACTTGTAAAGGAAGCTTCTTGGAAATAATGTTTTAAAAATCCATTCAAGCCGTATAAGTTAAAAAAAACATTCTTCGTACTTTTGTCGGAAAAGTCAAAAAGTACCTCGTATGAAAAACGTCAAAAGATTCCTTTCATATCTTTTAAAAAAAAACTTACCGAAGGGTAAAATTGGATATAAACTATTGTAGAAGGATGGAAATAATATTACATGTTGAGGGAACATGGATGTGGATGATAAAATACACCCCAGTAATTACTTACGAATAAACAATCTCGGATAAAAGTGAGATTGTGATATTTCCCTTACCTTAGGTCCGATTTTCTTCGTACGTGTCCGAACCTCCTGTATAATGATTTAAATAATGTCATTGACTTATTATGGAATCATATTCATTGTTATGATATCATATATGGTTCACTTATGACATTATATTACCCGTTCTTTTGTAAATTCCATGTTAAAGAAGCGTTTTGGGTAAAATCGTTTCATTTATCGTAGGTGTTTTGACTTGTTGTTCTTGACATTATTATTACTTATATCATGATTTAATTACTTCCAGAATATAAAATTTGATTTATATATCATATATATTCAGTATATATATATATATAATAGATAGATAAATAAAATGAAAAACACCGTTCATGGAGACGGTAGTCCGTACGTACGCATGAACGCTGTTTTCCATTCCTTATTGTCTTGAAATGGAAGTAAGTAGATGACATACATATATATATATATACATAAATCCAGTAGCTTTATAATGTCATATATTTCATTATTATTTCTTATATATACTTTATAATCATTCTTAAATGGTTAACATGGAGAATGAATCTCATCGCGTCGTGGAGACGGTAGTCCGTACGTACGCACGAGCGATGATATCATTTCCATAAATATTGAACTGAATTGGAGTGGATTATACAATATATCAGAATCAATATGATGTTGTAATAACTATGTATAGTTATTCTTTACACCATTATACCCATCCATGTAAGGTGGTGGTGGAAAATAGATTACACCACGGCGTGGAGACAGTATTCCGTACGTACGCACGCGCGGTGATTTCTTTTTCCGTAGGATGGATAGATGGTGAAATAGGGTTGTTTCATACTTATAATAACATATCAGTATATGAGTGATACTGATGTTATTACTTCATAATGAAACAACCTATGAAGAAGAAGTGGAAGAAGAAATAAGGATGAAAGAATTGGTAACGGTAATTACCTCTTCTTTGAAGCGCCTCTTTGAGACCTCCTCTTAGGGCACTAAAATTGGTCTTTGAGGAAGACCAGAACCTCTAGGATGTTGCTAGGGAAGTGGAGAAGAGATTTTGGCAAGGTTTGGCCGAGATTGAGTGCTCAAATTGGTGTGAGGAGGAGGGGGAGGAGGTGTCCTTTTATAGGGGAGGAGAGGGGCACCTTAGGAATATCTCAAAATATTATTTTATATTAAAGTCAAAATCGGTTTATAATGGTTTCAAAGGGTCTTATTTCGAAGCTAAAGTGGGGATGGGTCTAAATCCTATCAACCAATAAGATTTAGACAAGTTTAGGGTATTATTTTAACCTTATCAATTAGATTTAACTCTAAGTTAAATAATTTAACTTTTACCGTGTCTTTTTGTTTTCTTTCACTATATGGTTAATACACTTACTATAACATGCCAAACGAACCCCAAATTGTTTATTATTAATATATATATCCTTATATAAGTCATTTGGCCGAACCTTAGATTTTTAGGAATAAAATAACAATTAATAATATAATATTTGATTTAAAAACTATTTTGTGTCAATTTTGACACTATTTGATATATGATTTTTTTGAAAGTCATAACAGAATTATATGTTCGAACCAAGTTGATTAGATCAACAATAATATATCATAGTAACCTAGAAAATTATTGTAATTCATAAAAAGTCTCAAATTACATTCATTTGAGCATTTATAACATCAATTATGTTAATATTTCCTTAAAAGGGTAATTACTGCATCATCGTAGTGTCATCAATAAATTAATTTATTTAAAGTCTAAAAATTATAAATAAAATATCATTATGTAGGAAATCTTTTTATCTTTCTAATGAATATTTACAGTCGAATTTATCTTATGTATAACCCCATATTAAAAATGGTTTAGTAAATAAACTTTGATTTTAACTCTTTTAACTCTTCTTTGAATTAAATAATAATAAATGTCATAATCTAATCCAAGTGGGCCTAAATGGTCATATTATATTCATAAGGTTGTTTTTGGTCGAATTACACTTATCCAATTGAATTAGTACATGTGTTAGGGTAATAGTAATATCATATTTACCCTTAGTTACCCTATTTACTATTAATAGTGGTAAAAAAAAGTAAAAAGTTACTATTCACCAAAAATTATTTTCATCTCATTGAACCACATTTTACTTACTGACATCAACCGTGTCTCTCGGATTTTTGAAATTCCATTCACAGAAGCGGTAAAATTAAGTTTTATGAAAAATCCAGTTTTTTTAACTACCACTTAGTAGTTTCACTATTCATCAAAAAATGAAGGTTTTCAGAAAAATGCCAAAATTTCATCCTAAGCTATATTTCATATTCCGAATTCAAAAATGAAGTCTATTTTACCAAATTCATAACATAGAAGTTGAATTAATTAATTTTATAATTAAATCCCGCTATTAAAACAAATAGCGTGTTTTTAAGAAACAATATCTATCAAAAGATTGACACTTGTTTATGTCTGGTTTAAATGTGAAATTACGTCCAATGACCAACATTGTATTAAATTGTAAAAATATATTCTAAATATACTTTAAAACTACTCAAATTAATAATTTATCACTATTAATTATTTCGATTAAAAAAGTTGTTTTTTAATTATAATTTAGTAATTTTCACTATTCATCAGAATATGAAAGTTATCCGAAAAGCACCAAAATTTCACCTTAGGCTAAATTCGATACTCCGAATCCAAAAATGAAGTTCATTTTGAAAAATAAGATTTACAGAGTTTTAAAAAGTGGTTATTACTATTCATAACGGCTAGTTTTAATAATATTTTAATAGCATATCGTTGTTTAGTGAAACTCGGTATTGCGTATTACACACGCTATCGAGGAAGGTCGCGATTGCGTGTAATGCAAGGCAAGTCAAGGATGCGTGTTGTGCAAGCTACTTTTGGTGTAGCGTACAACACAAGACATTAATAAAATTAAAAAGAATATTTTTTATAAAATCTTGGGCTGTTACACTGTTCGTCTGCTGACAAGAATACACGGCATGTACTCCCAAGTACATGGCGTGTACTGCCGCCCAGCTGGCGGCGACTTCACCGCCTTACTTTTTAACCTACCGACTGACTACACGGCGTGTAAGGTACCACTACACGGCGTGTAGTCGTTTCCTACACCCTTCGTCGCTGGCATGGCTACACGCCCCGTGTACTCATCCCAACATGGCCAAAAGTACACGACGTGTGGATAAAGTACACGGCGTGTAGTTCCAAAATTCAGGATTTTTCCCCATTTCCCATATTTTCTCAAAAACACTTAAGGAAAAGGAAAAGAAGAAGCCCATACCTCTAAAACAAGAACCAGGTTCTTACAAACTTCCCCCCTTATAGAAATTCGTCCCCGAATTTCCCTTTCAAGGGTGGTGAAGAGAAAGCTCAGAACAGCTCTGGCCACTGAGCACGTACGTCGGCCTACCGCTCCCAGGTCTCGTCTTGCACTCGGCCATGCTGCCATAGCACCCGTACGAGAGGAACTGACTAGCCTCAGAGAACCTTCGTGCTCCTGTCAATGATACGGATCAGATGCTCCTTAAAGGACGCATCATGCTGAAGCTCAACCTCCTCTGGCCGAAAGGTGTGAGACGGGTCTGAATGGTAGTGATGCAAATGAGACACATGGAAGACGTCGTGCATGGCTCGGTACCGCTGCGGTAACTGCAACTGATAGGCAACCAGCCCGACTCTCTCCAGAATCTCAAATGGCCCCACATACCTCGGCGAAATCTTACCCTGTCTCCTAATCCGTTTGTGTCCCAGCCTCGGCGAAACACGCAAGAAAACCTGATCCCCAACCACGAACTCTAAAGGTCATCTATGGCGATCATCATAAGACTTCTGACGAGACTGCGCAGTAGCCATCAGCTTCTGAATTAACTGGACCTGCTCAGATGTCTCCTGCACGAGCTGTGGTCCCAGTAAAGCTGCCTCACCTGCCTCTAACCAGCACAAAGGTGATCGGCATGGACTACCATATAAAGCCTTGTATGGTTCCATATCAATAGTTGTCTGAAAACTACTGTTATATGCAAACTCGACTAAGGGTATATGCTTATCCCAAGAGCCCCCAAAGTCTAGGACGCATGCTCAAAGCATGTCCTCTAGCACCTGTATCGTCCGCTCTGACTGGCCATCTATCTGAGGGTGGTATGCTGTGCTCAGAAGCACCTGTGTACCCAGCGCCCTTTGAAAACTCTGCCAGAAACGAGACGTAAAGCGGGCGTCCCTATCTGAAATGATAGAACGAGAGACCCCATTAAGACTTACGACCTCTCGGATATACAACCTTCCAAGATCGTCCACACCGAAGGTCTCCTTGATCGGCAAGAAGTGAGCTACTTTCGTAAGTCTGTCCACAACAACCCATACGGCATCATTGCCTCGAGGTGACCTTGGAAATCCCATCACGAAATCCATTGCGACATCATCCCATTTCCACTCCAGAATGGGCAACTTCTGTAACAACCCAGCTTGTCTCTGATGCTCTGCCTTCACCTGCTGACAGGTGGAACACCTCGTAACAAAACCAGCGATTTCTATCTTCATACTCGGCCACCAGTACTGACGTCTCAAGTCTCGGTACATCTTGGTAACCCCGGGATGAACTGCTCAAGCTGAAGCATGAAACTCCCTCATCAGCTCCTCGCGTATATCCCCTGGAACCCATACACGTCCATGGAAATGAAAAACCTCGTAATCTCCTATCATCCAACCGGGAGGAGGGTCCTCACTTGCCACTGACACCTGTAGAACTAGGCCTTCTAAAACCGATAGCTGCCTCATCCTCACTCTGTCCAAGAGGTTAGAAGTCACAGCTAACGAGGAAAGATAAGTCTGCCCCTGATTGTCATGCACCTCTAGATGCATCTCAGAGAACAAGGCCATAAACTGCCACTCACCACTGGACTCCTGCACTGCCTGTATCTGAGTCTTCCTGCTCAGTGCATCGGCTACTGCATTACCTTTACCAGGTGTATAGGCAAGCTCAAAATCGAAGGACTGTAGGTACTCGACCCACCTTCTCTGCCTCAGATTCAGGTCACGCTGAGTAAAGATATACTTGAGGCTTTTGTGGTCGGTGAAAACCACAAAATGCTCTCCCAACAGGTAATGTCTCCAACAGTGCAACGCATGCACAACTGCAGCCAACTCGAGATCGTGCGTTGGGTAATTCCTCTCATGTGGTCTCAACTGCCGAGACCCATACGCCACAAATCAGTCTCCCTGCATCAAAACGACTCCCAGACCAATCCCTGACGCATCACAGTAAACTATATTGATCCTCCCCTGCTCTAGGAGTATCAGGATCGGTGCTGATGTCAGCCTTCCCTTCAGGTCCTGAAAAGCTGTCTCACAAGCTTCTGACCAAACGAACTTCACACCCTTCTTAGTCAGACCTATCAACGGTGCTGCTAAGTGGGAGAAGTCCTGTATGAAATGACTGTAGTAACCAGCCAGCCCTAAGAAACTCAGTATCTCAAACACGTTCTTGGGTTGCTCCCAGGAAACTACTGCTCTCACCTTCTCTGGGTCTACTGCAACTCCTGCCTCTAATATGGTATGACCCAGGAAGTGAATCTAGTCCATCCAAAAGTGGCACTTCGAGAGCTTAGCATATAGGCGATGCTCTCTCAGTGTACTCAATACGATCTCAAGATGGGTGGCATGGTTGTGTCGAGTGTGAGAGTACACCATGATGTCATCCACAAATACTACCACAAATGAATCAAGATACAGATAGAACACACGATTCATCAGAGCCATGAAAACTGCTGGCGCGTTCGTGAGTCCGAACGGCATAACCGTATACTCATATAGACCATACCTGCGCCTGAAAGCTGTGAGAGGTATATCAGATGGTCTAACGCGCAGGTGATGATATCCAGATCTCAAGTCAATCTTCGTGAACACTCGTGCTCCACGAAGCTGATCAAACAGATCATCTATCCTCGGCAAGGGATATCGGTTATTAACCGTCAACTGGTTCAGCTTCCGATAATCCACACAAAGTCTAAGGGTACCATCCGCCTTCTTCGCAAATAGGACTGGAGAACCCCAAGGAGAAGTAATAGGTCGGATAAAACCCTTCGCCTGTAGCTCCTCTAATTGCCTCTTGAGCTCCTGCAACTCAGGCGTGGCCATCCTATAAGGAGGAATGGACACCGGTGCTGCTCCTGGAACAAGCTCGATAGAGAAATCCACCTCACGCACCGAAGGTAGACCTGAAAAGTCGTCCGGGAATACATCCCTGAAACGATCAACAACTGGAGGGAAATCCGTTTGACAAGTCCCCTGGTCATCCAGATATAATCCCGCAATCTGGGCTGTGACTCCACCTCACCCATGATTCTCTGGTCCAGCTCGACTCGCCTGAACATCCCACTCTCCCTTGTATAGAAACTCCCCGCCCTCTGGTGACACAAAACGAACCCTGCGACGATAGCAGTCTACAAAATCTTGGAAGGAAACCAACCAGTCCATCCCGATAATGACTTCATAGCTAGTCATCTCCAGGAAATAGAGGTCCCAAAGGAAGTGACACCCACCAACCTCAAGGGGGCACTCCTTGCACTGACGCACACCAACCGTCCTAGTCCCCAACGGAGTGTCTAGCATCAAGATATCAGAAGAAGTAGAAACACCGAGCCCAAGGCTCTCCACAACGGGTACTAATATAAAACTATGTGTAGCACCCGTATCAAAAAGTACTGAAGACAAGACAGAAGCTACTAGAATAGTACCTCTGACTGTTGAAGGCCCGGATCCTGCTCCTGCTGGGTCTGTTGCACTGCATATGCCTATCCAGTGTCACGGCCCTGCGACACAGCCTGGCTACCCTGAGTTGTCCCGCCCTGTTGCCTCTGAGATCCTGGTGTCTGGCTACCATGGCCATGACCACCATCTCTGCCTGCACGCCCTGACGTATTCCAGTTCCCTGACTGGTAAGAAGCCACTGGTCCTGCTCCCGCACGCGAAGTCTGCACAGAACCCCTCTCACTATCCACTAGTAGAAATTCCCTGCAAAAGCGCTGCATATGACCCATCTTTCCACAAGCTCGGCACTCCACTGGGTCTCGTGGACACTACGGCCTCTTGTTCCCCTCTCTGCCACACTGGTAGCACCTAATCAGGCCACCTAAAGAAGCTTCCTGGCTGGTACTACCGCCCTGAGAGAAGTCTATCTGTCTCTTCCTCTTGCCAGCAGAAACAATACCAGTAACTGGTGTCGAACCGCCCTGGCCCACACCACTAGATTCTCACAGGTTCCTCTCTGTAATCAACGCCTGATTCACAATCGCGTGTACAGTAGGCAACCTGAAAACATTCACCAGCGCTCAGATGTCATACCGAAGACCATCCTCAAAAGGTATGGCTCTCAGCATCTCATCACCCACCATCACGGGTGCAAAGTGCTGAAGCTCCGTAAAACGAGCAGAATAGTCCATCACTGACATAGTGCTCTGCTGCAGATTCATGAACTCTCAAGCTCTATCTGACCTCAGCGTCTCGGGAAAGAAGAAGTCATAGAAGACTATTTGAAAATCCTCCCACGCCATGTCCCTGTGATGCTCTGACTGGGTGGTAACATCCCACCACCTCTTGGCGGAATCACGCAGCATGTAAGTTGCAAGCTTGACCCTCCGCCCTGGAGGCGTCTCAAGATGTTCGAAAATAGTCTGCATCGATCCTAGCCAAGACTCTGCATCCTGTTGTACGCCATCCCCTAAAAACGTAGGCGGATGCTGCTGCTGAAAAATACGCATCAGCTCGGCCATAGATGTGGCAGCTTGCAGTGCTCCCTGAAATGTCTGCATGAACCGCAATAAGCCTTCATGGAACTGCGCCTCTACGCCTGTGTCCGATATAACAGCTGGTGCCGCATCTGGCTCTGCTGGTGGATCAACTGGTAGCCCATGGCCCACCATCGCCGGAGTATAATTGTCGCCGCTCTCCTGGAGAACAACTCGCGGTCGTCTAGGCGGCATGACTCTACAAGGTCAAAAGAACGCCTCAGATTCAATATTATCAAGACTAAAACGAAGGAACCACAAAGGAAGATGAGGAAGAAGGCGTTTCAAAATTTGCAAAACAAGACTACACGGCATGTACACTGACTACACGGCATGTACTTGACTTCCCTTCCCATGCCCGGGTCCTTCCACACGGCTCCTGTTCAACAAAACTACACAGCGTGTATAATATCTACACGGCGTGTACGGTGTTATTTTCCAACTGCCTGTGTTGTCTGTGACACGGCCGACTACTCGGCTTAACACTCCACGGCGTGTTACACCCGCACATGGCGTGTACACCATCCCGTTTCCCAGCCACACGGCTAACTCCACACGTTCTATCCTCGGACAAGACTACACGGCGTGTCCCAAAGGTACATGGTGTGTTCTGGAAGAGGTGACACTGGCCCGTGTTGTTAGTTACACGGCCGAGTCCCCAGGTCACACTACACGGCGTGTCCATAACTGACACGGCGTGTTCTGTCAAGGAGTTCGCCGACCCGTGTTGTTAGTTACACAGTCAGACTCCGGGTCAACACTACACGGTTTGTTTTACCCAATCCCTTCCCTACCCCGTGTTGCCGCCCACATGGTTTGTGACACGGGAAGAGACTACACGGCGTGTACCAAAAAAAGTTCATTTTTCTTCCCGAACAGAAGAACATACACGGCGTGCATAAAGTACTACACGGCGTGTATACTGGTTTTCTGGACAGTATGCCTCAGAAACTTCTCTGGAACCCAGAAAATACCGAAAAACAACACCTAAGTTTCAAATTCCGACCCGTGGGGGCCCATACACCCCACAAATCAATGTTTGACTTCATATATGTGTTATAACCAATAACCAGTCAATGATCCACCAAATTCCTGTCAATGGGGGCCCATACTCCCCAAAGAACAAAGTTTGGCGTCCATTATATAAACAAGCTCAAACAAAAATACCATATCACAAGGCAGGTATTTATCAAGCAGCTATCACAGCAGCATGCTTTTCTAGCACAACAACTATCACAACAACATGCGAATTTCTAATGCACCTACATGGCATGGAAACTATGCATGGCATGTGATATCTAGCATGTGCCTATATGATGCATGAGATGGCATACCCACATCTCATCGGGTTGCAACTAAATAGAACCCACAGATAAAATATAAACAGCACAATCCAAGTGCGTCACCCAACGGTGAAAACATATCAACCGTAAAATTGCAAATCAAATAATGAAAAATACAAGGTAGACTGGATTTTCCCTGTACATGGGTTAGCTACGCCCGGGCACAACTTATTACCAACTACAGTTCTGTCCTATCCCCGACTACGGCTCCAAATAGTAAGTCAAAGAAAAGAAACACCTATGATACCACTTTGTAATGTCCCGGCCCCGAGTGCCATGCAACGGGTGCCCCGAGCCCGGTTCGCCACATGACCTCAAGAACATTTCCCCAAACGCCAGAGGCTGCCGACTAGCAACGAGGGCCCAGGTCTGATAGTGGGGAAACTATGCCCTCATTTGTCAAAGTGTAGTGCAGCGGAATACCAAAATAAACATACAACAAACAGCAGAAGCAGTAAACCATACACAACTGAAATACACAACAGTAGTGGATATAACCAACAATATATAAATGATGATGCTACATGTCTCAAGTTCTAAGAAAACAGCCAGAACATGTTATACATCAATACGATACAACCAAAAGCAGAGTACAGTAAGGAAAAGCAAAACAGCTGGCAGCGGCATCGCGAGCCTAGGCTCGGTCCCATGCCCTCCTGCTCCACAACAACAGTGAAGTACCTATATAGGGACTCTTGCCCCTATCTACACCTGCAGCAACGTAATCTGTTTGGGCCGAAAAGCGTGACCCAAATAGGGTGTGAGAAATATATCTCAGTAGGCACCCACCAAAGGCCTGTGCTCAACTGTGTGTAAAACATGCAACAAGTGTGCACTAGTAAAATGCAATAACTAAGAAGTACTCAAAAGTAACTAACTTAACAGTTAAATTGTTATTTTATTATTCATTTAATTACATTAATTTAGTAACATTTTTGTGCTCAACAGCACCAAGCCCTCAGGCTAACCAGAACCGTGCCCTCAGGCTAAAATAGTAACCATGCCCTCAAGCTTGCCCTCAGGCCAAATAGAATCCAACCCGCAGGTATTGCCCTCAGGCGTAACAGAAGTTCTCGCCCTCAGGCATACAAAGTGTCGCCCTCAGGCACAAAAGTAAGGCCCTCAGGCACGAAAGGTTGCCTTGAGGTGGAATAACGACAGCCCTCGGGCTTAAACAGTCACGCCCTCAGGCTAATCACAACAATTCCCTCAGGCTAAACAGGTAACCGGGTCATGCCCAACATATCAAAATGCAGTAAACAAGAAATTCCTCTCAAGGAAATTCTACAGTTACTACATTTAAGGCATACCCTCGGGTATCCTAGCCAAACAGCTAAACAGAGGAACACACCCCTCAGGATGGTCCTGGATCTAAGAAACGATCCCAAACATCATTTTATTATCACCATTTCATCACCTATTCAATTCTAGGCATTAAATATAGCAACGACCTCAGCCACACGACACCCCAACATGGGTTCGTGGCACAAAAACGCACAACAGTTGGAAAATAAACACCAAGACACCTACCTTATACGTCAACGAACGCTATACCCGAACGCCAACTCCAGAAACGCCCAAGAATGGCATAGATCTGACGAAGAACAAAACCCATTCAAACGTAAATAACTTACGTTGGGAGAAGAATTGGCAAGAACGATATCAGGAGGAGGAAGGGCTTACCCGTGCGGTTCCAATGAGATCGTCCGAAGCCGAATTGGATTCCAGACGAACTCCCGGTGGATCTTCAAAGGTCCGGCATCCTCCTTTGGCTCCAAAATGGCTCAAACGCCTCCTATTCCAAATGAGGAGGCTACTGCCTGTTTTAAGCCGAAAAAACAAAGTACACGGAATGTACTTCAAAGTACACGGCGTGTACTCCTTTCATTTAACTGTTCATTTGGCGGCACCCCCACACTATTCATCTGCCGACAAGAATACACAGCATGTACTCCCAAGTACACGGCGTGTACTGCCGCCCAGCTGGCGGTGACTTCACTGCCTTACTTTTTAACCTGCCGACTGACTACACGGCGTGTAAGGTACCACTACACGGCGTTTAGTTGGTTCCTACACCCTTCGTCGCCGGAATGGCTACACGCCCCATGTACTCATCCCTACATGGCCAAAAGTACATGGCGTGTGGATAAAGTACACAGCGTGTAGTTCCAAAATTCAGGATTTTTACCCATTTCCCATATTTTCTCAAAAACACTTAAGGAAAACGAAAAGAAGAATCCCATACCTCTAAAACAAGAACCGGGTTCTTACAGTCTGACCTTCTTCAGCTGGTTGAGCCAAGGTATTACAAAAAATAGTAGAATATTAAATAAAAGAAATGAGTTCAGGTTTTTGGATATTCTATCACCAATACTCGAACCCTACCTGATTAATAATTGCGTAGTCTCTATGGAACCCGAAATCTGCCTGAAAATGATTATCAGGTACCCCAAATTGATTTAATTGGGTCTGGTAAGACCAAGTACCTGATAATTATATACCCATTGTTATCTCTATCCTTGATCATTCCATGAGGGCACACAATTAATGTTGTCTTTGACAATTGGTATCAAAGCCTCATGTATACACTAATGACATCTAATAAGTGCACCTCATGTATACACTAATGACATCTAATAAGTACAAAATCAATAAATTCAACAATGAAAATGATTTTATTCTATGAAAAATCAAGACGAGAGCGTTGCTGGTCCAACAAAGATTACAAGATGCACTTCATGTACCCAAGAAACCTGTAATTAATTAGTCCATTAATGGATAGACTATTACCATGTATACTAATGTCTCTACTGAAATTAATCACACATAGTTCTCTTATGCTATCTTTGTCTAACATAGCTTTGTGAGAGGTTGTTTATGAAGCCCCCACTATTGGCATATGGTTTAAACTTGAAAAATTATACATGAACACTTCATTAGTAGGCTGCTTGCATAAAAAAACAAAAGATGTATAACTTCAAGATGCGTCTCGAAACCCCAATTCATGCACATCTTGATGAGTTTAACAAAATTATTCTTGATTTGGATAATATTAATGTTAAAATTTAGGTTGAAGAACAGACAATAATATTATTGATTTCTTTGGATTGTTCATATGAAAATCTTACTGATTCTATGATGTATGATAGAGATTCTTTGACTTTAGAGGAAGTGAAATATGATTTTCTGTCACGTGAATTATGTAGTAAGCCTAAGGTGAAGACCTAGGCTAAAGGTTCAACTGTTAAGGGTCAATTTGAATTTCAAAGTAAAAAAGAATGATAAAGGAAAAAAGAATGGTAAAAACTGCAGTCAATCTAGGGATAACCGTTCCAAGTCTAAGTCTTGAGATGTTACTGTTGGAAATACACTAAAACAAGCATATCATATCGTACAATATCCCTTGAGTCATAGCATAAGATATTCATATGATGCATATCTTGAGATTGCATTTTGTAGCACCCCTGATTTCAAGTAACCATTTCTTTTTGTTTTTTAAGTACTTAAAGTGTTTGGGTGAAGTTTGAGAGAGTTTGGAAGAAGTTTGGAATGTTTTTTGGGATTTTCTAAGGGTGAACGGTTTAGAAAAACCACGCAACACCTATAGGAAACTGTGTACTTTGAGATGGGGGCTAAGGGGAAGGTGCACGTACGACGCACAATTTTTCCAAAGTGTGTGACAACCTAGGAGAAACTTTGTTTTTTGAGACAATGATACTTTGCACGGCTAGCACACAGTTTTCTAACAGTGCAAGCCAACCGTGCACGGTTTAAAAACTCGATCCACAAAAAGTGGATTTAGGATGATATTATGTTTTAACCCCTCATTTTCCCTCCAAATAGACCCTAGATTAGGATTTCTTCCTCTCAAAGGATAAAGAGGCTTCTCCTATCGATCCTAAGGCTTCTCTTGGTGCGTTGAAGCTAGATTCTCATGGTAAGTCCTCGTTCTTTGTAGTTATTCTTGGTTTTTTTAGATATACTTCTCCCTCTCTCTCGGTTTCTTAAATCTAGTTCCGTTATGGATAGATATAAGGTTTTTGAAGCCAAATATGACTAGATTTTTCTTTTTTGTTGTTAGGGGAAGAGATATAAGGTGGGTTTTGGAGATTCGACCCAGTTTCGTGGATGTATTTCGTACCATTTATCGTTTTCACCAAATTGCTGAGGTAGGTTGCTTCACTCTCAACTCTATTTAGAATATAAAGGCTCAGTTTCAAATTGATTAAATTGATTTAAATTGATTGTGAAATTGGTGTGAAAAGTTAGTAAAAACCTTCTTTAGTGATGGTTTGTGGATTTGTGTGAAATTGTGGAGTGGTTTGATGAATGATTTTAAAATGATGATTTTAAAATAGTTTCTTAGTTCGATTTATAGAAAAAGGTTTTCCTTAAAAAGGTTGTTTTTTTAAATGGTTTTGGCATTAAAATGGTTTTGGAATGATTGTATTTACATTGTTGTTGGGCATACTTGGTGGTGTATGTTCATATTGCATTATGAGGCCTGATTGAAATATGATCTTGTATTTGGTGCCAAAGGTGTAATGGAACATGAGATTAATTACCTTGTGACGACTTGATAGATCAACAAAAAACCGCTCATGAGTATGGAACTGTCATAACAAAGCATGAATGTGTGGATGTGTGATTTTGTGGATTAGAATGAGATACACCAAATGGTTTTGAAGAACTTTCTTGGTTGCTTTTCATGGAAAACAGTTTTTGTTTGGAAAAATATTTTTCTTAGAAATATTATTGGTTTTGAGATAAATTGTTTTAAATGATTTATAAAAATTGTTTTATATAAATTTGTTAACTTTTTATATCCCAGTGGCATGAGTAGGAAAGTCATTTGGGGAAAGCCTACTGAGTTTCATTACTCACCCCTACTTTGACACTTTGTTGCTTTTGAAAATTTTGTTTATCGGGTCATGGACAGAGGTAAAGTATCCCGCTTCTCTAGTGGTGCTTAGTGGTACTTGGGTTGTTTTGTGGAGTGGAGTTTGGAGCACGTTGGAGCTTTGGAGTTATGGTTGTCTTTGAGTTTTGTTGGTTCTGTAGTCTTTCACTGTGTACATGGTTGTTTTGTGGTCTTTTGCGGTGGTACTCTTTGGAGTTGGTTTTGATATAAATGATATACTTGAGTTGTCTTTATTTGATATCATGTATAATGTAGTTGTTTATTTGGTTATGAAATTTTTGGTTGGTTGTTTTATTTTGTAAGGGAAAATCATCCCTCAATTTTAAATGAATGCCTTAGTATTTATTGTCAGCTTTTAGCGTCTTGAGGATGTCGCTTAAGGCCAAGTATTGTTCCTCCACCTTCTGAAGCCAATGAGGAGAGGTGAGATGTTACAAGTTCTAATAAATTGGTCAGTCTTTGCTTAACTAGTGGTCATCAGTTCTATCAGTCTTAGAGTTGAAATTTATTCTGGTATATTCCTTGTGTTGGGCTAGTATAAAGGAGTAGGATCATCAGGATTTGAAATGAAGAGCATAAAAACACATAGTAACCTTTTTATATTGAACTTCAAGTTTTTAGGGAGTTTGGTACATAAGTATTTTGGGGGCACTTATAGGATTTGAAATCTCATTATCATGGGTTTAGCCAATGAGACGAGCATGACATGCATTGTAGAAATGACTTCCCAATATAAGTACAAATTTCATTTTGAGTAACGATATATAATTTGGTGCAATGTGTTGATTTTTGAAAAATGTTGAAATTGATTTCAAATGAAAGATTTTGAAAAAGAGCACGATTGTGCTATTTTGAAAATGGTTTGATTTTCAAAAGCAGGTTGATTTTTTTTTTAAAATGGTTAAACCTGGAAAATGTTGATTTTGGAAAGCATTATTGTGATAGTATGATTTTGTAGAATTTGAAATTATTAATCTTAAAGTTGATAGAGAGTGGGGCTTATGAATTTTGTTGTTTTATTAGAAAATGACACCTAGTAGGCGTTTTAGGAACCAACTAGAAGAAGTTGTTGAGAATGTGGTTGCACCTGAGCCAAAAGTGAACCAACAACTGGTTTCAAGTATAGTCTAAGATTTTCAGTCTTAAAATAGTGGGAACATGAGGGATGAGCTAAGGCAAGTGGATCATTTCGTTCAATTGCAGAAATAGAATCCACCCATCTTTTGGGGTGATTCTGAACCAGCAACGGAAGAGGTGTGACTGAATAGGATGAATCATATCTTCGATTTTATCGACACACCAATTGAGTTCAAAGTCAATTTGGCAACTTATATGTTGGAAGATATTGCACGCCAGTTGTGGGATTTAGCTGTTCAGACTAAATTAGGCCACAACCTAGCATAAGAGGATTTTGAAGAATTGTTTAACAAACAATTCTATCCTCATACGTTCAGAATTCAAATAAAAACAAACATTTCCAGCTTGAACCAGTAAAATCATTCTGTCATAGAGTATACAGCTAAATTAATGAATTTAGTGTGCTTTGCACCTAATGTTACTGCAAGTGCATCCTTGAATGCACAAATCTTTGAATCGGGGCTGAATCACAAGATTTTCTCAAAGATTGTTGTTCTTTACATTACGAATTATATAGAGATAGTCAATAGAGAAATGATAGCTGAAAGGGACATCTCATGAGCTATGGGAGGAGGAAGCATGTTGATACCCTCGAGAAACGGTGAGAACTGTAATGTTGGGAGTAGGTGGAAGAGAGACACTGATTTTCCAAGGTGGGATTATAACTCAAAATCAAATGGCGAGATCAGTGAATCTTCCTCCAAGACTCATGACTAAAGCTGGATGTTTTCAATATAGTTCCTTCGACTACATGAAGCGAGAATGTACCACACCACCAAGAACATGCCTGAATTGCAACAAAATAGGGTATCTTCAGTGCTATTATCGCAGTGTTCTGAGTTCAAGTGTTTGGGACGCTTCTCATGTGTCACAGGCATTGTATGCCTCAAAGGAGAGAGGACAGAAGAATCAATATCATCAGAAGAACAGAGCTTTCCATGGTGATTCTAGGAATACCATGACTCCTCAATAAGGGAAATCTCAATAGGGAAATAGAGAACAAAGTGCGGCGAGCAAGCAATTATGTGGAGCTGAGCAGGTTATTGTGGATGATCAGTCTTGACCATCTACAATGAGAGGTATGATTTTTTTTAATTCTACCCTTATGAAACCTTTGTTTGATACAGGTGCACCCCATTCCTTTATTTCTTCTCATGCTATTGATTTGATGATTTTAAAAGTTGAAATGATGTCTTCTGTGTTAAAACTTCAAACTCCTCTTGGTCAAAGAGAATGTCGAGCTTTGGTGTGTAGATTTTGTTCTATAATTGTTGATGGAGCTGAGCTGATATGATAAATATCTATGCTTTAGATGGATGTATATGATATAATCCCAGGCATGTATTGGTTGACTATGTTCAAGCCTCACATCGACTGTTGTACATGGAGATTTAGTTTTACAACTAAAGATAGAGTCAATCATCTCTTTTGAGGAGACCAAAGTGTAAATACACGTGTAATGGGAATGTTGGCACCCGTAGTTGGAATGATCTCATACCAGTTGGCATCATTGTCTTTGAAATCGATGGAAGAGATCAAGAATAATAGTTTTCCAATAGTGGTTGGTCAATTTCCAGATGTGTTTCTCGATAATTTCTCATGGTTTTTACCTATGAGAGAAGTGAATTTTATGATTGATCTCATTCTTGGGACCAATACTATTTCTCTTTTGTCTTATTGGATGGAACCAACAGAATTAAGTGAGCTAAAAGTTCAGTTGGAAGAACTAGAAAGAAAACAGTTCATTCGGTCGAGCACGTCTCCGTGGGCAGCACTAGTTTTGTTTGTCAAGAAGGCAGATGAAACTCTTCAGTTGTGTGTGGATTATCGTAAGCTTAGCCCAGTTATGATAAATAACAGATATTCACTTCCACATATTGATAATTTGTTTGACCAATTGAGGGGAGATCAGTGGTTCTCCAAAACTGACTTGCGATCAAGATATCACTAATTGCAGGTTTGGATGGAGGATATTCCAAAAATAGATTTCAAGAGTATATATGACCATTGTGAATATGTGGTAATGCATTTTGGTCTTACGAATGCACCAACGGTCTTCATGGCATTGATGAATCAGATATTTCAGAGGTATATGGATTTTTTTGTGGTGGTCTGTGTGGATGATATATTGGTGTATTCAAGGAAAAGGGATAAGTATGAGAAACACTTGGTGATAGTGTTGGAAATCTTTAAGGATCGTCGTCTGTATGCCAAATTATCAAAGTGTGATTTTTGGATAGAAAAGGTATGTTTCCTTGGACATGTAATCTCTAAAATAGGTGTTTTAGTGGATCCAAAAAATATGGATGTTGTTATCTCTTGGAAACCTCCAAACAATGTCTTTGAGATGAGAAGTTTCCTTAGACTGGCTGGTTATTACTGATGTTTTGTTCGTGATTTATTATGACTAGTTTTTCCTATGACGACTTTGATAAGGAAAAATGTTCCATTCCAAAGGGATGTTCCAGAAGTCTTTTCAAGAGCTTAAAGTTCACCTTACATCAACACCAATCTTGTTTTTTCCAGAATTAGGATAGGGGTACACGGTGTATTGTGATGCTTCAGGATTCGGGTTGGGATTTGTTCTCATGCAGGGAGATCACATTGTTGTGCATGGCTCAAGATAGTTAAGGTTTTATGATAAGAATTACACAACACATGATTTGGAGTTAGCTTCTGTAGTCCATGATTTGAAGACTTGGCATCATTACCTCTTTGGTGAGAAATTGAATGTGTTTACAGATCATAAGAGCTTGAAATATATTTTCTCATAAAGAGAATGAATCTGAGACAAAGAAGATGGATGAAGTATCTCCAAATGTTTGAATTTGACTTGATGTATATGCTGAGAAAAGGCAATTTTGTGGCTGATGCATTAAGCATAAACTTATATGCTCAGTTGGTAAAAGAAGTTTCAGATGAGTGACAGTTGATTTTAGTCCTAGTCGGCATGCATTTGGAATGTGAAGACCGAGGTGATGTAGTAATTTTCTTTCTAGTTTCGTTTGTTCCTGATTTTGTATAGATGGTTAGGAAGGCACAAACATCTGATCCAGAATTCATTGCTATGAGGTCAAAAATCAATGGAGGGGAGACCATTGAGGGATGTACACTAGATGATTGTTTAGTGTTGTGGTTCAGAAATTGGATGGTTGTACCTATGGCTTGTTAGAAACAGCTTGTTCGTTCTTACCACCATTCATGATGGACTATTCATCCTGTAATATAGAAGATGTATAAAGTTTTGAAAGCACAATTTTTGTGGGTTGGTATGAAAGGTAAGGTGGCTGAGTTTGTTTCAAGATGCTTAACTTGTCAGCAAGTTAAGGTAGAGCATTAGCGACCAATAGGTATGTTCCAGTTTTTACCTATTCTAGTTTGGAAATAGGTGCAGATAACTATGGATTTTGTAACAGGTCTCCCAAGAATGGTTTGGAAACACGATGCCACATGTGTGATAGGGGATCATCTCACAAAGTCGGCTCATTTCATCCCTATTCATGAATCTCATACAGTGGAGGAATTTTCAAAAATCTATATTCGAGAAGTGGTAAAGACACATGGTATACCAGTTTCAACAGTGTCAGAAGGAGATCCGAGGTTTACATCTTAGATCTGAAAATCCTTACAGAAATCCATTAGAACTCAGTTGACTATGAGTACAATATATCATCCTCAGAAAGACAACCAATCCGAACGGATGATACAAACATTGGAGAACATGTTGTGGGTTTGTGTAATGGATTTTTGTGGCTTATGGGAAGATCATGTGTCATTGGTAGAGTTTTCATATAACAACAATTATCAAGTCTCGATACATATGGATCATTTTAAATCATTGTATGGGTGACCTTATCGTTATCCAATTTATTGGGTAGAAACATGTGAAACTTTACTGGTTGGGTTGAGCCTTGTCTAAGAGACAATGAAGAACATTCAGTTGATCAGAAAAAAGATGGAGATGACACAAAGTCATTAGAAATCTTATGAGGATCATCGCCGATGACTGTTGTCGTTTGTGGTGAGTGATCATGTGTTCTTGAGGATCTCTCCAAGGCTTGGACATCATTGTTTTGGGAAGCAGGGTAAGTTATATCCTTGATACATATACACTTTTTGATACTTGAACTGGTTAGTGAGGTGGCATATCGATTGACATTACCACCATGGTTCAATGCTGTTTATAATGTGTTTAATGTATATTAGTTGAAAAAGTATCATCCTAATCCTTACCATGTGATTTTATGAGATCATGTTTACCCAGAGCGGGATGCTTCTTTGGTGCATATCCTAATGCAGATTTTGGATACATAAGAGAAAGTCTTGTGTGGAAAAAGCATCGGTCTAGTGCGGTTTTTGTGGCAATATGGTCAGATTCCGGAAGAGACTTGGGAATGAGAGAAGTAAATGAATGAGCAATGGCTCTTTCAGAGCAATGATGGTTTTCTACTTTCTTGGTATGGAAAATCCAATGGTGGGGAGAATGTAGCACCCCTATTTTCAAGTAAGTAACCCTTCATTTATGATTTTTAAGTACATAAAGTGCATGGGGGAAGTTTTGGAGAGTTTGGAATATTTTGGGGGATTTTCTAAGGGTGCACGGTTGGTGCACGGTTTGGGAAAATCGTGCAACAACTACAGGAAACCGTGTGTTTTGAGACATGGTCTAAGGGGAAGGCGCACGAGCAACACACAGTTTGTCCAAACCGTGTGACATCTTAGGAGAAACTATTCTTTTTGAGACAGTGGTATTTTTCACTGTTGACACATGTTTTTCTAATAGTGCGAGCCAATCGTGCATGAATCATCCTTAAGGTAGTGGCAGATGCACAGTTCGTGCACGGTTTTCCTA
Source organism: Viscum album (assembly GCA_963277665.1). Taxonomy (NCBI): domain Eukaryota; kingdom Viridiplantae; phylum Streptophyta; class Magnoliopsida; order Santalales; family Viscaceae; genus Viscum; species Viscum album. Next base: position 181,091,785 of record OY728165.1, read on the forward strand.
ACCGTGTGGCAAACCATGCACGATTTAAAAACTAGATCCACAAAAGTGGATCTAGGTGGGAATTTTGTTTTAACCCCTCATTTTCCCCCAAATCGACCCTATCTTGGGATTTATTCATCTCAAAGGCTAAGTAGGCTTCTCAAAATGACCCAGAGGTGATTCGAAGACTTATCTTAGTGCGTTGAAGTTGGATTCTCACATTAATTCATCATTATTCGTAGTTATTCTTGATTTTCCATAGATATACTTCTCCCCCTCTCTCAGTTTCTTAGATCTAGTTCTGTTATAGATAGATGTAAGATTTTTTATGCCAAATATGAACAGATTTTACTTTTTTGTTGTTCGTTAAAAATATCTAATGTGGGTTTTTAAAGATTTGACCCATTTTTGTGGATATTTTTAGTGACGTTTATCATTTTCACTAAATTTCCAAGGTGGGTGTCTTCACTCTTAACTGATCTATTTAGAATATGAAGACTTATTTTCAAATTGATTGAAATTGATTGTGAAATTGGTGTGCACGGCATGGTAGAAACCTTCTTTAGTGATGATTTAAAGATTTGTGTGAAATTGTGGAATAGTTGTGAAAATTGATTTGATAAATGATTTTAAAATGTTTATTTAAAAATATTTTCTTGGTTTGATTTATGGAAAAAAGTTTTCAATAAAAAATTTATTTTATTGAAAGGTTTTTAACATTGAAATGGTTTTGGAATTATTGTATTAGCATGGTTGTTGGGAATACTTGGTGGTGTGTGTTCATATTGTATTATGAGGTCAGGTTGAAATATGTCCTTATACTCGATGCCAAATGTGTAATGGAACATGATATTTAATTACCTTGTGATGAATTGGTAGATCAATGAAAACTGTTCATGAGTATAGAACTGTCATAATGAAACATGTATGTGTGGATGTGTGATTCGTGGATTGGAATGGGATATGTCAAATGGTTTGTTAAATGGTTTTGAAGAACATGCTTGGTTTCTTTTCATAGAAAATAGTTTTGGTTTGGAAAACTATTTTTCTTATAAATAGTTTTGGTTTTGAGATAAATTGTTTTAAATGTTTTATATAAATTGTTTTATATAAATTTACTAACATTTTCTATCCTAATGGTGTCAGTAGGGAAGCCATTTGAGGAAATCTTACTAAGTTTCATTACTCACCCTTTTTTTAACATTTTGGTACTTTTGCGAATATTGTTTATCGGGACAAGGACAAAGGTAATTTATCACACTTCTCTAGTGGATCTTAGTGGTACTTGGGTTGTTTTGTAGAGTGGATCTTGGAGCACATTGGATCTTTGGAGTTATGGTTGTCTTTGAGTTATGGTTGTCTTTGAGTTTTGTTAGTATACTTGAGTTGTCTTTCTTTGATATCATGCATCAAGTAGTGGTTTATTTTCTTATGGAATATTTGGTTGGTTGCTTTATTTTCAAAGGGAAAATCATCCCCCAATTATAAATGAATCTATTGAGATTTATTGTTAGCCTTTAGCGTCTCGAGGATGTCTCTAAAAGACAAGTAATGTTCCTCTGCCTTCTCAAGCCAATGAGGAGGGGCGGGATATTACATGTTGTCTCATGAAAAATATGATATATTTGATATTGAGTGCATGGTTATCGTCACATCTACCACATGGTTTTCCTTTTATTATTAATCAATACGTTGATTCATTTATGGCTACACAATCATTTGAAAAGGTCAAATGATTATGAGATTCCAATGGGTATGCATCATGTGTAACGTTTAAGGGATTCCATGCGATAACAACTGACATCCAACTACCTTCATTAAATTAATGGAGCCTATATAAAGGGATCTAATACCCCTGTTGGAAGAGTGTGACACTTAGAAACCATAATCGAAACTCTCTTTGGGTCAGTTCACCATTCATCTTCATAGAGAAGGTGCAACACACCTTTGATGTTTGGGGGTCATCTCGTAGCATATGATGATCCTAGTGGCTAGTTTACGGAATTTGGAGGCGATAATCATTTGGTTGTCACTCGATGATCTCAATTAAGCTTACTCCATTGATCACTAAAAAGGTGTTCATCGTATTTCGTGTATGCTAGTTTTATTTATGTTCATATCACATGTTGGTTCTGTTGATGATAGATCAAACACTTATGGGTTTCTTTCATTTCAATGATCATATAATAATCCTCCAAAACTCATCAGTGGTATTAGAACCACATTCAAAAAGGAATCAACATGTTCATTTACTATTTTCATAAAGAACATGTATATCATAATCTTCTAGAGGCCATATCATAGTGTATGATATAGCGTGTATGAGTGTCAGCTATTGGATTGTCGAATTTTGTTGACCAACATTACGTCATAGGAAAATGTAATGTGTGGTGCCTCTTCTTGAAATTATGTTATAGAATAATGTAATGTGTGTTGATTTTGTTTAACATTGCATTATGTTATAACATAATCTCAACAAAGACCTTGGTATTACATTATGAGATAATGTAGTTTTCACTAGGTCCCTAATGTTATGTTATGCGATAACACAACCCATGCTGGGGTTGCTTACATTACGTTATGAGATAATTTAACTTGCGGTGGCGATGTAACATAGGTTATACAATAACATAAACTGTGGTTTTGTGTTACAAAAAAAGAGCATCGTTTCATAATTATGATATAGTATATATTGTAAAATACAAAATGAACCTTACGACAATTCTTATTGTAATCACCTATATCAATTGCAAATTATTATTGATAGTACCCCTATTTTCGTAAAATACAATTCAATCCTAAAATAAATAAATTTAATATTTTGGCTTGTTTGCTTATATTTTATAAATTGTTTATAAAAAGAATAAATGTTAGGCATTGCTGCTAGAAAATTTTCATTCCTAAGTTAAAAATTAAATGTTAATATTTATATCTCATGTTTTGAAAATAAATAAAATGTTTATTTATTTGTTTATTCCTTTTTAATATCCATGTCTATAAATTGTTTATGAAATGTGAATTTTATGTATGCTTTAATTTATGTGATAAACAACTTCTTATAATTTTCATGTCTTGCATTACATGCTAGGAATGATGACATATGATTTAGTTTTTATCTGTCTTGACATCATTTTTTAATAAAGTTATTATCTTGAATTTAGTTTTTTAATATAGTTTATACATACTATGTATTAGATTTATGATGAATTAGAATCTCTTGGGGAAATTATCACTTGGTAGAGTAACTTTGGATAAGATCTCCCATTAGTCTGGAGACTTATGCCTTGTTTTAGAAAGGTTGGGGTTAGCTATATATGGCTCTAGGTTTACCCATGTGAGGATTATTAATTTCATATAAATCTAAACCTTACATGAAAAGTTATGATGCAATTGGATATGTGTGAATATGTTTAACCACAATTTTTTTGGAAAATTACATGAATTGTGGGTTGTGTAAAGTGTTTCATATTAATGTGGTATGAACATATTAATTTGATGAATGAAATAGATATTGAAAAATTAAATTGTTAGATGCATGCATATATAATGGAATAAAACATGAGATAATAAAGATTTCATGAGATTAAATAGTTAGAAATTTAATATACATGTGATGTATATTATATTGGATATGCACTAAAACCAGGCTAAATCATATGATGGTTTCCTTCGGTCCAGTCCGTTATGAATAAATTAAACACAACTTTCATATTTATTGAATGGGTTTAATTGATCCTCCAATGGGTAGTAATGCATCAGATGCGTTACATATTCTTGATGAATTTATCATTTAAGGAGGAGCATTAGGGATGGCTATATAAATGGATGTTATCTCTGTCATTGGGTGAGGTGAAGTGAAGTAAGTGAATGTGGTGAAAATAGTCAACTTCACCCAAAGATTTATATGAAATCTATTTCCCTGTAGCCTCATCCATCACTCCATATTGAAGGAGCCAGCACCCCTTAGATCATATGAGAATCATTAAATTATAAACTAGGATTCAAGGACTAGTGTAATATCTCAAAGGCAAGAAGCATTCATTTTCTTCTTCATGATTTTCATCAAGAATTCTCCATCTAAGAAGGATGATGGAGGTTGTTTTATTGCATTTCCGGTACATTGTTCATTGTTTATTTTCACATGTTTGAATTCTTGAAGATATATTGGGCCGTGTTATGGGTTGTTTCTGTTTCTAAAGATCATAGGGTGATTCCCTATAACCCATCAGTGGTATCAGAGTCCCATTCTTAAAGAATTAACCATGTTTAATCTACTGGTTTTTTAAGAAATACATATCATAATTCATATATGTTGATATCATAATGTACAACACAAAGGGATTCTTCTGTTTTGTTTAGTCATAGTGTACAGTTGGAAGACATCGTATGGTATGATATTATGAGAACCCGAGAATTTTTCCTGTGTCGTATCATACGATATGTGATATCGTAGGATATGACTTAATTTAGGGTTTCTAAAAAACAATGGATCGTATAGTATTTATGATACAACGCTTAATGGTAAAATATGATTGATTATGATTCAGCCTTTTGTATTCAACAATACCAATTTTCAAGACCCCCCTCCCACAAAGATACCACAATGAGGGGGAGATATGGTGACTCTCGTTGTCTCGCCTCCAGTTGGCCCTGGGTAGGCGACTAGCACCGAGGGTATCGTAAACATGTCTATGAGAGGAATTACCCTCTAAGAGAAACATGCAGAAGATAGAGATAATAAGGATACAACAACTAATAATTACTCATACATATATATATTAAATAAAACCTATGTTAAAACATGCAATGTCATACAATACTAAACAACTGAAAGGAAAACTACATGTACCTTGTGCATCACTTAACCACATCATCCCATCCACATATTATGGATCTTTGATCACCTCTCTCGCAATAACTGCATCCATCCAAGGATAACGTGACACAACCACACCAATAATAACCAAGAAACCCCCATTAGAAACATGGAACATCATCCTCCATCCCATTAGAATAATAAATGGGATGAAGCAAGATCAAATCGGGAGAAACTGCTAGAAAACAAAGGATCACACCTTGGATTAACTCGGGTCACCACGAATCAAAGACAAAATCCCAATCATTGATTCCCGCTGAAGGGATCTCAAAATGCTGAAGGTAGGAGTTGCTGAATGCTGGAAAATGAGAGCATCCATTGGTTTTGAGAAACCTGAGCGGTTGAAAAAAAAATTATAAAAGCTCTACGCATGATATTTACATGTCGTGTAAACCTTTTACACGTCTTGTAAATGTCGGGTGTCCGATCTTGTCAAAAAACATGTTGCTTTTTATTATTTAACCCCAAAAATACATACATCATGTAACATCACGTGAACCACCCTTAACAATCCATGAACCACACTTAACGACGTGTAAGAATTACACATTGTGTATTCACCCTGCTTCCAGAATTTTTGCATCCAAACCCCTCCGAACCACTTCCAAGATTCCTCTGAGCACCCTGAGCCTTAGAAACATGCAAAGGGTTAGTCCACATTGATCTAGGCCCTTACGTTAGATACCTATCAAAAAATTCTTATTCCTTGAGAATCCAAACAAAACCAAAAATAAATGAAAAGGGATCATTCAAATATCCACCCCGTGAGATACCTCTCAAGGATCTCACCATCTCATAAGTTCTATTACCTAATCAATGGAACAAGAAAAAAACCATTAAACAACCACAACCATAACCTAAACACTCTCTCAGGGGAGATACTAATCAAACGAGAGTAAATCCACAATAAGAAACAAGAGGAAGCCATCTCATAAACCCAAAAGATTAACATTCACAAGAGAACAATGTTAAAAAATAGGAGCTAAACATCAAACAACTTGGGGTACTAAGTGCGCATCTATGACACATGTTCCAAGGTACTCTCCTCCATGCCACTTTACCGCCACAAGACACAAACCCAGGGAATTGCACACCCGAACAACACATAATATTGGTAGTCTTGGATTTCCACAAGCTGCTCCTCAATGGTTGCATCATCATCAACATTGATATCTCCCCGATCGATGGCATGAGAGTCATCATAAAGATAACGATGGAGCTACGACACATGAAAAACATCATGTATCCTACTCATCTATGGGGGGGGTGCTATATGATATGCCATGACTCCTACACAAGCCAACACCTCGAAAGACCCAAAAAACTGGGGGGAATGATTACTCCCATGACCAAACCTTTGCTACCCAAGATGAGGAGTCACCTTCAGGAACACATGATATCCAACTCCGGACTCCATAGGTCTCCTCCTATGACCGGTTTATAATTTCTAATGATCCTGCACCACCTTCATCCTCTCATGAATTACTTGAACAATCTCTATTGTACTCTGTACTAGTTCCTGGATGGGAATTAATATCTCTCCGACTCCAGTCTAGCACAACGGAGAACAAAAAGGTCGGTATCACAAATCTTCAAACAGTGCCATACCAATGGTGGAGTGAAAACTATTATTGTAAGAAAACTTGACCAAGGGCATGTGACTCATCCACGAACCTCCAAAATTCAGGGCATAAGAGTACAACGCGTCTTCAAGAGTATAGATGATCCAATCTTTCTGACTATCCATATACAAATAAAAAGTAGTGCTTAGGCATAATTGAGAACCAAAATCATGCTGAATACTTCTCCACATCCAGAGGATCACGATAAAAAATGATCATCCAAAGGACTCTGTGGAGTCACACCACCTCCTCCAGATATTTACTTGATGGAACCTCCACTGAGCTTGACTCCCTAATCACTATAAAGTGGGATAATTTTTTCAAATGATCCACTATCAACCATATAACATCATAGACACCCTAAGATTGAGGTAAAACTAGTAACAAAGTCCATCGAGATTTTCTCCCACTTTCATTGAGAAACATCTAACGGATGGAGAAAACCACTACGAATACGGTGCTCGACTTTCAACTTTTGGCAGACCAAACATCAAGAAACAATCTTTTCAATTGCACCCTTTAACTCAAGCCATAAAAACTAACCTCTCAATGCCTGGTACATATTTTTCACAATAAGATGTACAACCAATGTTGAACTATGGAACTCATCGAGAACCATCTCATGCATTGTAGAAGGAACGAAAATACTTCCCCTAAAAAAACACCTGATACTATCCATTCTCAGACCAAATATCAGGGTAATCACCAAAAACAACTTGATCCCTATAGAACTCCACCTCAGAATCCCCCAATCGGGACTCCTCCACCTGCTACACCAAAGAAGATTGTACTGTCATATGGAAAATAAAACATCTGCCCCCAACCTCTCCCACATCTAGATGCATCGCTGAGAGTTCCTCTATCACTCTTTAGGAAACCCTTGATTCACATAAGACATCACTAGGAAACTTCCTACTCAGTGCATCAGCTATAACATTTCCCTTTTCTAGCATATATAAAATATCAAAGTTGTAATCCTGCAAAAATTCAATCCAACAACACCGAAGTAAGTTCAAGTCACACTGGTATAAGAAATAACTCATGCTCTTATGGTCAGTAAAAACCAAAAAACAGCCACCGATGAGGTAATGTCACCACAACTTCAAAGAAAACAAAACACCACTCCTACCAACTTGAGATCATGGGTGACATAGTTACACCCATGGGGAAACAACTGTTGAGGCTCATAAGAAACAACTGATTTCTATAGAATCAAAACATAGCCCAGACCAAGATGCAAAACATCACAAAAAACCTCAAACTGAACTCCCTCAGCTGGAAAACAGAGAACTAGAGTGCTAACCAACTTCTAATTTAGGTACTCAAAAGCTGTCTAACACTGTTCAGTACATAAGAATGTCTGATTCTTCTAGGTCAAGGTTGTCAGTGGATTCACAACCCAAGATAAATTGACTACAAACCTCCTGTAATATCCTATGAGACCAAGGAAACTTCATACCTCTACCACTATCTTGGGGGCAACCCAAGACAAAACCGCCTCTTTCTTTTAAGGAACCATAGATACTCCCCATTAGGATACCGCATGCCCCAAGAAACGGACTTCACAAGACCATAACTTACACTTCAACAACTTCCCAAAAAATTTCTCACAACGAAGAACTCCCAAAATGATATGCAGATGCTCTATATGTTCCTCCTCAGATGTGGAGTACACAAATATGTCATCAATAAAAATCCCCATGAAATTATCCAGGAATTATCTAAACATCGTGCTCATCAAACCCATGAACAAAGATGGTTATACGTCACACTGAACGACATCACAATGAACTCATAATGTCCATGATGACAATGAAAAGTAGTCTTTTGAATATCTTCATCCTCCACCCAAATCTGATGATATCTCGAGCGCAAATCAATTTTTGAGAACCAGCTTTCTCCTTTCAATTGATCGAATAAATTATCAATCTGAAAAAGAGGATAATGGTTCTTCACTATCACTTTATTCAAGCGACGATAATCGATACAAAGCTGAAAACTACCATCATACTTCTTCACAAACAAAAGTGGTGCACCCTAAGGTGACACACTTGGCCAAAAAAAATCATGCTGAAATAGATCATCGAGCTATACTCATAGATCTCACAACTCATAAGGTGACATCCTATATGGAGACATCAAGATAGGTGAAACTCCTGGTTGTAGATCAACCCCAAACTCGATCTCTCATCGATGGGGAAATGCTACAAACTCCTCTAGAAAGAAATCACGATACTCTTCTAAAACCCTGAGAAACACTAACTGTTGAACCTCCAAATAACTCAACATAAACTCAGCCCTCAATGATGATGAGGATGGAACACGCCTCTGACCCATCTGAGGGTTTCTCTCACCAAAAATCACTGCTGGATCTCCATCGACATCATAAAACACAACCTTCCTCTGGAAGAAATACATGATAGCCTACACTGAATACAACCAATCCATGTAGAGGATGGTGTCATATGGCTGTATCTACAAACATAGGAAGTCTTCCCAAGAGCGTTACTACCCCAACACTAGCTCACAGTCTCTACATACTTCATACAAGTGAGCTCAACTTCCAACTAGAATAGTCAATACCACGGGAACTGAAAGCCTCTCTACCTCAAGTCCCAAATTATGGATGATGGTCAGTGATATAAAGGATTTCTTCACTTCTGAATCAAAAAAATCATGAAAACATGTTATAAATAAGTAAAGGGTACCTCAAACAACGTTTGACTTGCCTAACGCTATCAATGATAGAGCATGAAGCTAACCACAAACAACTTCATGACCTCTCTGACCTTGCTGATGACCACCTCCAGGGTCTTTCTCTTCTCTCTGAGTATGAGGAGTGTCTCAAGCCTGTCCTTTACCTGGCCCATCTCCTCTACGCCGATTTCAAACTGGAGCACCCTGATGCTACTGCCTTGGCTGAAACTGCTTTAATGGTGGAACATGAATTAGAACATCTGGCACTTGCTAACTTATCAAAATGTTTAGTCACACTTTCCATTGATGACCTTAGCCTCCATAATAAAAACATGTGTCTTATCCCTTGGAATAAGTCTGAGAGTCTCCACCCATAATGAAAAGATAATATGAGGTATGGGATCTATCTCGGTTGACTGAAAACTCTTCTATCCTGAAAAATGGGAACCTCGAACCACAACTCTACTTCATGAGGAATCGTGAGGACTCCCCTCTCGTGATGATCCAGTTATGGACAACGTACTCTAAATAACCTCTTCTGTCTCTAGCACCTCGAGATACGTCTTCAATATAAACAGTGTGACCTGACACTGGATATTTTAATGAAAAGGCTCCTCTAAATTCCTTGCTCCAGAATCCTCACCTAGAAAAAGGTATGAATCATATCACATATGGGTCCCGAAATAGATCCCAAACTCTTTCATGCTGGAACACCCTTGCCAAAGGGTAAGCATCTCCTGATAACTGGCTGCCTTCATAGTCGAAGAAATAAACTCTACTCTAAACTAGTCTTGGAACTTCTCCCTTGAGACTAATGACTCCTCATGATCCCCAAGGAATAAAAACCACTAGTGCCTTGATTCTCCACATAGCATCGTCACAGCCAACGAAATGCATAGCTCCTTCTAATCATGGATCTAAATAAAAGCTATCTTAACCTACTCTAACTAGTTTTTTGTGACTGAATCTGAGATAAAGCTCTCATACTTCTGTAGACTTTGGAGCTAAAAATATCATAGTATCCTCCTCCAAGTGTCGTTATCATCAACCTATACTCTATGACGACCTACTGGCACATCTTACTGAACAACTTCAGTGCGAACCTGATGAGGATGTCGACCTGGAGCCATAACTATAAGAAAAAACTGTTAAATATCCTAACCTATAATATGGAATATTTAACATTAATTAATTAATTATTTTATTATCCTGTTAAGGTTTTAACCTATCCTAAGGTATACCCATTTCAAACACAAGCACAAAGAAGAATGATGCATGATCCTTTCCTAGGTCTCTACCTTGCAACCAAAATCATTTAATTTAGAAGGCTCAGTAAATTTAAAGGTCCATGCATCAGATCATAGGGGGTCCTAAATACGCATGTCTCAGCTGGTCTCTCATGTTTACATCGCTTACTAGAATTAGTTGACATTGTTTCCCTACATATGAGAGGTGTTACCCTCGAAAAGAAATATATTAAAGAGAGAGATAATAAGGATACAACAACCAAAACTTACTAAGACATATATATAAAAGAAAAATCAAGTGAAAACATGCAATTCAATACAGTACTAAACAACTGAATGGAAAACTACAAGTACCATAAAGGTAAAGATGACAACGAACACAAATCCCAAACAATTCCTGATAAACCCTGATCTATTAATATCTAGCCCAATCACCAACCTTCTCGAGTTGACCTGAAAAAATTTTATATATACATAAGGTAAGCATAATAATATAGTTAGTAGGATCCTCTCCAGACCCTCTCAGTCAAGAGATACAGAAGGTATGCTAAAGAACAGTGAACAACAGTTAAACTAACTCATCACCTAAACAGGTATACTAAGTTTCCAACCTCACCATGGATATCTATCACCAAGTATCAAATACAAGAGATCACATAATATAATAATGAACATCAAGGGTGCCCCGCTCCCGCTTCCCTAGTGGTTTGCTTCTCTACTCCAACATCGCATGTCCTGAGAATCTCTCCAAAAGTAAACTGGCCCGAAAAAACCTGGGAAAGGCACCACCACATGCACCTCAGGTTGAATTGGTATAGCCTGATCCCAGGGTCTAGGGGTCTTCCACCCCTAACCCAAATTTTTGGGGCATTGTAGTAGCTCTGACCAAGTGACACTAACAGAGCACTCTTGCAGTGTAGATTGTGGCATGACTACTGTAGCCTCTCAGACTTTGGAGACCATGGTACTGTAGCTCTATAGACTTCTTTCCACCATCCACTATAGCAGCTTAGAATTGGGTGGTCAAAACACTGTAGAAATGTGAACTTACAACCACCTTTCACTATAGCACAACAAAATTTTTGTGCATTTGGTGGAAGAGGGCATCGTCCTATTTATTACCTCATTTCGAGCTAGGTTTTTTCATGCATGAGAACTCTGAAAACTCCCTATAATTTGTTCTCCCAATTATAGTGATATCTCTACCTCTCCATGGACGTAGGGATTATTCTCAAACTACATAAATTATTTTTTTATGTGTTCATTGTATTCTTCTTCTTTTGTTTCCATCTTTTCTTCATCTGTAGACCTCTATCATGTGACTCCTGACATTTTCACAACACCTCATGCATCACATAATCCCATACACATATCCATATGTAGTAACCTAGTAGTTTTTGGGATCCACCATAACCTATATGATGTATATCAAACATCAGGTATTATACCTCAAGCCATTATGGCATATACACCGAGTACGTACCTCAATCCAACACAACCTATACCAGTCATACATATAATAATCCTTTAGAAACTATATCTGGTAATACATGTGTATAAGATAACCATGATAAATCATATCCCTCTACACACATATATGAGAAAACTAACTGGCATGCATTCTAGCATGAGTAAATCTAAATAGAAGAGAGGGGCCAGAGGGGTTAGTCAGTCATCCACCCCCCCATTGGGATGTTAGTGAAAACACCATTCCAGGGCTTACTAGGTGTCAGTTTCCCAAATCGACATGGGTTGGGCAGCATATGAAAATAAAATAATTTACATGATATAATATAATTCACAACCACACTATGGGAATAACCTAGTCTTAGACTCAACTGTATCTAACATCACTCGAACTCTCGACTGGCACTACTAAGACCATATAACATATAAGAACATAAGCATATAAAAAGAGATACATTAATTATTTTCTTTTTAAACCATTTCTTCCCATTAATTAATTCATTATACATTAATTAACCATTAGCATCATTCCACATTACATTAAATTGAAATACATTTCGTGAAATATCAAAGTGAAGTCCATGCCCTCCAAGCATAATCCAAACCAATTCCATAGTTTATCAAGATTAACATCTTTCTTCATTTTCATTGCATCATCAACCAACCCCATGGGTTAAAAATTTATTTATTAATAACATCATTTCATATCTAGTTACTTTAGGAAAATCATCCAAAGCTACCTCAAAGAGGAAACATGCAACCAAGAACATCCAGCTATGTCATGCAGTGGGGGAAAGAATGCAGATAAAATAAGAAACTCAACCATCATCCATTAAATATATTCAAAAGCAAGCATATGAGCTCTTGATATCTCATCAATGGGTAAGCCCAACATTAACTCATTCCATCACGTCTAGTTTTTTCCCTGACACCCATATGCATATACCGATGCATATCGCCAACACATGCGTCATCTTCGACCACATCATCCGGGCCTCCCTTACCACATATCACAACATTAATCCCAGGCTCACATCACATCTAGGCCTCCCCAACCCATATCACACATCTACCCTCTAGGATCATCCATACTAGGCTTATATCACAAGGCTCGTATCCAAATCACATCACAAAGCAGTAGGATACAAACAAGCATAGTCAACTGGGCAACTGGTCTCTCAAAAAAGGCATTCCACCTACATATACACACGATCTCTCACAACTCCAAAACAAGCCACTAAAACTTCTCAATTAAATAGGAAACTCAGGACCTAGAAAATTATCTTTATCACACAACTGGTTCTTATTCCATATTGAATTTTTTTGGTACCTGGAAAAGAAGCGGAAGCTGATGGGCTATGAAATTAAAAATTTTTGGGTCACCAGAGCGACGTAACAATGTCGACTCTGGTGATCTTATCCCGGTACGGTCCGAGGATCACGTGCGGATTTAACAGAGCACAAAATAAAATTTGAACATGTACCTTGTTTGGATATCACATGTGTAAGTCTGTTGCAAGATGCCGACAAATGTTTCTCAAAGACTCCAATGTCGAAGCCCTCTATATCATCCACACACGCCTCTTAAATCTTCTCACACATCATTCATTAGAATCTGGGTGCTAGCGCAGTACACCGACGAACACTTCGACGCAGCGATGATCACCGTAAACAAGAGTCTTTGATCTAAGAAGGAAGTTGAAGATATTGCTTGCTTGAGAGAATCACTCTCTAGAATTTAGAAGTAGAGAGAGGCTCTCAATTCCAACGCATGAATAGATACATAGGAATAGAATCTCTCTTACTTATATAGGGAATATCTAAATACCCGGTATGGGTTCCTAGCCCCAGTTTAATAGATATTCACAATATAAGTATTATAAATATTTATTTATGAAAAATTAAATTATTCCATAAATAATATTTATAATTTAATCACTAACCACAATATATTAAATATATATTGCATGATAAACTTGAGTCGTTAACTCCACTAATGTCTCCTAAAAATATTAAATCAAAACAGAGATATTTAAATCCATTCGAATAATTTTTTATCCTTATATTTACTTAATCACTTGTAAATACATGTTATAAATAAACTCATTGAATTATTTAAAACTTGAATAATTAAAATAATTTATTTATTAATTGGTGATCCATAGAACTTGGATAGTACTCGGACCCCATGGTGGGTACCACCAAGTTCTATATTCATATTCCCCAGAATATGGTAGATTCTCAAAGCACTATAGAGTGTGACCCTCTAGACCCTTATCTCAATTGCAGTGAATAATATTCACTGACCAAGAGTGGGGTCTAGCAACCCATCAAGGCCCCTATATAGATAAGGTAAAGTCAAAGCAAGGAATAACTTTCTAGGAACATGGTGTATGTAATATAAAATCTTAATCATCAATATCTCAATAAAGCAGAATGGACACTAGTGTCATCCTCCTTTATCTTCCTTTACTTTATTTTTTGATTTGTCTGGACGGTCTTACCTTCCACTACCTTGGCCATGGATTTAATGAAGGTGCTACCATCCTAATCAACCAGGCCCGAGATATCTCTTCCTCAACTTGGAAGTGACAAATCCTATCTTGATCATTCAATCAATGTCATGTAACCAATGATGTACCCAACACAAACTACCTTTCCACAACTTCACTGCCATGGTTTTCACCTAGCATCAAATTATGCAATTAAATGACATACATTGATAACCATCTCAATCCTAGAGACCATTACACATGTCCATAGATAGTAATGACCAATGACACCTGAAACACGTGGTGTTCCTATTATGTGGGTCAGTCCTCAAGATCTCAACTACTAGAGTGATTTTATATTCTTACCAAGTTGGTTTTCTACTTCATTTTGGTATTCCTTAAATATCTAAGAGGAATCAGAATTATACCACATTAAGTAGATATATCCATACCTACTATAGTAATCAGTGAAAGTAATAAAGTATGAAAAACCACCCCTTTCCTCTACTAGAAGTGGAACACATACATGAGTATGTATTAATTACAGTGTTGTATTGGCTCTTTATCCCTTCCCTGAGAAAGGTGCTTCGGTCATTTTTCCTTGTAAACAAGATTGAAATACATCCAAGGGTTCTAACTATACCGAGTCTAAATACCCTTCTTGATGTAATCTTCCTAATTGCTTCTCATTTACATGACCTAGCCTGAATTTCCATAGGCGGGTGATATATGAGTCGTGTTGGATGGTTTTTTCATTGATTTCCATTAAGGGGTTCTCGAGTTCCAGCATGTATAAACCATTGTTAAGATGTTCCATACCATAACAGATGATATCCCTATAAAAGAGACAACATTTACTTCCAAACTTGAAATAAAATCCCATAGTGTCTAAAATCGACATAGAGATTATGTTCCTGGTTACATATGGTACATAATAGCAATTTATTAAAACTAGAACCAAACCACTTGACAAGTTTAAGTGATAGTCTCCCACTTTCAAGGCTGCCATATTAGCACCATTTACAGCTCGAAGATCCACTTCACCTTTTTCAATCTTCTTAAACCTACTTGGTTCTTGTATATGAATAAAAATGTGTGAGACACATGTCGTATCCAGTACCCAAATTGTAGATAAAGATAGATTAAATTCAATGACAAAAATACCTGAAGTAGAAGCATCAGTTTTCTTCCTCTTCCCATCTCTTTAATTCTTCTTCCAGTGGCCTTTCTTGCCACATCCAAAGGAGACAGATTCCTACTCATCACTCTACCTCTGAATCTTTGGATTCTTTGCAGGATGATGCATTGGTGTCTTTGGCCTTGGCTTGGCCTTAGACCCATTTTCCTTTCCCTAGTTTCTTTTTTTGACCATAAGAATAGATGAATTTGTTTTTTTAATATCCTTTTCATCTTGGAGAACTAAATCCAAAATATCCTAGAGCAACTTTGTCATATCATTCAGGTTATAATTGACAATGAAAGTCATAAAGCTTGGTGGTAAAGATGAAATAATGAGATCCACTGCTATCTCTTGGTTTAATTTGAACCCAAGGGCTTCAATACTCTCAATATACCCAATCATCTTGAGTACATGAGGACTAGTTTGGTGCCCTTCGGCTAGCCTGCACTTATATAGGGCGCACTTGAGATCTCATACCTTTCCTGCCTTTCCCTCTCCTGTTATAATTCTTGGATATGTTAAATCATCTTAAAGTCATCCTCATCATCATGAATTTTATGCAGTTGGTTGGACATGGATGATAACATGATGCTTTGAACATCAAGTGCATCATCTATATTCTTTTTCCATCTGTATTTTTCCACCTTACTTGCTCCTCAGGGAGGCTTAGTAGGAAATGAGGATTCCAACACATATAACTTCCTTTCTTGGTATATTACTATGCACAAGCGCCTATACCACTCAAGGAGTTTTCCTTCAGTGCATAATGCTCGGCTCCCATCTGGTTTTCCACCTCAACTTGGTAGTGTCCACATCTTCAAATATGATCGTCCTTTTTTTAACAAATATACTCACACACAGGCGAGGGGGTCTAGGGGTACAAAATACATCTAGTGCATTGGACGCACAGGACCTTATACATCTTTGAATTAAAATATTATTTGCATATCATTATTTATCTAATTAATTATTACAATCATCGCACACATTGAATGAATAATTAAATAAATAAAACCAGACATGCATGGGTCAACCACTTGCTCAAAAATAATCTGTATAAATAAAGTGCAATTAAAATTAAATTGAAATAAATTTAAATAGTACAAGGGTGTTCTAATAAATTAAATGAATTTAAATAAATTCAATCAATTTATTTATCACTTACATTTGTTTAATTTAATTTTAATTCCAAAAATTAAATTAAACCACTAATTTAATTTAATCTTAATTAAATTAATGTTTCAGATTCTCCTTAATCTTAAACCACAAAATTAATTCTAATTAATTTAATTTAAAAAAATAAATTAATTAAATCAAATTATAGGGGTTACCTCCGGCCGGGGAATGAGTCTAGTAGGACTACTTACTATTGCGATGGTGTTTTACTAGGGCAGGTCCAAATTGTGGTGTGACCACAACATGACCACCTGGTCCAGCAACACCCCTGCAGCGACATTTTCCACCAGTGAGGTGCGACCAGACAGAGGCAGCAATGGACTCCTCCAGCAAGGCATAACCGGACAGGGGCGGTGGGGCACTAATCTGGAATGCTGGCGGCGACGTCCTTTGGTCGAGACGGCGGCAGTGACATCCTTCAACTGTGAAGGTGGTGACGATGTGTTCTGGCTGAGACAGTGGTCGTGTGGTTCGGCCGAGATGGCAGTGGCAGGGTCCACCGGGACGGTTCAAATCAGGCGAGTTCCAAGGGAGGCGGGGTGGTGCCTTGTGATTATTCACTGAAAGTGGCTAATATTCATTGTTAATATCTTAATATTAATGTGTTTAAAATTACATAAACATCAATTTTATTCCAATTCAGAAATTGAACTTCATTTCCCATCATTGTGCAATTCATGCTTAAAGTGTCAATTTGGGCCCACTCAATACTTTGCTTGTGGAAATTACAATATTAATCATTTTAATTTGATATTTTGGTATATTATTCATCAATTTATTTTTATCATTTTTTCTTTTAGGTATGATGGATTAATCACAAGGGAAGATGGAGATTTTTGCGCCTGAATACAGAAACTTGCTGGAAAAAGCATAATGGGACTAAGGCCCATCAAACATATGTGGGGCCCAAAAACCAAGTCCAATGAAGCTCAAATTTATACATAAGAAATATAAAAATATGAGGATCGTTTTATTCAACTATGGCTGGAGCTAATTATGAAGTTTTCAGGATGATAAATGGATATGAAGTTGAGATTTAAATGGTGGACCCGACATTAATGTACATAAAGCCGTCCCACCATTTCGACCATAACTTCCGAATGGATGAGTTAAATTTCCTGAAATTTTTACATCTCATATAGTACATATGGAAGAAGATATTTCTCTTCTACGACCCCTACGGATTCGGCCTTATTCAATTACAAAGTCACACGTCAAAACGGTGGATGAATCTGGCTAGTTTTCCTGGTCAACTTCGAAACGTCAATTTCCTTTTGATTATTCACCCTCCTTTTGAATCTATTAATTGTTGGGGGTGAATTGATTTTGGTGGGGTGTATCTAAGGATCCTAATATTCCTATATAAGGATCTGTTGGTGAAGGGAATTATCATCTAACATTTTTCTTTGAATCCATGTTTTTCTTTCATCCATTGTATTTCTTTCAATTGTAATTTCCTGCTTTCAATTTGTAATCGCATCGTCAAGTTTTCCCATTTAAGTTTATCATTCACGTTTAGTATTTTAATATAATTTATTATTATTCTTAACTTCTTCTTTTCCTTTTTTTACACATTTATACCGTTGAATCAAGGTGTGGATTTATTCACACCAACACTTGTGAATTTCTCACACAACGGTGGAGTGTTCATTTTTATTAATGTTTTTCTTCTTCAATTCCACTTCTTTAAGTTGACTTCTTGCTTCCATTGATATAATAGAATCTATGGAGGGATAAAAATTTATGGTTTTGTCCTAGAGAGTTACATGAGATGGATTGGATGTTATTTCATGTACTTTAATTTTTAAATTTGTTTTTTATTTTAAGATTTTCATTTGATGAGTTATGTTCTTCTTCATCTTTTCCAAGTTTGACGATGACACATTTTGAGTGCTAGTAAGATTAAATTCCTTGAAGTTATCATTAAATTGATACTATAAGTGCATTGGTGGTTTTCCTTGGAATTGTGTAGGGATTAAATTGGTGAATGATTTTGGAGAATTATCTTGTTGTTTGGATACGTCTTCAATTAATGACATGAAATTTTTAAGAAAATAAATGCATCCAATCCACCAAAAGCAACAACCTAGGATCAACCCATATTAATTAATTGTTTTAGATCAAGTAAATTTGTTTTTTTTAATTTTTATTTAAATTAAATAATTAGTTATCCAATCAATTCAAACCCAAGCTGGCCACTTCACAGCCCAACCTCCATAAAACGTGTGTTTCTAAAGGTTACTTCTTCGGTCCCTGTGGATTCGACCCCTATATGTACTTCAATGACCGTTTATACCTATAGGGTAAATTTAGGCGCAACCAAATTTTGGCGCCGCTGCCAGGGACCCAAGTAAGTACCTTAGACCCTCGTCTTCTTTTCTCACTCCAAATTCTCTATTCTCACCCTTTTTTCTCTTCTCTTTTCCCCTTTCTATTTCTGTGTGTCCAAAAAAAATCTCAAAACCAATTTTCAATCAATTACAATGGATTATCCTCCAAAATACCCCTTCATAAACCAATATTGTAATCAAGTCAGAAATCAATATTGGGAAATGCCTCACATAGGGAATTTAATTAACCAAACCTTAATTGAATACACCACACCAGATGAGATGTAAAATTAATGGGATGATGAATGTTTAAAAGGTCAATTTCCATACCTATCAAGAATGATTTAAAAGATAAATAATAAAGAAAGTACATGATGTACAAACATATATCAACCCTAATCCTGAAAAAATTCTTAAACAATTGTGTGAACAAATGGATAAAATGAATTCATAAGTTTCATCTTTCAGATTAGAATTACAAAGATTTAAGACTTTTGAGGAACCCGTTCCCACTCAAGATGTTATTTCCTCATCATTTATAGATGAATATTTTATCCCAAAAACCTCCCATGAATTGAAAAAAGAACTAACCTTTGTATATGGGGTAACTGAACAAGATCAAGGAAATGTTGAAGGGTATTTAAATCAGGAGGAAATTAATTTTTTGGATTCAAAAGGGGAAAATTTGTCTTCATGGATTGAGTGTTCAGAATATTGCTCCAATAACATTTTTTTAGAATCACCGATAATTGAACCATTGGGAGATATAACTAATAGTGAGTCCATCCCACTCATGAAATTCAAATGGAAAATTTTGGGGATGAATCATATTTTCAAAAGGAATAAATTCTTTCAAATTTTTTTGTAGATGAAACAAATTTGGATTCAAATCTCCATTCATCTTTTGGAAAATTCAATGAAACTGAACTCAAAATTATAATCCTTCCTTCCCCACTCAAGAATCCCCCTATTTATGAAAACCTAGGCCATTCAATTATCATCCATTTTCATCAAGAATCTCACAAAGTAGGAATGAACCTTGAAATCTTAGGAAATACTCAAAATGAAACTCAATCAACCATTACTGAAATTACTTGGACTTTCACACTCATTGTTATGCATGATATTTCACATGGAAAAAATTATAAAAAAACTTAATCTAAATCTTGTTGAGGTGGATAAAAATGGGGTCCTAAAAATGTTGAAAGTGGGAATTGGATAATTTTAGGGGTTCAAGTCGAGATAACGACGTTAAACAAAAGCGTTGCATGGGAGGAAACCTATGGTTTTTATGTTTCCAATCATTTTCAAAAATTTTATCATTTAAAAAAAATTACCATAAGTTGTTGACCTGTTATTATTTTATGAGTAAGGATGGGTATGAATGGGGAGCGATGTATTCATATGTGTCACGCAGTGTGATCCCTGAGTAATACCTTACCCAGAAATTTAAAAGAAGACAATGTATCATCAGTTTATTTTATTTTATTTATGTTTTTATAGGTTAAAAAATTAGACTCTTGACCTATTCTTCTTTTATGAGTATGGATAGGTATGAAAGGGGAGCATTGTATTCATCCGTGTCACGCGGTGTGATCTCTGAGTAATACCTTACCCAGAAATTTAAAAAGAAGACAATGTATCATCAGTTTATTTTGTTTTATTTTATTTTTATGTTTTTATAGGTTAAAAAAATAAAAGGACAGGTCATAAGTCATGGGGAAAATCCCTTCACAACCGTCCAACCTGCTGAAACTCGAACCCAGGATTAAAGGGAGATTGTGGCACACGATATCATCATCAACCACCATGTGAATTTATTCCATGTTTATCATTTTCAATTTTCTCTTTGAACTCCTCTCCTACCCCCTTCTAACTTTTCTTTTCTTTAAACATTGGGGACAGTGTTATTCTAAGTTGGGGGGAGATGAAATAAAAAAATGATTTTTTTTAATAATAACATGAATGGAAAGAAAAATTATATTAACCTTGAACATGATAACACACATTGCAAACTCTAAAATTTGATGTCAAATAATTTTGTATTCCTTGATTCTGATTTCAATGCAAGTTTAAGTTCATGAGCATAGTTTTTGGAAAGTGCAGTTGTCTGATGTGATTTTTCAAAGTTTACATTTTCATACTCTTAATAAAAATGCCACAATGCACGTATACTGGAACGTGGGTGTAAATTTGAGTTCTTGGGTCCCCTTCATTATAGCATAGGGTTCTGGGGTCACTTTTAGTTTAATTTGAGTATCCAAAAAAAAAACAAAAAAAATAAAAAATTGAAAAAATAATAATGACCACATAGAGAAATGTTTTTTCCAAATGTGTGGTGTCCGAAACTTGGGGATCGTAACTCCATAGTTGTCTTGCATAGAGTTTGTATTTATATCTCTATTGTAGAGCATGGAATTGACAATATGTGTGTCGTCCGACACTTGGGGATCGCGACTCCATAGTTGTCTTGCCCAGAGTTAGTCTTTTCATATCTATTGTGGTTAAAAAAACAAACAAAAAAATCAAAAAAAATAGATACTCATCTTTAGGTTTAATGTGATTCCCACCTAGCACTTCCATTTTTTCCCCTTGAACAATAAAATGGGACCCATATCTTTTGTGATGAACAACACTTTATCATGCTTAATTAAAATTGGATGAAATGTGGTGATGAATTTGAACAAAGGAATGATATTGGGCTTGGGATATGCTTATGGACCTAGCTTGTTTTAAATGATTTTGATGGGTTTCATAATTTTTTTGGTATGAGTTATTTGGGTGAGCAATGTGTATTAAAATGTTTTTGGAAAAGGGGATTTGAATTTAATATTTGTAATATATTTTGCTCGGGACTAGTAAAAATCAAGTTGGGGGTGTGATTAGTCACTGAAAGTGGCTAATATTCATTGTTAATATCTTAATATTAATGTGTTTAAAAGTTCATAAATATAAATTTTATCCCAATTCAAAAATTGAACTTTATTTCCCATCATTGTGCAATTCATGCTTAAAGTGTCAATTTGGGCCCACTCAATTTTCTTGTGGAAATAACAATATTCATCATTTTAATTTTATATTTTGGTATATGATTTATCACTTTATTTGGAACATTTTTTCTTTTAGTTCTGATGGATGAATCACAAGGGAAGATGGATATTTTTGTGCCTGAATGCAGAAACTTGCTGGAAAAAGCATAATGGGCCTAAGGCCCATCAAACAAATGTGGGTCCCACAAAACAAGCCCAATGAAGCTCAAATTTATAAAGTAGAAATATAAAAATATGAGGATCATTTTATTAAACTGTGGATGGAGCTAATTCTGAAGTTTTCATGATGATAAAGGGATCTGAAGTTGAGATTTAAATGGTGGACCCGACATTAATGCACATAAATTCGTCCCACCATTTCGACCATAACTTCCAAACGCATGATCCAAATTTCCGGAATTTTTTAGAGCTCATATAGAACATATGTAAGAAGATAGTTCTCTTCTACAACACCTCCGTATTCTGCCTTCTTAAATTACTAATTCACACTTCAAAATGGTGGAAGAATCTGGCTAGTTTTCCGGGTCAACTTCAAAACGTCAATTTCTTTTTGATTATTAACCATCCTTTTGACTCTATTAATTATTGGGGGGTGAATTGATTTTAGTGGGGTGTCTCTAAGGCTCCTAATATTACTATATAAGGATCTGTTGGTGAATGGAATTAGCATCTAACATTTTTCTCTGAATCATGTTTTTCTTTCATCCATTGTATTTCTTTCAATTGTAATTTCCTACTTTCAATTTGTAATCGCATCGTCAAGTTTTCCCATGTAAGTTTTTCATTCACGTTTAGTATTTTAATAAAATTTATTCTTCTTCTTCACTTATTCTTTTCCTTTTCTTCACACGTTGATACCATTGAATCAAGGTGTGAATTTATTCACACCAACACTTGTGAATTTCTCACACAACGGTGGAGTGTTCATTTTTATTAATGTTTTTCTTCTTCAATTCCACTTATTTAAGTCGACTTCTCACTTCCATTGATAGAATAGAATCTATGGAGGGCTAAACAATTATGGTTTGGTCCTAGAGAGTTGCATGAGATGGATTGGATGTTATTTCATTTACTTTATTTTTTAAATCTGTTTGTTATTTTAAGATTTCCATTCGATGAGTTATGTTCTTCTTCATCTTTTCCAAGTTTAACAATGACACATTTTGAGTGCTAGTACGATCCAATTCCTTGGAGTGATCATTAAATTGATCCTCTAAGTAAATTGGTGATTGGCCTTGGAATTATGTAGGGATTAAATTGGTGAATGATTTGGGAGAATTATCTCATTGTTTGGATACGTCTTTAATTAATGACATGAAATTTTTAAGAAAATAAATGCATCCAATCCACCAAAAGCAACAACCTAGGATCAACCCATATTAATTAATTGTTTTATATCAAGTAAATTTGTTTTTTTAATTGTTCTTTAAATTAAATAATTATTTATCTAATCAATTCAAACCCAAGTTGGCCACTTCACAGCCCAACCTCCATAAAACGTGTGTTTATAAAGGTTACTTCTTCGGTCCCAGTGGATTAGAACCCTATATGTACTTCAACGACTGTTTATACCTGTAGGGTAAATTTGGGCACAACCACCTTGCGACCATGACGGTGAGGCGGTGCCGGTTCAGCAGGCCGATGCGGCGGCGATGAGCCCGGAGGGAGGCACGGGGTGATTCTTGTCCAGACGCAATGGGATAAGGGAGGGAGAATCGCTAGGGTTATGGGGGGTGCGGTGCACTCTGCATGGAAGAATACCCATTGGGGTCTTCCTTCTCACCTTTTTTTAAATGTTTTGTCTTTTGAAAAAACACAACCTACCCCTTTTTTTCTTAAAAGAAGAGCCAATTGGGGTCAAGGTCTCCACCTCCCCCCCCCCCCGTTTTTTTAAATTTCAAAATTCTAAAGACTTTAATAAAAAAAGAAGACAACTTGACTAAAAGTCTAAAGGACTTCCCTTTTTAAAAAAATTGATAAAAATAAAATAATATTATATTACAATATATTTTATCTAACTCCTAAAAAAATCCCACCAGAAAAATTCCGACAACCAGATTCTAGCCAAAATGTGGTCATATTTCGGTACTTTGAAGAACACATAAATAAATTAAAAATGTGTTCTTCAAAAAAAATTCGAAGAACATAAAACCAACAACATCGATCCAATTAAAATTTTCAAATGGTCGTAACTTGGCCATTCAGAAACGGATCAACGTACGGTCAGATCTGTTGGAACCGATTTAATACTCCATACTAAAATTTAATGCAATTTAAATTTTATTTGACTCTAAGAAACCACACGTCCCTCTGATACCATTGTTAGGTACCGGGACGGGTATCAGAAGCCGATGGGTTAGGAAATTAAAAATTTTGGAGTTACTGGAGTGACGTAACTACGTTAACTCTGGAGATCTTATCCCAGTACAATATAAGGACCTCATGTGGATTTAACAGAGCACAAAATAAAATTCGAACACATACCTTGTTTGAATCTGACATGTGTAAGTTCGTCGCAATATGAATATGATCATTGCTTGAAGACTATGACAACCCTTCTTTTATTACAAACTTAAACATGATTTATTGCACAAACTATTCAATAGATACAACATGGAAGATCGAGAGTTATAGTGTATTTGGGGTATAGGATCATTACATAACAACATAAAACATGAAATAAAACATCTTTATTGAAAACTTCCTTTACATGACTAATACATTCCCTCGTACTTAGCATTGCATGGGATAACTTGAGGACATGCATAAGAAAAAGGGTGAGCTATAAAGCCCAGTAAGGGAATAAACATGGAATACATGAGGATTAAAATACATTTTAGATAATAGGAATATCAATATAGAACAAGAGAAACATAAACATAAAGGCATGATAACTCATGATAATCATAACGTGGAAATGTGGCAACAACACTTAACATAGAATTAGCATGAGCCAAAGCTCATTGCACATGGAGCATGAGTAAATTATCATTGCACATGAAGCACTAGTAAACCCTCGTTGCACTTGAATTATCATGCGTCAACACTCATTTCACATTATGTATCATGATACTATACTTTACCCAATGCATTGGAGCGCTATAAGGGCGCACCCTTCTTAAACATTTCATTTCATGCATAAGTGTGCCACATGGATCATAAAACAGGGATTCTTAAAACATAATCATTTATTCCATGATAAAGTAATGTGGAATTCATACATGAAACTTTATAATCAATAATTAAATGTGCATAAAGGTGAATACCCTTGATGGAGAAATGGGCATGGTACTCACTACACAATGGCATTGGCTTAGAAAATCGGTGCGATTTCGGCAGCGTAACAGCGTGACGTAATAATTCATAAAAAAGGTTGATGAGAGAGAAAGGGGTTCCTCATAATATTTACATGTAATGGACAGTAAGGAGGTCATATAGATACATGTCCCAACAATTGTAATGGAATTTAGGTTCATGATACAAAAGTATTTCTTGAATGTAAATGAGGAGGGAGAAGTTCCTTTCAGAATTTCGGCATAGTAATGGGTGTACATGGGAGGCATTTAATTAGAGAGAGAAAGGGGTCTCCCGTAATTAAAACATAAAGAGGGAAGTATGAGGGTGGTGTGAAACCATACTCCAACATTCATAATTTAAATTAAAAGGGAAAAAACAACTTAAAGAAAATAGGACAAAAATGGGAAAGGAAAAAAAACCCTTACTTGGAAGTGTTCTTCCAAAGGCTTGAGAGAGGCTTGAGAGAGGCTTCTTGGGAGCTTGGGGCACCTTGAGAGGATTTTAGAGGGAGTAGGGAAGAGGTTTGACAAACTATAAAGGCTTTTAGTGAGGAGGAAGTGGGATCTTGGGTGGGTTTATATAGGAAAGGTGTGGGAATTCTTTATTATTTAGGTTTGGGACCCCTTATATTAAATTAATCCAAACCACAAACCATCCCATGGTTTTTTCCCATGGTTTTTGGAAAAGGGAAGAGGAAAAAAATATTTTATAAGTCCAAAGTCCTAACTTCTTAAAATAATAGGGTTTCTTATGTGGAGGTGAGTCACACTCCTAGGGAAAACAATTTAAAAAGACAAGGTGTTTAATAAGTCTTGAAGGGTCCATTAATGCTTTGAAAAGTAAGTCAAACAAACCCAAAATCACATTATTTTAATGTTTAAACATATATTGTCTTAACATAAAGCCTGTAGTATTTTATTACATCACTATTGGGTCATTATGATGTCATAAAATACATTATATATTTAAACAGTATTTAATTTTTACCCAAAAAATTGACTGTCTCATAAAATTATGAAAAATTCACCGTTGGATAATTTCGATGTCCTGATTCCAGAAATAACATTTATTTTATCTAAATAATTTTCTAAATATGTTAATTTTCACTTCTAAAATAAAAACCGACATTTATCGAAAATTCACAAGTTTTGACAAAAATGGTTTTCAAACTTTAATAAAAATTACAATTGATTTCATAAAATTACATGATCATTTATATATAATAAAATTAATTTAATAATAATAATAATATTATTTTATTAAAATATTATTTAATTCAAAAATATCTTAATTTAGTAAAATAGAATTCTTAATTAAATAATAACTAAAAACACTATTTTCACTTTAAAAACTATTTACAATGTATCAATAATGAAAAGAAATTATATTCATTATTATATAAAAAAAATAATATACATGAACATATAACTAGTGATTTGTTACATAACCCCTTAAAATAGCTGCATAAGACCTAAGGGTAAGGTGTGCGATGGTGACAGACTCTTGGGGTGGCTCAGATAACATCGCACGAGTAGTAATCTCTATAAACATTCACTTTTCCCATAGACGGTCCCATTCGAGCTTGACATGATGAAGCTCAGCTTGGGCTTGGTCAAGAGCGAAGCCCAAGGACACCACCTCTTTTCTGAGCTCTGAAAAATGGGCTTTGTACGGAGTAATTCTACTGGATGAGGTCATCGCTTCTTTTGTCTGAGTAAATTGGATTTATTAAAGCCCTATATTTATAATAATCATGTGATCACTATTCAACGTCTATAAAAGTAACTATCACAAATCTTAACATAAAACCAAAGAAGTTGACATTTTATATAAACGTTTTACATAAAGAGACTTTTAACTAGATCAAGATGGATTTCCATTAGTGAAACTTTGGGTCGTTACAATATTCCCCCCTTAAGAAATTTCTCCCTCAAAATTTCCTTTTCCCACACTAAAACAGATGTGGGTAACTCAGCTTCATCATTTCCTCCGATTCCCAAGTCTCTTCTTCAAACTTGTGGTTTCGCCACAACACCTTGACGAGGGGAATTGTCTTATTTCATAGAACTTTTTCTCTACGATCTAAGATCTTCCTTAGTTTCTCCTCATAAGGAAGATCATCCTCCAACTGTACCAACTCAGAAGAGAGTACATGTGAAGGGTCTGGTATGTACTTCCTTAAGAATGATACATGAAAGACATCATGTACTTTGGTCATGGTAGGTGGAAGTGCTAGTCAATAGGCTACAGCCCCGACACGATCAAGAATCTCGAAGGGGCCGATGTACCTTGGACTTAACATCACTTTATTTTCAAACCTCATGACCTTCTTCCATGGAGATATGCGTAGAAAAACCATGTCTCCAACTTTAAACTCAAGGTCTCGTCGATGATTATCTGCATAACTCTTCTGTCGACTCTGGGTTGCTTTGATATGTTGTTGAATTGTTTTCACCTTCTCCACCATTTCTTCAACCATTTCTGGTCCAAGCAGCTTATGTTCACCGACCTCATCCCAACATGCTGGTGTTCTTCACCTTTTCCCATACAGGGCTTCATAAGGTTCCATTTGGATGCTCGAGTGGAAACTGTTATTATAAGAGAACTCAACCAGTGGAAGATGTTGATCACATCCTCCTTTAAAGTCCATTGAGAATGCTCTCAACATGTCCTCAAGTGTTTGGATAGTCCGCTCGGATTGACCATCAGTTTGAGGATGATAGGTTGTATTGAAGTTCAGTTCAGTATTCAGAGCATGTTGAAGACTCTTCCAAAACTTAGAAGTGAATCTTGGATCTCAGTCAGACACAATAGATAGTGGTACCCCATGCAGCCTTACCACTTCCCTGATATATATCTGTTCTAGTTGATCCAATGAGAAATCCTCTCGAATAGCAATAAAGTGTGCCGTCTTTGTAAGATGATCCACCACAACCCAGATTGCATTATTGCCTTTGGATGTCCTCAGAAGTCTAGTGACAAAGTCCATGGTGATGTTATCCCATTTCCATTGTGGTATGGGAAATGGTTGCATCATCCCCTTAGGCTTCTTCCTCTCTGCCTTCACTTTTTGGCACACCAGGCACTTTTATGTATATACAGCGATCTCCTTCTTCATATTATCCCACCAAAAGTTTTCTCGGAGATCTCGATACATCTTTGTGATCCCTGAGTGAATAGAGAAATTTGAACTATGTGCATCATCCAAAAGTTCCTTCTTCATCTCCGGGCTTGATGGAACACATAGTCTTTTCCCAAATTGCACAATTCCTTCTTCATTAACATTAAACTTCGAGGATTTTCCCTTTTTGATAGTTTCCACTTTTTCCTGAATTCCAACATCATCCTTTTGAGCATCCTTTAACCTTTCCAAAAGAGACGGTTGAGCAATCATTTGTGAAAGGATTGATGATGTTCCCTTCTTTATGATTCTGATGTCCATCTTCATCAAGTATAAGAATATTAGATCCTTCTCAATTCCCATCATTCATAGAATCATTGGGTCCTTTCTACTTAGGGCATCTGCCACCTTGTTCGCTTTCCCAGGGTGGTAATGTATTGAATAGTCATAATACTTGATGATCTCTATCCATCTTCTCTGGCACATATTAATCTCTTTCTGTGTGAATATATATTTAAGACTCTTGTGGTCAGTATATATCTCACATTTCTCCCCATACAGATAATGCCGCCGGATTTTCAAGGAAAAGATCAAAGCCACCAACTCCGGATCATGAGTTGGATAGATTTGCTCATGGATTTTCAACTGCCTTAAGGCATAGGATATCACCTTATCATTCTGTAGAAGCACACAACCTAAGACCTTCTTCGAAGCATCACTGAATACCACAAAAAGTTCCCCACTTTTGGGTAAATTGAGCACGGGCGCAGTGATAAGCCTATTTTTCAACTCCTTGAAGCTTTCTTAGCATTAATCACTCCAAGAAAACTTTACTCCCTTTCAAGTTAGCTTAGTAAGAGGGTTGGACAATCGTGAGAAATTTCTCACAAATCGTTGATAATATCCAGCTAACCCCAAGAACCAACGGATATCCGTTACCAATGTTGGCCTCACTATCCCTTGATTGCATCTGTTTTGGAGGGATCCACAGATATCCCATTGCTTGTGATGATATGGCCTAAGAATGAGACTTCCTTCAACTAGAATTCACATTTTTTATACTTTTCATAGAGCTTCTCCTTGCGCAAAGTCTCTAGTATAGTTCTTAAATTATCCTCATGATCCTCCTTGGTTTTGGAGTATATTAGAATATCATCTATAAAGACTACCACAAATTTGTCTAGGTAATCTATAAATACTCTATTCATCAAGTCCATGAAGATTGCTGGAGCATTGGTGAGTCCGAAAGGCATTACTATGAATTCATAGTGCCCGTATCTTGTATGAAAAGCAGTCTTGGGGACATCTACCTTCTTCACCCTTACTTGATAATATCCCGACCACAAATCTACCTTGGAGAAGTATTGTGTTCCACACAGCTGATCGAACAAGTTATCGATCCATGGCAGAGGATACTTGTTCTTTATTGTGATTTTGTTAAGTTCACGATAATCGATGCAAAGCTGCATTGACCCATCCTTCTTCTTGACGAAGAGGACCGGTGCACCCCATGGTGAAGCACTTGGGCGTATAAACCCTTTATCTAGATTCTCCTGTAGTTTTTTCTTCAGCTCTTCAAGTTCCACGACAGCCATTCAATATGGAGTCTTGGATATTGGTAGCGCCCCTAGTATAAGTTCAATTGTTAATTCAATATCTCTTCTAGGAGGAAGACCAGGCAGTTCCCCGGGAAACACTTCAGCGAATTCCCTCACATTAGGCATTTATTCAAGGATGGTTTCTTCCTTGGACTCAATCATCTGAGCCAGATATGCGTGCTCATAGGGCAGTAATATCCATGCTTGATATTATGGAGCTAAAGGAGATTCATCTTCCTCCTTACACTTGTAAAGAATTGTTGGTCGATTCTCCATATGGAGTGTGATTTCCCTCTCCCGACAATTTATGTTGGCTCTATATAAGGAAAGCCAATCCATGCCAAGAATTGCATCAAATTCCACCAGAGGGAGTATGACGAGGTTCACTGGGAAATTCAATCCACAAATTATAACAGGGGATGACTTATATTCATGGGATGCAATGATTGCCCCATTTTCTGTACTCACCGACATATTTACTTCCATGGTTTTTGGTGGTGATGGGATTGTTCTACTAAACTTTCAAGATATAAAAGAATGCGTAGAACCTGAATCAAACAGTATGTTCTCTATTCTTGAATGAATAACTA
Source organism: Viscum album (assembly GCA_963277665.1). Taxonomy (NCBI): domain Eukaryota; kingdom Viridiplantae; phylum Streptophyta; class Magnoliopsida; order Santalales; family Viscaceae; genus Viscum; species Viscum album. Next base: position 181,122,507 of record OY728165.1, read on the forward strand.
GCGTACCTATCACCACTTTGTTGTCGGGGTTCACTTCGGCAGAAGTGATGGAAAAATCTCTTCCTTGCTGCCTTAGAGGTTGTTGGTTGCCTTTGAAAACCTTTGGATTAGCGCACTGATTTGCAAGATGCCCCGGTTATTTGCATTTGAAGCAATGAACAACGCGTTGAAGTTCGAACAGAGAGTCCCTCTCCTATGTCACAGTCGCGGTTCTTTCTTGCCGATAGTTAATAGCTAGGTGCCCTTCTCTTCCACACTTAAAGCCTTTCCTCATCCCCTTGAGGCAATTTCCAGGGTGCTTCTTTCCACACTTTTGGCAAGTGGGGTGCTGGATCATCTTAGCACAATTGGATTTATCCATCGGACTGCCAGCATTGAAGTCTACCTTATGCTTCTTGTCCCCATGATACCCATGTGATTCCCCGGTCTCCATTTCGACCATGAGGGAACATCGGACAATTTCCTCATAGCTGTCTAAGTCACAGGTCGCTAATGCTTTCCGCAGGCTAGGCTTTAGCCCACCAAAGAAGCGGTCAACCTTGCATTTGGGGGTAACGACAAAGCCGGAAGCGTATCATGTAACCCTTGTGAAGTTTTCCTCATACGCTCCAACAAATTCTATGTCTTTTTTCTTGAGGGAAAGGAAGTCCCTTTCCATATTAATCCGGAGGGTGCGTGGAAAATATTTATCGAAAAACATCTTCTGAAAATCCTTCCATTCCAACGCCTCGATCTCCTCCTCAGACTTCATACTTTTGATCAACATCCACCATTTATCAGCTTCACCCTCCATATGATAAGCCGCGATGAGAACCTTCTCTTGTTCATAACATTGAAGGATGGAGAAGATCTTTTCAATGGAGTTGATCCATTGTTCAGTGATCGTGGGATCGGATAATCCACTAAAATTAGGAGGCCTTTGTCTCATGAAGCTCTCGATAGCGAATTTTTCTTTCTTAGGGGGGTTTGGACATTCCTCTTGACCTGTTTTTATATTCAAATCTTGAGTAAGCTGAGAGAGAAGCGTGACAAAGTTCACGATTCCCGCTCCCATTGGATGGGGCATCTCATTAGTACAGTCATCACACTGATCTTCACACCGGTTGTTAGCCAGAGTCCTCCTATTACCGGCCATTGGCTGGAATAAAATGAAAGTTAGGGGGTAACACATAAAGGGTAAACCAAAGACAGAAGTTGATGACTTAGAAATAAACTTATATTTCCTTAACTCATGAGTCTATAGGCTTTAACCTAGGATTTTCATAATCTACTTTCTAACATATATTCTTAGGGGAATTTTTTTTAATTCCCTTAATAAGGGTTCATACTAAGCTAGTGAATTTATCAAAACGTATCCCCCGGGAGTGTCGTAACCAAGATTGCATCAAGGCTCGTTGCCGTGCACCAGTTCCTGTTTGAGTTATCTCAAAGCGCTGTTTTTGGGTTTTACCCCTAGGATACATCTGTGCCAGAGCCGCCTCTACCTGCTTGTATCCAGACAGAGATGTATTTGTTTGATAAACCACTAACTCAGTAATTACCAAAACTTAGGGATGTTATTATTATACTTAGTCTTATATCTAAGGCTTTACTAGTGTTTTCTAATCCTAATCCCAAAAATAACTAAACCTATCCTCTAATACCAACTATGACAACCTTGATTTTATTACAAACATAAACATGATTTATTACATTAACTATTCACTTGATACAACATGGAAGATCGAGAGGTCTAGTGTCTTTGGGGAATAGGATCATTACATAACAACTTAAAACATGAAATACAACATCTTTATTGAAAACTTCCTTTACATTACTACTACATTCCCTCGTACTTAGCATTGCATGGGATAACCTGAGGACTTGCATAAGAAAAGGGGTGAGATATAAAGCCCAGTAAGGGAATAAATATGGAATACATGAGGATTAAAATACATTTTAGATAATAGTAATATCAATAGAGCACAAGAGAAACATGAACATAAAGGCATGATAACGCATGATAATCATAACATGGAAATGTGGCAACAACACTTAACATGGAATTAGCATGAGCCAAGGATAATTGAACATGGAGCATGAGTAAATTCTCATTGCACATGAAGCACGAGTAAACCCTAGTTAAACATGAATTATAATGAGTCAAAACTCATTGCACATGACGTATCATGATACTATACTTTACCCAATGCATTGGATCACTATAAAGGCGCACCCTTCTTAAACATTTCATTTCATGCATAAGTGTGCCACATGGATCATAAAAAATGGATTCTTAAAACATAATCATTTATTCCACGATAAAGGAATGTGGAATTAATGCATGAAACTTTATAATCAATAAGTAAATGTGCATAAGTTTGAATACCCTTGATGGAGAAATGGGCATGGTATTCCCTACACAATGGCATTGGCTTAGAAAATCGGTGCGATTTCGGCAGTGTAACGGCGTGACGTAAGAATTCATAAAAATGGTTGATGAGAGAGAAAGGGGTTCCTAATAATATTTACATGTAATGTACAGTAAGGAGGTCATATAGATACAAGTCTCAACAATTTTAATGGAATTTAGGTTCATGATACAAAAGTATTGCTTGAATGTAAATGAGGAGGGAGAAGTTCATTTCGGAATTTCGGCATAGTAACGGGTGTACATGGGAGGAATTTAATGAGAGATAAAGGGGTCTACCATCATTCAAAAATAAATAGGGAAGTATGAGGGAGGTGAGAAACCATACCCCAACATTAATAATTGAAATTAAAAGGTCAAAACAACTTAAAGAAAATTGGAAAAAAATGAGAACGGAAGAAAAAACCCTTACTTGGAAGTGTGCTTCCAAAGGCTTAAGAGAGGCTTGAGAGAGGATTATTGGGAGCTTGGGCACCTTGAGAGGATTCTAGAGAGAGTAGGTCAGAGTTTGGATGAACTAAAGAGTCTTTGAGTGAGGATTAGGTGGGATCTTGGGTGGGTTTATATAGGAAAGGTGAGGGAATTCTTTATTATTTAGGTTTGGGACCCCTTATATTAAATTAATCCAAACCAAAAACCTTCCCATGGTTTTTGCCCATGGTTTTTGGAAAAGGTAATAGGAAAAAAATATTTTATAAGGACAAAGTCTGAAATTCTTAAAATAATAGGGTTGCTTATGTGGAGGTGAGTCACACTCCCATGGAAAACAATTTAAAAAGACAAGGTGTTTAATAAGTCTTAAAGGGTCCATTAATGCTTTGAAAAGTAAGTTAAACAACCCAAAATCACATTATTATAATGTTAAAACATATATTAGCCGAACATAAATCTTTTATTTTTTTATTACATCACTATTGGGTCATTATGATGTCATAAAACACATTATATATTTAAATAGTATTTAATTTTTACCCAAAAAATTGATTGTCTCAGAAAATTATGAAAAATTCACCATTGGATAATTTCGACGTCCTGATTCCAAAAATAACATTTATTTTATCTAAATAATTTTCTAAATATGTTAATTTTCACTTTTAAAATAAAAACCTGCATTTATAAAAAATTCACGGGTTTTGACAAAAATGGCTTTCAAACCTTAATAAAAATTACAATTGCAATCATAAAATTATATGATAATTTATATATAATAAAATTAATTTAATAATAATAATAATATTTTATTGAAATATTATTTAATTAAAAAATCCCTTAATTTAATAAAATATAATTCTTAATTAAATAATAACTAAAAATACTATTTGCACTTTAAAAACTATTTACAATGTATCAATAATGACAAGAAAGTATATTCATTATTATATACAAAAAAATTAATATACATGAACATATTACTAGAGATTACATAACCCCTTAAAACAGCCTCATAAGACCTAAGGGTAAGGTGTGCAATGGTGATAGACTCTTGGGGTGGCTCAGATAATATCGCTCGAGTGGTAATCTCTATCAACTTCCACTTTTCCCATAGACAGTCCCGTTCGAGATTGAAATGATGAAGCTCAGCTTGGGCTTGGTCAAGAGTGAAGCCCAAGGATGCCACCTCTTTTCTGAGCTCCAACAAATGGGCTTCGTATGGAGCAATTCTACTGGATGAGGCTATCGCTTCTTTTGTCTGAGTAAATTGGATTTGTTAAAGCCCTGTATTTATACTAATCATGTGATCACTGTTCAACGACTATAAAAGTAATGGTCAAAAATATTAACATAAAACCAATGAAGTTAAAATTTTATATAAACATTTTACATAAAGAGACATTTAACTAGATCAAGATGGATTTCTATTAATGAAACTTTGGGTCGTTACAAAGACTCTAACGTCGAAGCCCTTTAGATCATCCACAAACGCCTCTTAAATCTACTCATACGTCATTCTTCAGGATCCAGGTGCTAGCACAATACACCTATGACCACTTTGACGCAATAGTGATCACCCTAAGAAAGAGTCTTCGATCCAAGAATAAGGAACTTGAAGATCATGATTGCTTAAGAGAATCTCTCTAAAATTCAGGAGGAGATAGAGGATCTCAATTCCAAGGCATGAATAGTTAGATGGGAAGAGTCTCTCTATTACTTATATAGGGAATATCAAAAATACTTTGTATGGGTTCGCGACCCCCATTTAATAGATATTCACAGTATAAGTATTATAAATATTTATTTATGACAAATTAAATTATTCCATAAATAATATATATAATTTTATCACTAAATCCAATATATTAAATATATATTGCGTGATAAACTTGAGTCCATAACTTGACTCACGTCTCCTGAAAATATTAAATGAACCTAAGATATTTAAATTCGTTTGAATAATATTTTATCCTTTTATTTACTTAATCACTTATAAATACATGTTATAAATAAACTCAATGAATTATTCCAAGCATGAATAATTAAAAGAATTTATTTATTACTTAGTGATCAATTTAACTTGGATAGTACTCGGACCCTGTGGTGGGGCCCACAAATTTCTATATTCCTATTCACAAGAATAAAGAATATTCTCAAAGCTCTATAGTGTGTGACCCTCGAGGCCCTTATCTCAATAGTAGTGAATAATATTCACCGACCAAGAGCAGAGTCTAGAAACCCATCGAGGCCCCTATAGATATAAGGTAATGTCAAAGAAACAACTACCTTCCTACAAACACGGTCTGTGTAATATAATATCTTCATCATATATATCTCAATAAAGCAGAATGCATACTAGTTTCATCATCCTTTATCTTGATTTATTTTATTTTTTGATCTTTCTAGATGGTCTTACCTTCCACTACGAGGGCCATGGATTTAATGAAGGTGCTACCATCCTAATCAAACAAGCCTAAGATATATCTTCCTCAACTCAGAAGAAAAAAATACTATCTTGATCACTCAATCAATGTCATGTCACCAATGACGTACCCAACACAAACTACCTCACTATGACTTCATTGCCATGGTTTTCGTCCTGCAACAAAGTACGCAATTAAATGACATACATTGATAATGATCTCAACTATGGAGACAATTAAACATGTACGTAGATAGGAACAACCAATGATATTATCACAATATACTGGAACAAGGTCTGCACTGCTAGGCACAACACCAATGTATGAGATAAAGCTACATATCCATACTGCTTCCTTTGCTGCATCAGAAGCTGCAATATATTCGGACTCTACGGTAGAATCAGTAACCACAACTTTCTCTAAGCTTATCCAGCTCACTAAACTACCATTTATGCAAAAGATGTAGCCTGACTATGATTTTAGATCATCATGATATGTCTAGAAACAAGCATCAATGTATCCTATCACTACTAGTTCTTTATCTCCTCCATACACTAGGAACATATCCTTTGTACGCCTCATGTACTTTATGATAGTTTTAACTACTGCTCAATGCAGCTCTCCTGGATTTGCTTGTTATCAACCCACTATGGTTAAAGCAAAGGCAGCATCAAACCTAGTACATAGCATGAAAAACATGATAGAACCCACTGCCAAGGCATAAGGGATTCTACTCATTTTTTCAATCTCCTCTTGTGTTTGCGGACACATTTTCTTGGATAGATTTATACCATGTGATATAGGCAACAATCCTCTCTTGGATTGTTACATATTGTACCTTTTCAGTACCTTGTCAATATATGTACTTTGACTTAGCCCAAACATCCTTTGAGATCTATCTTGATAGATCTTGATTCCTAGAATGTAGGCTGATTCACCTAAGTCTTTCATGGAGAATCATTCATTTCATCAAGTACTAACTAAATGCAAGACTTTCACCTTGTTAACCATAATTAATATGTCATCAACATATAATACAAGAAAAATGATGGCATTATCTTCAACATTTTTATAGACATAAGGCTCTCTTTAATTTTTAACAAACCCAAATTCTCTTATGGCCTCATCAAAACAAACATTCCATGATCGTGATGCCTGATTCAACCCATAAATGGATCTCTACAGATTGCATACCTTATTTTTGGTCTTTGACTTGACGAACCCTTCAGTTTGAGTCATATAGATGTCTTCAACCAACTTCCCATTTAGAAAATCAGTTTTGACATCCATTGAAAAATTTCATAATCATGAAAGTCTATTTTTTTAAGAAATATTCTAACAGATTTAAGCATTTATACTGGTGAGAAGGTTTCATCATATTCGATGCCTTGACGTTGCCTAAAACCCTTAGCAACCAATATTGCTTTAAAAGTATTAACCTCACCATCCATATCCAGCTTATTTTTGAATACCAATTTGAATCCAAAGGGATTTACATCAGCTGGAGTGTCTACCAAAATCCAAACTTGATTTTGATACATGGACTCCATCTCAGAATGCATGGATTCTTTCCATTTAGCATCTTCTTTTTTCCTTCTACTACTTCCTTGTAGGTTATAGGTTCATCATTCTCAAGGACTAATGTGTCACCTTACTTGGTCACAAGAAAACCATAATTCTTGGGTTCTCTAACATCTTGTGTAGACCTACGCAGTATTTATGTATTAGGAATAACTTCTTCTTCTACTTGCTCTTGTGGAGATTATTCCTCTACCAACTCTTGTGTATCTCGAGCATTAACTTCATCAAAGTCAATATTTCTCCCACTATTTTCAATATAAATGTGTTACCTTTTTATAAATATGGCGTTCCTTTCCACAATAAATTTTCTATCTAAAGAGTTATATAGGTAATATCATTTGGTTTCCTTAGGATAATCAATAAAGATGCACTTTGTGATTTTGGATGCTAATTTGTCACATGGTAAAGTCTTGACAAATGCCTTGCACCCCCATACACATATGTGTGTTAGAGTGGGTTTCTTTCCATACCAAAACTCATATGGAATCCCATCTGCAGCTTTAGTTGGTACTCAGTTAAGGGTATATGCTACTGTCTATAAAGCGTATCCCCAAAAGGATAATGGAAGAGGTGCATGACCCATCATTGATCTGACCATGTAAACCAAGGTCATATTCCTCCTTTTCACTAACACCATTCCATTGTGGTGTATAATGAGGATTGAGTAGGGATACTATCCCACACTCCCTCAAGTGATAAATGAAATCTTGGTTAAGATATTCTCTACCTCGGTCTGAGTGGAGTGCTTTTATCTTTTTACCAAGTTGGTTTTCTACATCATTTTGGTATTCCTTAAATATATGAAAGGAATCATACTTATACCACATTAAGTAGATATATCCATCACTACTATAGTCATCATTAAAAGTAATGAAGTATGAAAAACCACGCCTTGCCTCTACTGGAAATGAACCACATACATCGGTATGTATTAATTCTAGTGTTGTATTGGATCTTTCTCACATCCCTATAAAAGGTGATTTGGTCATTTTGCCTTGTAAACAAGCTTGATATACATCCAAGGGTTATAACTATACTGAGTCTAATTACCCTTCTTGATTTAATCTTCATAATCGCTTCTCATTTACATGACCTAGCCTGAAGTGCCATAGGTGACTGATATATGAGTCATGTTGGCTGGTTTTGTCATTGATTTCCATTACGGGGTTCTCGAGTACCAGCATGTATAAACCATTGTTAAGATGTTTCATACCATAACATATGTTATCCCTAAAAAAGAGAAAAAATTTACTTCCAAACTTGAAATAAAATCCCATAGTGTCTAAACTCGACAAAGATATTATGTTCTTGGTTACAAAAGGTACATAATAACAATTTTTTAAAACTATAACCAAACCACTTGGCAAGGTTAAGTGATAGTCTCCCACTACCAAGGCTTCCAGAATTGCACCATTTGCATCTCGTAGATCCACTTGACCTTTTTCAATCTTCTTGAACCTACTTGGTTCCTATATATTAATACAAATGTGTGAACCACAAGACGTATCCAATACCCAACTTGTAGATAAAGATATATTTCATTAAATAATAAAAATTACTTGAAGTAGAAGTATCAATTTTCTTCTTCTTCCCAGCTCTTCAATTCTTTTTCTAGTGGCCTTTCTTGCCACATCCAAATCAGATATCTTCTTACTCATTACTCTACCTCTGAATCTTTGGCTTCTTTGTAGGATGATGCATTGGTGTCTTTGGCCTTGGATTGGCCTTAGACCCATTTTCCTTGCCCTTTTTTATTTTGTTCCCCACAAGGATAGATGAATTGGTTTTTTTCATATCCTTGTCAGCTTGGAGAACTAAATACAAAAGGTCTGGGAGTAACTTTGTCATATCATTCATGTTATAATTGACAATGAAAGTCAAGAAGCTCGGCAGTATAGAGGCAAGAATGAGATTTACTGCTTGTTTTTTGTTCAATCTGAACCCAATGGCTTCATGCCTCTCAATATTCCCAATCATATTGAGTACACAAGGACCGGATCGGTGCCCTTCTACTAGCCTGCACTTATATAGGGCACTTGAGATCTCATAACTTTCCTTCCTGGCCCTCTCCTGATATAATTCTTGAAGATGTGAAGGCATATTGTAGGAATCCTCATCCTCATCCATTTTCTACAATTGGATGGACATGGATGACAACATGATGCATTGAACATCAAGTGCATCCTCTACATGCTTTTTCCATTTGTCTTTTTCCGCCTTACTTGCTCCCTGAGGAGGCTCAACAGGAACTAAGGATTCCAGCACATATAACTTTCTTTCTTGGCATAGTACTATATACAAGCTCCTGTACCGCTCCTGGAAGTTATTTCCCGTCAGGATATTTTCTTTATCCATAATTGATTGTAGTGATAATGTACATGTGGTGTTGGTGATTGTCATTTTAAATCTACATCAGATAAACATTATCAGTTATTAATATATCTTGATTACCTTTTTCCATTTATGATTAATTAATTATCATATCATTTTAATTTATCCCACTATTTTAGCGAACCTTAATATACCTCACTATTAGATTCATAATACTCTATCGCTTGAGTACTCTAGTGGAAAGGAACCTCAAAGCCTCCCTCATAGTCTATAAGCTATGGCTATGCCACTACTTAGAGGGTTTCAAGGTAGGCACTAGACTGGAAAACCACTTGACTCGTGGTTCCTTGTATTGTTGATTAAAGTCCTAGCTTTTGGAATCCAAACCTGATTCCCTCAACATATTTCCTCTAAAGTGATATCAAGTTAGCTATGGCTAATTATAAACTACCCACTTTAGTCAAGTCGACCTAGTTCTCTCATGAAAATGCCCTGGTAGTAAGAGGCAGTCTCAACTATGGCTGACGAGCACCCCAAGGGGCTTGGTTCCTGATATTTACTTAAAATAGGCTAGTTCTTACCCCTAATTTATCCATACTATTATAAATCCCTCTCAGAGGAAAGTCTTTGAGGATATTAATATATATTACTCCTTGTATTTTCATAGGAACAGCTTTGGGTACCTTTACTGTAAAGGCTTATAGGAAGGTGACAATGTTACAATAGGCCAGTGACAGGTGGGGAGGAGTTCTTTGGTGAAAAAAAAAATCCCAACAAAACTTAACGTCCTTTTATGGAGGATTCATAATCATGCTCTTCCCACTGACTTATCAGTCCAACATATTGGGATTCACTTGGCTTCCAAATTCTCTTGATACAAGTCTCAGAATGAGGAATCTATTTTACATATTTTCTTTCAAAGTGACTAAGAATGAAATGTGTGGAGAGTTTTGGGGGACTTCTTTGGATATAACCCATTTGTTATGTACATTAAGGAGTTCCTTCAGAAGTGGTTCGATGGTACTAATAATAATAAATAAGAGGCTATGACTCATTCACTCATGCTTGATATGGGTTTCCGGAGTACCTAGGAAGCAAGGAACTAATACCAGCATAATGTATATCCCTTGATAATGACAGTAGTGGTTAGAACTATTTGTTTGGTGATGTACTTGGTTAGTATTCAGAACCAGTGGGATGAATCTCAATCTCTTAGGAATTTAATGTCTATGAAGCACTCCACAAGTATCTTCAGACCTCAGGTGGTTAGTCATTCGGTGAGTTGGACACTTCCTTCCCTTAAAATAAATATTGATGGTTCATGCAAACAAGGTAATATACGGAGAGTGGTATTGTTCATGAAAACATAGGATTGATTATTCTTGATTTTAATTATTTTTATGGGGATGTTAATTATCTCAGGGTGGAGGCAAAGGCCATTTTCACCAGTCCTCAAATTTGTTATTATAAAAAAATTTCATTGGAGGATATTGAGAAGTATTCAAGGATTATATTGATCCCCCTAAAAGGTTTATGTTCTATACCATGGGAAATTACACATCTACAATGAAAAATTCCTTTCTCACCCCAGATATTGATCTATTACATAAATGATGTGAAGTAAACCGAGTAGCTTATTTTTTATCTTCAAAAGATTCTCAAGAGGCTCCATTCAAGGAGTTAGATAGTTGTGGTTCTCTCCTCCCTAGGATTGGTGAGTTTTTTATTAGTGATTATTTGGGCCTATATTAAAATATAACCCATGAGGTTTTTTGATCTCTATTTTATCTAAAATAAAAATAGTTTGTTTTTATTGTGTTATATTAATGGATACTCGGTATTTCCAAATTGAATTTTATAGTGTGTTTGGGATTTTAACCTAGTTGACTGTATTTCAAAATTGTAATGGATTTGAAAATAGTTTCAAAAAGAGAAGTGTTTTACTTATTATGATATACTTAATATTTTTTTGGTTATAAAACAAGTGGTATTTGTTTTAAAATCAGTTTTGGGCAGTTTATAAAATAACCAATTCATGTAAGGTCCTAAGCTTTGAATTGTGTAATGATTTCCATTTGGTTTTTGATGAAATAAACTCAATTTTAATGGTTCCATGGTATTCAAAATGTGTATTTTATAAAACCATAATTGTCTTAGTAATTATTTTATTCTCCCTTTTTAAGGGACAACATGGTGGGATTTTAGGGAAATTAACACATAAGGTTTTATGTCTCATGTTGTTTGATGTGATCTCCCTCCACCATAATGATATAGTGTAAAAGTAGATTATTCTTGAATGTCTTTTTTTGGAGGTATTTTTTATTTTTATCCCCATTAAATTTTGTTGGGTTTAGTTGTTTAGACCATAAATTTGGTTGGTGATTTGATCATTCAAGGTCAGTTTTCTATTGGAATCTCTCATGATCTTCAGTTTGGGAATCACCACTTAGGATCATTTTCTACAACAAAAAATTAATAAAAACAGTCGAAGAAAATATAAAAACTTTAATAATGACCCAACCAAATGTCGTAAATCCATTCCGAAGGAAAATAAAATAAGCAGAAGCAACACAGTATAAAATCCAAAAAAAAATAAAACACACTATTAATCCCTCAACTACCCCGATCTCCATATCATACAAAGAAAAATGTGTAGCTACCTCCAGTGCCCTTCTAGCCCCCTTTGTAGAATATAACTACCCTCCATATGTATAAAGTAGTAAAAGGCCTATGCTTCTGATGAAATAATGAAAATAAAATAAAAACTAAACTATAACATACCTATATCCTGTGATTGAACAAGTCACCACCCAACATATAAGAACCATAATTCCCCATGGTTCCAATAAAGTTCTTGTAAGAAAGGGGGAACAAATCCAAGTTTCTATATGATATTTTCAAATAGTATATTCCTATTAATTAACAATTACTCTTCCTATTAATGGTATATAATTATTTTGGATCAAGTTTTATCTTAGTTCGGTTTTGTTTGATGCATGTTTGTTAGGGACATTTTATCAGATTCATTTTATCATATTTTTATTTATATTAGTTGGGACAATTTCATTCATTTCGGTTCTAATCAACTCAATTTGATTACACTGAGGTCCAAAATACTCTACAAAAACACCAAAAATTCAAACCCCCCCAAACCCCTAAATTAAATAAAAAGAAAAGAATTGAAACCCATGAAGAACCCACTCCCCATGATAGAAATAGATAGAACTGGCCTGAATGAGACTCAATAGCCCTAAACATCAAGAATCAACCTAAACAAAAACCCACACAATGTTCTCTATATAAAACAAAAAAAATTCTTCACATTATACCAATAGACTTGTTCTATATGAAATCTATAAACGTATCCTATGGGAAAACAGTATACTGGGTCCATGCTTACTTACATAAACATTCAATAAAATTAATTCATATTGAACATGATCACTATGAACTATTATAACACCATGCTTGAATGATAATAATAACCATGATGTGTAAACATGAAAAATCTATTAAACTATCCATAAATTAAATATAAAAATACTACAATAAAAGATGATAATCTCAATCCAAATGAAGAATGGGTATGCCATTTTAAATCCTCAAGACATACTAGGTGGATATCATATGAAGTTATAGTAATGTTTGGAACTAAAATATGACACGTTTTATATACGACACAAATGAGGTAAAAACGACAGACTGGTTGTCCCGTTTGGAATAAAATATCCAAACATTTCCAATAATAAGAAGTAAAAGGTTATAATGTATTATTTATCAAAAAAATTTTGGTCATAAATGATAATCTAGAATAACATATTTTAAATCACCACTTCATTAATTTAATACATCATCTTTTAGGATAAATGTATCTCCTATAGAACACGTAAGTAAATTATTTTTTATGTTATAAGTGCCCATGACTTAAAAGAACGTTTGGAAACCAACTTCATTAATCACTATTTTAATAAAGTGTTATAACTCATTTTTTAGAATATATTGGTTTAGAAGATAAAAAATAAATGATAAATAAGGAAAAGGGGTGAGTTAATACACAAACGCATTTTCATAAAAAATATAAATGAAGGAAGGAACTTAATTAGGAAAGTTTTTCAAAGAGATCCAATTAAAAAATATGTTTTTTAAATAAAACGTCACTCACTTTAAACCATATTAAAACCATTTTTAATTATCAAAAACCAAAACATAAGGTTAAAACCTAAACCATTAGTTTTTTTAGCCCAATTTATATCCTCTCACATAATCGATCCAACCCCTACATTGCCACCAAATCACACTCTTAAAGTGAAGTTATGTTTAGTTCATTGACTTATATTTTATTCATGTTTAAATGAGAAAAGTTGATTCCCTTGTGATAATAATGAATTATACCCATGTGATCAATTATATGTTAATTAAAATATTTATAATGCATTTAGTATTTTCAAAATGATTATATAGTCTAAAATAATCTGTTTTAATAAAGATTAACACTTTCATATAATGAATATTGGATATAACATAGCCAATTCTTTGAAACATATCACCTAAGAGAAGTTTTAATATTAACTATTTCATAATATCATGCATTTTCTCAAATCCATTGAATTCATAGAAGGATTCCCTTAATAAATTGAGTACACATAAGTATAGATTTAAAACAATAAATCATCTACATGTGGTCAATTAGAGTAGAAAATATATAAAAAATATTCTCCATTATCATTTCCTTAAAATACAATTCATGCACCTTTTTTATAAATACTTTAAAATTCATATCCTGTTTATTTTAACCATAAAAAATCCATGAATAGAATAAGTGAAAATAAATTTTTAGAAAATATATTTCCATTTTTTCTCCACATTTTTATAACATTCATTTTCTTAAGCCATTATCATCAACAAATCCCATAATCATAATTCTCTCTCTATATTTTCACCTAATCAATTTTTCCGAACCATTTTAAATATGATGTAAAATAAAATGAGACCCAATTTCCATAATACAATTCTCCCCTAAAAACTAAATATTATTTCTAAACCATTCAATTAAAATAAAATTTATAAAAAACATAATTATAATATATTAATATTCCAGACTTATGAAATTTCATAAGTTTTTCATTTAAATCACTATTTTTATAAATATTTTCATAATCAATCCTATAATATCACCCAAAAAATCATCGTAAACTAAAAATATCCTTCAAATCATAGTAATTATGTCGCACACAATACTCTATTTTAGAGAACACCAAATATATTTTTAATTATTGAATATGAATATCAATCACTATTGAGGTTTTTTAACTATCAAATTCACCCTTCGACATATATATAATAGCATACACATACCATTATCAAGATAAATTAATAGTATGAAACAATAATATACCTCATCTCAGTGAGTCATAATGTGTCATATGAATTTTTCTTCAAAAATTTCAAGATCACATACCAAGACCACAGGTGAGATTTCACAATCTAAAAAACCTTGAAGAATCAACTAAAAATTAATAAACCAAATTCTATCACTAAATAATCTCAGTTGTACAATAACTATAACCAATTAATAACTAATACCTAAGAGAAACCAATGCAATAAATTTCTTAAAAATTAACCCAAAATTCTATAAGCCTAAAGTACAAAAAACTATAATAGTGTATTCCAAAATTTCACCCTAAAATCTCAAAAACCCTGGCACACAACATACCTTGGGCACCTTCCATGAAAATAGATAAAAATGGTTTGCAGGATACACACAACATCATCCTTTATACAATAGAATATATAGACCCTTGATCCGAGATGAATTCCACAATGATCAGGTGGGATTCACCTAAAAAATTTTAATTCATTAAACAATATTAAAATAAATGAAAAAAATGAATAGGTTATAATAATAGGAATACCTTTTGAGGCCATGAGGAGGAGGTTGGGAGGAAGAGGCCAAGAGGAGGAGGAGGTGGATATGTAAGCGGAGGTGAACATAGAGGCGTTGGTAGATGCAGATGCAGACGCGGAGGCTGAGGCAAGAAAGTGGACGGAGGGAGGTAGGGGCCAAGAGGTGGAGACTGAGGAAGGAGGTTGAGGTCAGGGATGGGATGATAGTGGAGAGAGGCCATGGGTTGAGGGAGGTTTTGGGGAGTAAATGAAAAATTGGGTGGGGGATCCTGATAAAAGTAGTGGTTTGAGTATATAATTTTTGAGGTAAAATGGTTTTTTGGTAGAAATTTGGCATTAAGGGTGGTATTTATACTTAATGAGAGGTGGGTTTAAGTCATTAAATAACAAAACAATTATATTTAAATCCAATAATTTTAAGGTGGAATTAAATTCAACATCTTTGGATTGATATTAATATTTTCTAGTATTGAAAGGTTAAATACACACCTATAAAACATTTAAATGTTTTATTTTTTTAGTTATTTTAATCATTTACCCCTTTTTACTTTAACATGTTTCATTTTTTACCTATACCATGGTAAATAATTTTTTTCACATGGTAAATTTTTTATAACTAAAAATTAGATTAAACATAAAATCTAATTTTAATCTTTTGATTATAAAAATTGAATCCATTTTACATAATTCAATACATATAATTTGAAAAAATATATATTTAAAACTAATCCCACACACAAAATGAAAAAGTGTTTTTTTTAAGTGAAACATTCAAAAGATTGAAATGTTTGTATATCTAATTTCAATGTGAAATTGATTCCAATGACCTAAATTGTCATCCGAGATATCACATACTATAGTTCCATATTAGAAGAAATTAACATGGAAGACAAATATAACCATTATTTTCTAATGGAGAGTGATAGAAAAAATGTCAGTATAATGTTAACAATCATAAAACCTTAAATATGTAATTGGTTAAAATTTAATTAATTCAATAGTAAGAAAAGTAATCATATAACATTTTTGTGTCAAGATCATTTTCATTCATTTGATGAATTATTTTACTACCTAGACTAATAAAATAACTAAGAATAATTATATGACATGTAGAGTTTATTCTCTAAATCAAATTCCACTACCAAGTCCTTTTTTCTCCAAATGATGAGTATTTATGATTAATTGTTCATGCCTAATGCACTAGGAACAACTTATATAGAATAAAATAATAAAAATATACTAGTTATATATTTATCATGTCTTAAAAAATTAAATAAAACCAAAATGGTTAGTATAATTTAAGATAATTCTCCATAAATAATCTACCATTTTATGATGAAAAACTACTTTTAATCCTCAAAATTCAATAGTAATACCAAAAGTTCAATATAGAACAATTCAAAAATAATTTTCCTTTAAATTCCTCAAAATAATCCAAACTAGTATTAAAACCCAAACTTTAGAAGGATTTTATAACATAATTTTCCAAGATAAATTTTAAAATTTATCTCCAAATGACATCAATCCCTCTCAATGGCTCAAACAAAACAGTAATTACCCTAATCAGATTTTCTCCAAGATGGGTAATTCATTTCCAAAAATAACCTGAATTACCATAAGTCCAAAATAAAATCATATATTATTTACTTAAAATTATATCACATAGTATTCTATTCAACCTGATTATATAGGTTTCCAAAAATAGTGAACGTCTTCCGAAATAAAATTAATAAATTAATAACCAAACCATTTTCCAATCCTATGGTAATCTATTTGATAAAAGATATTTCCCCAAAATATCAATAATTTTAATCCATAAAATCATTTTAAAAATAAAAATTCATACTAATAGGGACTTTATGAAGGCTTTTGGTAGGATATGTAGCCTTATAGCCCTTCAATTATGGATTTGGAACTCACAACCTTGCCGGACACGATGGGTTGTCACCCTTCCAATAGGTTGTCCTTTTTAAAAAACAATATAATGTATATAACACTCTAAAAATATGATAAAATCCTCAAAAATAACCATAACATTTCTTAACCTCAATTTTTATCTCATAACTATAATTTTTATTCTCAAAACTTAATAACCCATAATTACCTCAAAAACAAATTTCTCCAAAAACACCATTAGTCACCACAAAATTTCAAAAAATAAATCCTAAAAAGAGGTTTATCATACATTAAAATTATGAGAAACCATAAAATTATAAACTCATTATGAAATCCCTAACTCTTAAGAAAACATCCTAATCTATAATGTTTTCCAAACTCTGCTCTGATACCAACTATAAGAACATGGCCTTAAATATGACTTATTATAGTAAATTTTTACTAGAATTTATTTTCTTTCATTCCAAAATATCTTTAATATCTATAGTTTTAGAGAATTAGGAATAACTATTACATAGTAGATCAATATATTACAAGTGGATACTTATACTCAGTATCCATTTTTTTCACCAAAATGTGAACCCTTTAAAAATAAAACATAACATTTTTCAAGATCTATATTCAATAATTTCATCACAACATCCTATTTTTCCTTAAAAATATTTAATCCCTTATAAAAAAATTTAAAAACATGGGATGAGCACAAAAACCTCAGTACGGGACATAAATAAAGAGAATCATTAGTCTAGTGAAAAAATGAAAACCATTTAAAACCCTTTTCTTAAAATCTCATTAGCTTGTATATAAAAATCATATTGGTTCCTTGGGAAATCATTACCATATCACTATTACATTCACCCTTACAATTGTAATAACCATATGGCCTACTTCCAACTTTGGAGTACCCAATGCATTAGAGATTTATAAGGGGGCACACCCTTCATATAAGTTATATCTGGAACACCCATCTTCCATAAGCTATAATGGGAATCAACCCTTTGTATAAGCTATATCGGGAACACCCATGAGCTATAATGGGGCTAAAACCATTTTTTATAATTTTCAAGGATTAATTCATGAATAAAACCCTTGAAAACTCTTTTAAACCCATAAGTAAAACACTTTCGGATGTCAACATACCATTTTATTGTAAAAATCGTTTTAAAAAATAAAAACAAGGCACGTAATAGTGAAAATATTTTCCTCTAAATTATTTATTATAACTTATAAATAAAAATTAAAGTAATAAATCTTTATGAAGAGTGGTATAAATTTCTCGTGCCATATAAGTTAAAAAAGCATTCCATGTCTTTGAAGTAATAAAATCATTTTTAAAACCCAATTAAAAAAAATATTACTAAATCAATGTGTCCCATACCACATTGAAACTTTCTAAATAAATTAACATTTTAAAAAACTCATGTCCATATAAATAAATCCATAAAACCATTTTGAAAAAATGTACATGATTGAGAAATATTTAGAAGAATAAATCTTTAAAACATTTAAAATAATGTTTTAGTTATAAAGTCCCTTAAAAAGATCATTTTGTTAACCAAATAGAACAATTATGTGTATTCACCTAAAAAAGTATAAATATAATATAATATAACCAAAAATAATTTCTCACACAATATTATCATGACATAATGAAGAAGTATAAGTTTAATCCAAAGAATAGAAATTGTGTTAAAAAAATCCATTACCTCATGTTCGATTTCCTTCAAACATGTTCAAGCCTTCTGTATAATGGTTTAAAGAATGTTATTAACTCATTAAAGAACTAAATTCATATTTATAGTACCGTATATGATGATTTTATATAATTTTATGAATTTTTCATTAATAATATTTTATTATTTTTATAGTTTTAGGTGCGTTTGTTTCATAGATTCATGATCGATTCATTTGTTTAAAATTATGGATGTTATTGTAAAAATTAGATTAAATATCCATAAGTGGAATTAAATAGTATTAATTTACTTCAAGAAGTATAAATCTTCCTATATATCATTTTTATTTCTTACATGAGTATGAATCATTAGATGAAATGTCAATGATAAACATTTAGTTTATTTTGGGCGGTTTTTTAACACCTTGAACTAGTTTCATTTTGGTTACTATTATGATTATATATTTGTTTAATAATATTAAATAGGTTATAATAAAAATATTAAAATTTTATTTAACCATAAAAATAGTTTTAAGGCTATACGTGAAGGAAGTAATGAAAAAACAACCAAACATTATTTATAGAGGCGATTATGTGACATAACTTGGACAATAATTTCATTTCTTTGAATAAAAGGAGATGAGAAATGAAATGGATATGATATATTAAATTAGAAACAAAACACTGAATTTTATACATTATTCTGTAGTTATCATCCATTGATGAATGAAGGAGGTTAGAATAATGTAGAAAATGAAAAAATAATTAAGAAAGGTACTTTGCGAAAATTACCTCTTAAATATCACATCCATTAGAGACCCTTGAGGACCTTGGATTTCATATTTTGGTAAGATAATAATAACATATAAATTTTTATAGTGATTATGGGAGTATTGGTAAGAGATATTTGGAGCTAGAATTATTTTAGGGTTGAAATGGTGTGGTGAGGGGTGGTATTTATACTTGAGGAGAGGTGGGTTTAAGTGATTAAATAATAAATATTTTATATTTAAAGTCAACTATTTTGAGGTGGAATTAAATTCATAATATTTGGATATATAATAATATTATTTAGGTTTTATAGGGTCAATAAACAAGCCAAAAACCTTTAAATGTTCTATTTTTAGGTTTTTTAATCTTTTACCACTTTTAACTTAATCATGTTTCATTTTTTACCTCTATTGCGGTAAATAACTTTTTTTAACATTGTATTTGTTTTATACATAAAAATGAAATTAACCATAGAACCTAATTTGAAACTTTTGATGCAAAAAATGGAATCCATTTCTCCAATTTCAATTAACATAATTGGAAAAATAATATTTAAAATTAATCTATTAGTCAAAATGAAAAAACGGGTTCTTAAAGTGAAATATTCAAAAGCATGAAATGTTTTTATATCTAATTTCAGTGTAAAATCTATTACAATGACCTGAATTATCATTATTGACAAATAATTAAACTAATTTTTCTTTAAAAAAAATTTAAAAATATAATTTATCTATATAAATAAATTATATAAAAATAAAATTTTCAAATAAAATTCACTATTTTTTATTATTCATCAAAAAATAATACTTATCAGAAAAATAACAAAAAAATAAACCAAAGTAAATATTGATACTCTAATTCAAAAGAATATTTTTATTTGGTCAAATATAATTTATAAGTTTCAAAAAAATATATTTAAATCTGGTGCTCCATCAAAAGGCGAAAAATATGCATTTTTAGACATATAACTCTTTTATCTGTAAAATCGAATTTGTCCTTATAAAAAGTCTATAAATCACATAATATTAACTTTAAAAATTATATTTAATATATTATAGATATATTAAATTCATATAATACAACAAGGGTGATTTTAATATTTATTAGTATAAAACACAATTATTAATATTTAAATAGTTTTTTAGAAAATATTTCCTTTTATTTTAAAAATTGTTTTACATTCATTTATAATTAATTGGTCTCCAAATAAATAACTATATATATGTGTGTAAGATATATTTTCTTAATTCAATTAATACTATTCATTCCCACCATGAAAAAATCAAGTTTAATGGTAACCTTTAAATAATAATATTTTTTTTGTTTAAGTTTGATGTGGTGTATCTTGTCAGCTATCGAATATAGTTTTTAGTTTTTAAAAACTAAGGATGTTATATTTACTACTTTAGAAACGGATTATTGTACAATTTTTCAATTTTTGTTTGTCTAATTTTATAATATCTACCTTCTTCAAGTCAGAATCATAAATTTTTTATTTCTAAGTATATTTTCTAATTTAACCAATTTCTATAAACTAGTAAATTTCAAAGTTTCTTTTTGAAATTTACTTTACTCATAACATGATTCTTATAAATATTTATATAAATGTTTTGGTTCACTTTTAATTTTGTTTTAAATCATTTATTTTACTTTTTCAATATTTTTAACATCCTTTTTTAATAAATATTGATTTTCAATAACTTTTTCATTATAGAAATTCACCAACTTTTTTGTATGTTTATTCCAGCATTTGTAAATTCTTATGTTCGTTGAATAACCCATGAAAGTTCCAACCTAAACATTTTTATCAAATTTTACAAGATCTACATTTTTTATTTTTAGTGAACATAGACTTACAAAAACCTTGAAATATTTCTCTAATAGTTTTTTTATACCAAATTTCATAGGATATCTTTTTGATTACCACCTTAACAAACTTATTTTTTACATGTACAATACTTTTAATGTGTTATATATATAAAAATGTTGAATGATATATTATTCTAACATGCTTATTCCCATTTATACTATACTTCTTTTTTTCCTTTCTATAACTCCATTTTTGTATGGGTGTAAGGGGAAATGTACTAAGGTTTAATTCCATGTTTTTTCAAATATGATTCGAGTAATTTCATGTGTATTCCTTTAAATTATCAATTATCAACTTCATTATATAATCTCCCATTTCTCTATCAACTTCCCTTTTGAATAATTTTAAAATATCTACTAACTTTGACTTAAGCTTAATAAAAATAATATTGTTCATCTAGATGAAATCATCAATAAAAGTGGTAAATTAAAAACATCATTTTTTATTGATTTCTAATAATCCCACATAAATTTTAGTGAATAAGATCAAGAGGCCAACTAGAATGAATTTATACTTTCTTATGGATTTTACTAACCATCATTCCTTTTTGAAAAGTTATACTAACATAATATTTATTTCTATTAAATGATAGAAATTTTTTAATGGAATAAACATTTAAAAGTTTCTTCATGGTCATCTAACCAAGATTCCCATGTATGTGATGCCACAACTTGTTTTGAAATTTATCACTCAAGTAATGGATTTTGTAATGTTCACCTATCTAAAATGTATTTCCACTTATCCTTTCTCCCTTGATTAAAAATTTACCATCTTCTATAATTTTGATGATATACGAATATTTTCCCAATATCCCTTGTTTTCCATCATCACAAAGTAGACTCACACTATGTAATTTAGGTTTAAACCCCTAAAAAATAGAACATACTTCTATTACAATTTTTCTACTTCAATTTCAGTTGTTCTAGTTCCATTTATTTTTAAGGAACTATCATTCTGGAAGGTAACTACTCCCCCATATCGATTTTCAACATCTTTCAAGATTTTCAAATATCCTATAATTTCTAAAGAACAATCACTACCAAGAATCCATTGTTTGTTACTTTTTTCTTCTTTTAAGGTTGTCTCAACAACAAATGATTTTTCCTCAACATTCTTATTTTGAGTTCCCTTTTATTTTTATCATGAGTACATTTCCATATAATAATTTTCATATATTATTCAGTATGGTTTCCAATTTGGTAATGTCTTCCACATACTTCTTTCAGACATTAAAATTCATTTTTCATTGGAACATTTATAACATCATGAGAATTAACTTTTACAAATTTTTGTGTTTTAGTAATTTAACTCATTCTGTTTCCACCATTGCTACCCCTTTTTTCATACATTCTTCTTAGAAGTGAAAAATTATTCCATCAATTGTAATATTGGTTTAAATAAATCAAATAACACCAATAGAATAAATAAATCTTGGTTTTATATAGAATTATGATCTTTCCCTATAAGAATATTATAGTGGTTCATAACATTTTTCAAAATTAGTTTCTTCTGGGAATTTGGAAACCTTCTTGTGGGGTTAATTTCGACTTTTTTTGATGTGATATATTTTTCACATGCCTTCTCAACCCAATATTTCCCAATAATTTTATTAGAACCTATTATATTATAATAATTATATAAAACATCATTTTCAAAAGGAGTATAAGTCTAATGATTCTTGGAATGATCTATTTCCCTAGCATTATATTATTTCACTTTTACATCAAAATTCGTTCTAAAATTTTCATTCAAATTTCTTAACGTACTTTCAGCCTCATGGATTTTTTATCAAGTGTTATTAAATTCATATTCCTTATATTCTAAATTATTACTAAGGAATTAATATATCATTCCTTATTTAAAAATTATTAATTTGTATCCTAAGATCTCATATATATATTATTTTTCCTTTTTAGAAACATATTTTCTTCCTTCAATAACTTTTCCACTATCATTAATCGTCACTATAATATCTTTATTTAGAGTTTTA
The DNA here is from genome assembly GCA_963277665.1 of Viscum album. Classification (NCBI taxonomy): domain Eukaryota; kingdom Viridiplantae; phylum Streptophyta; class Magnoliopsida; order Santalales; family Viscaceae; genus Viscum; species Viscum album. Next base: position 181,145,788 of record OY728165.1, read on the forward strand.
TTTTTCTCAATACGTGTAACATTTTATTTTCTGAGCTGAAAATATCTGAAAGATTCTTCGCCTCCTTATTCTACACTATTTGAGGAATGTTCCTTTTTATCAACATTAACAAAAAATGTTATGATTATTTCTAAAAATTCATAATTTTATGAATTAATATCATCTAAGTCAGATTCAAATTTCATACATGCCATGATTCTTCTATTTCTATAAAAAATCTTCTTTGAACCAGTGTACATACTTTCTTTCTTTGAATCTTTATTAAACTCCTTCCGCGTATTTTTTTTTATAATGATCTTCGACTTCGCTATTTTTCTTTTTGGAGCAATTTGTAGAAAAAAACAAGATTCTACCACAATCAATACATTTGGGAGGAAGTTTTCCTCCATACTTTCCTCTTCCACTTCAATAGTTCTTGGAGATAAGAGACATTATTTTTTCATTCAACTCATCATACTAATAATCCTCATATTATTAAGGATAAACATCTTCAGAATCTTAAATTTTCATATTTCTCATTGCATCAAAATCCATTTAATCTTTGGTCTTATTTTTTTTATGGTGGAGCTTCTTCATTTCATAGAAAGAAATAAATATATACAATTAATCAAGATATAAATCATCCATATCTTATAATGAATATATTTTAGAATCAAACCTAACTAGAAATTTTCTCAAGAGTTTATTAATAATTTAATAATTTTACGAGACATATATGAATCCTTTGTCATTAAAAAAAATTACTTTGGTGAAGTACTCATCAATTTTCTCTTCATCTTTGAGTATTATTTCTTAAAAATTTCTATGCTAGATTTTTTGTTTTGCTTCCTTCACATTAGTATTTCCTTTGAAAATACTTTTAATATTTTCCCACATAATATTTATTCTTTTGAAACCCATCCAATTCATATAAAAATTTTCTTAGAAAGACATAAGAATAGAATTTATTGCCTTTACATCAACTTTTATGTTTCTCTTGTTATCAAATTTCATAAAAGAATCTTTCTTAATGGGTCAGAACCCATCTGTAGTGGAATAAAAAACCTTTAATACAAGTTAAAGAAGATAGAAAATCATTATATTTTTCCGTCCATAATAATTTTTTCAATAAAAAGTCAATATTTCTCTACTATTTATAGAATCAACATTATCTACAATAGGGGTTCAATATTGGGGACCTCACTCTAATACCACTTGAAGATACTATGGATCGTTGGATTAGTGAGAAGGGGTTGAATCAATGATAGTATTTTTGTAAATTTCATCTTTAAGAAACTTAACCCAAGAAAATTGTTGGAGTTTTCTTCATAACTAATTTTAGTAAATTGAAATTCATGTAGAAATAGAAAATTAAACATGGAAAATATTATTTTAATGTTTCATCCTCAGTGTGATAATCTAAATCATTTTCATAACCACCACTTTCGTCTATGTAAATTTAGTATTTTTGAAGAAGTGAATAAAACTTGTGTCAAATATGATTAGATAACTTCTCTATACTAATAGGAAACAAATTGTTTACTCCCATCAGTTTACATATTTTAATTACAAAATTTGTGCCGTAAAAAAATTAATGAACATTGAAACACTTTTCTCCAAAATAGTATGTTTGGAAACTTAGTTTAATGTTCCTATGTCTCATGGCCTTTGTCCAATAACATTAGTTTTATAGTCACAGCCTGATTCAATTATTCTCAAACTACACCGGCTTCAAAACTTTTTGGTCTACCTGTATAACAAAACTAAAGTTCTCAAAATTCTACTCAAAAAAACTCAGACTGATTCCCTTTATCTAGTGGTCTAAACATACCTCTTTCGGATCATCTTATATGAACTCTCTATCTGGAAAAATTTATTTAACAAGAAAATAACATTTGTTGGAAAAAATAACCTCTAACAATAATATTTTAATCATTTCAACCTTTTTTCTCTCTAAATAGTGACCAATAAAAATGTATTATGCACCTCTATTTATAGGTGCTCAAATAAAAGTAAGGGAGGGAAAAAATTCATTTTCCCCCTCACCCAAATTTCATAACTATTAATTTCATATTCATTTGAATTTAATTCATACTCTTCTTGACTGTTCTCAAGTATTATAGACTAAATTGGAATCTCTTTAAATCTTCTAAACATTTATCAAATTTCCATACTTTTAAACAAGATACAAAACCACATGGATGAAAAAAAACATGGAATCATCTAAATTTGGTACTTTAAAAAGTTTCTTACAAAAAATCAGTCTAGAAATGAATTTTTTGAAAACAAATCAACATTCTGATCCTCTTGGTCCACATGAATTATTCTCAACTAGATTAATAAGGATCTAGTGAAAACTCAATTTGTAAGATCCCGTGTTTTGAACCGGGTTAAAAAAATTATTACGAATGTTTCTGAAATTATTTTTCGGTTTACCAACGGGTCATTCTTTTTAAACTGAGCTCCATAATTTTATTATGAGTGTTGGATCACCTAAATATGTCATTTTTTAGATCTTTTATAGAGGTTTTGAGGTTAAGGGGAAGTTGCATGAGTGGCGCACCGTTTTTCTAAACGTGCGACCAAACCGTGCGTAGTTGGTCTTGGAGGCAGTAGCTTCCACATGAGCAGTGCACGGTTTGTCTAACCATGTGGCCAAAATGTGCGAGAAGGGTGGTTGAGGTAGTAGCTAACACACGGTTAGCGCACGGTTTGTCAAACCATGCGAACTAACTGTGCGGGCACTTAAACGAGATCCTTAAACTGTGGATCTCACTCGTTTTTTGATTTAGATGGATTTTTCTTTCCTAAGTGTCCATAACTCAGGATTTTGCTTCTCCTTAGGTCAGAGAAGGTTCTAACATTGTTCTGGAGGTGATCTGAAGGCTTCTCTTGGCGAATCAAAGTCGGATTCTTGAGGTATGTGATCATTCTTCTTCGTTCTTGATCAGTTTCTTAGATCTAATTAGATCTACATCTCCTATTCTCACGGGTTCTTAGATCTATGCCCGTTATGGGTAGATATAATTGTTTAGATAAAAATTATGGTGATTTTTGGTCTTGGTATTTCAAGGAGAAGTGATCTAAGGCGGGTTCTTGAAAAATAAATCCATTTCTCTTGAGGGTTCTTCGTTTGTTGTGGTTTTTGTCAAAACCCGAAGGTAGGGTCCCAAATCTTTAACACTTTATTTAAGATTATATATTATTTAAATAAATTGAAAATGTGAATTTCCTTGATTTTGATATGTCGATGAATGACACTTTTGATGTTATTGATTAGTTCCACCCACATTAGATAAGTGAGGACTTGAACTTGTGTGGAGTTTAAGCATGTTCGGCTAACTTGGATAAAGTGATAAGATTAAACAGTTAAATGATTGGAATGGTGAGATTGAGTATAAGTATAATTAATTTTAGAATTAATTATCAAGTCATGAGTTGGAATAAGATTGTGGATTTCACAGATTATTGGGAATATCGAATATTTGACATGTTCGGAGGATAATTGGAAACTGGTAATAATTAATGGAGGAATTAATTATTACATGTTAAATGGTAAATGGTTAACTAATTGATGATTGGTTAAATAGATAAGTTTTGATTGATTAATTTTTGAATTAATTAATTTTCATTCATTGAATTAATATTGTGAATTGATTGTTTGTTACGATTGTTGGCCATGAGTACCTTTTTAGGCGTATTGGTTTTCCATGCCTTAAGTTGTCTTGGATGGGGTTGTTTAGAGATATGATATATTGTGTGAGATGGTCACTAAATATATCAGCTTTGCTCAGCATGTTTTGAGATGATTATGGTGTTCTTGTAGATTGTGAAAGTCCTGGACGAACCATTGTTTGAATGGACGGGTTCAGAATTTTTAAAAAATTTGGATAATTAAGTGTTGAGTTAATTATTCCGTTGGATTTATAAGAATAATTAATTGTTATTTAATCCATAATTAATGAGATGTTGAATGGCTAATTAATTATTGAATTATCTGAATAGATATTTGTTTTGTTAATTAATTGTTGAATTAATTAACGAGTTGGTTTTATGGTGTTAGACCTGGTATTCTACACAATTGATAAATGTATATGTGTGATTGATGAATGGGTTGTGAGATAGGGACTGATGCTCCAAATACTCACAGGGTGTTAGACATGATGTTCTACACCAATGATAGATGTATATGTATGATTGATAAATGGGTTGTGAGACATGGACTGATGCTCTAAATATTGACGGGGTTCTAGACATGGCGTTCTACATCCAGCTTGCAAGAAAATAGTCTTTTATTGGTCAAGGACTGATGCTCCAAATACCCAGGGGTTATGAGACATGGAATAAAGCTCTGAATACTCACGAGGGTGATAGACATGATGTTCTACACCCATTAATTAACATTGGACTGTGGGTCCAATTGTTCGTGCGTGAAATGAGTTTAATGGTTAATGAAGGCTGTTGTGACATGATGATTTGTGAATTGATTATGAGAAAGGGTTTAGACTTATTATGGATTTGGGTGAACCACTGTTAGTGGATGGACATAGGAGCGAATCACTATTTTAGTGGATGTACTTATACATGATATATGAAAGATTAAATTGAATAACTTGTGACGCGTTATCCAAGTCAAAGCACAGGCTTGGATTCGGTCTTTAATTTGATTATTTAGATGGTCTTTTGAAACATCTGGGGTCAGTGACTTATATGGGGGGTGTCAGGAATAGGCTAAATCTCAAGACTTTCATAATAATACTTGAGTAGTTGATAAATAAAAAATGATTATGTAATGATTGTTGAGTATGCATGACAAATGAATAGTACAGGTTCCGACACCATCTGAGGGATGAAGCAGGTACTTGATTGTATAGTTACTTTGTTCTGCTTACTTTATATTATGCATTCCTTCATGTGTTTTAAATTATTTATTAAATTTCTGGATTTGGGGTAGACACTGGTGGTCCCGGCCTACTGATATTTATATCTCACACCCTACTCGGGCCTCCATTGCACTGGGTACCCGAGTAGACTCTATTTGGTTGCAGGACTATTCTGTTTGCATTTACTTGGGAGTTAGGAGCAGAGGACCGAGCAGAGGCCCATGATGCTCGAGGAGATCGCCCTTGGGGCTTTGAATCTTTATTTATTTATTTCTGCATTGGAATGTAAATCATGTCATTTTGTTCACTATTTTATACCTTTGTATCATTATCATGTCATGCATGAATCTGCTGTATAATTTGGCGTTGGAAACTCTTATAAAAATGAGTATTATTTGTCTTCTGCTATTTTTCATTATGAGTTACTACTTCCGTTGTTGTTTGTTATCTACACTGATATACCGTTGTGAAACTCTGATAAGAGGGTATAGTCTCCCCACTAACTATCCTTAGACCCTCGCTGCTAGTAGCCTCTGGCATATGGGGAGATGCGCTTGAGGTCATGTGCCGACCGGTTTGGCCACCGGTTCAGGGGTGACCCCAGTCAAAACGTTACACAATTCTTTTCATAACAAACTTTCTAGAAATATTTCTAATGGTAATTCATTAACAATAGTTTTAAAACTACACAACTTCAAAATGATTCTTCCTCTATTAAATTATCTTGACCCATTTAACATAAAAAAACTCCCTCAAAAAATAAGAAATAATATTCATAGTCTATTTCTCCAAGATGGATAAAAATGGATGACTATATTTTCATAACTTCAAAAGGCTTCAGTTCCTTACTCCATATCTGACTAGTAGAAACTCAAATATATCTAACTCTTTATATTTCAAAATAACTATCTCTAATTACAAACCTAATTTCTCCCTTTGTGTTTTCTTAGGAATTCAGATCTAATTTCATGAGTTAATGCATTTTCTCCCTAATTTTTCAAAACTATAGAAACTTGGTAGTAACAACTTTAGAGATTCTTAAAAATTATATGTCCAATAAATTGGTAAAAAAATCCCATATGATGGATCAGAATCAATAGTTCATCTAATAAATTAGCATCAATATCTCATCTAATAAATTTAAATCAATAACTCATTTGATAAATCTTCTACTTATTTTATATTTTTCAAAATAGAATGATCTCAGCAACCACAACACTTCCAGATTTATAAAGAAAAAAAATTTGATAATCTATATCAGATCCCTTGAATCAAAAAATCCCCATGTTTAACCTCATAAACTCTATCATGTCTAATTAGGTCTGTACAGTTACTATGACCGATTTTAACTATCTAATTATTCTCTTCTGATTCGTCCAATGGATAGAGTAAGGGAAACAACTTCTTATTCTTTGTAAAATCAATAATTACACAAGCTCAGACATTATACCAAAAACTTCATCTAATGGTTCATATAATGGATCATCTGATCATAAAAATCATACTTTTTAACAAATTTACACTTCCAGCCTTCCAAAAACTTTTTATTCTCATGTGGTTGTGTTTGATACGCTATGTCTAAAACACATCAGATTCCCTTATTTAAATCAAAGCATGAATCATTATATTTTCATGATTTTAAGGACATTAAGATCAAGAAATCATCATCTAACTTGATTGTTAATGTTTTAAAACTTATCAAATTATGAACATTCTAAAATTTACTTCTTCCCCAACTTTCTAACTATTAAATTTACCAACACTAACCTGTTTTTAAAAAAACATTAATGAAAAAAAAATTGGTTGTGAACAAAAAGAAAACTATTTTAAAAAACACATCACTAAGGAAATAACCGCTTGCCTATTAATTAGGACACAACCAAACCTGGTTCTTAATTCATTGCAAAACACAATGTACTCAGCACGCTCCTATGAAAATCTCAAGAAGGGAGCACTTTTCAACTGCTACCTCAACTCGTAAAAACACTCCCGACACTTTTTTGTCCACACGAAAGGATGCCCCTTTCGTGTCAAAGTCGTCAAGGGTCCTATATCTTTGGAGAAGTTGGGTACAAACCTTCGATATTACTCTTCCAAACTAAGTAAATTCCACACCTCAGTAACACTCTTGGGTGGATCCCAAGAACGAACTGCCTTAACCTTCACTAGATCCAATACAACTCTGCCACTGTTATAGGAAATTGTGGACTCATGACATCCACTTCACTGAGGTCTAGGCTATCAACCTGATGAGTAATCGACCGGACCCTCATATGCATGAGTCCATCCTACGCTGCTTGGATTTCCCTTTCCCCAACAAAGGAAAACTTGGTCCCATCACTACAGACACACAACACTCTTTGCTTAAAATATTAAATATGATAATGAATGGTGGATAACTGTAACATCCTAGAAATTCCAAACTAAGATTTATTATATAAATATTTTATCAAATTGATTAATTTATAATTCAAACAAACTAATGACATTTTTGAGATGATTTTCTTTAAAAATAAAAATTGAAATTAAGTGTTTTAATTAATTTGATTATCAGTTAATTATAACTTATAATTAATTATACTTATTATTTATAGTTTTAAAATTTACTCTAAAAACAAATATTTTTTTTCTTTGTATAAAATAATATTTTAAAATAAATTTTATTATTATTTTTGTAAAATAGAATTTATTTTTATCAAAAAGGTTATTTAATAGAATTTTTTAATGATAATAATATTAATAATAATAATTAAGGGGAAACATTTTCTTTATAAAATTAATATAATTACAATATATTTTATAAATATATGAAAATATATTGTCTTTTAGTTTTATAAAATTTATAAATGTATATAATTATTTTACTACAAAAAATGCACTATTATATATGGGTTTAAAAAATGTTATTTGATTTATTTACTAAAAAAATAATTTTATATATATATATAATTTAACATGTTAAAATGATATATATATATATACATATATATTACTAAATTATACTTATAAAAAAAGAAACATATATATATATATATAATTATATTAATAAAAAAGTGATTGTTTAAATATAAATATTACTTGAATTGTAAAATGTTTAAAAAAATGGTAAAACAAAATAAAGATAAGTTGAAATGTTAGATTGAATAAAAAAATTGGGTGATGACTTTGGAAAGTTGACAAAAAAGAAATAGTAAAAAAAAGTAAAGGGTGAGAAAATGTGAAACCCAAAAAAACGATATAAAAAATGATAAAACATGAATTAAAAAAGTAATAATAATTAAAGAATTAAAAATAGGAAATTGGGAATAGTGGGTATAGGACGTGAGGCATCAACTATTTAGGGTTTGCACATAGGGTTTCATGGGGAGAGGAAGCTCAGTCGTGAGTCATGAGGTTGAAGCAGAGGCCTGAGGATGATGCCATTTTACCAAGCTCAAATATAAAATTTATTTATATATCTTGTTGGCTATCTGTGTCTCAAATCTCATATTTATATGCAAGCTTGAGCTCTTTATTTATATCACCATCTAAATTTTGTCTATAAAACACTTCGACGTGCATTTTCAATTGGGGAAAACCAATTTTCAATCTGGTGAGTGTCCAAGGCAATAGGATTTTTCATACATTTCTTCACTACTTCTTGTATCCCTTTCATAAATGTTGTGTGTAGTATCCTTTATAATGTTATTTTTTGGTTATCCAAGGAAAATAATATCAACATCAATGATATTCCATTCACATATTTATCACCTATCTATTTTCATTTTCATAACTTTTGTGTTATTATATTGATGTAAGACATTCCACCCAACGACCAGACAAATGGCACGACCTTTAGTGCATGGCCAGCTCCAAGGTTCAGTATCTGTCCCCTGACAACTCGCAATACCTGTGGGTGTAAGAAGAGAGAGTAGGTAGAGGGATGAGGGAGAGAGGGTTTCACTGATAGGATGGCTAGATGGTCTTGGGATTTGGTGATCTCCATGTCTACACTCTGGATCTTTTCAAGCAGTGACTTGATGGTGGTGATGTAAGGACCCGACCCCAGTTTCCCGGAGTCGGTGCCTTATTTTATTACATTGGTATACATACTAGGAAAATGAATCCCAAAGGACCGAGTAGTTTAGTATTATTGGAAACAAGATACATACATAAATTTATCATTACAACATGAAGGGAAACAAAACACTATTTTATTCCACTAGAAACATCTCGTCTCTTAGATTATGCTTGCGAGTCATTCATAAATTACTTCTTCATGTCCTGAGAAAATGAAACATAAGAAAGGGGTGAGATCAAATGCTTAGTAAGAGTAAGAAATATAGTGGAAGATAATAAAAACATTAGATATGGTTAATAATTGAAAACCCATGCCTTTAATAATAAACTTGAACACATTGTGGCAGGAAAATGAGCTGAGTAAATAATGTCATAATAAAACATAATCATGGGTATTCTACTAGTCGAATAACCACATGAACTATCAATTACTAGCTTCATAATGAGGGAAGTGCATATGCCGGACAATCTGAATAATTTTTTCATGGCCTCGGCCAAGACATCAAGTTATGAAGGCCTCAGCCAAAATCCATATCACATTGGGAAAAGCCATGGCCAATTCCACGTCTATTTGTCTTATGAGACCTACCGATGCATCGAGGGGATATAGCAGGACCCACCCATCACATAATAATTTCGATGCATTCCTCATATGAGTGGGGATAAACCTAAACAACATATACATTCATATTGAAACTATCATATGAAATGTAACAAACTTTCCCCAATTATTGAACATAAACACTAACCATTCAGAATCATATAGTGAATGGTTTTAGGATAGATCATCAAAAATAGAGTTATTCATAAACCATTAAATAAAATATGGTAGATGACTTAATAAATTATTAAACCCAATAATACCATGGAATCAACAAAAGCATTGAATTAGACGAAAACACCCTTATAAAATCATTAAGCAATTCTAGAGATGAATACTCTTTTTTTTGAAAAGAAGAGTTCTTTTGGAAAAATCTTTGTATAAAACCAGAAGTGCAGTAAGATAGTATTTTCATAATAAAACTTTTGTGTTTATAAGAATAATGGTTTCTAAAAACAGATTATAGATTTCCCTTGAAAATAGATATGAATTTGAGAAATTCCCTTGTATCGAGCACGTATTTTTTGAAACAGTTTTGAGAGATTCTTTTAAAACATGTAACTATCTAGAAAATAAAGAAGGATTCTGGTTTGTAAACATATATATGATACTCAAACAGAACATATTATGAGTAAATAACAATACATAATAATTACATCGAGGTAATTAGACAATAAAAGTATCCCAAATGAAAATGGAAGTTCGGGTGGAAAAACCCTTACCATAACTCCAAACGTGTTCCGATCTTGTACTTAAGATACTGAAATATGAAATTATACTTGTTAATATATTATTTCATAACCTATTATACATGTATTTAGTTTACCATAATTCTGGTTAGTTCATTTATGCCTTTATTGACAAGTTATTGTATTGAATTTCGTCATTATGGAGTGTTGTTTCCTTTATTTTCATATTCGGTTCACTTGCTTTTAAGTAATGAAGTGGAATGGTTGTAAATCTCAAAAATTGAAATTAAATATTATTTATGAACAGACAGAATTTTTAATGTCCATTTCTATCATTTTGTTACATGGAATGAGGATGAATCATTAGATGACCACCACTTCGATTATTCGGAGGTATTTGGAATATTATGAACTAGTTTTGTCGTATAACTTAATTATATGTACATATTTTGGTTCCTGAATATTAATTAGGTTATAACACATATATTATAGTCTGGTTAAACCATGAATATTGTTTCATGACCAGTAATGAAGAATAAATTGAATAACAAAACTTCATCGTCCACGAAGGTTATAAATCGGAACCTCATGGATGTCGATTTCGTTTATAAAATAAAAGGGAGGGAGTAAGAATATTTATGATGGTTCTTAAATTAAAATGATATAAATCCAGTATATAGATGTTACTAGAGTTATCATGATCATTTGTACAGACGAGGTGAGGAGAGGATAACAAAATAAGATAAATTGAAATGAAACCAAATGAAAAAGAAGGGCACTTTACCTCTTGAAATAACCTCTTTGAGAAACTCCTTAAGGGAAGGGGTTTTGGTCTTTTGGAAAGACCAAAAGCTTCTTGGACGTGGCGAGAGACTAGGGAAGGGTAATTGGGCAGAAAATTGAGGAGCTTAAAGTCTTAGAGTAGTGAAGAGAAGAGGTAGTGGTGAGGGTTTTTTATAGTGGAGGAGAGGAGTAAATTTTGAATATTTAATTCATTATTTTATTATTTCCCTCAAGTCAACCAATAGTGTGGTTTCATGTGACCCCTAATAGTAATATTTGCATGTGAGTTCAAACAAAGTGGCCTTGAATCACTTGTGATGTCATGAATAGTGTATTTATCTGATAATTTGTACATACTGTATTTTATCGTATTTCACTATTCATCAAAAATTCTAGAATCTCAGAAAAATGCCAAAAACTCACCCCTACCATTTTTTGACATGTAGAATTCAAAAGTGAAGTCCGTTTTTCAAAAATAATTTTCTAAATATTATTAATTTAATTTTTAAATAAGGTCATAGTTAATTCGAAAAATAACAATCTTGAAGTGCAATTAGTTTTATATGACATTGAAAAATTAATTAAGATCCCATTATCATATTACCTTAAGAAAATAAAATAATATTATTATTTACTATTAATAAGGGTTATATTACTATTCATAATACTATTCAGAAGGGTATGTTACTATTCACCAAAAATCTTGTTTGTTCTATCAGACTCCATATGACTTGCTGAACACAACTCTAGATGACCATTTTTCGAAATTCAAAACATAGAAGAGGAAAAGTTGTGTTTAATGGCTAGATTATAAAATTGAATTATATATTTATTTTCAAAACCTTGGGGTGTTACAGGTGAAATAGACATAGACTGGATCCTTGATCCGACACACTGCCTCATAATACGTACTTTCTGTCGCTTCCGCTCTAAAGTGCACCAAGATTTTCAACATACAAAACTTTAATGGTATATGACTGGTGAATTAGTTGATGGTTTATAATATTATCCTCAATGTATTTCAAACATTTTTATCACCTAAGATTCAATGAAGGCAATCAAATCATTATTTATCGTTGGGAGGGAAATAGGGACAAAAAATGCAATGAGAATCATAACTTCTTCGGATATTCCTGCAAGGGAGATGCCTGCAAGCTGCACAATGACCTGGAAACATTTTTACAAATATCCAAGACCTTATTTAACAATAACAAAATATATATTAAACATCAGTTTAGAAAATGTGTGTTTGATTTTTATCTAATAACAACCATTTTTTGGATATCTAAATAACCAAATTAATCATTCTAAAAGAATAATTTTTTAAAATTAATTAAGGCCCATAAATTTTAAAAATTTATATAATGAATAATTAATTAAATTAATTTCACTTATGGAAACATGCAGGAGGCGGGCACACGCATGTCTCGGTTCTTTTTCCTTTGAATTTTTCTTTTTTTCATTTTTGTTTTATGACCCCAACACAAGTGTTTTGCACTTAGGTAGGCTGCACATAGAAATTTCTCATGACAAGAGGATCACACATAAAGAGACCGAGGTGGTAGGGTTACTCCACTCGTCTCTAGAAGGCGATCACCAGTGATGTTCTTGGTGCAGATCACAGTTTGAAGATCAAATAGTCATAGATTTCCTACGATTTGTGTGTGGATCAGGAAGCAGCTCACCTCTAACTATTGTTGCATCAAGGGGTATTGGTATTCTTTGATGATATACTGATTTATAGCGGAGAGTGGGAAGAACACCTGGAAAAATCGTGTTCCATATTACAGTATATGAAGGAGAATTCTTTGACTGCCAATGAAAATAAGTTCTCATTTGGAAAGAAATCAGTAGAATACTTGGGACATATAATTTCAGAATGTGGAGTGTCCATGGACCCTAAGAAACTGGAGGGTGTTAAACCGTGGAGGGTGCCCCAAAATGTGAAAGAAGTTAGAGGATTTTTGGGCCTTACTGGCTATTACAGAAAATTTATAAGAGATTATGGAAAAAAAGAAAATACATTGATGAGGTTGACAAAGAAGGATAGGTTCTAGTTTTCCACGGAAGCATAAGGATCATTTGAAAAGTTAAAGGACTATATGAATTATGCTCCTGTTTTCCAAATGAAAATTTTTTCAAAAGACTTTGCAGTGGAATATGACGCTTCAGGCTCTGGTTTAGGGGTTGTGTTATTACAATAGGGGTGACCACTTTCTTATTTTATAAAAGCTTCATCTGATGAAAACTTGGCCAAATCTGATTACGAAAAAGAACTTATGGAGTTAGTGATGTCAATTCATCATTGGATGCAGTACCTCATGGGGCGACAATTTAAAGTTTATACTGATCATCGTAGTCTCAATTATTTGTTGAATCAGAGGATAATATCAATGGATCAGCAGTGTTGGCATGAAAAACTGTTAGGATATGACTTTGAAGTTATTTACAAACCAGGATGACTGAATAAAGTATCAGATGCTTTATCAAGGGTAGAAGTTGGAGAGAACATGGCTATGGCTGTTTCTCAACCTTGTTGGGAAGATATACATCTGGTCAAGGAAGAGATTCTTCACGATAAAATTTTGAGATAGATAATTGATACCCTGAAACAAAACAAGGCAACTAGGCAAGACTACACTTTTTGGGATGGTCAGTTATTTTACAAAAACAGATTAGTATTGTCCCAAAAATCAATTTTAATTCCAAAATTATTACAGTATTATCCTTCATCACCTGCAGGAGGACATTTGGGCTATCTAAAAACTTATAAGCGATTGGATAATGGAGTTTTTTGGGTTGGAATGACTTGAAAATTATAGTAGTATGTCAAATATTGTAGTGTATTCCAGAAAAATAAGCACGAGATGTTTAGTCCAGCAGGTCTGTTACAACCTCTTCCAATAACTGATTTGGTTTGGGAAGAGATATCTATGGATTTCGTGTCTAGTCTTCCAAAATCACAAGGCTATGAGGTAATTCTAGTAGTGGTGGATAGATTGAGAAAATATGCTCACTTTATTCCTTTAAAGTACCAATATACTGAAAAGACAGTTGTCGAAGTGTTTATGAAGGAAGTGGTCCATATACATGGTGTCCCCAAAGCAATAATCAAGGATAGAGATCCATTGTTTACTAGTTTATTTTGGAAGGAACTCTTTAAGCTAAAAGTAACTCTTTTAAAGATGAGTTCATCATATCACCATCAGTCTGATGGTCAGATAGAGGTTGTGAATCGGTGCTTAGAGACTTATTTGAGGTGTTTCTCATTGGGCCATCCTAAGCAATGTGTAATGTGGTTGGATTGGGTTGAGTACTATTACAACACTTATTTTCGTACATCTACAAGGAAGACAACATTTGAGATTATATATGGCCGTAAACTACCACATATTGTTCAGTATGCTAGAGGTGAGGCAGCAGTTGAGGCACTTCCTGCAGCACTAGTTGACCGAGATGAGGCTTTAAAGAAACTCCAAGAAAACCTCCAGTGTTCACAACATCTTATGGTCAAATATTCCAACCAGCATCATAGGGAGGTGGAATTTAAAGTTAGTGATTTTTTATGGGTTAATCTCAGACCAAATAAGCTTGGGAAAAATCTAGAATTAACTCGAAACTAGATGCCAGGTATTATGGACCTTATGAAGTGGAGGGACATGTTGGTTTAGTTGCTTACAGGCTCAAACTTCCAGCTAATACAAGATTACATCCAGTATTTCAGGTGTCTAAATTGAAGGCTTCCATAGGTGCCCAACCTACAGAAAAAATTATTCCTGCTGATTTTGTTGAAAAAGAAGATTATCCAGGGGCAGTTTTTGTAGAATGAATTCAGGGGAAAACACTACAATAGATTATCAAATGGCATGACCGATCTGAAGATGAGGATAATTGGGAGGACGCAAAGGTAATACAAGTTCACTTTTCTAATTTTAACCTTCGGGACAAGGTGAATTTTCAAGGAGGAGGTATTGATAGAGCTATACATGGTGGGGTATCTTCTTGCATCAGGAAGGGGGACAATTGATTGGGAAATCCATCTTGACCCCCTGTGTTGTACACTTACCAAAGGAGGGATGGGGTTCATAACAGTCAGGGGTAACTTTGTAATTTGGCTTTCAGTTTGTTATTTAGTTGGTCAGTTACTTTATTGTTTGGTTTGGATGGGTTATAGATAGAGGTAAGGGAGTCTGGGGATGACATTCTGGAGATTCCAGTTGGTAGGCTCTTAGCCTAGGCTTGGGAGAGAGAAGTCTTCCAGGAGAAGAATCCACAGCAGGTCCTTGTAACAGAACGTTGTTAGTACAACTAAAGTAGTTAGACCTATTATTTTATTTAATCATCCTCTGGTAATTATTTTAAAATACTCTTTCTCTCTAGTATAGTCTATCAGAATAAGACTTCAAAATCTTTTTATAATATTATTACTCAAATTTTTTCACACTTTTAGGCACCAACATTTCCATCACCCTTTACAACATGATCATGATAATCCACCCCAACCCTATCTGACATGAAATTATCCAATAAATTGGCAATCTCAACTCAAAATTCAAGCACTTTTCACTCATCACCGACACTTTCAATGCATCATTAGATACTTTAGGTGAAATTCAGAAAGGTAACATTCAAAGTATTTTTACCCTCGACCACATGTTTTCTAATGACGTGTTAATTCTTCCCCAACAATGTTGAACAACCTACACAATTATGGTTTGTCCCATTAAAAAATCATCCTTCATGGGAATGCGTGTGAAGACACCCACATATATACATATTTGAGGATGACTGAGTATGGAAATAACATGGTTTTCATTAACAAACAATTTATTTATCGCAAAACTACCTCGTTCTTCACCTTTCAGAATCGTGCGAATGGTCTCTAGAGGTGTATGTTAAGTATAGGTGCCAGGAATAACTCAACCATGAGCTCCATAGACTGGTTTTCTTATTCTATTATAGATGGGGAGAAAAATATATATTTATAAAATCATTCTTAGTGATTGTACTCAAAAAAAATACAGAATAAAATAGTTGAATCGTACTTTTTATGAACTCAAAAGCAAAGGAAGTACTATACATCATTAAAATAATGACCAATTCCAAGTACAAGTTTGGTGAGAACATTGATGAAGTGGTTTTGTATTGCAAGGAGGATTCACCGGATTAAGATGAAGTACCCGTTTCATTAGTAAAGAAAACACATTAAAATTAAGCTACACATATTACATAATTCACTTATAGGGCCCAAATCTGTATCCCAACCTGACCTGATTGATTATTTAGACCCATCCCAGTCCAAGAAATTATGAGGGAACATACCAAGGTTTAAAAGTCAATCTACAATTTTCTTTTGAAATGAACATGATGCATGCAGTCTCCAAAGATTTAGCATTGAATGCCTCGGAGATTTCATACAAAAGCATGGTATTATTTTTAAATAACCTAGCAAATCACAACAATAGTCACAACAATAGTCACCACAAGCATCCCTGAAATAACTTAACAACTCCATGTTGCTCACTTTTTGTCACTGACATTGCCAGAAAGGTAATGATAATCCACATCAACCCTATCTTACATGAAATTATCCAATCAATTGGGAATATCATCTTAGAAGTCTAGCACTTTTTGTTCATCACCCACATTTTCAATGCATCACCAGAGCCTTTGCATGCAATTTAGAAAGGTGGCATGCAAAGTAGTCTTACCCTGGATCACATGTTTTCTAATGAAGACTTAATTCAAACCCAACTTTGTTATCCCAACAACCTATATAACTATGACTTATTGCGTTAAAAAATCATCTTTCATGAGCACGCACACACACACACATATATTTAAGGATGATTGAGAGGGGAATAAATAAGGTGATAATTAACAAACAAGTGATTTATGGTAAAACTACCACATGTGTCGCCTTTTAGAATCACATGAATGGTCTCCAGAGGTGCATGGTTAGTTTAGGTTCTAGGAATAACTCAGCCTTGTGCTACACAGATCGATTTTCTTATTCATTGTTACATAGAGAGAAAACCATATATTTATAAAAGCATTTGAAGTGGTTATACTCGAAAAAATACAGAGGAAAATAGTTGTTTTGTACCTTTAATGGACTCACAAGAAATAGATCTCTTATAAATCATAAAATTAACCACCAATTTCCAGTACAAGATTGGAGACAACATCGATGAAGTGATTGTGTATTTCAAGGTAGATGTGTAGGATAAATTTGGGGTACCTGTTTTATTACTAAATCAAACTCATTAAAATCAATCCACACAACTTAGATAATTTCAACATAGGGATCAAATCGGAAGACAACGTGGCCTGATTGATTATTTGGACCCAGCCCAGTCCAAGTCTGGATGACCAGACCCATTTAAAATTCTTCTCCCTTACTAAGCATAATGAGAAAATATACCATTGCAGATCTGCCACTATACACTAAATGTGTATTGGTCAACATACCAAGGTTGGGAAGCCAATCTACCATGGTCCTTCAAATGAACATGATGTATGCAGTCCCCAAAGACTTACAATTGAATACCTCAGAGATGTCGTACAACATGACATTTTCCTTGGAAATAGCCTTGAAAATCACAGTAATAATCATCATAGTCAGTCATGAAATAATTCATGTGGATGTGACCATGAACCCACTAGAGAATTCTTATCTATCTAATGCTCACCTTCTCAAGAACATACACACACTAACACTTCAAGAACATCAGAAGATACTGGTCGACAACATTGAGAATATCAAGAGCCGTATCCACATTCATGCTCACTGATCTGATGTATATTGTTATTTGGTAATCAAGATATGTATGGAATCCCACCTTTTTAATACATAACTTTTAATTACATTTTACATACAGAGGATCTTTAAAGTCTAGTGTCTTGGAAATCAGGAACAATAAAACTTGAATACAACATAAAACATTCTTCTAATACTCTTTCAAGGATTCATCACAAGATAATCCTAAGTACAATTACTTCCTTTCATATTCTGGAGACATACATCAAAGGAAAGGGTGAGCAGAAGGCCCAATAAGGGTAAACAAGGGAATCATTGTGCTTGTGATATCAATAAGAACTTGAATAAAGATATAATCAAAGGAAGTATAGGAGTCATAATTAAAATAACTTGAAACATAACTTGAATATGTGTCTACAATATTTCATTTATACATTCATGAATATATCACCAAGGTCCATCCCCAAGGTTTCATAAAAATTACCATGGTTATTCACCAGGGTATCGTGAAACTTGTCATCTCTAGAGATTAAATATTTTCCCAATGTATTGGAGTTCTATCAGGGTGCACCCTTAATATTTATTTACTTACATGTGATCCACATATATCATATTCAAAAATTTCATAAATAACCCATATAGAATAAAAGTAATGGGTTTCACTTCAAAATTGTGACGTTTTAAAAGCTCTTAAAAATAAGATCATTATATCATTTATAACCCATGGAAAGGGAGTGAGGGTTATATGTATGTCAATTCCAGAATCAAATATATCATCTTTATATATTTATGAACACACATATAAAAGAAATAGGTTTGGGTATTCACATAAAAAACAATGGGATTTCTTGAGAGAAAGAGATTGAAATTTTGAGACGAAATTTCTGCCGCATAACGGCTATATAACATGGTTTTAGAAAACATTGAAAAAAAAGGGGAAAAAGTTCACCCACTCATAAATAATTCATAATACAGTATGGGTACTAAATAAGATCATGGTATGGATATTTTAATGACATACCACATGAAAAGGAAACATGAAATAAAAGAGAAGATGTGATTTATTTTACGAGAAATTCGGGACCCTAATGGCATCACATAAAAATTCAGAAAACAAATTGATGAGAGAAGAAAGGGTCTCTCATAATTTTTAAATGAAATGGGAAGTAATAATAACATATAAGAACATACCCTCAACATAAAGAGATGGAAAATATAATACACAACATAAAGGAAGTCATGACTTAAAAGAGGAGGGTGAAAGAATCCCTTACCTTGAAGAGTAACTTCGAAAGCTTGAAGGTCGGGAACTTGGGAGGATTGAGGGTGCCTTGGTAGGACTCCTTGGGAGGTAAGGAGACCATAAATTCGTTTATTAGGATTTTTAAATGAAAATAATGAGGGAAAGGCTTGGTATTTATAGGAGAAGTGAGGGGATAAATCATTAATGGCCAAGGGACACCTCATCGGTGGTATTGGAAAAACCATGGGCTTGCCCATGGTATTGGCCACTTGGGACACCTCATACTTTATCTTACAATTCATAAGTCTACCAGAATGATTAAATAATTATTACATCCTTAATGATTTCATTAAACACACGAAACTAAAAACTATATTTTCACTATTCACCGAAAATTCATTTTTTTCAGAAAAATCCCCAAAAATCACCTTAAACTAATATAAATGCTCTGAATTCAAAAATGAAATCCATTTTATAAAAATAATTTACTAAATATTTTTAATTTAATTTTTAATTAAAAAAACTATTCACCCAAAAAAACTAATACTTGACTAATAATTTCTGAAACAGTTATTTACCTATTTTATTGAATCCCATTACTTAATCAAGGTTCATAAATTATTTTAATACTTTCTTTAAGTGAGATTACTAATCCATTTGGTTACATTACTAATCCTAAGCGTAAAATCACTATTCATACTTTACTATTCTCAAAAAATTAAGTTGATCTTATTAGATTCTAAATTTCTTACTGAACACATTTCCAGAAGACCATTTTTTGAAAATCATTACACATCATTAATTATTTAAGTTTTACATAAATATTTTAAAATATCACCTTTTTCCAAAATTCATCAATATATATCCTATATTTATTCAAATATCTGAAAAGAAAACACAAACTTCACCATAGGAAGAAATCACAATTTTATTTATCTCAAAGGATTAAACATAGTATCCACGGTCTCATTACATTGCCCCTTATAACCCCAGCATAGGACCTAAGTGTAAGGTGTGCTAAGGTGAGAGAATCCAAGGGTGGCTCGGCCAACATTTCCCGAGTAGTGATTTCTATAAGCTTGAACTTCTCCCAAAGGTGATTCCACTCCAGCTTAACACGATGAAGTTCGGCTTGGGTTTGGTATAGAGAAAAGCCCAGTGGTGCTACCTCCTTCCCAAGTTTTGTTAGATGGGATTTGATCAGCCTGAGACTACTGGATGAGGCCATCGAATCTTCTTTCTGTATTAATTAACTAAGATCACTTGTATTTATAGAAAACAATCGCAACATATAATTTCCAACGGTCATATTGACCAACGGTCATATAACAGTCGAAACCCAATAGTATCATTTTAATTATACTCATATCATTAATTAAAGAATAAAGTTTTGTTGAGTATAAACTAAAATAACACAAAAAATTAGGAAACAAAAATTCATTCAAAATTATGGGTCGTTACATTCTTCCCCCATTAAGAAATTTCATCACCAAAATTCTTAACTCGTACCCTTAGAGGAGAAAAGGTGTGGGTACTTCTACCTTATAGACTCCTCTGGTTCCCACACAGCTTCTTCATATTTTTGGTTTCTCCATAACACCTTAACAAGGTGGGTAGTCTTGTTGCGTAGAACCTTGTCTCTATGATCCAAGATCTCCAACGGCTACTCCTCATAAGAGAGTTCATGTTCCAATTGTACCACCTCTGGGTTTAGTACATGTGAAGGGTTGGGTATTTACTTCCTCAAGAGGGATATGTGGAAGACATCATGAACTTGTGCTAGATTTGGAGGAAGTGAAAGACGATAGGCCATTGCTCCCACGTGATCAAGGATTTCATAGGGGCCAATGTACCTAGGGCTGGGCTTCCCTTTCTTCCCAAACCTCATGACTCTCTTCCAAGGTGAAATTCGAAGAAAGACCTTATCACTGACATCAAACTCCAAGTCCCTTAGACGGTTTTCAGCATAGCTCTTTTGCTGACTCTGAGCAGCCTTAATGTGTTGTTGGATGTCATGGACTTTTTCTGTTATCTCTGGCACAAGATCAAGCCCAAGAATCTTTCTCTCACCAGCTTTATCCCAACAAGTATGAGTTCTATATCGCTTCCCATATAGAGATTTATAGGGTTCCATTTGAATGCTCTAGTGGAAGCTGTTGTTGTAAGAGAACTCAACTAAAGTGATATGTTGGTCCCATCCACCCTTAAATTCCATTGAGAACGTTCTTAGCATGTCCTCGAGTGCTTGAATAGTCCTTTCATATTTTCCATCAGTTTGGGGGTGATAGGCCGTACTGAAATTCAATTCAGTGCTCAGAGATTGTTTAAGACTTCTCCAGAATTTTGATGTGAACCTTGGATCATGATCAGATACAATAGTAAGTGGAACTCCATGCAGCCTTACCACTTCTTTCGCGTAAATCCTGGCAAGTTGATCAAGAGAGAAATCTTCCCAGATAGAGTTAAATGGGCAGTCTTGCTGAGACGATCCACAATAAACCATATCACATTGTTTCCTTTGGATGTTCTTGGAAGACCAGTGACGAAGTCCATAGTGATATTTTCCCACTTCCATGCTGGTATGGGTAGTGGTTGAAATACCCTTTAGGTCGCTCTACCTTCACTTGCTGACATACTAGGTAGCTTGAAGTGTAGTCCGCAATCTCTATTTTTATATTATCCCACCAATAATGATCACAAAGTTCCCTATATATTTTCGTGCTTCCAGGATGTATAGAGAAAGTAGAGCTATGAGCATCATCCATAATCTCCTTCTTTATTTCCAGAATAGATGGGACACATAGTCTTGTACAAAATCTCAGTGCTCCTTATTGATCAATATTGAACTCAGGAAACTTTCCATCCTTTACAGCAGTAAACTTCTCTTGTAACAAAGGATCTTCTTTTTGAGCCTTCTTGATCTTCTCTAGTAATGATGGTTGAGAAATAATTTGGGTTAGGGTTGATGCTATCACTTTCCTTATAATTCCCATTTCCAGCTTTACTAGGTCATTGATCAAAGGATCTTTTTGAATCCTCATCATGGAAAGAAAAACTGGGACTTTCCTACTTAATGCATCAGCAACTTTGTTTTCTCTTCCCGGGTGATAATGAATTGAACAATCATAGTCTTAAAGAAGATCCAACCATATCCTTTGTCTCATGTTCAATTCCTTTTTTGTGAAAATATACTTCAAACTTTGATTGTCTGTGTATATATCACATTTATCCCCATAAAGATAGTGCTTCCATATCTTCAGAGCAAAAACGACTGTAACCAGCTCCAGATCATGCGTAGGATAATTCTGCTCATGAATCTTCAACTGTCGAGATGCATAAGCAATGACCTTGTCATTTTCCATGAGGATGCACCAAATCCCTTTTAGAGATGAATCACTAAAAATAATGAATCCTTCTCCATTTGAGGGTAGAGTTAACACAGGTGCAGTAACCAATCTCTTCTTCAGCTCTTGGAAACTTTCCTCACACTCCTTTGTCCAGACGAACTTGACCCCTTTTCGAGTTAACTTGGTTAATGTATTAGAAATTCATGAAAAGTTTTTCACAAACCTCCTATAATATCCTTCTAATCCAAGAAAACTACTAATCTTGGTTATTGTTGTAGGTTGAGGCCACTCCTCTACAAATTTTGTCTTTTCTGGGTCAATCGTGATTCCTTCATTTGTTACAATGTGCCCCAAGAAAGCGACCTGTTGTAACCAAAAATCACATTTACTGAACTTTCCAAAAAGCCTCTCCTTCCACAGAGTTTGCAAAATAACCCTTATATGATCTTCATTCTCCTCGCGACTTCTAGAATATATCAGAATATCATCAATAAAACTACCACAAAGTTATCAAGGTAGTCCTTAAAGACTCTATTCATAAAATCCATAAAAATAGCAGGTTCATTAGTCAGTCTGAAGGGCATAACAAAAAACTCATAATGCCCATATCTTGATTGGAAGCCAGTTTTTTGAATATCTTATTTCTTCACCCTCAATTGATGATAACCAGATCGAAGATCAATCTTAGAGAAGAATTGATCCCCATGAAGTTGGTCAAATAAGTCATAAATTCTTGGGAGATGGTATTTGTTCTTCACTGTGATCCCATTCAGTTCAATATAATCAATGCATAGCCGCATCAATTCATCCTTCTTCTTCACAAAGAGAAAAGGTGCTCTCCAAGGAGACACACTTGGTCGGATAAACCCCTTCTCCAAAAGATCTTGGATTTGTTTCTTTAATTCCTCCAGATCCACATTTTCCATCCTATACGGGGTCTTTGATATAGGATGAGATCTAGGTATGAGTTCGATGGAGAACTCTACCTCTCTTTATGGGAGAGGTCCAGGAAACTCCTCTGGAAATACATCAACGTATTCCTGGACGATGGGGACATTTTCTATCATTAAACTCCCATCTCCTTCTTCTTCTTCATCGATCAACTCCATAAAGAAGGATACAGAGGGTTTTTTTTAGACAAAGATTAGGTTCAGATATCTCTCCTTGGAAGATAAATGTAGGTTTTCCATTCAAGACTACTAATATTTCCATGCTTCTGCAATTTATCTTAGCTTTATACTTTGAGAGCCAGTCCATCCCTAGTATAATATCGAATTCCCTCATTGGAATGACTACTAGATTTGAGATAAGATTGTTCTCACTAAAGTAAATAATAGAGTTTCTAAACACTGACGATGCTTGGATAGTCCCACCAAAAGTCTTGACTGCCAACTATACTTTTAGCAATTCGGGAGTTGATTCTAAATTCCTTGAAAACATGGAGGAAATAAAGGAATTCCTAGAACCAGAATCAAACAAAGTACTTTCTAGCTTTGAGAGGACAAAAAGAGTACCTGCTACCACATCATTCGGAGCCTCGACTTCAGATGTCGCGATAGCAAAAGCACAGCCTTGATCCCTTAGCCTTTGCTGAGGTTGATGGTGGTTCCCCTCCACTGCCCTTGGATTTGGATAGTGATTGGAAAATTACCCATGTTGTCCACACTTGAATCACTGGACATTAGGTAGGGCCTGCACCATCTTCCCCTTGTCATTTTTTTTGGAAGTTGAGGTTTCACCTCACCATGACAATTCCTCGCAATGTGGCCATCTCTACCACACTTGTAGAACTTCCCACTCCTGAGCAGGTAGTTCCCTGAATACTTCTTCCCATATTTATTAAAAGTGGGAAGTTGCACTTGATTTCCTACTCTTCCCTGATCAAAAGTCCTCCCTAAGCTGGGATCTATAGATCTCTTCTTGTCGTTGTATTTATGAGATCACAGTGTCTCAATAAACTCTATCTCGACTTTCATCGCACTCCCCACGATCTCCTCGTATCTATCATAATCTCGGTTGGCTATATTCTTCCACAGATGAGGTCTCAGTCCACCGAAGAATATATCAACATACTATTTGGATCCATGACAAAGCTAGAGGTATATCGTGAAAGCCTTGTGAAGTTCATCTTATATCTTCTCACATAGTCATTCTCCTTCTACTTCAGTTTGATAAACTCCTTCTCCATTCTTTTCCTAATGGAAGGAGGGAAATACTTACTAAAAAAGATCTCTCTGAACTCTTACCACTCCATAGCTTCAACTTCCACTCTTTGCCTCGTGTTTTTTTATCAGTTCTCACCACTGATTAGCTTCTCCCTCTAAGCGATAGATGGCCAGGGTGACCTTCTCTTTCTCTGAACAACGTAGCACAAAAAATATCTTCTCTATAGAGCTGATCCATTGCTCAAAAATCAATGGGTCAGTCGATACCCTGAAGGTTTGTGTTTGTTGGCACATAAAGGACTCAATAGAATGTTGTTCCCTTTGTGGTGAGATCGTCCTCTCAGCTTGATTTAAGTTATTACTCATAACTTGAGTCAGTTGGTTCATCATTCACATGAATGTTTCCATTCTAGATTCCATCGGAGGGTCGTCAGCGCATGGTCCATTGCGGTCACCATTTGCACAGTTCCTCCTATTTCTCACCATTTTCTAAAAGAATAAAATCGTAGTGAGAAACTTGTTTCATTTATGAATATTTTAACTATAAATGATTCTACGTCTTAAAACTTCATGCTAAAACAGTTTTATTTCTCTATAATTCCTTCATAATGACTCATAAAAAGCTTACGATTAACCAAACATATCCCCTGGGAGTATCGTAACCAAGAGTGCAGCATGACCCATTGTCATGCCCCAGTTCCGGTTCGAGTCTATCTCAAAGTGGTGTTTTTAGGTTTTACGCCTATGTACATCTATGCCAGAGCTGCCTCTACCTGCTCATATCCAGACAGGGATGTATTTGTTTGATAAACCACTTACTCAAAACTCACCAAAATACCAGGAAGTTTTCCCTATATTTAAACTTTTCTATAGGGTTCTTCCAAAAGTTTTCATATCCTAATTTCGATAAATAACTAAACTATCCTTTGATACCAACTGTGGCATCTGGCCTTTTTAATATATAACTTTTAATTACATTTTACATACATAGGATCTTTAAAGTCTAGTGTCTTGGAAATCAGGAACAATAAAACTTGAATACAACATAAAACATTATTCTAATCCACTTTTAAGGCTTCATCACAAGATCATCCTAAGTAAAATTGCTGCCTTTCATATCCTGGAGACATACATCAAAGGAAAGGGTGATCAGAAGTCCCAGTAATGGTAAACAAGGGAATCAGTGTACTTGCGATATCAATAAGAACTTGAATAAAGATATGAGAAATGGAAGTATAGGCATATCATAATGGAAAGAACTTGATACATAACTTGAATATGTGGATACAAAATTTTATTTTTAAATTCATGAACATATCACCAAGGTCCATCCCCAAGGTGTCATAAAAATTACCAAGGTTATTCACCAAGGTATCGTGAAACTTGTCATCTCTAGAGATTAAATCATTACCCAATGCATTGGAGCGCTATCAGGGTGAACCCTTAATATGTCTTTACTTACATGTGATACACATAGATCATAATCAAACATTTCATAAATAACCCATATAGAATAAAAGGAATGGGTTTCACTTCAAAATCGTGACATTTTAAAATCTCTTAAAAATAAGATTATTATATCAATTATAACCCATGGAAAGGGAGTGAGGGTTATATGTATGTCAATTACAAAATCAAATAAATCATATTTATATATTTATGAACACCCATATAAATGAAATAGGTCTGGGTATTCACATAAATAAACAAGGGGATTTCTTGAGAGAAAGAGATAGAAATTTTGAGATGAAATTTCTGCAGCATAACGACTATATAACATGGTTTTAGAAAACATTGAAAAGAGATGGGAAAAAGGTCACCCACTCATAAAAAATTCATAATACATTATGGGTACTGAATAAGATCATGGTATGGATATTTTAATGACATAACACATGAAAAGGAAACATGAAAGAAAAGAGAAGATGCGATTTCTTTTACGAGAAATTCGATAGCCTAACGGCATCACATAACAATTCAGAAAACAAATTGATGAGAGAATAAAGGGACTCTCAACATTTGGACATGAAATGGGCAGTAATAAGAACATATAGGAACATACCCTCAACATAAAGAGATGGAAAATATAAAACACAACATAAAGGAAGTCATGACTTAAAAGAGGAAGGTGAAAGAATCCCTTACCTTGAAGAGTAACTTCGAAAGCATGAAGTTTGGGACCTTGGGAGGCTTGAGGGAACCTTGGGAGGACTCCTTTGAAGGTAAGGAGACCATCACTTCGTTAAGGAGGATTTTGAAATGAAAATAATGAGGGAAAGGCTTGGTATTTATAGGAGAAGTGAGGGGACAAGTCATTAATGGCCAAGGGACACCTCATCAGTGGTATTGGAAAAACCATGGGCTTGCCCATAGTATTGGCCACATGGGAAACCTCATACCATATCTTACTATTCATAAGTCATCCATAATGATTACATAATTATTACATCCTTAATGATGTCATTAAACGCACGAAACTAAAAACTATATTTTCACTATTCACTGAAAATTCATTTTTTCAGAAAAATCCTCAAAAATAACCTTAACCTAATATCGATGCTCTGAATTAAAAAATGAACTCCATTTTATAAAAATAATTTCCTAAATATTTTTAATTTAATTTTTAATTAAAAAACACAATTCACTTGAAAAAATTAATACTTGACTAATAATTTCTGAAACTGTTATTTACTTATTTTATTAAATCACATTACTTAATCAAGGTGCCTAAATTATTTTAATACATTATTTATGTGAGATTACTAATCCATTTGGCCACATTACTAATCCAAAGGGTAAAATCACTATTCATAATTTACTATTCACAAAAAATTAAGTTGATCTTATTAGATTCAAAATTTCTTACTGAACACATTTCCAGAAGACCATTTTCTGAAAATAATTACACATCATTAATTATTTAAGGTTTAAATAAATATTTTAAAATATCCCCTTTTTCCAAAATTCATCAATATACATCCTATATTTATTCGAATATCTGAAAAAATCACAAACTTCACCATAGGAAGAAATCAAAATTTTATTTATCTCAAAGGATTACACATAGTAGCTACAGTCTCATTACATAGCCCCTTATAACCCCAACATAGGGCCTAAGTGTAAGGTGTGCTAAGGTGAGAGAATTTGAGGGTGGCTCGGCCAATATTGCCTGAGTAGTGATTTCTATAAGCTTGAACTTATCCCGATGGCGATTCTGGTCCAGCTTCACACGATGAAGTTCGGCTTGGGTTTGGTCCAGAGTAAATCCCAGTGGTGCTACCTCCTTCCCAAGTTTCGTCAGATGGGATTCGATTGGCCCGAGACTACTGGATGAGGCCATCAAATATTATTTCTGTATTAATTAACCAGGATCACTTGTATTTATAGAAAAAAATCGCAACATATAGTTTCCAACGGTCATATTGACCAATGGTCATATAACAGTTGAAACCCAACGGTCTCATTTTAATTATACTCATATCATTAATTAAATAATATAGTTTTGTTGAGTATAAACTAAAAAAACACACAAAATTAGGAAACAAAAATTTATTCAAAATTTCGGGCCGTTACATTCTTCCCCCCTTAAGAAATTTCATCCCCAAAATTCTTAACTCGTACCCTCATAGGATAAAATGTGTTGGTACTTCTACCTCATAGACTCCTCTGGTTCCCACATGGATTCTTTATATTTGTGGTTTCCCCACAACACCTTAACAAGGTGGGTAGTCTTGTTGCATAGAACCTTGTCTCTACGATCCAAGATCTCCACCGGCTGCTCCTCATAAGAGAGGTCATATTCCAGTTGTACCACCTCTGGGTTTAGTACATGTGAAGGGTCAGGTATTTACTTCCTCAAGAGGGATACATGGAAGACATCATGAACTTATGCAAGATTTGGAGGAAGTGCAAGCCGATAGGCCACTGCTCCCACGTGATCAATGATTTCATAGGGGCCAATGTACCTAGGTATGAGCTTCCCTTTCTTCCCAAACCTCAGGAATTTCTTCGAAGGTGAAATTCGAAGAAAGACCTTATCACCGACATCAAACTTTAAGTCCCTTCGATGGTTGTCAGTATAGCTATTTTTCTGACTCTGAGCAGCCTTATTGTGTTGTTGGATGGCATGGACTTTTTCTGTCATCTCTTTCACAAGATCATGCCCAAGAAGCTTTCTCTCATCATCTTCATCCCAACAAATAGGATTTCTACATCACTTCCCATATAGAGCTTTATAAGGTGCCATTTGAATGCTCGAGTGGAAGTTGTTGTTGTAAGAGAACTCAACTAAAGGGATATATTGATCCCATCCACCCTTAAATTCCATTGAGCAGGTTCTCAGCATGTCCTCGAGTGTTTGAATAGTCCTTTCAGATTGGCCATCAGTTTGGGGGTGATAGGTCGTACAGAAATTCAATTCAGTGCTCAGAGATTATTGAAGACTTATCCAGAATTTTGATGTGAACCTTGGATCATGATCAGATACGATAGAAAGTGGAACTCCATGTATCCTTACAACTTTCTTCACATAAATCCTGGCAAGTTGATCAAGAGAAAAATCTGTTCGGATAGAGATAAAATGGGCAGTCTTGGTGAGACAGTCCACAATAACCCATATCGCATTGTTTCCTTTGGAAGTTCTCAGAATACTAGTGATGATGTCCATAATGATATTGTCCCACTTCCATGCTAGTATGGGTAGTGGTTGCAATACCCCTTTAGGAAGTTGTCGCTCTTCCTTCACTTGTTGACATACTAGGTACCTTGAAGTGTAGTCAGCAATCTCCCTTTTCATATTATCCCACCAATAATGATCACAAAGTTACCTATACATTTTTGTGCTTCCAGGATGTATAGAGAAAGTAGAGCTATGAGCTTCATCCATCAGCTCCTTCTTTATTTCCAGAATATATGGCACACATAGTCTTGTACGAAATCTCAGTACACCTTCTTGATCAATATTGAACTCAGGAAACTTTCCATTCTTTACAGCCTCAAACTTCTCTTGTAATAAAGGATCTTATTTCTGAGCCTTCTTGATCTTCTCTAGTAATGATGGTTGAGAAATCATTTGGATTAGGGTAGATGATGTCCCTTTCCTTATAATTCCCATGTACAGCTTTACTAGGTCATTGATCAAAGGATCTTTTTGAATCCTCATCATAGAAAGAACAACTGGGTCTTTCCTACTTAATGCATCAGCAACATTGTTTTCTCTTCCAGGGTGATATTAATTTGAACAATCATT
The DNA here is from genome assembly GCA_963277665.1 of Viscum album. NCBI lineage: Eukaryota > Viridiplantae > Streptophyta > Magnoliopsida > Santalales > Viscaceae > Viscum > Viscum album. Next base: position 181,175,545 of record OY728165.1, read on the forward strand.
GTCTTTAAGAAGTTCCAACCATATCCTTTCTCTCATGTTCAATTCCTTTTGTGTGAAAATATACTTCAAACTTTGATGGTCTGTGTATATATCACATTTCTCCCCAGAAAGATAGTGCCTTCATATCTTCAGAGCAAAAATGACTGCAGCCAACTCCAGATCATGCGTAGGATAATTCTGCTCATGAATCTTCAATTGTCAAGATGCATAAGCAATGAACTTGTCATTTTGCGTGAGGACGCACCCATGCCCTTTTATAGATGCATCACTAAAAATAACGAAACCTTCTCCACTTGAGGGAAGAGTTAACACATGTGTAGTAACCAATATCTTCTTCATCTCTTGGAAACTTTCCTCACACTCCTTTGTCCAGATTAACTTGACAGCTTTTTGAGTTAACTTGGTTAATGGATTAGAAAGTCGTGAAAAGTTTTTCAAAAACCTCCTATAATATCCTAATAATCCAAGAAAACTATGAATCTCAGTTATTGTTGTAGGTTGAGGCCACTCCTCTACAACTTTTTTCTTTGCTGGGTCAACTGTGATTCCTTCATTGGTTACAATGTTCCCTAAGAAAGCGACGTGTTGTAACCAGAAATCACATTTACTGAACTTTCCAAAAATCCTCTCCTTCCACAGAGTTTTAAAAATAACCCTTATAATATCTTCTTGCTCCTCGTGAATTTTGGAATATATCATAATATTATCAATAAAAACTACCACAAAGTTATCAAGGTAGTCCTTAAAGACTCTATTCATCAAATCCATAAAAATAGTAGGTGCATTAGTCAGTCTGAAGGGAATAACAACATAATCATAATGCCCATATCTTGATCGAAAGGTAGTTTTTGGAAAATCTTATTTCTTCACCCTCAATTGATGATAACCAGATTGGAGATCAATATTAGAGAAGAATTGAGCCCCACGAAGTTGGTCAAATAAGTCATCAATTCTTAGGAGAGGGTATTTGTTCTTCACTGTGATCCCATTCAGTTATCTATAATCAATGCACATCCTCATCGATTCATCCTTCTTCTTCACAAAGAGAACAGGTTCTCCCCAAGGAGACACACTTGGTCAGATAAACCCCTTCTCCAAAAGATCTTGGAGTTGTTTCTTTAATTCCTCTTGCTCCACATTTGTCATCCTATATGGGGTCTTTGATATCAGATGAGATCCAGGTACGAGTTAGATGGAGAACTCTACCTCTCTTTCTGGGAGAGGTCTAGGAAACTCCTATAGAAATACATCAACGTATTCCTGGACAATGGGGACATTTTATATCATCAAACTCTCATCTCCTTCTTCTTCTTCACCAATCAACTCCATGAAGAGGGATACAGGGGGTTTTTTTAGACAAAGATGAGGTTGAGATATCTCTCCTTGGAAGATAAATGTAGGTTTTCTATTCAAGACTACTGTTATTTCCTTACTTCTACAATTAATCTTAGCATTATACTTTGAGAGCCAGTCCATCCCTAGTATAATGTCGAATTCCAGCATGGGAATGACTACTAGATTTGTGATAATATTGTGCTCACTAAAGTAAATACTAGAGTTTCTAAACACTGACGATGCTTGGATAGTCCCACTAGAAGTCTTGACTGACAACTTTACTTGTAGCAATTTGGGGGTTGATTCTAAATTCTTTGAAAACTTGGAGAAAATAAAGGAATGCGTAGAACCAGAATCAAACAAAGTAATTTCTAGCTTTGAGAGGAAAACAAGAGTACATGCTACCACATCATTCGGAGCATCGACTTCAGATGTCGCGATAGCAAAAGCACGACCTTGATACCTTGGTCTTTGATAAGGTTGATGGTGGTTCCCCTCCACTGCCCTTGTATTTGGAAAATGATTGAAAAAGTACCCATGTTGTCCACACTTGAAGCACTGGACATCAGGTAGGGCCTGAACCATCTTCCCCTTGTCATTTGTGTTTAGAATTTGAGGTTTCACCTCACCATGACAATTCCTCGCAATGTGGCCATCTCTGACACACTTGTATCACTTCCCACTCCTGAGCAGGTAGTTCCCCAAATTATTCTTCCCACATTTATTACATGTGGGAAGTTGAACTTTCTTTACTCCTCTTCCCTGATCAAAAGTCCTCCCTAAGCTCGGCTCCATAGATCTCTTCTTGTCGTTGTATTTATGAGACCACAGAGTCTCACCAAACTCTAGCTCGACTTTCATCGCACTCCACATGATCTCCTCATAGAAATCATAATCTCGGTTGGATAGATTCTTCCACAGATGAGGTCTCAGCCCACCGAATAATCTATCAACCTTATAGTTTGGATCCATGACAAAGCTAGAGGTATATCGTGAAAGCCTTGTGAAGTTCATCTTGTAGCTTCCCAGAGATTCATTCTCCTTCTGCTTCAGTTCGAGAAACTCCTTATCCATTCTTGTCCTCATGGAATGAGGGAAATACTTACTGAAAAATATCCCTCTGAACTCTTCCCACTCCATAGCTTCAACTTCCACTCTTTTCCTCGCATTTTTAATCAGTTCCCATCACTGATTAGCTTCTCCCTCTAAGAGATAGATTTTCAGGGTGACCTTATCTTGCTCTGAACAACGTAGCACAGAAAAGATCTTCTCTATAGATCTTATCGATTGCTCAGAAATCAATGGGTCAATCGATCCACTAAAGGTTGGTGGTCGTTGGTGCATAAAGGACTCAACATAATGTCGTTCCCTTCGTGGTGAGATTGACCTCTCATCTTGATTCAAGTTATTACTCATAAATTAATTCAGTTGGTTCATCATTCGCATGAATGTTTCCATTTCAGCTACCATCGGAGGGTCGTCAGTGCATGGTCCATTGCGGTCACCATTTGCACGGTTCCTCCTATTGCCCTCCATTTTCTAAAAGAATAAAATCTTAGTGAGAAACATGTTTCATTTATGAATATTTTAACTATAAAGGATACTACATCTTAAAACTTCATGCTAAAACAATTATATTTCTCTATAATTCCTTCATAATGATTCATAAAAAGATAACAATTAACCAAACATATCCCCTGGGAGTGTCATAACCAAGAGTGCAGCAAGGCCCGTTATCGTGCAACAGTTCCTGTTAAAGTCTAGCTGAAAGCAGTGTTTTCTGGTTTTACCCCTATGTACATTTGTGCCAGAGCCACCTCTACCTGCTCGTATCCAGACAGGGATGTATTTGTTTGATAAACCAATTACTCAATACTCACCAAAATACCGAGAAGTTTTCCCTATATTAAACTTTTCTATAGGGTTCTTCCTAAAGTTTTCATACCCTAATTTCCATAAATAACTAAGCTATCCTTTGATACCAACTGTGGCATCCCGCCTTTTTAATACATAACTTTTAATTACATTTTACATATAGAGGTTCTTTAAAGTCTAGTGTATTGGAAATCAGGAACAATAAAACTTGAATACAACATAAAACATTCTTCTAATCCACTTGTAAGGCTTCATCACAAGATCATCCTAAGTACAATTATTTCCTTTCATATCCTGGAGACATACATCAAAGGAAAGGGTGAGTAGGAGGCCCAGTAAGGGTAAACAAGGGAATCAGTGAACTTGTGATATCAATAAGAACTTGAATAAAGATATGAACAATGGAAGTATAGAAATATCATAATTAAAAGAACTTTAAACATAACTTGAATATGTGGCTACAACATTTAATTTAGACATTCATGAATATATCACCAAGGTCCATCCCCAAGGTATCATAAAAATTACCAAGGTTATTCACCAAGGTATCGTGAAACTTGTCATCTCTAGAGAATAAATCTTTACCCAATGAATTGGAGAGCTATCAGGGCACACCCTTAATATGTATTTACTTACATGTGATCCACATATATCATAATCAAACATTTCATAAATAACCCATAGAGAATAAAAGGAATGGGTTTCACTTGAAAATCATAACGTTTTAAAAGCTCTTGAAAATAAGATCATTATATCATTTATAACCCATGGAAAGGGAGTGAGGGTTATATGTATGTCAATTCTAGAATCAAATATATCATCTTTATATATTTATTAACACCCATATAAATGAAATAGGTATGGGTATTCCCATAAATAAACAAGGGGATTTCTTGAGAGAAAGAGATAGAAATTTTGAGACGAAATTTCTGCAGCATAACCGCTATATAACATGGTTTTAGAAAACATTGAAAAGAGAGGGGAAAAGGGTCACCCACTCATAAATAATTCATAATACAGTATGGGTACAGAATAAGATCATGGTATGGATATTTTAATGACATACCACATGAAAAGGAAACATGAAAGAAAAGAGAAGATGTGATTTCTTTTACGAGAAATTCGGCAGCCTAACGACATCACATAAAAATTCAGAAAACAATTTTATGAGAGAAGAAAGGGCCTATCATCATTTGGAAATGAAATGGGTAGTAATAAGAACTTATAAGAACATACCCTCAACATAAAGAGATGGAAAATATAGGACACAACATAAAGGAAGTCATGACTTAAAAGAGAAGGGTGAAAGAATCCCTTACCTTGAAGAGTAACTTCTTTGGGAGGACTCCTTGGGAGGTAAGGAGACCAGAACATAATTTAGGAGGATTTTGAAATTAAAATAATGATGGAAATGCTTGGTATTTATTGGAGAAGTGAGGGGACAAGTCATTAATGGCCAAGGGACACCTCATCGGTGGTATTGGAAAAATCATGGGCTTGCCCATGGTATTTTCCCATGGTATTAACCACTTGGGACACCTCATACCTTATATTACTATTCATAAGTCGACCAAAATGATTACATAATTATTACATCCTTAAAATGATGTCATTAAACACATGAAACTAAAAACTGTATTTTCACTATTCACCAAAAATTCATTTTTTTCAGAAAAATCCTCAAAAATCACCTTAACCTAATATCGATGCTTTGAATTCAAAAATGAACTCCATTTTATAAAAATATTTTCCTAAATATTTTTAATTTTATTTTTAATTAAAAAACACTATTCACCCAAAAAAACTAATACTTGACTAATAATTTCTGAAACTGTTGTTTACCTATTTTATTGAATCGCATTACTTAATCAAGATGCCTAAATTATTTTAATACTTTATTTAATTGAGATTAATAATACATTTGGTCACATTACTAATCCTAAGTATAAAATCACTATTTATAATTTACTATTCACAAAAAAAATTAAGTTGATCTTATTAGATTCAAAATTTCTTACTGAACACATTTCCAGAAGACCATTTTCTGAAAATAATTACACATCATTAATTATTTAAGGTTTAAATAAATATTTTAAAATATCCCCTTTTTCCAAAATTCATCAATATACATCCTATATTTATTCGAATATCTGAAAAAATCACAAAATTCACCATAGGAAGAAATCAAAATTTTATTTATCTCAAAGGATTACACATAGTAGCTACAGTCTCGTTACATAGCCCCTTATAACCCCAGCATAGGACCTAAGTGTAAGGTGTGCTAAGGTGAGAGAATCCGAGGGTGGCTCAGACAACATTCCCCGAGTAGTGATTTCTATAAGCTTGAACTTCTCCCGAAGGCGATTCCGCTCCAGCTTCACACGATGAAGTTCAGTTTGGGTTTGGTCCAGAGAAAAGCCCAGTGGTGCTACCTCCTTCCCAAGTTTCGTCAGATGGGATTCGATCGGCCTGAGACTACTGGATGAGGCCATCGAATCTTCTTTCTGTATTAATTAACAAAGATCACTTGTATTTATAGAAAACAATCGCAACATATAGTTTCCAATGGTCATATTGACCAACGGTCATATAACAGTCGAAACTCAATGGTCTCATTTTAATTATAATCATATCATTAATTAAAGAATATAGTTTTGTTGAGTATAAACTAAAATAACACAAAAAATTAGGAAACAAAAATTCATTCAAAATTTTGGGTCGTTGCAATATGGGCTCGTAGTTGAACAATAATAAATGGTATCAAATAATGACTCTTATTGATGGGCATGAGAAGGCATCAATAAATTGACGTTATTGATCACAACTAAATAAAGGAGTCTAAATCTTTGACTGGGAATTTTGGCTTGACCCTATTTTTTGTTTGACCTTTGATTATATTTCCTCTATAAATATGATCTATTCTCATTGTAATTGAAGTGAACATATTTTGATGAAACAAATAGTTTTTTAGTGCGCTTTTTCTCTATTTTATTTCATCCATTTTCTCCTGCTACGAAAATGTTTTTTCGAAAGTAAAAAATCCAACATTTGGTATCAAATCCGGCAGGTTGTATGCCCGAGTATCCAGGGTAAGAGAACATGGTGGGTACCTCTCATAAAGCGGTGAAGGAGAGCAGTGGTGCGCTGTTCCATTACCCAGTATTGACATCAGCCCAACTACTCCACATGGTCGACCAAGATAAAGGCTCTTGAGGAGCAGTTGCGACTCTGCAACAACATCAATAATTATGATAATGGTTGGTGTTGCAGGGGAAGATCACATGCAGAATGACTTACATACAAGCAAAAAAGACAACGGGGAGTCATTAAAGTGTGGTACGAGCAACCCCGGTTGGCATGGCTGGGGAAGAGGTCACGACAACGGAGGTCGTGGCTATACCAACATGTCAAGCCAGGAAGGTCTCAGCGATAGCGGTAGGGACATTCTCAACGAAGATAAGGGTCACATTAAATGTTTTAATTGTGGAAGAATGAGTCAGTGTGATTTTAAGTATAGGAATAAGTGATGTGATGAAGAAGCGTACCTCACCCATGGTTTTGGTTAGGTGGTGTCAGAGTTGCTTGACACCAAGGAGGAACTTATACATAAAAATGTATGGTACCTGGACAGCGGGGAAAGTAATCACATGACTAGCCACCGAGTAATGTTCCATGAGTTATATGAGAACAACACCGAGAATGTGAAATTCAGAGATGCCTCTATGGTGCCGATCATGGGGATAAGATTTGGTGTGTTCTTGTATAAGAATGGTGGTCAAAGTTTCCTTAAGAATGTATGTTACATACCTAGATTTCATCAAGAGATAAATCGTCCTTATATTATAAAGAGAAAATTTTAAAATTAAACATGTCTGGGACATAAGGATAAAATTTCTAGATTTTCTATCAATTTTGATATTTCTATTATCACCAAATTTCATCAGGACATCTTTCTCAGTAGGTGTAAACTCTATTGTAGTAGCATCAACAACTTCCCGGCCAAGTGATAGGAGATAATGAATCATCATATTTTTCCATCCATAATAACTTTTTTTTTATAAAATGTAGGAATTTTTCCAGTGTTGATAGAATTGAGATTATTCATGATAAAGATTAAACAAGAGAACCTTGCCTTTGATACCAATTGAAGTTTCAAAAGATCAAATAACAACTGAAAAGGGGGAGGGGGGTTGAATCAGTTGTTCACTTTTTATAAGTTTCAATAATTTTAAAACTTAACCCCTGCAACCTGTTAAAGTTTATATCCTTATCATCTTTTAGTAAATACTCATGCATGAAAAAGTAGTAAATCAAGTAAAGCATATGAGATTTACAAGGTTCAGTGAGAGAGCCTACATCCTTTCCATATCCACTCCCATGAGTCTAAGAAAATCACTAATAAAAAAAAGTGAATACAATTTGTGAAAACTCGTCTTAGACATCTTTTATCTCTTGATAGGAAAGATTATACTGACTTCTATCAGTTTACAAAGTTTTCTTACAAAACAATTGATCCACAACAAAATTATAAGGACTTTGTTTAATCTTCTCCACAAAAGTTCTTGGGTCCGATAACCCTGAGTCTGAGGGCCTTCAATCCAAAGTTAAATTGGTGACCTTTGAACAACTAAGAAATCTAAGCCAATAGACACGCCCTTATTAGATTTAAGGTCCTGAAATTGATCTCAAACCCTTTCTCCGCCAATTGAACTTCAATCAAGCTGTTTAGTTAAAAAACCCAACTTCTTAGAATCGAGTGAGGAATCCACATGTCAGGTTCTAATTTCCTGGTCAGCATCGTTCAATTTGTATCATGTTGTATTAATACTAATTTTTTCACATCCATCAATAGAATCATACTATACTGAAAGTATAGAGAAATATAGATATTATAGGTACATTTGGTAAAGCAATTAGTAAAAAAACCCATCCATTCAAATCATAAAATAAAATAAATTAAAGAAATGGTTATAATTTTATTCCATTTTATTCTAATAAAGAATTTAGTAAAAGGAAATGAATAGTTTATTTTTAAATCATCTTATTTTTCTTAACCAAATAAAGTGAATAATTTGGCATTTCCCAATTTCTTCTCATTCTCCCCAAGGTCTCCATTGAATGTAGATTGATAACACTAGAATTCAAGATGCATTCCTGCGATGATTGCCTATAGATCTTTGTTCAATACCCCAAAATTAATCCTCGATCTCATGCCCTCACCCTATCCTTTGCCCTCGCGTCTCTGTACCTCACGTTCCAGGTCAAGCCCCTTCAGGACGATGCCACAATTCTTCGATCAGGAGTGGAGCCTTCATCGATGATCACTCTTTGGATTCGTGCCCCCAACGGCGGCGACGATGGCGGGGCCACCAGGGCGGAGTCTCGCAACTGCTACCTTAACATGGGTGAGGTACGCTTCATCATGTCCCTTATTCCTGTACTCAAAGTCTTAGTGACTAGTTCTGTTACAATTAAAACCTTTAATGAGACCCTTATCTTTGTTGGAAATGTCCCTATCGTTGTCGGTGATACCTTGCTGGCTTGATATGTTGGTATTTCCACGACCTCCCTTGTCATGACCTCTTCCATGGCCATGCAGTTGGGGTTGCTCATACCGCACATTGATGAATCCCTGTTGTCTTTCGGATTGTGTACAATCCATTCTACATGGGATCTTCCCCTACAATGCTAGCCATTATCGTTATTTTTGATGCTGCTCAGAGTCGTATCTGCTTCTCAAAAGCCTTTATCTTGGTCACCCTTGTGGAGTAGTTGGGCAAAGTCAATAATGGGTAATGGAACAGCACGTTGATGCTCTCCTTCAGTGCTTTATGAGAGGTACTCTCCATTCTCTCTTACCTTGGATACTTCGGCATACAACCTGTGGGATTCAATACCAAATGTTGGTATTTTACTGTCAAAAAGATATTTTGGTAGCAAGAGGAGGAAAGGGAGGAAAGAAAATGGAGCAAGAGCACACTGAAAAACTCTTTGTTTCATCAAAATATGTCCACTTCAATTACAATTAGGATAGATCATATTTACATAGGAAATATAACAAAAGGTCAAACAAATAATATGGTCAAGTCAAAAATTATCAGTCAAAGACTTAAGACTCCTTTATTTAGGTGTCATCAATAACGCCAATTTATTAAAGCCTTCTCTTGACCATTATTTAGAATCATTATTTGACACCATTTATTTTTGGTCAACTAAAATCCCACATCTTTATTACCAAATAACAATATACACTGCATCAGTGAGTATGAATGTGAATATGATTCTGGATCTTCTCAAAGTGGTCATCTAATCTCTCATGGAGGGCTTGAAGCGTTGGTGTGCGTATGTTCTTAAGAAGATGAGCATTATATAGACAAGCATTGTCTAGTGGGTTTGTGGTCACATCTCTGATGCATTTAATTATAAGTCATTAAGGACTGCATGTATCATGTTCATTTGAAGTAACATGGTATATTGGCTTCCAAACCTTGGTATGTTCCCCCAGTACTCATTTAGTGTATGTTAGTAGATCTTAAATGGTATATTTTCACATTATGTTTGGTAAGGGGAAGGAATTTTAAATGGGTATGGCCATTTAGAGTTGGATTGGGCTGGGTCCAAATAATCAATCAGGCGAGGTTGGCTTGCCTATTTGAGCCCTATAATGGAATTATGTAAGTTGTGTGAGTTGATTTTAACGATTTTTCTTTAGTAATAAAACAGGTACTCCAACTTCATCGTACACATCCTCCTTACAATACACAATCACTTCATCGGTTTTGTCACCAATCCTGTTTTAGAAATTGGTGGTTACTTTTATGATGTATAACAGATCCATTTCTTTTGAGTCCATTAAAGGTAAAAAACAACTATTTTCCCCTATATTTGATTCAAGTATAACCAATGTAAATTCTTTTATAAATATATGGTTTTCTCTCCATGTATCAAAGAATAAGAAAAACGATCCGTGGAGCATAATGTTGAGTTATTCCTAGCACCTACACTAACCATGCACCTATGGAGACCATTCATGTGATTCTAAAAGGCGATGCATGGGGTCGTTTTACCATAAATCACTTATTTGTTAATGAGAACCTTGTTTATTCCCCTATCAACCATCATCAAATATATTTGTGTGTGCGCGTGCGTGCTCGTGAAAGATTATTTTTTAACGGAACAAGTCATAATTATATAGGTTGTTGGGATAACTAAGTTGGGGAAGAATTAAGTCTTCATTAAAAAACATGTGATCCAGGGTAAAAATACTTTGCATGCCACTTTTATGGATTGCATGTAAAGGATCTGGTGATGCATAGAAAGTGTGGGTGATGAGCGAAAAGTGCTAGACTTATAAGGTGATATTCCCAATTGATTCGATAATTTCATGTAAGATAGGGTTGATGTGGATTATCTTGGTTTGGTTGTGAAGGGTACTGGCAATATCAGTGCCCAAAAGTGAGAGTAACATTGAGTTAACAAGGTTATTTCATGGATACCTATAGTGACTATTGATATGTCTATTGTTGTGATTTACAAGGTTATTTAAGAAAATATGTCATGCTCTTGTATGAAATCTTTGAGGCATTAAATTCTAAGTCTTTGGGGACTGCGTGCATCATGTTCATTTCAAAGGAAAATGGTAGATTGACTTTTAAACCTTGGTTTGTTCCCCCGTACTGTCTTGGAGTGGGATGAGTCCAAATAATCAATCAGGCCAGGTTGGGCTACAAATTTGGGCACTGTAAGTGAATTATGTAAGATGTGAAGTTTTATTTTAATGAGTTTTCTTTACTAATGAAATAGGTAATCCATATTCATCTAATGCATCCTCCTTGCAATACACAGCCACTTCATTAGTGTTCTCACCAAGACTGTACTTGAAATTGGTCGTTATTTTTATGTATAGGAGTTACTCTTCTTTTGAGTCCATAAAAGGTAAAATTCAACTATTTTTTTCCCTTTTTGTTTCGAGTACAATCTCTACAAATGATTTTATAAATATATGGTTTTCTCCCCATCTATCCAAGAATAAGAAAACCAGTCTCTGGAAAAATAGTTTTGTCCAACGTAATCCTTCTCTTGAGGTATCTTGAAGTCCAGTGCGTGTCATATTCACACCATTTGTGTGACCCTACAGGCTTTAGCAGTGTTGACAACAAATATGAAATCTATATTTCATATATATAATCAAAGGTAGCCCTCTAGAAAAGAATCAGTGTTACTCAAGATACTAAGGGATCTGATATGATCTCAATAAAACATACTCATATCTCTATCCAAACATGTTCACTACTAGATGTATAGTATACATATTATGTATGCCTTTATAATCCCTTAATCCATGATAGAGTGAACATTAGGCATGGAGCATGTCAATCTAGTATAAGTCAACTCATCTTTTCTTGATACTCTCAAAAAGATTGACCAAGTTGATGAATACATCACAGTTCATTCATCTAAAATATGAGCATATCACATGTCTCCCATCTAAGTAGTCATATACACCAAAAGTTTTCTAACTAAACATGATCATGCATTTCCTCAGTGTAATCGAATAAAGGGTCGAATGTCTTAACTCATCATACAAGTGGACAGATCTCATCTTGGTTGTTCCCTAAATGACGACATGATCAAAAACATATCCATCCACCCCTTGATTAGTGAAATAATTTTTAGACTTGTGTAAGAAAGGTAAAAAAGTATGAAAGTTCTCAAGCTAAGTGGCTTTCCAACCTCAAGTAATGGGTATTGATAATAAGCATACACCACTAAGTATATTGATGACTGTATGACATTCCATGAGAAATACTTTGGTGGGTCAGTCCAAGTAATAATTCTACACTTATTACCTCATCAATACACTCTTTGTATTATACATACAACCTTTTTAAACAAATAAAATATTTTATTCATGTTAATATTAACACACCATCACATCTCATAATACTTTGTGACGATCACCAATTAGAGACATATCAAAGTTTAAACTTTGAGGGGATATTACCATTTGACCATTCATGTAAATTAAATTTTGAGCACACATGAATGGATAATAAAAAAATATCAAATTTATTATAAAAACACAATTCATTTACAGCCATTACAATCAATCTCTCTAGTATCTAATACCTATATACCTAACATAACCCTCATGTTGTTATTGCGGTAATGGATTCATCAACAGATATGTTACATTACCCTTTGTAGCCACCCAAAAAATCTTTACATCAACTCTCAATGATCTCAAATATGATATGGTATTTCGGAATGATGTGTTTGGTCCTTTGGTGAGATTAAGGTTCCTTGGCCTGAGCAATATCTCTATTGTTGTCATAACAGAGCTCGATTTCTCCTTGAATGCTAGGAACATCCTCAAGTTCTGAGATGAACTATCTGATATAAACAACATCATTTGTAGCATCTGATGCAAGGATTTATTTGGACTCTATTATTGAGTCCACTATACTGGCTTGGTTGGAAGTAATATCTCCATCATTTAGAAAGATCGAAAATCCCAACTAAGATCTCATCATCTTCTTCAGATTGGAAACTAGCATATGTGTAAACTTTTATACATAGCTCATCTTATCCAAAGACTGGGAACATATCTTTAATTCCTTTTAAGTACTTTAGAATTTTCTTCACAACAATCCATTTAATCTTACCAAGATTGGATTGGTATCAACTTATAATGCTAATATTTGTGCCATGAAATACTGGTAAAAGCTCCTTGGAGTTCTCTGTGCTATATCGCTTTAACACTTACCAATAGAATTGTCCCAAATGAGTCCAAGAAAACTTTTAAGTCTATATCTATAATATCTTCATACTCAGAATGTAATTTGATTCGCCCATGTATTTCATCTCAAGAATCACTTATCCAGCCACATCTTCACAAAGTGAAGAGACGGGATGTCATTTCTGATAAGTAGTTTGTCATTTACATAAAAGATCAGAAACACTATTATATTCCCACTAATTTTCTTATATACACATGAATCATCTGCATTCTTATTAAAACCAAACTCTTTGATTGCATCATCAAATAGGATATTCGGACTCTGAGAAGCTTTTTTCAACCCATATATGGACCGTTGAAACTTTCATACCCTGGAAGTCTCGTTCAAAACATCAAAACCTTCAGGTTATGTCATATAAAGATTGTCAACTAGATTTTTGTTAAGGAAAGCAATTTTTGACATCCATTTGATATATATCATAATCAAAATGAGATTATTTGACAAAAAAAATTAAATGGACCTTATCATCGTTGTGGGTGAAAAGCTCTCCTCATAGTCAATTCCATGATTTTTTTGTAACCGTTTTCCGCCATACAAGTTTTATAGGTAGAAATTTTACCATTAATGTCAGTTTTCTTTTGAAAAACCCAGTTTCACCCTATGGGTCTCAACCCTTTAGGTGAATCCATCATGTTCCAAACACAGTCATCATACATGGAGTCCATCTCAGATTCCATGGATTTTAACCATTTCTGAGAATCATATTTCTCAATGGCTTCACTGTAGGAAGTAGGTTCATCTCTTATGAATGTTACTTAATTATCATTTTCCTTGAGAAAACCATATCTCTCAGGGTGTTTAGTAATCCTACCAGACCTTAGAGGTTCTTGTGTGTCTTGAGACAATTGTTCTTCCACATTTGGCTCAACTTCCATCTTAGGAACACTTCCTGTTTATTAGTCTTGAACTTCTCAAAGTTCAACTTTCCTCCCACTGATTCCTAGATTAATGCGTTCCTTCTCAAGGAAAACACCACATCATACCACAAACACTTTGTGTTTTGTAGGGTTATAAAAGTCACATCCCACATCTTCCTTAGGATAACAAACAAATAAGCACTTTTGAGATTTAAGGTCATGTTTTTCAGAAGCTAAACATTTTATACATGCTTGACACCCCCTAATCATTATAGAAGATGTATTCTTATGCTTCTCAGTCCATATCTCATATGGTGCATTTATGACTGCTTTAGAAGGAGCACGGTTATGTAAGAAAATTGTGGTTTCTAGAGCATAACCCTAGAATGAGATAGGAAGATCACATTGTCTCATCATTGGCTGGAGCATGTTTAACCGAGTTCGATTCCTTTTTTTAGACACATCATTTTATTATGGTCCACCAAGAGGATTGAATTGTGAATCAATTAAAAAATTTCTTATATGATCTGTGAATTTCTGTCTTAAGTATTGTCCACCCTGATTAGATCAGAGAATCTTAATTCTCTCCCATTTTATTTTAGACTTTGTTATGAAACTCATTAACTTTTCAATGGTTTGAAACTTCTGCTTCATCAGAAACATAACCATACCGACTAAAGTCATCGATAAAGGTAAAGAAGTACCTATAAACACCAATTTCTTGTGTACTCATTGCTCAATATACATCACTATGTATAATATACAATAATAAATATCATGATTTGTTTACCCACCATCTCCTAAAAGTTATTTCAATCCAATAGTCTGTCGTAATCTTGAGTTAACTGTTGGATAGTCCGAGAACCTTACGATAATCTTGATACCACTAATATAACAGTTGATCATAATCATTTAGAATGAAACTAAGGCTCAAGGAAACCTTTATTTATTGCCAAAAGTTGATGGGATTCATGCCTTTTCATTGATAATAATTTTTCATTTGTTCCCAACAGGTAGAAGCTTCATTGCGGAGCTTATAATCCACATACTTGATCTGAAGATTCTACGGTATATTCATAAAGTTAAATTATTTTTCAACCTCTACAATCCAATCCAACAAATAATCCACATCAAGGTTGTCACGAAAGGATGGTAAATCTGGTTTAATTTGAGGAGTATAGCATTCACGTGGTGGTTCGATGTAGTCGTCCCCATAGCCTAAATCATCCTCCCATCAAGTTTGTGGAACTCGAACTACCGTTCCAATTTCTTCATGACCCAAAATAGCCAATGATATCCATTATGAGGTTCCATTTCCTGATGAATGTCTCATAGCATCCCCAAAAGTGTCTTGTGTTGGTTGAGATTGATTTTTCTATTGGTGGAGTTTGTGACTAAATTTTTTGGTATTACAACAAAATTTATTCTATGATTACTGGAATGGATTTGTTAAGCAGGGAGAGGGTTTCATTAATTTTGTTATTGCTAGGAATGAAAATTGAAGGGTGACAGTGCTGCAAAAAAATGATGCATCTTGGTGTTGTTGGCGGTACAGTAGGGATTCACAAATAGAATCAGGAATATGGGTGCGTGGAGAAGGCAGAGCCATGAGCGGGGGGGGGGGCATGAGTGGCAGATATGGGGAAAGGGGGAGTTTTACCAGGGTCTAGCATGCACAGGATGGTCATGAATAGTAGGGGGACTCGGCGTTCAGGCAAGGATATCGCATGCAGGTGGGTCACACACGAAAGGGGGTGTTCGCCCCTGGATTTATTCTATGATTACTTGAATGGCTCGGTTAAGAATAGAGAGAGGATTTCATTAATTTTGTTTTTTCTAGGCATGAAAATTGAAGGGTGACGGTGCTGGAAATTGTTGGGAATGAAAATTGAAGGGTGACAGTGTTGGAAACAAATGATACAGGTTGGTGATATTGGCGGTATAGTAGGGATTCACAAATAGAATCAGGAATATGGGTGCGTGGAGAAGGAAGAGCCATGAGTAGTGGGGTGCAACCATGTGCAGCAGATAAGGGCCAGGGGGAGTTCTCCCAGGGTCCAGCATGCACAGCAGCATGCACAGAGGGGGGGTCATGAACAGTAGGGGGACTGGACATCCGGGCAAGGCTATCATGTGTAGGTGGGTCACACATGAAAGGTGTTTTTTCCACTGTATTTGGAACATACAAGAGCCGGGAACACACATGTCTGGATCCAGATGAAACTGGCGGAAGGGCTGGCGATGTAGTGGAGCAGCGCACTAGAGTGGGGACACCGGGGAATTCCACAGGAGGCGGGTCGGGAAGCTCCATAGGAGGTAGTCTGGAAGTTGCAGGCGGGAGGCTAGGAGGGCGCCGTAGGTAGGGATGACACTAGAGGGTTGTGGGAGTTGCATCAGGTGGGAATCGGGGAAGAAGCCGCGAGTTGGGACGAGAGGGTGCTGGGAGTCACAGCTACATCTCATCGGGATCAGGAGCCAGGACTGGAGGTGCAACCTGGGGCATGGTCGTCACGTGTAGTAGGTAGGGGGAATTGGGGAAGGAGGCATTGTGAGGGAGCATAGACAAGAGGGAGGTAGAGCCGGAGTCGCAGCGGGAGGCTGGTGCCGCTGGAGAGCCGGGAAGGTAGGGCTCCGCAGGGAGGGACGCTGTGCAAGGATTCCGTTGGGTGGGAGCCATCGGAATCTCGATCTGCTGGGAGGGAGGGATAGCCGGCAGGGGGCAGCGGGAGGCGCGACCTAGGGTGGGGTTGATGTGCGTAGAAGGTAGGGGACACCGGGGTAGGCGGCGTCGTGAGGGAGGGATCTGGCTGACAGAACCGAGAGGCTGGACATAACCAGGCTTGGAGGAAAATAGTTGTTTCGTACCTTTAATGGACTCAAAAGAAATTTATCCCTTATACATCATAAAAGTAACCACCAATTATCATTACCGGATTGGTGATAAAATCGATGAAGTGATTGCGTATTGCAAGGAGGATGTGTAGGATGAAGTTGGAGTACCTGTTTTATTACTAAAGAAAACTCGTTAAAATCAAGGCACACAACTTACATAATTACGTTATATGTCTCAAATCGGCATGCCAACCTGGCTTGATTGATTATTTAAACCCAGTCCAGTCCAAGTTTGGATGGCGAGACCCATTTAACATTCTTCTCCCTTAATAAGAATTATTAGAAAATATACCATTGCAGATCTGCTACCCATTTAACATTCTTCTCCCTTACTAAGAATTATAGGATTCGTGACAAAACTAATTAAGTGATTGGTTATTACAAGGGGATGTGTAGGATGGAGTTGGAATACCTGTTTTATTACTAAAGCAAACTCATTAAAAATCAAGCCACACAACTTACATAATTCATTTATAGGGCTCAAATCGGCAAGCCAACGTGGCCTGATTGATTATTTAGACCCAACCCAGTCCAAGTATGGATGTCCAGACCCATTTAACATTCTTTTCCCCTACTAAGCATAATGAGAGAATATACCATTGCGAATCTGCTACCATACACTAAATGAGTAGTGGGGAACGTACCAAGGTTTGGAAGCCAATCTACCATGTTTCTTAAAATGAATGTGATGTATGCAGTCCCAAAGACTTAAAATTGAATGCCTCAGAGATGTTGTAAAACACGACATTTTTCTCATAAATAACCTTGAAAATCACAGTAATCGTCATCATAGTCGACCATGAAATAATTCATGTGGATATGACCATGAACCCACTAGAGAATGTTTTTCTATCTAATGATCACCTTCTCAAGAACATACACACACTGATGCTTCAAGCCCTCTAGGAGAGACTGACTAACAACTTTTTATAAGATCAAGAGGCATATCCACATTAATGCTCACTTATCTAATTTATATTGTTATTTGGAAATCAAGACATAGGCTTGTAGTTGACCAATAATAAATGGTTTCAAATAATGACTCCTAATAATGGGAATGAGAAGACATCAATAATTTGGTGTTATTGATGACACCTAAATAAAGGAGTCTAAATCTTTGATTGAGAATTTTTGACTTGACCCTATTTTTTGTTTGACCTTTTATTCTCTTTCCTATATAAATACGATCTATTCTCATTGTAATTGAAGTGAACATATTTTGATTAAGAAAAGAGTTTTTTAGTGCACTCTTTCTCCATTTTCTTTCCTCCCTTTTCTCCTGTTATAAAAATGTCATTTTAAAAGTCAAAAACCAACATTTGGTATCGAAGCCGGTAGGTTGTATGCCCATGTATCCAAGGTAAGAGAACATGGCGAGTACCTCTCATAAAGTGGTGAAGGAGAGAAGCGGTGTGCTATTCCATTACCCAATATTGACGTCGCCTAACTATTCCACATGGGAGACCAAGATAAATTATTTTGAGGAGCGGTTGTGACTAAACAGCAACATCAATTGTTTTCTTACAAAACAATTGATCCACAACAAAATTATAGACTTTTTTCAATATGCTCCGAAAAAGTTCCTTGGTCTGATAAGCCTGAGTCCGATGACCTTTAATCCAAAGCTAAATTGGTTACCTTTGAACGACTATGCAGTCTAAGCCAATAGACACGCCCTTATTAGATTTAGGGTTTTCCTATGTAAAGGATTCTCAAAATTGATCTCAAACCCTTTCTCCACTAACTGAACTTTAATCAAGCTGTTTAGTTAAAAAACCCAACTTCTTAGAATCGAGTGAGAAATCCACATGTCAGGTTATAATTGTTGGGTCACCAGCCATCACCGGCTCTTCCCTGTGGGTTCAACCCCAGACTTCCACTGTCCAATGCTTCCACATATTAGTTTTTGTTGGATTTTATAAATTTCTAATCTGATCATGTCCATGAAAAATCATCGACGTTGCATGGATTGGTCAGCATCATTTGATTTTTTTCATGTTGTATTAATACTAATTTTTCCACTTCATGCTCCGACCTAAACAGAAGCCTACTCAAATGAAATTAGATAAAAATCTACACATTATAGGTATATTTGGTAAATCAATGAGTAAAAAAACTCATCCATGAGCCCTACTCATGCCGGTCGGGAGCTCAAATTCTCTACCTTCCCCCATGACTTCCCTATCAAGACCATGCATCTTTGTACCTCACATTCTTGGGAAAGCCCCTCTGGGGTGACTTCATGATTCTTCGATCAGGAGTGGAGCCTTCATCGATGATCACTCTTCATATTTGTGCCCCTGGCGGCGGCGATGATGATGGCGGCGATGGCGGGGCCACTGGTGCGGAGTCTCGTGACAACTACCTCAATATGTACGCCACAAAGAATCTTGATAAGGTCGATCCTAATGAGAAGCATCATTATATATGGACGAACTACACATTATCTTTTGAGCCCCTGAAGCATCCTTGTGTGTTGGACTGTCTTGGAAATGTATTCAATAAAGAGTCACTCGATCAGGGTTTATTAGGGAAGAATTTTCCCAAGGAATTTTTTCATATTAAGAAGCTCAAGGATATGATCCCGATTCATCTTTTGGTGATTCCTGGGATGCAGTTAAACAACTATAATAGTTCTGGGCACGGTTTGAGTGCCCCATTTCAGGGCTTGAATTCAATGGCAAGTATAATTTTTTTGCATTGAGGGGTTGTGGGAATGTGTTGAGTGATAAGGCCTTGAAGGAGATGTGATCCTCTGCTTTCCATGTTTGTCATATGGGATTCTCTTAGGAGGATAAAATTATGCTTAATGGGAGTGGGGAGGAGGTTGCGGTATTGAGGAAAAAGATAGAAGAGGAAAAATCAAGGGCTAAGGACAAGAAAGCTAAGAAGTTGAGGAATGATGGCGGGGGTTATGCAAAGGGTCCAAGTAATGGTTCTGTGAAGTGGTTCAAGGCCTCAGATATGGCCCCCACTCATGATAATAAATAATTCTATGCATCCATATTCAACTCATCAAGAAAATCTGATTTCATGGAAACTTACAGTTGTAGATCTCTTCCGCTCTGAAGGAACTGATTGTTGGAGCTTTAAATTGTACTCCACTGCCCTTGTTGCATGGTGATGATCTTTACCATTGAATTCAGAAATCAATGTTATTACCGTATAGTTTAGTACATGGTATTTTCAATTCTGATTGTTAGTGTCTCAAGTAATGGCTTGTTGGATTCTTCATATGCAATTATGTAACTTTTATTATTGTTTCTCTGGAAGTGCCTTGCTACTTATGGGCTATGATGATCTTTGATATGACAATTACTGGATTAAGCTTCTCAATTGTCTATAGTTTTTGATGAATGAAACCTTTTGTTTTAGATTTGAATATGAGAATCATAAGAATCTCAAATTCATAGAATTTTAGTTTGAAGGACTTAGAACTAATATCATAAAATAAAAACAAAATATTATTAGTAAATTTAAAAAAAGAATAAATAATTATAATTTCCTCACTTTTTGTTTATGTCCCAAGCTCAGATGGAGGGAGCAGGGTTGTGTTATGTTGTTAACAGTCAACGTAAAGCTTTGTTGAACCCTTTCATGACCTGGATCAAATGTATCAATATGCTAATGCTAGGTCATTGCCCTACATCAACGTGATGCATTTCTCAAGTATGATGTTAAATGAGCTAGGCCACCTACATCGATTCCCCAGGTGTTAAATGATCAAGGGTCTTCACACCTTTCTGGGCGGATGTGGGGATTGAGGAAGATCATTTTGATACTTTCAACTTCATTGGTGTTTATACGTCCCAATTAGGTCTCGATGTACAACAAGTCAACTTTTTGGGTTAATTTAGAAACTTTGATTCAGAGTTTCCCCCAAAATGAGACGATTTTTATAGTTGGTGACCAAAATGGGCATCTAGGAACAGATTCTAGAGATGGAAAAGATTTCTATGAAGCATTTTTTTTGGGTGTAGTAAATGTTGAAAGATCAACTATCTTATACTTTACCTACAGTTGTGATTTTCTAGCAACAAATACACTCTTTATGAAATGAAAGGAACATCTTATTACTTATATAAGCAGAGTCAAAAGATCCCAAATTGATTATTTCTTGATAAAATGGTTAGATGAAAGATTTATTAAGGATTTCAAGGTTATACCCGATGAAAGTTTGACCACCCAACATCGTTTATTAGTTTTATACTTGCAAGTTTAATTGTAAGGGAAATATGAAACAGTTGAGGAATACAAGAATCAAATGATGGTTCTTAAAATACAACCTTATAATGGAATGTAAGAACAACCCTAGATCTCATATATAACCTTTATGTCTTCTAGGGTAAGAAAAGATAGAATCACAAGAGGGGAAACACAAGGAGAATACATGAGAAGATCCTACCATAAGAATTGTTGGAGTCTGCATCCCACATTGGACTTGTGGTCTAGTGTGGTCTTAATCATTCATTATAAAAGAACCTCAAGGCCTCCTTTAGAGAGCACCTTGGGGGTTCGGATCATCCTTCTTTTATCATTACACATGGTATTAGAGGAGGTTTGATAAACCCAACCCCTCCCTCCCAACTATTTTTTTTATTCCGGTCTCGGGTTTACTGGAGTCTTCCCCGTAAAGGGGGGCTCCATGGTCAGCTCTGTCGTCGCCCATCCCCTCCCTCCTGAGCGGTGCTCAGCCCACCCCTATCCCAACATCCTCCTTCCTGTCGCGGTTCTCTACTTTGGCCTCCCATCGTGGATCCCATCTATTGCGACTCTAGGCCCGGCTCCCTCCCTGGTGCGCTCGACGATGGAGGACGGCCTCCTCCCATAGCGGTTCTCCCTGACGGTACCCCTCCCGCTCGAGGATCCTCCTCCCGTGGTGCTTATCACTAACGATACTACTCTCCCAGCATCCCATTATAGCTCCCATGGCCTTCCAGTGGCATCCCTCCCCATGGAAAAATCCCATCCAGAAACTCCCGGCGTCGCTCGGCTTGGCCTCCTCGCGTTTCTCCCGGCCCGCATCCTATTCGGACTTCCCGACAAACCAAACTCCCAGCCCACTGCTCCTTCTGTGCGGGACTCCCAAACCAGCTCTTTCCTTATGCGGCCTCCCCTCCCGGCTCCTGTCCTACACTTCCCCCCACCCCTCTCGGCTTTCGTCTCTCCTAGTGGCTGCCCTGCTTCTTGATTCGGATCTCTAGCACCTCCTTTTCCAGCGGCGCCTCCCGTCGCTGGCACCTCCTGCGGAATCCCCGCCTCCTATCGTATGCTTCTCCTAACGACTCCTAGAAGCCGCCTTTTTTTCCATCGGCATTCCCTCACGCTTCCTCCGTCGTGGTGCAACACTTCAACTGCCTGGGATCCGGGCCCTTTGGCACCACCAGATCCTACAACGACTCTGTGGAATCACTGCATCCCGTTGCTGGCCCCGCAACGACTCTACAAAATCTTTACTTGTTTCTTTTTATTTTTTCTTGTTTTATAATAAATCTGGATATGTCCATATTGAGGGGGAGTGTTTGTAGTTTGTTGATTTCTTTGTTTTTTTTCTTTGTCCAAGCTATGTACACCTAGATTGAGGGGGAGTGTTGGAGTCTGCACACCACATCAGAATTGTGGTCTGGTGTGGTCTTAATCATTCATTATAAAAGAACATCAAGGCCTCCTTTAGGGAGCACCTTGGGGGTTCGGGTCATCCTCCTTTTATCATTCTACAAGAATCAACCTCAAGGCCTGAAGAATCTGAAAGGATCCACTAAAATAACACTAAGATGGAGAAGAAAGGCCACTCGCACAAGGGAGACACTCAAAGGAACCAAGACTAACAAAATTAAGGGAATTTAGAGGGTTACATCGAGCAAGGGAACACTAAATAACCCTTACATAAAGAGCATACACATCCTCATCATTGGGTGTAACTCTCTATTTAAGATCAAATGACCAATCATCTGTTTTAAGATTCTAAAACCACTGACACCAAGATGTGGAGGTGTTCACCAAACCCGTAGAGGTCTTGACCGTGCCACACCCATGGAGGTCTTGACCATGCCACACCCAGGAGCCCGACATGATGAGTGACCATGATATAGTGCATATGTTTTGGCCATTTTGGACTTGCCATGCCCGGCACCATGGTGTGGTGGAGGCCAAACTAGTCGTGGTTCACATAGGGACTCCCCACACCCCATGCCCGAGATTACGCCCAACACTAGGCGTGTTGGTACTGCCCATGGTACAAAGGTGATCCCTAGGCTCAAAACAGCTTGGACCATGGTGTGGTCTAGCTCATATTGCACCTAGAAATGCCAAAACAACATTTAAGCTATCGGGGATCAACCAACACATCTTAAACACAAAATGAAATAAATTAAAAAGGAAATGAAAGGTTGGGATGTTAAAATCTCCCCACCACAACACTTTGTCTCTAGAAAGTTTCAAGGACAATGATTGATCAAGAGGAAAAAGAAAATTATAACTCAAGAGGAAAATTCCAACCAAGTCTATGCTTCTGAACCCAAGCACTGATCCAAAACCCAAGAAACTTCAAACATTCAACTCTCAATGAAAACAACTGAAAGATACAACTTTTGGAAAACAACTGAAAGATACAGCTTTTTGACACAAGGTCCTGAATGGTGGCCTCACCATGATAGAATTATATTTGAACATTGGTCCCCCACAAACTGTTAGGCACTCCTGAAGAACTGAGAAAAGAACAACTCAACAAATATGATAACTATCCAAAGAAATATCTCTAATTGGCTTGCCTTCATGAACCAGATGACATATCCTAAAATGCTCAATTTGGACAGGAACATCAATATCTTGAAATATCGTGAAATGCCTCACAAGGGCTCATGCCTCAACAAGAACTACATAGTTAAACCTGAGGTTAAGTAAGGGTAACCCGGGGCCATACATTCAGAGCACCGACTCTTAGTGATTCCAACAAAACATCATATAAAAACCAACTCTGGATCTCGCCCCAACACCTACCCAAGATTTCCTATGTACAACCATACAAAGTAAATGAACCATAATAATGCCCACATCACTCCAAGTGAAGAGAACTACAATAATCACTGAATCATGAGCATTCCCAATACAACAAACATACCTCAAGGAATAGTCAATGGAAACACAAGAATTGAACCAAACAAGAACCACCACAAAGGTATCAGCATCCCAAAAGAAAAACTCCATCTCTTCCTTGATTCCAAACTGGACAACAAAACCCACACCGATTCATGCAGATAAGACCTTTTAACACATATAACACTTTGAAGCTAAAAATAAGTATGGGTAATTCCT
Source organism: Viscum album (assembly GCA_963277665.1). Lineage (NCBI taxonomy): Eukaryota > Viridiplantae > Streptophyta > Magnoliopsida > Santalales > Viscaceae > Viscum > Viscum album. Next base: position 181,199,618 of record OY728165.1, read on the forward strand.
ATTTTTCATTTTCTCATTTTAGGAACCAGCCTATACTAAGCGGGACCATCCTGTTTTGTTCATTTCTACATACAGAAAAATATTGTTTATATACATGCTTAATACAACCCCCTAAACATCTTGTATATTGTTTATATACAAGCTATTCATCTGTCCCCTCTAGTATGGCAGCACCTCTTGTACATGGAAGCTGCTCCATTGGAATGTCAGCTTCATCACCATTTTCAACTACTTTACCACTATCAGCTTTAAAAAATAGGTTACATCCATCAGCCATTTTTTCATTCGTATCAACATCCTTTTTTTTTACTCAGGGGTTGCTATTCCATTTTTCCCATGGGTCCCCAATGAGTTTTTTCAATATGGATTTCATGCTCGATGCAACACTCTCTTTTCCATTACTCCCATTATTATTGTAGCTGCTACCACCTTTTTCTACGACCTCAATGGATATTTGATTCACTATAAAGAAAGGTATGGTAGTCATTTCCAACAAATTATCCCATACCCCATTTGTTCCTTATAATATATCTTTTTTCTACGTTGATTTCCATCCAATGTACACTATTAAAGCATCCAGAGGGGGTGAAAAACAAAAAACAAATGAAAATCACCATCATAATTACTTTTTGCAATAAAAAATTACATAAATTTACATTCAATGCAATATAAAATTGAGTCGGAAGAAAAATCAAATTAGTCCAGGAAGGGCACAATAGGAGGGAATTGAAAAGGAAACATGAAAGTGGTGGATACCAGGAGCAGTGTGATCAGTAGTTGATGCATGGTGATTTTGTTTGAGTGCAGTTGCATCTTTTGAAAAGACCTAAAATAATAGTGTTCATAGCAATGAGAATTTACAAACAAGAATGGGAACAAAAAATCAATATTAGACATCTGGCTCTTCTATTGCAGCTGATGAATGTATAGCTAGGAAAAGAGAAGGGAAAAACTAAACAACATTTATAGGTAGTGTTTGGAGGGACAACAATGGATGAAAGTTTTTAATAAGATAGAGTATCAATGAAGTCAAATATTGAACATTAAACTTTTATATATCAACCAAATTGTTCATTGATCCTTCATAAATTGAGCAATAATTTTTCCAAATAACTCGTATAAAATTTGTCCAATAAATCTTCATTTAATTATCATTAAATTCAAAGAATATATTGATGATCATTTTTCTAGAAATGCAACTCTCTTTGAATGGAATACAAATCAAAACCCAATTCATGAATATCCCTCTGCTCAGTACAGGATGTCACTCTAGACTGGTCTGGGCATGTGTAGGTGGTGCGTCGTGGGGTGGATGGAGCCTTTTTTATTATCAAAGCAACTTCCAACTCCGCATTTAACAAAATTACAATTCCAAACACCTGTCACTTTCTTTCTAGCTAGGCATTTGATTATTAAAGAATAAGAAAAAGGGTCCCTAACTGTAAAAACAATAGCAGGTGAGTTTTCTAAAATGAATAAGATATAATAAATTCAAGATATCGCAAACTACTCATTTTTGTTTCAACCACTCGCACTTATTTAGCCATGCGATAAATTAATCAGCACATCATTTTACTCATCTTTCAAATTCAAATACACTTTGACTAATGTTTTTTCATATTTTTTTGATGATTTGGTGTTTGCATGCTTATTTGTTTTTTTTTTCAAATAAAACTTTGTTTTGAATGTGTGTTGTTTATGTATTCATATTTCTATCATTCCATCTAGTTTAATATGTTTTATTTTCTAGTTTCATTGAATTTTTGTGAGTTTAATTCATTATTACATAGAGTTTTCCTTTCATGTGTGTCGCGCCTATAGCCTTGTTGTCATCGTTCCAAGCTAATCCCGAAGCTCGAGTCCTGTGGAGATTTGAAGCCGGTACCTACAAGGAGCTCTTTGTTTTGTTCCATTAGCGATTTCTAGATCTTGAAACTGGGTGAGAGAATCTTCGGACTAGTGGAAAGGCCAACTGGTCTTTAAGTATTCTTTTATATGTTGTTAGTGATCTTTAAGTTTGTTTTTTTTTCTTCATTGCTTCTCTTGTACTCACTTTTTGTTTGAACATTAATAAAATCTAGGTAGGGTGGTGTTCTTGTCATGGATATAAGGCCAAATCGGCCTGAACCACGTTAAATCTATGTTTTTCTTTAATGTTTTTCCTTAAATTTTTTTGCTTCTCCTTTAGAATCGTTATCGCTTCACCTCTTCTGTTATTTTTCTACTTAAGAATATCGACTTTGTGAATGTGTTGGAAATTAGTCATGTATATAGTGTCCTTGTCTAGGGATAACAACGGGTCGGGTACCCACTAATTTTTGGGTACCTAAACCCAAACCCGATTATATTATAACTACCTTCACTCAAACATTAAATCATTTATATCTATTAATTTATTACCATAATTTCAATCTAATTAATAAAATAATATTGGCTTAAATATCCAAATTTGTTTATTTTATTTTATTATTTTAAAACATTTGATATGTGTAACTAATGGTGTTGGAAAAGAACTTGTAGCGGTATGACACGCAGTAGGGGGGTGTCGTCGGCGTAGAGGGCTTCAAAAGGGACAGGGCGCATAGAGGCTTATAAAGCCTGTACACTCGACACTATCTATGATGTGGATAGTGTTCATAGAATGGGCGTTGTCCCATATCGGAGACAACATCGGGCGTGTGGGGCTTTATAAGCCTCTGCACACCAAGCCCACCACGCCAGGGGCCCCCTCCCCCCTCTGTTATGTGTCGTGTCACTATAGCCTCTCGGTTGTCTAGACTTCTTCAGATGGTTGAGCCAAGGTATTACAAAAAATAGTAAAATATTAAATAAAAGAAATGAGTTCGGGTTTTTGGATATTCTATCACCAATACTCGAATCCTACCCGATTAATAATTGGGTAGTCTCTGTGGAACCCGAACTCTGCCTGAAAATGATTATTAGGTACCCCAACCTGATTTAATTGGGTCTGGTAAGACCAAGTACCTGATAATTACATACCCATTGTTAGCTCTATCCTTGATCATTTCATGGGGTCACACGGTTAATGTTGTCTTTGAAAATTGGTATCAAAGCCTCATGTATACACTAATGAAATCTAATAAGTACGCCTCATGTATAGACTAATGACATCTAATAAGTACGAAATCAATAAATTCGACAATGAAAATGATTTTAATCTATGACAACTCAAGACGAGAGCATTTCTGGTCCAAAAAAGATTACAAGATTCATTTTAATCTATGACAACACGATGCTATTTATAATGTGTTTCATGTATATTAGTTGAAAAAGTATCATCATAATCCTTACCATGTGATTCGATGAGATCATGTTGACCCAGAGGCGGATGCTTCATTGGTGCATATCCTAATGCAGATTTTGGATACACAATAGAAAGACTTGTGTGGAAAAAGCATCGGTCTCGTGCGGTTTTTGTGGCAATATGGTCAAATTCAGGAATAGACTTGGGAATGAGAGAAGGAAATGAATGATAAATGGCTCTTTCAGATCAATGATGGTTTTTTATTTTATGGGTACGGAAAAGCCAATGGTGGGGAGAATGTATCACCCCTAGTTTCAAGTAAGTAACCCTTTCTTTATGCTTTTTAAGTACATAAAGAGTTTGGGGGAAGTTTGGGAGAGTTTGGAATATTTTGGGGGGGGGATTTTCTAAGGGTGCACGGTTTGTGAAAACCGTTCAACAACTACAGGAAACTGTGCATTTTGAGACAGGGGCTAAGGGTAAGGCACACGAGCAACACACAGTTTTTCCAAACCATGTGACATCTTAGGAGAAACTTTTCTTTTCGAGATAGTGGTATTTTTCATGGTTGAAAAACATTTTTATAACCGTGCGAGCCAACTGTGCTTGGCTCATCATTGAGGTAGTGGCTGATGCACAGTTAGCGCACGAATTTCCTAACCATGTGGCTAACCATGCATGATTTAAAAACTAGATCCACAAAAGTGGATCTAGGTCATAATTTCGTTTTAACCCCTCATTTTCCCCCAAATCGACCCTAGCTTGGGACTTCTTCATCTCAAAGGCTAAGGAGGATCCTCACAATGACCCAGAGGTGATCCAAAGACTTATCTTAGTGCGTTAAAGTTAGATTCTCACAGTAAGTCATCATTATTCATAGTTATTATTGATTTTCCATATATATACTTCTCCCCCTCTCTCAGTTTCTTAGATCTAGTTCTTTTATAGATAGATGTAAGATTTTTTATGCCAAATATGACTATATTTGGCTTTGTTGTTGTTAGGTAAAAATATCTAATGTGGGTTTTTAAAGATTTGACCTGGTTTCATGGATATTTTTAGTGACGTTTATTGTTTTCACCAAATTTTCGAGGTAGGTGGCTTCACTCTTGACTTCTCTATTTAGAATATGAAGGATTATTTTCAAATTGATTGAAATTTATTGTGAAATTGGTGTGAAAATCACGGTAGAAACCTTCTTTAGTGATGATTTATATATTTGTGTGAAATTGTGGAATTTTTGTGAAAAGTGCTTTGATAAATGATTTTAAAATGTTGATTTTAAAATATTTACTTGGTTCGATTTATGGAAAAAGGGTTTCAATAAAAAAATTATTTTATTGAAAGGGTTTTAACATGGAAATGTTTTTGGCATGATTGTATTATCATGGTTGTTGGGCATACTTGGTGGTGTGTGTTCATATTGTATTATGAGGTCAGGTTGAAATATGTCTGTATATTTAGTGCCAAAGGTGTAATGGAACATGATATTTAATTTCCTTATGATGACTTGGTAGATCGATGAAAATTGTTCATGACTATGGAACTGTCATAATGAATCATGTATGTGTGGATGTGTGGGTTTTTGTATTGGAATGGGATATGTCAAATGTTTTGTGAAATGGTTTTGAAGAACATGCTTGGTTTCTTTTCATGGAAAACAGTTTTGGTTTGGAAAACTATTTTTCTCAGAAATAGTTTTGGTTTTGAGATAAATTGTTTTAAATGTTTTAAATAAATTGTTTTATATAAATTGTTTTATATAAATGTTATAACATTTTCTATCCTAATTGTGTGAGTATGGAAGTCATTTGGGGAAATCTTACTGAGTTTTATTACTCACCCTTTCTTTGACACTTTGGTACTTTTTCCAATATTGTTTATCGGGACATGGGCAAAGGTAATGTATCACAATTCACTATTGGTGCTTAGTGGTACTTGGGATGTTTTGTAGAGTGGATCTTGGATCATGTTGGAGCTTTGGAGTTATGGTTGTCTTTGAGTTATGGTTGTCTTTGAGTTTTATTAGTATACTTGAGTTGTCTTTCTTTGATATCATGCATCATGTAGTGGTTTATTTTCTTATGTCATATTTGGTTGGTTGTTTTATTTTCAAAGGGAAAATCATCCCCCAATTATAAATGAATCTCTTGACATTTATTGTCAGCCTTTAGCATCTCGAGGATGTCTCTAAAAGACAAGTAATGTTCCTCTGCCTTCTCATGCCAATGACGAGGGGTGGGATATTACACGTTGTCTCATGCATAATATGATATATTTGATATTGAGTGCATGGTTATTGTCACATCTACCAAAAGGTTTTCCTTTGATTATTAATCAATAGGTTGATTCATTTATTGCTACACATAATCATTTGAAAAGTTCAAATGATTATGAGATTCCAATGGGTATGCGTCATGTGTAACGTTTAAGGGATGACATACGATAACAACTGACGAACAACTACCTTCATTAAATGAATGGATCCTATATAAAGGGATCTAATCCCCCTGTTGGAAGAGTGTGACACTTACAAACCATAATTGAGACTCTCTTTGGGTCAGTTCACCATTCATCTTCGCAGAGAAGGTGCTAGAACACCTTTGATGTTTGGGGTCATCTCGTAGCATATGAGGATCCTAATGGCTAGTGTATGACCAGCGGAGGCGATAATAATTTTTTTGTCACTCGATGATCTCAATTAAGAATAATCCATTGATCACTAAAAAGGTTTTCATCGTATTTCAGGTATGCTAGTTTTATTTATGTTCATATTACATGTTCGTTCTGTTGATGATAGATCAAACACTTATGGGTTTCTTTAATTGCATTGATCATATAATAATCCTCCAAAACTCATCAGTGGTATTAGAACCACATTCATCAAGGAATCAACATGTTCATTTACTATTTTCATAAAGCACATGTATATCGTAATCTTCTTGAGGCCATATCATAGTGTATGATATAGCGGGTATGAGTGTCAGCTGTTGGATTGTCGAACTTTGTTTCCCAACATTACGTCATAGGAAAACGTAATGTGTGGTGCCTCTGCTTGAAATTATGTTATAGGATAACATAATGTGTGTTGATTTTGTTTAACATTACATTGTGTTATAACATAATCTCAATAATGAACATTGTATTACATTATGAGATAATGTAGTTTGCGCTAGGTCCATAATGTTATGTTATGCGATAACGTAACCCATGTCGGGGTTTCTTATATTACATTATGAGATAATTTAATTTACGGTGGTGATGCAACGTAGGTTATACGATAACATAAACTGTGGTTTCATGTTACAAAAAAAAGAGCATCGTTTCATAATGATGATATAGTATATATTGTCAAATACGACATGCACCTTATGACAATGCTTATTGTAATAACCTATATCAATTTCGGATTATGATTTATAGTACCCCTATTTTCATAAAATACAATTCAATCCTAAAATAAATAAATTTAATATTTTGTCTTGTTTGCCTATAGTTTATAAATTTTTTATAAAAAATAAATGTTAGGCATTGCTACTTGAAGATTTTCATTCCTAAGTTAAATATTAAATGTTAATATTTATATCTCATGTTTGGAAAATAAATAAAATGTTTATTTATTTTTATATTCGATTTTAATATCCATGTCTATAAATTTTTTATGAAATGTTAATTTTATGTATGTTTTAATTTATGTGATAAACTGCTTCTTATAATTTTTCATGTCTTGCATTACATGCTAGGTATGATGACATATGATTTAGATTTTATCTGTCATGACATCATATTTTTAATAAAGTTATTAGCTTGAATTTAGTTGTTGAATATAGTTTATACATACTATGTATTAGATTTATATATGTGATGTATATTATATTGGATATGCACTAAAATCAGGCTAAATCATATCTTACAGTTGTCTGAATTGTATGGGGTGATATGAATGTGATGCATATCACACCTTACGATATGTGTGTATCATAAAAGACTCACGAGATACTTCTATTACCTTTATCATAATCTACAATTGGCTTATGATTTTCATACATGGGATGCATGCACCTGCGACGATTCTCCCGCATGGTTTCCTTCGGTCCAGTCCATTATGAAAAGATTAAACACAACTTTCATGTTTATTGAATGGGTTTAATGGATCCTTCAATGGGTTGTAATGAATCTGATGCATTACATATTCTTGATGCATTTATCATTTAAGGAGGAGCATTATGGATGTATATATAAATGGATGTTATCTCTCCCATTGGGTGAGGCGAAGTGAAGCAAGTGAATGTGGTGAAAATAGTCAGCTTCACCCAAAGATTTATATGAAATCTATTTCCATGTAGCCTCATCCATCACTCCATAGTGAAGGCGCTAGCACCCCTTCGATCATATGAGAATCATTAAATTATGAACTAGGATTCAAGGGCTAGTGTAATCTCAAAAAGGCAAGAAGCATTCATTTGATTCTTCGTGATTTTCATCAAGAATTCTCCCTCTAAGAAGGATGATATAGGTTGTTGTTATTTCATTTCAGGTACATTGTTCATTGTTTATTTTTGCATGTTTGAATTCTTTAAGATAGATTGGGTCGTGTTATGGGTTGTTTCTGTTGCTAAAGATCATAGGGTGATCCCTTATAACCCATCAGTGGTATCAGAGTCCTGTTATTAAAGAATTAACCATGTTTAATCTACTGGTTTTTTAATAAATACATATCATAATTCATATATGTTGATATCATAATGTACAACACAAAGCATTTCTTCTATTTTTATTAGTCGTAGTGTACAGCTGGAAGACATCGCATGGTACGATATTATGAGAACCCAAGAATTTTTTATCCATCGTATCATAAGATATGTGATATCGTAGGATATGACTTAATTTAGGGTTTCTAAAAAAACAAGGGATCTTAGAGTAATTACAATACATCGCCTAATGGTAAAATACGATTGATTATGATTCATCATGTCATATTCAACAATACCAAATGTCACAACCCCCCCCCCCCCACAAAGATACCACAATGAGGGGGAGAGATGGTGACTGTCTGAGTCTCACCTCCAGTTGGCCCTGGGTAGGTGACTAGCACCGAGGGTATCATAAACATGCGTATGAGAGGCATTACCCTCTAAGAGAAACATGCAAAAGATAGAGATAATAAGGATAAAACAACCAATAATTACTCATACATATATATATTAAATAAAACCTATGTTAAAACATGCAATGTCATACAATACTAAACAATTGAAAGGAAAACTATAGGTACCAAAAAGGTAAACAGGATAATGACCATGAAGTCTAAATAGCTCCTACTAAACCCCGAGCTAGTAATATTCATCTCGATCCCCAACCTGCTCCGGTTGATTAGAAAAACAGTTTATACATATGTAGGGTGAGCGTTACAGTATACTCAGTAGGATCCTCCCCAGATCCTCTCATGTAAGATATAAATAAAGCATACTAAATCATGATAAACAATAGTGAAACTAACTCGTCACCTAAATAGGTATAATAAGTTCCCAGCCTCACCATGGCTATGTATCACCATGTATCACATACAATAGAACATATAATATAATAATGAAAATTAATGGTACCCCACTCTTTCTTTCCCATTGCTTTTTCGCTCTATCCCAACATCGCATGTCCTATGAATCTCTCTCCAAAAGTAAGTCAGCCTGAAAACACCTGGGAAAGGCACCACCACATGCACCTCGTGCATCACTTAACCACACCATCCCATCCACATATCCATATATAGTAACCAAGTAGTTTTTTGGGAGCCACCACAACTCGTAGGTCATATATCAAAAATCATTTATTATACCTCAATCCATTACATCTCAAACATAGAATAAGTACCTCAATCCATTAGATCCTATGACCGTAATACCTATAATAATCCTTTGGATACTATATCTGGTAATACATGTGTGTGAAATTACTACAAGCCATCACAAACCCCTAAAAACATATATGGGAAAACTAACCATCATGCATACCTGCACAAGTAACTCCCAAGAGAAGAGAGTGAGACTAGAGGGGATAGTCAGTCATCCATCCTCTCATCGGGATGTTGGGGAAAACACCCTCCCAAAATCCACTGGGTATCAGTTTCCCTAAATGATATGGTTGAGACAGTGTATGAAATCCTAGAATATATATGATATGATATATCTCACAACCACACTATGGGAATAACCTAGTCTTAGACTCAACTGCAGCTAACATCCCTCAGACTCCCGACTTCCACTACTAAGATCAGATATCCTATAAGAACACAATAAAATAAAAGAGATAAATTAATTTCTTCTTTTCTTTTTAAACCATTTATTTCTATTTATTAATTCATTATCCATTAATTAACCATTAATATTATTCCACATTACATTACATTGCAATACATTATGTTAAATATTAGAGTAAAGTCCATGAACTCCAGGAATAATCTAAACCAAGTCAATGGTTTATCAATATTACTATCTTTTAGCATTTTCATTCCATCATCAACCAACCCTGTCGGTTAAACATTTATTTGTTAATAGCATTGTTCTATATCTAGGCACTCTAGGAAAACTATCCTATGCTACCACTAAGAGGAAACATGCAACCAAGCACCTCCAGCTATCTCAAGCAGTAGGGAAAGGAATGCAGATAAAACAAGTTACCTGAACATTAACCATTAAATAGATTCAAAAGTGATCATAAAAGCTCTCAACAACTCATCAATGGGTAAACCCAAGTTTAACTCGTTCCATAACCTCCAGTGCCACCCCCAACACCCACATGCATATACTGATGCATCTTGCCAGCACAGGCATCGTCTGCTTCCACATAATCCTGGTCTCCCCGCACACATATCACAACAACCATCCCAGGTTCATCCATCCCAGAATCACATCACATCTAGGCCTCTCGAACCCCTATCACACACAGCCCTCTAGGATCAGCCATACCAGGCTCATATCATAAGTCTCATATCCAAAGAACATCACAAAGCATCATGAAACAAACAAGAATAATCAACTTGGAAACTAGGCCCTCAAAACAAGGCATTCTGCCTTCATATGAAAATGAGCTCTCGCGGATCCAAAACAAGGCACTCGACCTTTTAAAGAAAATAGGTAACTCAGGCCCTAGAAAATTTTCTTTATAACACAACTGATTCTTATTCCATCTTCAATTAAACATGCACATTGCATCAATTTTATTATCATAAAATTACTTTAACCATCGGATTATAAACACACCTCTTCTTTAATTTCTTAAGAGAATTAATTATCAATTAATTCTGTATTTATTTACTTTACCAATTTTCCATCAAGAACAACATGCTAATCCAAATAATAAACAAACGTGCTAAGAAATCAAGACATAAATATCACACTATTTAGCAAAACAAGAGGAAAAGCACTATCATTGTATAAATCAACAACATCAGCAACATGCGATCGCTATCTAATTTCTTAATATGGTTCAATAATTATTACGTAAAATCATTTAAAATTAAACGGGATAAACCATGATCAATTTATGATTGCACGTAAATAAAATGAGAAGCAATGAATCCCTTACCTCAAAAGTTGTCAACTTTCTTCGCATGAGAACATACCATGTTATGGATCTCCGATCACCTCTCTCGCAATAACTGCATCCATCTGAGGAGACCACAAAACAACCACACCAACAATAACCAAGAAACCCCCATTAGAAACATGGAACATCATACTCCATCGCATTATAATAATAAATAGGATGACGGAAGATCAAATCAGGAGAAACCGCGAGAAAACAAAGGAACACACCTTGGATTAACTCGGGTCACCACGGATCAAAGACAAAATCCCAATGATTGATTCCCATCGAAGGGATCTCAAAATACTGAAGAGAGGAGACCCATAATTCTATAAAATGAGAGCATCCATTGGGTTTGAGAAACCTGAGCAGTTGAAATTTTTTATAAAAGTGCTATGCGTGAGATTTACACATCTTGTAAACCATTTACACGTCATGTAAATGTCGGGGGTCAGATATTGTCAAAAAACACGTTGCTTTTTATTATTTAACCCCAAAAATATACACATCGTGTAACATCCCATGAACCACCCTTAACAATCCATGAACCACACTTACACGGCGTGTAAGTTTTACACATTGTGTATTCACCCTGCTTCCAGAATTTTGCATCCAAACCCCTACAAACCACTTCCAAGCCTCCTCTGAGCACCCTGAGCCTTAGAAACATGCAAAGGGTTAGTCCACATGGATCTAGGCCCTTACGTTAGATACCTATCAAACAATTATTTTCCTTGAGAATCAAAACAAAACCAGAAAGAAATGAAAAGCGATCATTCAAATATCCACCCCGTGAGATACCTCTCAAGGATCTCACCATCTCATAAGTTCTATCACCTAATCAAAAGAACAAGAAAAAAACCACGCAAAAACCACAACCATCACCTAAACACTCTCTCGGGGGAGATACTAATCAAACGAGAGTAAATCCACAACAAGGAACAAGAGGAAACCATCTCATAAACCATAAAGATAAACATTCACAAGAGAACAACGATACAAGATAGGAACTAAACATCAAACAACTTGGGGTACTGAGTGCACATCTCTGACACATGTTCCCAGGTACTCTCCTCCATGCCATTTTACCGCCATAAACATAAACCCAGGGAATAGAACTCCTGACCAACACATACTCTTGGTAGTCTTGGATTTCCACAAGTTACTCCTCAAAGGTTGCGTCATCATCAACATTGATATCTCCCCGATCGATGACATGAGAGTCGTCATAAAGATAAAGATGGAGCTATGACACCTGAAAAACATCATGTATCCTTCTCATCTATGGGGGGAGTGCTATATGATATGCCATGACTCCAACACAATCCAACACCTCGAAAGACCCCAAAAACCCGGGAGAAAGATTACTCCCACAACCAAACCTTTGCTACCCAATATGAGGAGTCACCTTCAGGAACACATGATCTCCAACTCTGAACTCCGTAGTTCTCCACTTATGACCAGTTTAGGATTTCTAACGATCCTGCACCACCTTCATCCTCTCATGAATTACTTGAAACATCTATATTGTACTCTGTACTAGTTCCAGCGTGAGAATTATTGTCTCTATGAATACAATCTAGCACAACGGAGAATGACAAGTTCGGTATCCCAAATCTTCAAACAGCGTCATACCAATGGTGGAGTGAAAACTATTATTGTAAGAAAAATTGACCAAGGGCATGTACCTCATCCACGAACCTCCAAAATTCAGGGCACAAGAGTACAACACGTCTTCAAGAGTCTAGATGGTCTGATCTATCTGACCATCCATATACGAATAAAAAGTAGTGCTTAGGCATAATTGGGAACAAAAATCATGCTGAAGACCTCTCCACATCCAGAGGATCTCGATAAAAAAATGATCATCCTAGGGACTCTATGGAGTCACACCACCTCCTCCAGATATTGCCTTGATGGAACCACCACTGAGCTCGACTCCCTAATCGCTATAAAGTGGGATAATTTTATCAAACGATCCACTATCAACCATATAACATCATAGACTCCCTAATATTGAGGTAAAAATAGTAACAAAGTCCATCGATATGTTCTCCCACTTCCACTGGGAAGCATCTAATGGTTGGAGAAAACCACTAAGAATATGGTGCTCGACATTCAGCTTTTAGAAGACCAAAAAACAAGAAACAAAATTTTCAATTCCACACTTTAACTATAGCCACAAAAACTAACCTCTCAATGCTTGGTACATATTTTTCACAAGAAGACGTACAACAAAAGGTGAAATATAGAACTCATGGAGAACCATCTCATGCATTGTAGAAGGAATGAAAATACTTCCTCTAAAACAACACCTGATATTATCCATCCTCATACCAAATATCAGGGTAATCACCAAAAACAACTTGATCCCTATAGACCTCCACCTCAGAATCCCCCAATCGGGACTCCACCTGCTTCACCAAAGAAGATTGTACTGTGATATGGAAAATAAAACCTCTGCCCCCAACCTCTCCCATATCTAGATGCATCGCTGAGAGTTCCTCTATCACTCTTTAGGAAACCCTTGATTCATGTACGACATCACTACGTGACTTCCTGCTCACTGCATAAGCTATAACAATTCCTTTTTCTAGCGTATAAGAAATATCAAAGTCGCAATCCTGCAAAAATTCAATCCAAAGACACCGAAGTAAGTTCAAGTCACACTGGGAGAAGACATACCTCATGCTCTTATGGTCAGTAAAAACCAAAAAATGGCCACTGATGAGGTAATGTCACTACAACTTCAAAGAAAACAAAGCACCACTCCTAACAACTTGAGATCATGGGTGACATAGTTACACCCATAGGGAAATAACCATTGAGGATCATAAGAAACAACTGATTTCTACAGGATCAGAACATAACCCAGAGCAGGATGAAAAACATCACAAAAAACCTCAAACTAAACTCCCTCAGTTGGAAAACAGAGAACTGGAGCACTGACCAACTTCTCATTTAGGTACTCAAAAGCTTTCTAACATTGTTTAGTCCATAAGAATGTCTGATCCTTCTAGCTCAAGGTTGTAAGAGGATTCACAACCCAATAGAAATTGACTACAAACCACCTGTAATATCCTATGAGAGAAAGGAAACTTCGTACCTCTACCACTATCTTGGGGGCCACCCAAGACACAACCGCCTCTATCTTTGAAGGAACCATAGATACTCCCCATTGGGAGACGACACTCCCCAAGAAACGGACTTAAAAAGACCATAACTTACACTTCAACAACTTCCCAAACAATTTCTCAAAACAAAGAACTCCCAAAATGATATGCAGATGCTCTACATGTTCCTCCTCAGATGTGGAGTACACAAAGATGTCATCGATAAAAACCCCCATGAAATTATCCAATAATTATCTAAACACCGTGCTCATCAACCCCATGAACAAAGAGGGTTATTATTCAAACTGAACGACATCATAATGAACTCATAATGTCCATGATGAAAATGAAAAGTAGTCTTTTGAATATCTTCATTCTCCACCCAAATCTGATGATATCTCGAGCGCAAATCAATTTTTGAGAACCAAATTTCTCCTTTCAATTGATAAAATAAATCATCAATCTACAAAAGAGGATAATGGTTCTTCATTATCACTTTATTCAAGTGATGATAATCGATACAAAGCTGAAAAATACCATCATCCTTCTTCACAAACAAAATTGGTGCACCCTAAGGTGACACACTTGGCCGAACAAAACCGTGCTGAAACAGATCAACGAGCTATACGCATAGATCTCACAACTCATAAGGTGACATCCTATATGGAGACATCGAGATAGGTGAAACTCCTGGTTGTATCTCAACCCCAAACTCGATCTCTCATCGATGGGGTAATGCTACAAACTCCTATCGAAAGACATCACGATACTCTTCTACAACCCTGAGAAACACTAACTATTGAACCTCCAACAAACTCAACATCAACCCATCCCTCGATAATGATGAGGATGGAACATGCCTCTGACCCATCTGAGGGTTTCTCTCACCAAAAAGCACTACTGGATCTCTATCAACGTCATAAAACACAACCTTCCTCCTAAAGAAATCCATGATAGCCTACACTGAATACAACCAATCCATGTAGAGGATGATGTCATATGGCTGTATCTGCAAACATAGGAAGTCTTCCCAAGAGTGATGCTACCCCAACACTAGCTCAAAGTCTCTACATACTTCATATAAGTGAGCTCAACTTCCAACTGGAATAGTCAATGCCACGGGAACTGAAAGCCTTTCTACCTCAAGTCCCAAAGTATGGATGATGGTCAGTGATATAAAGGATTTATTCACTTCTGGATTAAAAAAAGCATGAACCTAGGTAGTAAATAAGTAAAGGGTACTGCAAACGACATCTGACTTTTCTGACGCTATCAATGATAGAGCATGAAGCTAACCACAAACAACTCCATGACCTCTATGACCCTGATGATGATCACCTCCATGGTCTTTCTCTTCTATCTGAGTATGAGGAGTGTCTCGAGCCTGTCCTTTGACTGAAAACTCTTCTATCCTGAAAAATGGGAACCTCGAACCACAACTCTACTTCATGAGGAATCTTGAGGACTCCCCTCTCATGATGATCCAGTTATGGACAACGTCCTCTAAATAACGTCTTCTCTTTCTAGCACCTTGATATACGTCTTCAACATAAACAGGGTGACCTAACACTAGATATTTGAATGAAAATGCTCCTCTAAATGCCTTCCTCCAGACTCCTAATCTATAAATAGGTATGAATCATATCATAGAAGGGTCCCCAAATAGATCCCAAACTCTTTCATGATGGAACACCCTTGCCAAAGGGTAAGTAGCTCCTGATAACTTGATGCCTTCATAGTAGAAGAAATAAACTCTACTCTAAACTGGTTTTGGAACATCTCCCATGAGACTAATAAATCATAATGATCCCCAAGGAACAAAAAAAGTTCCTTGATGCACCACATAGCATCGTCACAGCCAACAAAATGTATAGCTCCTTCTGAGCACGGATCGAACTAAAAGCTATCTCAACCTCCTCTAACCAGTATTTTGTGACTGAATCTGAGATAAATCTCTCATACTTCTGTATAATTTGGGGATAAAACTATCATAGTATCCTCCTCCAAGTGTCGTAATCATCAACCTCTACTCTACGATGACCTACAAGCACATCCTACTGAACAAATTCAGTGCGAACCTGATGAGGACGTCGACCTGGAGCCATAACTATAAGAAAAAACTGTTAAATATCCTAACCTGTAATATAGAATATTTAACATTAATGAATTAATTATTTTATTATATTGTTAAGGTTTTAATCTATCCTAAGGTATACCCATTTCAAACACAAGAACAAAGAATAATGATGCATGATCCTTTCCTAGGTCTCTACCTTGCAACCAGCATCATTTCATTTTCTAGGCTCAGTAAATTTACACGTCCATGCATCAGATCATAGAGGGTCCCAAATACTCATGTCTCAGCTGGTCTCTCATGTTTACATCACTTACTAGAATTATCTTACATTGTTTCCCTACATATGAGAGTTGTTACCCTCTAAAATAAATATGTGAAAGAGAGAGATAAGAAGGATATAATAAACAAAACTTTCTCATACATATATATAAAAAGAAAACTCAAGTGAAAACATGAAATTCCATACATTACTAAACAAATTAAAGGAAGATATTAAGTACCAAAAAGGTAAAGATAACAATGAACACGAATCCCAAACAACTCATAATAAACACAGATCTAGTAATATCTAGCCCAATCACCAACCTGCTTCAGTTGACCTGATAAATTTTTATATATAAGTAGGGTAAGAATAATAATATAATCAGTATGATCCTCTCTGGAGCCTCTCATTCAAGAGATACAGAAGGTATGCTGAAGTACGGTGAACAACAGTGAAACTAACTCGTCACCTAAATAGGTATACTGAGTTTCCAGCCTCACCATGGCTATCTATCACCAAGTATAGAATACAAGAGATCACATAATATAATAATGACCATCAAGGGTACCCCGCTCCCACATCCCTAGTGTTTTTCTTCTCTACTCCAACACTTCATGTCCTGAGCATCTCTCCAAAAGTAAGTCGGCCCGAAAACACCTAGGAAAGGCACCAACACATGCACCTCAGGTTGAATTGGTGTAGCCTGATCCTAGGTTCTAGGGGTCTTCGGCCCCTGACCCAAATTTTTGGGGCATTGTAGCAGCTCTGACCAAGTGACACCAATAGAGCACTGTTGCAGTGTAGACTTTGGCACAACAACTATTGCATCTCGGACTTTGGAGATCGTGGTACTGTAGCTCTGTAGACTTCTTTCCACCACCCACTATAGCAGCTTAGACTTGGGTGGTCAAAACACTATAGAAATGTGAACTTACAACAACCTTTCACTATAGCACAACAAAAGTTTTGTGCATTTGGTGGAAGAGGGCATCGACCTATTTATTACCTCATTTCGATCTAGGGTTTTTCATGCATGAGAACTCTGAAAACTCCCTATAATTTGTACTCCCAATTATAGTGATATTTGTACCTATCCATGGATGTAGGGATTATTCTCAAACCACATAAATTATTTTTTATGTGTTAATTGTCTTCTTCTTCTTCTTTTGTTTCCATATTTTCTTCATCTGCAAACCTCTATCATGCGACTCCCGAAATTTTCGCAACACCTCATGCATCACATAACCATATAATCCCATACACATATCCATATGTAGTAACCTAGTAGTTTTTGGGATCCACAAAAACCTGTATGATGTATATCAAACATTGGGTGTTATACCTCAAGCCATTATGGCCTATACACCGAGTAAGTACCTCAGTCCATCACAACTTACACCCTTTATACATATAATAATCCTTTGGAAACTATATCTAGTAATACATGTGTGTAAAATAACCATGAGAAATCATATCCCTCTACACACATATATGAGAAAACTAACCGTCGTGCATTCTAGCATGAGTAAATCCCAAGAGAAGAGAGGGGCCAGAGGGGTTAGTCAGTCATCCACCCCCCATTAGGATGTTAGTGAAAACACCATTCCAGAGCCAACTGGGTGTCATTTCCCCAAATAGGCATGGGTTGGGTAGCATATGAAAATCAAATAATTTACATGATATAATATAATTCACAACCACACTGTGGGAATAACGTAGTCTTAGACTCAACTGCATCTAACATCACTCGAACTCCCGACTGACACTACTAAGACCAGATAGTCTATAAGCACATAAGCATATAAAAGAGATACATTAATTATTTTCTTTTTAAACCATTTATTCCCATTTATTAATTCATTATCCATTAATTAACCATTAGAATCATTCCACATTACATTACATTGTAATACATTTCTTGAAATATCAGAGTGAAGTCCACGACCTCCAGGCATAATCCAAACCAAGTCCATAGTTTATCAAGATTAACATCTTTTAGCATTTTCATTCCATAATCAACCAACTCCTTGGGTTAAAAATTTATTTATTAATAACATCATTTCATATCTAGTTACTTTAGGAAAATCATCCTAATCTACCTCCAAGAGGAAACATGCAACCAAGAACCTCCAGCTACCTCATGCAATGGGGGAAAGAATGCAGATAAAATAAGAAACTCGACCATCATCCATTAAAAAGATTCAAAAGAGAGAATATGAGCTCTATATATCTTATAAATGGGTAATCCCAACATTAAATCATTTCATCACCTCTGGTTCCATCCCTGACACCCATATGCATATACCGATACATATCGCCAACACATGCGGCATCTTCTACCACATCATCCAGGCCTCCCTTCCCACATATCACAACAATCATCCCGGGATCACTCATCCCAGGATCACATCATATCAAGGCCTCTCCAACCTATATCATACATCAACCCTCCAGGCTCAGCCATACTAGGCTTATATCACAAGGCTCGTATCCAAATCACATCACAAAGCAGTAGGATACAAACAAGCATAGTCAACTGGGAAACTGGGCTCTCAAAAAAGGAATTCTTCCTCCATATACAAATGATCTCTCACAACTCCAAAACAAGGCACTCAGCCTTCTCAAGTAAATAGGAAACTCAGGACTGATAAAATTATCTTTATCACACAACTGGTTCTTATTCCATCTTGAATTTTTTTGGTACTGGGACAAGCAGTGGAAGCCGATTGGCAGGGAAATTAAAAAATTTGGGTCACCAGAGCGACGTAACAATATCGACTCTGGCGATCTTATCCCGGTACAGTCTAAGGACCACATGTGGATTTAACAGAGCACAAAATAAAATTCGAACATGTACCTTGTTTGGATCTGACATGTCTAAGTCCGTTGCAATATGCCGACAAATGTTGCTCGAAGACTCCAATGTTGAAGCCCTCTAGATCATCCACACACGCCTCTTAAATCTTCTCACACATCATTCATTAGAATCCGGGTGCTAGCGAAATACACCGAAGACCACTTCAACGCAGCAATGATCACCGTACACATGAGTCTTTGATCTAAGAAGAAGGAACCTGAAGATATTGCTTGCTTGAGAGAATCTCTCTCTAGAATTCAGGAGTAGAGAGAGGCTCTCAATTCCAATGCATGAATAGTTGCATCGGAAGAGCCTCTCTCTTACTTATATAGGGAATATCTAAAATACCCGGTATGGGTTCCTGCCCCCTGTGTAATAGATATTCACAATATAAGTATTATAAATATTTATTTATGAAAAAAATAAATTATTCCATAAATAATATTTATAATTTTATCACTAACCACAATATATTAAATATATATTTCATGATAAAATTTATTCTTTAACTCAACTCATGTCTCCTAAAAATATTAAACAAACCTGAGATATTTAAATCAATTCGAATAATATTTTATCCTTATATTTACTTAATCACTTCTAAATACATGTTATAAATAAACTCATTGAATTATTTAAAACTTGAATAATTAAAATAATTTATTTATTACTTGGTGATCCATAGAACTTGGATAGTACTCAGACCCCATGGTGGGGCCCACTAAGTTCTATATTCATATTCCCCATAATAGGGTAGATTTTCAAAGCACTATAGTGTGTGACCCTATAGGACCTTATCTCAATAGTAGTGAATAATATTCACTGACCAAGAGCGGGGTCTAGCAACCCATCAAGGCCCCTATATAGATAATGTAAATTCAAAGCAACGACTACCTTCCTATGAACATGGTCTATGTAATATAATATCTTAATCATCAATATCTCAATAAAGCAGAATGGACACTAGTGTCATCATCCTTTATCTTGATTTATTTTATTTTTTGGTATGTCCGGAGGGTCTTACCTTCCACTACCATGGCCATGGATTTAATGAAGGTGATACCATCCTAATCAACCAGGCCTGAGATATCTCTTCCTCAACTTGGAAGTGACAAATCCTATCTTGATCATTCAATCAATGTCATGTAACCAATGATGTACCCAACACAAACTACCATGCCATGACTTCATTGCCATGGTTTTCGTCTTGCATCAAAGTATGCAATTAAATGACATACATTGATAACGATCTAACTCCTAGACACCATTACACATGTCCATAGATAGGAATGACCAATGACACTTGAAACATGTGGTGTTCCTATTATGCGGGTCAGTACTCATGATCTCAACTACTAGAGATCATCATGTGTGAACTTCATGAGAAGAAGTCTCAATGCTTATAATCCCCCAGCACTTGATAGTTTCACACCATCTATGTCATTTTAGAATGATGTAACTGGACCATAAGACATTACTTCAAGATCACTTTAATGACATCTCGAGGTTCTCATTATAGCCTAGGATCTACTATAACCCCTTGATTCGACATGTAATCTAAGGACATTTCCATAAACAAAGTGGATGAAAAAGTATCTACACTATTCTGGAAAGATAAACACATGTATATATGAAAAACTACATGCATGTAGTGGTAATAAAAGTATAAAAAAAGTTGGGTCTAGGTCACCTACTTTCAACACTTCCACTTGCACTAGAGCTAACTGCTAACATGTCTCAATCCACCAGCTCTCACATGAGAATCATGCTTCTCCTGAGAAATTACTTTAGTCAGGGGGTCTTCCATGTTATCCTCTATGGCTACTCTACTAAATGTGAATTCACCGATTTGAGTAAAATACCTCAAGAGATGAAACTTCTGAAGAATATGCTTTGTCATCTAGTGAGACCTCGGCTCCTGGGAAAACACCACTGCAACAGTATTATCGCAATATATTAGAATAGCGTCTGCACTGCTAGGCACAACACCAATGTCTGAGATAAAGCTACGTATCCAGACCGCTTCCTTTGGTGTGTCGTAAGCTGCAATATATTTGGACTCTGTTGTAGAATCAGCAACAAAAGCTTTCTTTGAGCTTCTCCAGCTCACTACACCACCATTCTCGAAAAAGATGTAGCCTGACTGCAATTTCTGATCATCATGATCTGTTTAGAAACTAAAATCAGTTTATCCTCTCACTACTAGTTCCTCATCTCCTCCATACACTAGGAACATATCCTTTGTATGCCTCACGTACTTTAGGATAGTTTTAATAGCTTCCCAATGCAGCTCTCCTAGATTGGCTTGATATCTACCCACCATGCTTAAAGCAAAGGCGATATCAAAACTAGTACATAGCATGACATACATGATAGAACCCACTTCCAAGGCATAAGGGATTCTACTCATTTTTTCAATCTCCTCCTATGATTGTGGACACATTTTCTTAGAGAGATTTAACCTTGTGACATAGGCAACAATCCTCTCTTGAAATGTTCCATATATTACCTTTTGAGTACCATGTCAATATATGTACTTTGACTTAGCCAAAGAAACCATTGAGATCTATCTTTATAGATCTTGATCCCTAAAATGTAGCCTGCTTCACCTAAGTCTTTAATAGAGAAGCATTCATTTAACCAAGTCTTAACTGACTGTAAGACTTACACCTCATTTCCCATAATTAATATGTCATCAACATATAACACTAGTAAAATTATGTAATTCACATAAATATTTTTATAGACATAATGCTCGATTTCATTTTTGACAAAACCAAATTCTCTTATGGCCTCATTAAAACAAACATTCCATGATTGCGATGCCTGCTTCAATCCATAAATGGATCTGTGCCGCTTTCATACCTTATTGGCGTTATTTGACTTCATGAACCCTTTAGGTTGATTCATATAGATATCTTCAACCAACATCCCATTTAGAAAATAAGTTTTCATATCCATTTACCAAATTTTATAATCATTAAAGGATGGTATTTCAAGAAATATTCTGATGGATTTAAGAATTTCTACTGGTGATAAGGTTTCATCATAGTCGATGCCTTGACGTTGCTTAAAACCCTTAGCAACCAATACTAAATTAAAGGTATTAACATCACTATACATGTCCATCTTCTTTTTGAATACACATTTGCATCCAATGGGATTTACATCAACTGGAGGGTCTACCAAAATCCAAAATTGATTTTGGTACATGGACTCCATGTCATAATGCATGAATTCTTGCCATTTAGCAGCTTCTTTGCCTTCTACTACTTCCTTGTAGGTTAGAGGTTTCTCATACTCATTGACTAACATGTCACGTGACTCAGTGACAAGAAAACCAAAATGATTTGGTTATCTAACCTCTTGTGTAGACATACGTATTATTTATGTCTTAGGAACAACATCTTCTTCCACTTTATCTTTTGTAGATTTTTCATCTTACAACTCTTATTTATCTGGAGCATTAACTTCGTCGAAGTCAATATTTATCCCACTATTTCCAAAAGAAATGTCTTCCCTTTCTAGAATAACATCTTTTCTTTCCACAATAACTTCTCTATCTAAAGGGTTATAAAGGTAATATCCTTTGATTTCCTTAAGATAACCTATAAAGATGCACTTCGTGGTTCGGGATGCTAATTTGTCACTTGGTAAAGTCTTGAGAAATGCCTCACACCCCCATAAACATTTGTGTGTCATACTAGGTTTCTTTCAATACCATAACTCATATGGAATCCCATATGTAGCTTTAGTTGGTACTTTGTTAAGCATATATGATGTTGTCTACAAAGCGTATACCCAAAAGGATAATAAAAGAGTTTCATGACTCATCATTGATATGACCATGTCAAGAAAGGTCCTATTCCTCCTTTTACTAACACCATTCCATTGTGGTGTATGAGGAGTGAGTTGGTATACTATCACACACTTTTTCAAGTGATCAATGAAAGCTTGGTTAAGATATTATCTGCCTCGGTTTGAGCAGAGTGCTTTTATCTTCTTACCAAGTTGGTTTTCTACTTAATTTTGGTATTCCTTAAATATCTAAGAGGAATCAGACTTATACCACATTAAGTAGATATATCCATACCTACTATAGTCATTAGTAAAAGTAATTAATTAGGACAAACCACCCCTTTCCTCTACTAGAAATGGAACACATACATTAGTATGTATTAATTACAGTGCGGTATTGGCTCTTTATCCCTTCCCTGAGAAAGGTGCTTTGGTCATTTTTCCTTGTAAACAATCTTGACATACATCCAAGGGTTCTAACTATACCGAGTCTAAATAACCTTATTAATGTAATCTTCATAATCGCTTCTCATTTACATGACCTAGCCTAAAGTTCCATAGGCGGGTGATATTTGACTCGTGTTGGATGGTTTTTTCATTGATTTCCATTAAGGGGTTCTCAAGTTCCAGCATGTATAAACCATTGTTAAGATGTGTCATACCATAACAGATGTTATCCGTATAAAAGAGACAACATTTACTTCTAAACATGAAATAAAATCCCATAGTGTCTAAAACCGACATAGATATTATGCTCCTGGTTACATACGGTACATAATATCAATTTTTTAAAACGAGAACCAAACCACTTGACAAGGTTAAGTGATAGTCTCCCACTTTCAAGGCTCCCATATTTGCACCATTTACAGCTCAAAGATTCACTTCACCTTTTTCAATCTTCTTGAACCAACTTGGTTCCTGTATATGAATAAAAATGTGTTATCCACATGTCATATCCAGTACCCAACTTGTAGATAAAGATAGATTGCATTCAATGACAAAAATACCTGAAGTAGAAGCATGAATTTTCTTCCTCTTCCCATCTCTTTAATTATTCTTCCAGTGGCCTTTCTTGACACATCCAAAGCAGATAGATTATTACTCATTACTCTACCTTTAAATCTTTGGCTTCTTTTTAGGATGATTCATTGGTGTATTTGTCCTGGGCTTGGCCTTAGACCCATTTTCTTTTCCCTTGTTTCTTTTGTTCACCAAAAGGATAGATGAATTGGTATTTTTAATATCCTTTTCATCTTGGAGAACTAAATCCAAAATATACTAAATAAAATTTGTCATATAATTCTTGTTATAATTGACAATAAAAGTCATGAAGCTTGGTGGTAAAGATGAAAGAATGAGATCCACTTCTAGATCTTGGTTCAATTTGAACCCAAGGGCTTCAATCCTCTCAATATACCCAATCATCTTGAGTACATGAGGACTAGTTTGGTGCCCTTCTGCTAGCCTGCACTTATATAGGGCACTTGAGATCTCATACCTTTCCTGCATGGACTTCTCCTAATATAATTCTTGGATATGTTAAATCATCTTCTAGTCATCCTCATCATCATGTATTTTAGGCAATTGGTTGTACATGGATGATAACATGATAAATTGAACATCAAGTGCATCCTCTATATTCTTTTTCCATCTTTCATTTTCCGCCTTACTTTCTCCCTAGGGAGGATCAGCAGGAACTGAGGATTCCAACATATATAAATTCCTTTCTTCATATAGTACTATGCACAAGCGCCTATACCACTCGTGGAATTTATTGCTGGTCAGGTTATTTTCTTTATCCAAAATTCATTGCAGTGATAATGTACCTATGGTGTTGGTGATTTCCATTTTAAATATACACCAGCTAAACATTAGCAGTTAGTATTATATCTTGATTGCCTTTTGACATTTATGATTAATTAATTATCATATCATTTTAATGTTTCCCACTATTTTAACGAATTTTAATATCCCTCACTATTAGATTCGGAATACTCTCTCTCTTGGGTACTATAGTGCCAAGGATCCTCAAAACCTCTCTCATAGTCTCCAAGCTATGGCAACACCACTACTCATAGGGTTTCAAGGTAGGCACTAGACTGTACAACCACTTGACTCATGGTTACTTGTATTGTAGAGTAAAGTCTCAACTTTTTGAATCTGGTCCTGATTCCCTCTACATATTGCCTCTAAAGTGATAGAAAGTTAGCTATGGATAATCCTCGACTACTCAATTTAGTTAAGCCGACCAAGTTCTCTCTTGAAAATGCCATGGTAGTAAGAGGCACTCTCAACTATGCCTGACGAGCACCCCAAACACCCAATTTTGTTCAAATGTGAGTAATGGAAGGCATTAAGACTTAATATATCTTTGAGGGATTTTGATATTTATTGATGAATATAATCCTTTTCTATTTATATGTTCAAACTAGATAGTCATGCTCATAACTAAACATGAAATTAAAATACATTCGTCACATATTTATGCATTTTTATCTTGTTTACTATTCTATGTGATCAAGTAATAATTATGAACTCACATAAAACAATAAATAATACATAAATTTAAATCATGCAATACAAATGGTATTGATAATTAAACTATGATCGATCTAGAATAGATCAATCTTGACCCAGGGGCTTTCATTCCTAATTCGAAACCTGACTCATATCAGATTTTTCCCTCAGTGCATAGTGCTCAGCTCCCATCTGGATTTCCACCTCAACTTGGTAGGGTCCACATCTTCAAATATGATCCTCCTTTTTTTAACAAATATACTCTCACATAGGCGAGAGGGTCTAGGGTACAAAATACATCTAGTGCATTGGACGCACAAGACCTTATACATATTTGAATTTAAAGATGATTTGCAGATCATTATTTATCTAATTAATTATTACAATCATCACACACATTGAATGAATAATTAAATAAATAAAACCAGACATGCACGGGTGGGTCACTTGTTCAAAAATAATCAGTATAAATAAAGTTCAGTTAAAATTAAATTGAAATAAATTTAAATATTACATGGGTGTTCTAATAAATTAAATGAATTTAAATAAATTCAATCAATTTATTTATCATTTACATTTGTTTAATTTAATTTTAATTCCAAAAATTAAATTAAACCACTAATTTAATTTAATCTTAATTAAATTAATGTTTTATATTATCCTTAATCTTAAACCCAAAAATTAATTATAATTAATTTAATTTAAAAAACTAAATTAATTAAATCAAATTATAGGGGTTACCTCTGGCCGGGGAATGAGTCTGGTAGGACTAATGACTGCCCTGATGGTGTTTTACTAAGGTAGGGCCAAATTGTGGCGTGACCGCAGCATGACCGCGGCGTGACCACCTGGTCCGGCAACACCCCCACGGTGGCATCATCCACCAGTGAGGTGCAACCAGACAGAGGCAGTGATGGACTCCTCCAGCAAGGCGTAACCGGATAGGGGCGGTGGAGAATTGATCTGGAATGCCGGCGGCGACGTCCTCAGGCTTAGATGGTGGCAGTGGCATCCTTCGACTGAGACGGTGGCGATGGTGTGGTCCGGCCGAGACGGTGGCAGTGTGGTCCGGCCGAGATGGCGGAAGCAGGGTCCACCAGGACGGTGCAGCTTAGGTGAGCCCCGATGGAGGCAGGGTGATGCCTTTCGGCCATGACGGTGAGGCGGAGCTGGTTTAACAGGCCGATGCGGCAGTGATGAGCTCGGAGGGAGGTGCAGGGTGCTGCTAGTCCAGACGCGACGAGAGAAGGGAGGGAGAATCGCTAGGGTTCTGAGGGGGTGCGGCGCACTCTGCATGGAATAAAACCCATTGGGGTCTTCCTTCCTCCACCCCCCATTTAAATGTTTTGTCTTTTGAAAAAACACAACCTACCCCCCTTTTTCTTAAAAGAAGACCCAATCGGGGTCAAGGTATCCACCCCCCCCCCCCCCCCCCGTTTTTTTAAATTTCAAAATTCTAAAGACTTTAATAAAAAAAGACAACTTGACTAAAAGTCTAAAGGACTTCCCCTTTTAAAAAAATTGATAAAAATGAAATAATATTATATTATAATATATTTTATTTAACTTCTAAAAACTAGGCCACCATAAAAAATCTGGCAACCAGATTCCATCCAAAATGTGGTCATATTTAAGTACTTTGAAGAACACGTAAATAAATTAAAAATGTGTTTTTAAAAAACAATAATGCGAAGAACTTATAACCAACAACCTAGATCCAATTAAAATTTTCAAATGGTCGTAACTTGGCCATTCAGAAACGGATCGACGTACGATCAGATCTTTTGGAACTGATTTAATACTCCATACTGAAATTTAATGCAATTTAATTTTTCTTTGACTCTGAAAAACCATGCGTCCCTCTGATACCACTATTAGGTACCGGGATGGGCAGCAGAAGCCGATGGGCTAGAAAATTAATATTTTTGGAGTTATTGGAGTGACGTAACAACATCGACTCTGATGATCTTATCCCAGTACAGTCTAAGGACCTCACATGGATTTAACAGAGCACAAAATAAAATTCAAACACGTACCTTGTTCGAATTTCATGTGTGTAAGTCCTTCGCAATATGCAGATGATCTTTGCTCGAAGACACTAACGTCGAAGCCCTCTAGATCATCCACAAATGCCTCTTAAATCTACTCATACATCATTCTTCAGGATCCAGGTGCTAGCACGATACACCGATGACCACTTTGATGCAACAGTGATCACCGTAAGAAAGAGTCTTCTATCCAAGAAGAATGAACTTGAAGATCTTGCCTGGTTGAGAGAATATCTCTCTAGAATTCAGGAGGAGAGAGAGGCTCTCAATTCCAACACATGAATAGTTATATGGGAAGAGTCTCTCTCTTACTTATATAGGGAATATCAAAAATACTTGGTATGGGTTCCTAACCCCCGTGTAATAGATATTCACAGTATAAGTATTATAAATATTTATTTATGACAAATTAAATTATTCCAAAAATAATATATATAATTTTATCACTAACTCCAATATATTAAATATATATGGCATGATAAACTTGAGTCCTTAACTTGACTCACGTATCCTAAAAATATTAAATAAACCCGAGTTATTTAAATCCATTCGAATAATATTTTATCCTTGTATTTACTTAATCACTTGTAAATACATGTTATAAATAAACTCAATGAATTATTCCAAACATGAATAATTAAAAGAATTTATTTATTACTTGGTGATCCATAGTACTTGGATAGTACTCGGGCCCTATGGTGGGCCCCATAAAGTTCTATATTCCTATTCCCAAGAATAAGGAATATTCTCAAAGCTCTATATTGTGTGACCCTCTAGGCCCTTATCTCAATAGTAGTGAATAATATTCACCGACCAAGGGCAGGGTCTAGCAACCCATCAAGGCCCCTATAGATATAAGGTAAAGTCAAAGAAACAACTACCTTCCTACAAACATGGTCTGTGTAATATAATCTCTTCATTATAAATATCTCAATAAAGCATAATGTACACTAGTGTCGTCATCTTTTAACTTGCTTTATTTTATTTTTTGATCTTTCCAGATGGTCTTACCTTTCACTATGAGGTCCATGGATTTAATGAATGTGCTACCATCCTAATCAAACAAGCCTAAGATATATCTTCCTCAACTAGGAAGCAAAAAATCCTATCTTGATCATTCAATCAATGTCATTTCACCAATGACGTACCCAACACAAACTACCTCACTACGACTTCATTGCCATGGTTTTCATCTTGCATCAAAGTACGCAATTAAATGACATACATTGATAATGATCTCACTTATTCAAAACATTACACATGTACATAGATAGGAACAACCAATGACACATGAAACATGTGTTGTTCCAATTATGCGGGTCAATCCTCATGATATCAACTACTAGAGATCATCAAGTGTGAACTTCATAAGAAGAAGCCTCAATGCATATGAGCCCCCAAAACCTAATAGACGCACATAATCTGTGTCCTTTCAGAATGATGTAACTAGACCATAGGACTTTACTTCATGATTAATTTCATGGCCTCTTGAGATTCTCATTATAGACTGTGATTTCCTATAACCCATTGATACGACATGTAATCTGAGGAAATTTCTATAAAGAAAGTGGATTCAAAAGTATCTACACTATTATGGAAAGATAAACACATGTATACATAAAAAACTGCATACATGTAGTGGTAATCAAAGTACAACACAAGTTGGGTCTAGGGCACCCACTTTCAACACTCCCACTTGCACCAGAGGAAATTGCAAACAAGTCTCAATCCACTAGCTCTCACATGAGAATCATGATTCTATAGAGAAATGGCTTTAGTTAGGGGGTATTTCACATTGTCCTATGTGGATACACTGCTAACTGTGACCTCACATATTTGAGTAAAATCCCTTAATAGATGAAACTTCTTAAGAATATGCGTATTCCTCTATTGAGACATCGACTCCTCGGAAAGAACCACTACAACAGTATTATCACAATATACTGGAACAAGGTCTGAACTGCTAGGCACAACACCAATGTATGAGATAAATATGCATATTCATACTACTTCCTTAATGGCATCAGAAGCTGCAATATATTCAGACTCTATGGTAGAATCGGTAACCACAACTTTTTTTGAGCTTCTCCAGCTCACTGCACTACCATTTAGGAAAAAGATGTAGCCTGACTACGATTTTAGATCATCATGATCTATCTAGAAACTAGAATCAATGTATCCTATCACTACTAGTTCCTTATCTCCTCCATACACCAGGAACATATCCTTTGTATGCCTCACGTACTTTATGATAGTTTTAACAGCTGCCCAATGCAGCTCTCCGGGATTGTCTTGATATCTACCCACCATGGTTAAAGAAAAGGAGTCATCAAACACAGTACATAGAATGAAAAACATGATAGAACCCACTACCGAGGCATAAGGTATTCTACTCATTTTTCAATCTCCTCTTGTGTTTGTGGACACATTTTCTTAGAGAGATTTATACTATGTAACATAGATAATAATCCTCTCTTGGATTATTCCATATTGTACCTTTTGAGTACCTTGTCAAAATATGTACTTTGACTTATCCCAAGCATCCTTTAGATCTATCTCGATAGATCTTGATTCCTATAATGTAGACTGATTCACCTATGTCTTTTATGGAGAATCATTCATTTAACCAAGTATTAACTAAATGCAATAATTTCACCTCATTTACCATAATTAATATGTCATCAACATATAATACAAGGAAAATTATGGCATTCTCTTCAACATTTTTATAGACACAAGGCTCGCTTTCATTTTTGACAATCCCAAATTCTCTTATAGCCTCATCAAAATAAACATTCCATGATCGTGATGCCTAATTCAACCCATAAATGGATCTCTACAGCTTGCATACCTTATTTGTGTTCTTCAACTTGACGAAACCTTTGTGTTGAGTCATATAGATGTCTTCAACCAACTTCCCATTTAGAAAAGCAATTTTGACATCCATTGAAAAATTTCATAATCATGAAATTCTGTTTTTTCAAGAAATATTCTAATGGATTTAATCATTTCTACTAATGAGAAGGTTTCATCATAGTCGATGCCTTGACCTTTCCTGAAACCCTTATCAACCAATCTTTCTTTAAAAGTATTAACCTCACCATCCATATCCAGATTCTTTTTGAATACCCATTTGCATCCAATGGGCTTTACATCAGCTAAAGTTTCTACCAAAATCCAAACTTGATTTTGATACATGGACTCCATCTCAGAATGCATGGCTTCTTTCCATTTAGCAGCTTCTTTTCCTTCTACTGCTTTCTTATAGGTTAGAAAAATGCCTCGCACCCCCATACACGTATGCTAATTTGTGCTTCTGGATGCTAATTTGTCACTTGGTAATGTCTTGACAAATTACTCGCACCCCCAGACACGTATGTGTCTCAGACTGGGTTTCTTTCCATACCACAACTCATATGGAATCCCATCTGCAGCTTTATTTGGTACTCAATTAAGGGTATATGTTGTTGTCTGTAAAGCGTATCCCCAAAAGGATAATGGAAGAGCTGCATGACCCATCATTGATCTAACCATGTCAAACAAGGTCCTATTCCTCATTTTCACTAACACCATTCCATTGTGGTATATAAGGAGGAGTGAGTGGGGATACCATCCCACACTCCCTCAAGTGATCAATGAAAACTTGGTTAAGATATTCTCTACCTCGGTCTGAGTGGAGTGCTTTTATCTTCTTACCAAGTTGGTTTTATACTTCATCTTTGTATTCCTTCAATATATGAAAGGAATCATACTTATACCACATTAAGTAGATATATCCATCACTAATATAGTCATCATTAAAAGTAATGAAGTATGAAAAACCACCCCTTGCCTCTTCTGGAAATGGACCACATACATCGGTATGTATTAATTCTAGTGTTGTATTGGATCTTTCTCACTTCCCAAAGAAATTTTTTTTGGTCATTTTTCATTGTAAAAAATATTGATATACATCCAAAGGTTATAACTATACTGAGTCTAAATACCCTCCTTGATTTAATCTTCACAATCGCTTCTCATTTACATGACCTATCCTGAAGTGCCATAGGCAGGTGATATATGAGTCATGTTGGCAGGTTTTGTCATTGATTTCCATTATGGGGTTCTCGAGTTCTAGCATGTATAAACCATTGTTAAGATGTTTCATACCATAATATATGTTATCCCTATAAAAGAGACAAAATTTACTTCCAAACTTGAAATAAAATCCTATAGTGTCGAAACTCGACAAAGAGATTATGTTCCTGGTTACAGAAGGTACATAATAACAATTTTTTAAAACTATAACCAAACCACTTGGCAAGGTTAAGTGATAGTCTCCCACTACCAAGGATTCCAGAATTGCACCATTTGTATCTTGTAGATCCACTTTACCTTTTTTCAATCTTCTTGAACCTACTTGGTTCCTGTATATGAATACAAATGTGTGAACCACATGCCGTATCCAATACCCAACTTGTAGATAAAGATAGACTTCATTCAATAACAAAAATACCTGAAGTAGAAGTATCAATTTTCTTCTTCTTCCCAGCTCTTCAATTATTTTTCAAGTGGCCTTTCTTTCCACATCCAAATCAGACATCTTCTTGCTCATTAATCTGACTCTAAATCTTTGGCTTCTTTACAGGATGATGCATTGGTGTCTTTGGCCTTGGCTTGGACTTAGACCCATTTGCCTTTCCCTTTTTTATTTTTTTCACCACAAGGATAGATGAATTGTTTTTTTTCATATCCTTGTCAGCTTGGAGAACTAAATACAAATGGTCTGGGAGAAATTTTTTCATATCATTCATGTTATAATTGATAATGAAAGTCAAGAAGCTTAGCAGTAAAGAGGCAAGAATGAGATCCACTGCTAGTTTTTGGTTCAATGTGAACCCAATGGCTTCAAGCCTCTCAATATTCCCAATTATATTGGTTACATGAGGACAGGATTGGTGCCCTTATGCTAGCCTACACTTATATAGGTCACTTGAGATCTCATAACATTCCTTCCGGGCCCTCTCCTGATATAATTCTTGGAGATGTGAAAGCATATTATAGGAATCCTCATCCTCATGCATTTTCTGCAATTGGCTGAACATGGATGACAACAAGATGCATTGAACATCAAGTGCATCCTCTACATGCTTTTTCCATTTGTCTTTTTCTGCCTTACTTTCTCCCTAAGGAGGCTCAGCAAGAACTAAGGATTCCAACACATATAACTTTCTTTCTTGGCATAGTACTATATGCAAACGCCTGTATTTCTCCTAGAAGTTATTTCTAGTCAAAATATTTTCTTTATCCAGAATTTATCATAGTGATAATGTACATGTGGTGTTAGTGATTTTCATTTTAAATCTACATCAGATAAACATTATCAGTTAGTACTATATCTTGATTACCTTTTTCCATTTGTGATTAATTAATTATCATATCATTTTAATTTCTCCCACTATTTTAGAGAACCTTAATATCCCTCATTATTAGATTCATAATACTCTATATCTTGAGTACTCTAGTGGAAAGGAACCTCAAATCCTCCCTCATAGTCTATAAGCTATGGCAACGCCCCTACTTAGAGGGTTTCAAGGTAGGCACTAGACTGGACAACCGCTTGACTCGTGGTTCCTTGTATTGTTGATTAAAGTCCTAGCTTTTGGAATCTGAACCTGATTCCCTCAACATATTTCCTCTAAAGTGATAGAAAGTTAGCTATGGATAATCCTCAACTACTCACTTTAGTTAATTTGACCTAGTTCTCTCATGAAAACACCCTGGTAGTAAGAGGCAATCTCAACTATGGCTGGCGAGCACCCCAAGGGGCTTGGTTCCTGATATTTAATTAAAATAGGCTAGTTTTTACCCCTAATTTATCCATACTATTATTAATACCTCTTAGAGGAAAGTCTTTGAGTATATTAATTTAGATAACTCCTTTTATTTTCATAGGAATAGCTTTGGGTACCTTTACTGTAAAGGCTTATAGGAAGGTGACAATGTTACAATAGGCCAGTGACAGGTGGGGAGGAGTTCTTTGGTGAAAAAAATCCCAAAAAAACATAACGTTATATTATGGAGGATTCATAATCACACTCTTCCCACTGACTTGTTAATCCAACATATTGGGATTCACTTGGCTTCCAAATTCTCTCGATACAAGTCTCAGAATGAAGAATCTATTTTACATATTTTCTTTTAAAGTGAATGAGAATGAAATGTGTGGAGATTTTTGGGGGAATTATTTGGATATAACCCATTTGTTATGTCCATTAATGAGTTTCTTCAGCAGTGGTTTGATGAAATAATAATAATAAATAAGAGGCTATGGCTCATTCACTCATGCTTGATATGGGTTGCTGGAGTACCTAGGAAGCAAGGAACTAATACTGGCATAATGTCTATCCATTGATAATGACAGTAGTGGTTAGAACTATGTGTTTGGTGATGTACCTGGTTAGTATTCAGAACCAGTGGGATGAATCTCAATATATTAGGAATTTAATGTTCACTAAACACTCCACAAGTATCTTCAGACCTCAGGTGGTGAGTCATTGAGTGAGTTGTACTCTTCCTTCCCTTAAACTAAATACTTACGGTTCATGCAAACAAGGTAATATACAGAGAGTGGTATTGTTCATGACAACATAGGATCGATTATTCTTGATTTTAGTTATTTTTATGGGGATGTTAATTATCTCAAGGTAGAGGCAAAGGCCATTTTTACCATTCCTCAAATTTTTTATTATAAACAAATTTCATTGGAGGATATTGAGATGTATTCAAGGATTATATTGAGCTCCCTAAAAGGTTTATGTTATACACAATGGGAAATTACACATCTACAATGAAAAATTCCTTTATCACCCTAGATATTGATCTATTACATAAATGATTTGAAGGCAACCGAGTAGCTTATTTTTTATCTTCAAAGGATTCTCAAGAGGCTCCATTCAAGGAGTTAGATAGTTGTGGTTATCTCCTCCCTAGTACTGTTGAGTTTTTTAGTGGTGACTCTTTGGGCCTATATTAAAATATACCCCATGAGATTTTTTTATCTCTCCTTTATCTAAAATAAAAATGGTTTTTTTTATTGTGTTATATTAATGGAGACTAGGTATTTCCAAATTGAATTTTGTAGTGTGTTTGGGATTTTACCCTAGTTGACTGTATTTCAAAATTGTAATGGATTTGAAAACAGTTTCAAAAAGAGAAGTGTTTTACTTATTATGATATACTTAATAGTGTTTTGGTTATAAAACAAGTGGTATTTGTTTTAAAATCAGTTTTGGACAGTTTTTAAAATAACCAATTCATGTAAGGTCCTAAGCTTTGAATTGTGCAATGATTTCCATTTGGTTTTAGATGAAAGAAGATCAATTTTAATGGTTCCATGGTATTCAAAATGTGTATTTTATAAAACCATAATTTTCTTAGCAATTATTTTATTGTCCCTTTTTAAGGGACAACATGGTGGGATTTTAGAGAAATTACCACATAAGGGTTTATGTCACATGTTGTTTGATGTGATCCCCCTCCACCATAATGATCTAGTGTAAAAGTATATTGTTATTGAATGTCTTTTTTTTGAGGTATTTTTTTTATCCCCATTAATTTTTTTTGGGTTCAGTTGTTTAGGCCATAAATTGTTTTGGTGATTTGATCATTCAAGGTAAGTTTTCTATTGGAATCTCTCATGAGCTTAAGTTTGGGAATCAACACTTAGGAAAATTTTATCCAACAAAAAATTAATAAAAACAGTCGTAGAAAATATAAAAAATTTAAGAATGACCCAACCATATGTTAGAAATCCATGTCGAAGGAAAATAAAATAAACAGAAGTAACACAGTATAAAATCTGAAAAAAAAAATGAAACACACTATTAATCCCTCGACTACCCCGATCTACATCTCATACAAAGAAAAATGTGTAGCTGCCTCCAGTTCCCTTCTAGACCCTTTGTAGAATATAACTACCCTACATCTGTATAATGTGGTAAAAGGCCTATGTTTCTGATGAGATAATGAAAATAAAATAAAAACTAAACTATAACATACCTATATCTTGTGATTCAACAAGTCACCACCCAACATATAAGAACCACAATTCCCCATGGTTCCAATAAATTTCATGTAAGAAAGGGGGGAACATATCCAAATTTCTATATGATATTGTCAAATAGTATATTCCTATTAATTAACAATTACTCTTCCTATTAATGGTATATAATTAGTTTGGATCAAGTATTATCTTAGTCTGGTTTTTTTCGATACATGTTTGTTTGGGACATTTTAATAGATTCATTTTATCATATTTTTATTTATATTATATGGGACAATTTCATTCATTTGGGTTCTAATAAACTCAATTTGATTACACTTAGGTCCAAAATACTCTACAAAAACACAAAAAATTCAAAACCCCCCAAACCCCTAAATTAAATAAAAAGAAAAGAATTGAAACCGAACAAAACATACCTAAAACCCATGGAGAACCCACTCCCCATGACAACAGTAGATAGAATCGGCCTCAATGGGACCCAAGATCCCTAAACATCAATAATCAACCTAAAGAAAAACTCACACAATGTTCTCTATATAAAATAATAAAAATTCTTCACATTATACCAATAGACTTGTTCTATATGAAAGTTATAAATGTATCCTATGGGAAAACAGTATACTGGGTCCATGCTAAAGTAAATAAACATTCAATAAAAGTAATTCATATTGAACATGCTCACTATGAACTATTATAGCACCATGCTAGTATGATAATAATAACCATGACGTGTAAACATGAAAAATCTATTAAAATATCCATAAATAAAATATAAAAATACTACAATCAAATATGACAATCTCAATCCAAATGAAGAATGGGTATGCCATTTTAAATCCTTGAGACATACTAGGTGGATATCATATAAAGTTATTGTAATGTTAGGAACTAAAATATAACACATTTTATATACGACACAAATGTTGTAAAAACTACAGACTGGTAGTCTTGTTTGGAATAAAATATCGAAACATTTCCAATAATAAGAAGTAAAAGGTTATAATGTATTATTTATCAAAAATTGTTTGGTCATAAATGATAATCTAGACTAATATATTTTAAATCACCCCTTCATTAATTTAATACATCATTTTTTAGGATAAATGTTTCTCCTATAGAACACGTAAGTAAATTATTTTTTATGTTATAAGTTCCCATGACTTAAAAGAACGTTTGGAAACCAACTTCATTAATCATTATTTTAATAAAGTGTTATAACTCATATTTTAGAATACATTGGTTTAGAAGATAAAAAATAAAGGATAAATAAGGAAAAGGGGTGAGTTAATTTACAAACACATTTTAATAAAACATCTAAATGAAGGAAGGAAGTTAATTAGGAAAGTTTTTCAAAGATATACAATTAAAAAATATGTTTTTAAAATAAAACATCACTCACTTTAAACCATATGACAACCATTTTAATTATCAAAAACCAAAACATAAGGTTAAAACCTAAACCATTAGTTTTTTTATTTCAATTTATATCCTCTCACATAATCGATCCAACCACTGCATTGCCACCAAATCACACTCTTAACCTGAAGTTATGATTAGTTAATTGAATTATATTTTATTCATGTTTAAATGAGAAAAGTTGATTCCCTTGTGATAATAATGAATTATTCCCATGTGATCAATTATATGTTAATTAAAATATTTATAATGCATTTAGTATTTTAAAAATGAATATATATTCTAAAATAAATTGTTTTAATAAAGATGAACACTTTAATATAATGAATATTGGAGATAACATAGCCAATTCTTTGAAACACATCACCTAAGAGAAGTTTTAAGATCAACTATTTCATAATATCATGCATTTTCTTGAATCCATTGAATTCATAGAAGTATTCCCTTAATAAATTGAGTACACATAAGTATAGATTTAACACAATAAATCATATACATGTGGTCAATTAGAGTAGAAAATATATGAAAAATATTCTCCATTATCATTTCCTTAAAATAAAATTCATGCACCTTTTTTATAAATACTTTAAAATTCATATCCTATTTATTTTAACCCCAAACAATACATGAATAGACCTAGTGAAAATACATTTTTAGAAAATAACTTTCCATTTTTTCTCCACATTTCTATAAACTTCATTTTCTTAAGCCATTATCATCAACAAATCCCATAATCATAATTCTCTCTCTTTATTTTCACCTAAACAATTTTCCAGAACCATTTTTAATATGATGTGAAATTAAATGAGACCCAATTTCCATAATAAAATTCTCCCCTAAAAACTACATATTATTTCTAAACCATTCAGTTAAAATACAATTTATAAAAAACACAATTATAATATATTCATATTCCAAACTTATGAAATTTCATAAGTTTCTCATTTAAATCACTATTTTTATAAATAATTTCATAATAAATCCTATTATATCACCCAAAAAATTATTGTAAACTAAAAATATCCTTCAAATCATGGTAATTATGTCACACAAAATACTCTATTTTAGAGAACAACAAATATATTATTAATTACTGAATATGAATATCAATCACTATTGAGGTTTTTTAACTATCAACTTCACCCTTCAACATATATATAATACCATACGCATACCATTATCAAGATAAATTAATAGTATGAAACAACCACATACATCATCCTATTGAGTCATTATGTTTCCTATGAATTTTTATTCAAAAATTTCAAGATCACATACCAAGACCACAGGTGAGATTTCACAATCTAAAAAACCTTCAAGAATCAACTAAAAATTAACAATCCAAATTCTATCACTAAATAATCTCAATTGTATAACAACTACAACCAAGTAATAACTAATAGATAAGAGAAACCAATGCAATAAATTTCATAAAAATTAACCCAAAATTCTATAAGCCTAAAGTATCAAATAACTATAATAGTGTATCCCCAAATTTCACCCTAAAATATCAAAAACCCTGGAACACAACATACCTTGGGCACCTTCCATGAAAATAGATAAAAATGGTTTTCAGGATACACACAACATAATCATTTATACAATTGAATAGATATACCCTTGATCCGAGATGAATTCTACCACGATCAGGTGCGATTCACCTAAAATTTTTTAATTCATTAAACAGGATTAAAAGAAATGAAAAAAATGAATATGTTCTGATAATAGGAATACCTTTTGAGGCCATGAGGTGGAGGTTGGGAGGCAGAGGCCAAGAGGAGGATGAGGTGGCTATGTAAGTGGAGGTGAACGTGGAGGCATTGGTAGATGCAGATGCAGATACAGAGGCAAAGGCAAGAAAGTGGAGGGAGGGAGGTAGGGGCCAGGAGGTGGAGACCGGGGCAGGAGGTCGAGGTCGGGGATGGGAGGATAGTGGAGAGAGGCCATGGTTTGAGGGAGGTTTTGGAGAGTAAATGAAAAATTGGGTGTGGGATACTGATAAAAGTAGAGGTTTGAGTATATAATTTTTGAGGTAAAATGGTTTTTTGGTCGAAATGTGGCATTGATGGTGGTATTTATACTTAATGAGATGTGGGTTTAAGTCATTAAATAACAAAAAAATTATATTTAAAGCCAATAATTTTAATGTGGAATTAAATTAAACAACATTGGCTTGATATTAATAATTTATAGGATTTATAGGTTAAATACACACCTATAAAACATTTAAATGTTTTATTTTTTTATTTATTTTAATCATTTACCCCTTTTTACTTTAACATGTTTCGTTTTTTACCTATACCATGGTAAATAATTTTTTCCACATGGTAAGTTTTTTATAACTAAAAGTTAAATTAAACATAAAATCTAATTTTAAACTTGTGATTCTAAAAATTTAATCCATTTTACATAATTCAATTCATATACTTTGAAAAAAATATATTTAAAACTAATCCCACACACAAAATGAAAAGGCATTTTTTTAATTGAAACATTCAAAAGATTGAAATGTTTTTATATCTAATTTCAATTTGAAATTGATTCCAATTACCTAAATTGTTATTATTTATGTATAATTGAACTATTTATACTTTAAAAACTATTTAGACAATATTTTATCTATATAAATAAATTCGATAAAAAAGATTTTTTTTAATTAAAATTCACTATTTTTCAATATTCATCAAAAAATAAAACATATTGAAAACATACAAAAAACTAATCCAAATTAAATTTTGATAATATTCATTCAAAGAATAATTTTATTTTTTCAAATATATTTATAAATGTTTCAAAAACTAGA
Organism: Viscum album; assembly: GCA_963277665.1. Lineage (NCBI taxonomy): Eukaryota > Viridiplantae > Streptophyta > Magnoliopsida > Santalales > Viscaceae > Viscum > Viscum album. The sequence goes on from OY728165.1 coordinate 181,239,402, forward strand.
TTTAAATCAGGCCAGCCATCAAAAGGTGGCAAATGTGCCTTTTTAGAAAAATACCTCCTTTATCCTTAAAATTGAATTTGTTCTTATATCAACAATATAAATCATGTAAGATGAATTTAAAACATTATATTGATATATTATATATAAATTATATTCACATAATCCAAAAATGTTATTTTAAAATGTATTTGTATAAAAAATTAATGATATTTAAATAGTTTTTCAGAAGAAAAAAATTCCCTTTTATTTTAAAAAGGGTTTTACATTCATTGATAATTAATTGAACACCAATGAATTAACTATATATACATTTTTAAACCATATTTTCATAATTAAGTTCATACTGCTCATTTCCCACCATTCTAATAACTAGTTTAATGTAAATATTTAAATAATAATATTTATTTTATCATTTAATTTTGATGTGGAATATCATGTACACTATCGAAGAGAGTATTTACATTTTAAATAATCAGGATGTTACATTCTCTCCCTTTGGTAAATTTCATCCTCATAATTTTTAATTAGGTATTGGAAACTAGGGGTTTGCATTTTTAAACTACCTTTATTGAAATCCCACATTAAAAAAATTATTAATAAAACTTACACTTTAAAATAATTAAATGGAAGTACAATGGTCATCTGAGATATCACATACTAGGGTTCCATATTGGAAGAAATTCACATGGAAGACAAATATAACCATTTTTTCTAATGGAGAGTGATAGAAAACATGGTCAGTATAATGTTAACAATCATAAAACCTCAAATATGTAATTGGTTAAAATTTCATTGATTCAATAGTAAGAAAAATAATCATGAAACATTTTTGTATCATGATCATTTTCATTCATTTGATGAATTATTTTACTACCTAGACTAATAAAATAATGAATAATAATCACATGACATGTGGAGTTTAATCTATTAATCAAATTCCACTACCAAGTCCTTTTTTCTCCAAATGATGAGTATTTACGATTAATTGTTCATGCCTAATGCACTAGGAACAACTTATATAGAATCAAATAATCAAGAAAAATTATTTATATATTTATCATGTCCTGAAAAGTTAAATAAAACCAAAATGGTTAGTCTAATATAAGATAATTATCTATAAATAATCTACCATTTTATGATGAAAAACTACTTTTAATCTTCAAAATTCAATAGTAATACCAAAATTTCAATATAGACCAATTGAAAAATAATTTTCCTTAAAATTCCTCAAAATAATACAAACTAAGATTAAAACACAAAATTTAGAAGGATTTGATAACATAATTTTCCAAGATTAATTTTAAAATTTATCTCCAAATAACATCAATCCCTCTCAATGGCTCAAACCAAAAAGTAATTACCCTAATCACATTTTCTCCAAGATAGGTTATTCATTTCAAAAAATAACATGAATTACCATAAGTCCACAATAAAATCATATATTCTTTACTTAAAATTATATCACATAGTATTCTATTCAACCTGATCATATAGGTTTCCAAAAATAGTGAACGTCTTCCGAAATAAAATTAATAAATTAATAACCAAACCATTTTCCAATCCTATGGTTATCTATTTGATAAAAGATATTTCCCCAAAATATTATTAATATTAATCCATAAAATCATTTTAAAAATAAAAATTCTTACTAATAGGGTCTTCATGTAGGCTAGTGGTAGGAGATGCAGCCTTATCTCCCTTCAATTATGGTTTCGGAACTCGTGGCCTTGCCGGACATGATGGGTTGTCACCCTTCCAATAGTTTGTCCTTTTCTAAAAACTATATAATGAATGTAACACTCTAAAAATATGATAAAATACTCAAAAATAACCGTAACATGTCTTAACCTCAATGTTTATCTCATAACTATAATTTTTATTCTCAAAAATTAATAACCCATAATTACCTCAAAAACGAATTTCTCCAAAAACACCATTAGTCACTAGAAAATTTCATAAAATAATTCCTCAAAAGGGGTTTATAATACATTAAACTTATGAGAAACCATAAAATTATAAACTCATTATGAAATACCTAACTCTTAAGAAAACATATTAATCTCTAATGTTTTCCAAACCCTGCTCTGATACCAACTATAAGAACACGGCCTTAAATATGACTTATTATAGTAAATTTTTACTAGAATTTATTTTCTTTCATTCGAAAATATCTTTAATATATGTAGTTTTAGATAATTAGGAATAACTATTACATAGTAGATCCATATATTACAAGTAGATACTTATACTCAGAATCCATTTTTTCACCAAATGGTGAACCCTTTAAAAAAACATAACTTTTTTATTCAATAATTTCATCAAAACATCTTATTTGTCCTTAAAAATCTTTAATCCCTTAGATTTTTTTTTTTAAAACATGGGATGAGCACAAAAACCTCAGTAAGGGACAAAAATAAAGAGAATCGTTAGTCTAGTGAAAACATAAAAACCATTTAAAACCCTTTTCTTAAAATCTCATTAGCTTGTATATAAAAATCATATTGGTTCCTTGGGAAATCATTACCATATCACTATTACATTCACCCTTACAATTGGAATAACCATATGGCTGACTTCCACCTTCAGATTACCCAATTCATTGGAGATTTATAATAGGGCACACCCTTCGTATAAGTTATATCTGGAACACCCATATTTCATGAGCTATAATGGGGATCAACCCTTCATATAGGATATATCGGGAACACCCATGAGCTATAATGGGGCTCAAACCATTTTTTATAATTTCCAAGTACTAATTCATGAATAAAACCCTTGAAAACTCTTTTAAACCCATAAGTAAAACACTTTCAGATGTCAACATACCCTTTTCTTGTAAAAATCATTTTAAAATATAAAAACAAGGCACGTAATAGTGAAAATATTTTCCTCTAAATGATTTATTATAACTTATAAATAAAAATTAAAGTAATAAATATTTATGAAAATTGGTATAAATCGCTCATGTCATATAAGTTAAAAAAGCATTCCATGTCGTTGAAGTAATAAAATCATTTTTAAAACCCAATTAACACAAAATATTATTGAATCAATGTATCCCATACCACATTGAAACTTTCTAAATAAATTAAAATTTTAAAAAACTCATGTCCATATAAATAAATCCATAAAACCATTTTGAAAACATGTACATGATTGAGAAATATTTATAAGAATAATTCTTTAAAACATTTAAAATAATGTTTTAGTTATAGAGTCCCTTAAAAAGATCATTTTGTTAACCAAATAGAACAATTATGTGTATTAACCTAAAAAGGTATAAATAAAATATAATATAACCAAAAATAATTTCTCACACAAAATTATCATGACATAATGAAGAAGTAGAAGTTTAATCCAAAGAATGGAAATTGTGTTAAAAAAAATCCCTTACCTCATGTTTGATTTCCTTCAAACGTGTTCAAGCCTCCTGTATAATGGTTTAAAGAATGTTATTAACTCATTACAGAACTACATTCATATTTATAGTACCTTATATGATAATTTTATATCATTTTATGTCTTTTTCATTAATAATATTTCATTATTTTCATAGTTTTAGGTGCGTTTGTTTCATAGATTCATGATCGATTCATTTGTTTAAAATTATGGATGTTATTATAAAAATTAGATTAAATATCCATAGGTGGAATGAAATAGTATTAATTTACTTCTATAATTATAAATCTTCCCATATATCAATTTTATTTCTTACATGAGGATGATTCATTAGATGAAATGTCAATGATAAACATTTATTTTATTTTGGGCGGTTTTCTGAACACCTTGAATTAGTTTCATTTTGTTTACTATTATGATTATATATTTGTTAAATAATATTAAATAGGTTAAAATAAAAATATTAAAATATTATTTAACAATAAAAATAGTTTTAAGGCTATAGGTGAAGTAAGTAATGAAAAAACAACCAAACATTATTCATAGAGGTGATTATGTGACATAACTTGGACAATAATTTCATTTCTTTGAATAAAAGGAGATGAGAAATGAAATGGATATGATATATCTCATTAGAAACAAAACACTACATTATATACATTATTCTGTATTTATCATCCATTGATGAATGAAGGAGGTGAGAATAATGTAGAAAAAAAATTAAGAAAGGTGCTTGGGGAAAATTACCTCTTAAATATCACATCCATTAGAGACCCTTGAGGACCTTGGATTTCATATTTTGGTAATATCATAATCACTTAGACATTTTTATAATGAGTATGGGAGTATTGGTAAGAGATATTTGTAGCTAGAAGGATTTTAGGGTTGAAATGGGGTGGTGAGGGTGGTGTTTATACTTGAGGAGAGGTGGGTTTAAGTTATTAAATAATAAATATTTTATATTTAAAGTCAACCATTTTGAGGTGGCATTAAATTCATAATATTTGGATATATATTAATATTATGTATGTTTTATAGGGTCGATAAACAATCCAAAAAACCATTAAATGTCTTATTTTTAGGTTTTTTAATCGTTTACCACTTTTAACTTAATCATGTTTCATTTTTTACCTCTATTGCAGTAAATAACTTTTTTTAACATTGTATCTATTTTATACATAAAAATGAAATTAACCATACAACCTAATTTGAAACATTTGATGCAAAAAATGGAATCCATTTTTCCAATTTCAATTAACATAATTTTGAAAAATTATATTTAAAATTAATCCATTAGTCAAAATGAAAAAACGGGTTCTTAAAGTGAAATATTCAAAAGCATGAAATGTTTTTATATCTAATTTCAGTGTAAAATCTACTAAAATGACCTGAATTAGCATTATTGACATATAATTGAACTAATTTTTCTTTAAAACAAATTTAAAAACATAATTTATCTATATAAAAAAATTATAAAAAAATAAAATTTTCAAATAAACTTCACTATTTTTCATTATTCATCAAAAATTAATACTTATCAGAAAAATACCAAAAAAATAAACCAAAGTAAATATTGATACTCTAATTTAAAATAATAAGTTTATTTGGTCAAATATAATTTATAAAAGTGTCAAAAAAATATTTAAATCTGGTGCTCCTTCAAAAGGCGACAAATATGCCTTTTTAGAAAAATACCTCTTTTATCTGTAAAATTAAATTTGTTCTTATATCAAGTCTATAAATCACATGATATTAATTTTAAAAATTATATTTAATATATTATAGATATATTAAATTAATATAATCCAACAAGGTTTATTTTAATATTTATTAGTACAAAACACAATTGTTCATATTTAAATAGTTTTTTAGAAATACATTTCCTTTTATTTTAAAAATTGTATTACATTCATTTATAATTAATTGGTATCTAAATAAATAACTATATATACATTTGTAAGCTATATTTTCTTAATTTAGTTAATATTATTCATTCCCACCATGCAAAAATCTAGTTTAATGGTAACCTTTAAATAATAATATATATTTTTGTTTTTAAGTTTGATGCGGTGTATCTTGTTTGCTATCGAATATAGTTTTTAGTTTTTAAAAACTAAGGATGTTACATTTACTACTTTAGAAACTGATTATTGTTCAATTTTTGAATTTTTTTTGTCTAATTTTATAATATCTACCTTATTCAAGTGAGAATCATAGATTTTTTATTTATAAGTATATTTTCAAATTTAACCAATTTTTATAAACTAGTAAATTTCAAAGTTTCTTTTCTAAATTTACTTTACTCATAACATGATTCTTCTATATCTTTATATAAATGTTTTGGTTCACTTTTAATTTTGTTGTAAATCATTGATTTTTCTTCTTCAATATTTTTAACATCCTTTTTTAATAAATATCAATTTTCAATAACTTTTTCATTATAGAAATCGACCAACTTTTGCATAAGTTTATTCCAGCATTTGTAACTTCTTATGTTGGGTAAATAACCCATAAAAGTTCCATCCTCAACATTTTTATCAAATTTTAAAAGATCTACATGTTTTATTTTTAGTGAACATAGACTTAAAAAAACCTTGAAATATTTCACTAATAGTTTTTTTATACCAAATTTCATAGGATATCTTGTTAATTACCACCTTAAAAAACTTCTTTTTTACATGTACAATACTTTTAATGTGTTATCTCAATAAAAATATTGAATGATATATTATTCTAACATGCTTCTTCCCATTTCTACTAAACGTATTTTTTTCCTTTCTATAACTCCATTTTTTATGGGTGTAAGGGGAAATGTACTAAGGTTTAATTCCATGTTTTTTCAAATATGATTCGAGTAATTTCATTTGTATTCCTTTCCATTATCAATTATCAACTTCATTATATAATCTCCCATTTCTCTATCAACTTCCCTTCTGAATACTTTTAAAATATCTATTACCTTTGACTTAAGCTTCATAAAAATAATATTGGTCATCTAGAAGAAATCATCAATAAAAGTGGTAAATTAAAAATATAATTTTTTTTATTGATTTATAATAATCCCACTTAAATTTTATTTAATAAGATCAAGAGGCCGACTAGAATGAATTTATACTTTCTTATGGATTTTACTAACCATCATTCCTTTTTGAAAAGTTATACTAACATAATATTTCTTTCTATTCAATGATGGAAATTTTTTAATGGAATAAACATTTAAAAGTTTCTTCATAATCATCTAACCAAGATTCCCATGTTTTTGATTCCACAACTTGTTCTGAACTTTATCACTCAAGTAATGGAATTTGTAATGTTCTCCTATCTAAAAGGGATTTCCACTTACTCTTTCTACCTTAATTAAAAATTTACCATCTTTTATAATTTTGATGATATAAGAATATTTTCCCAATATACATTGTTTTCCATCATCACAAAGTAGACTCACACTATGTAATTTATATTTAAACCCATAAAAAATAGAACATCCTTGTATTACAACTTTTATACTTCAATTTCAGTTGTTCTAGTTCCTTTTATTTTTAAGGAACTATCATTCTGGATGGTAACTACTCCCCCATATCGATTTTCAATATATTTAAAGATTTTCAAATCTCCTATCATTTCTAAAGAACAATCACTACCAAGAATCTATTTTTTGTTCCTTTTTTCTTCTTTTAAGGTTGTCTCAACAACAAATTATTTTTCCTCAACTTTCTTCTTTTGATTTTCCTTTTATTTTTATCAGGAGAACATTTCCATAAAATAATTTTTATATATTATTCGTTATGGTTTCCAACTTGGTAAATTATTCCACATACTTCTTTCATACATTCAAATTCATTTTTCATTTGAACATTTATAACATCATGAGAATTCACTTTTACAAATTTTTGTGTTTTAGTAATTTAACTCATTCTGTTTCCACCATTGCTACCCCTTTTTTCATACTTTCTTCTTGGAAGTGAAAAATTATTACATCAATTGTAATATTTGTGTCAATAAATTAAACAACACCAACAGAATAAATAAATCTTGGTTTTCTATAGAATTATGATCTTTACCTATAATAATATTATTGAGGTTCATAACATTTTTAAAAATTAGTTTCTTCTGGGAATTTGGAAACCTTCTTATGGGGTCAATTTCAAAAATTTTGATGTGATATATTTTTCACATGCTTTCTCAACCCAATATTTCCCAATAATTTCATTAACATCTATTATATTATAATAATTAGATGATACTTTATTTTCAAAAGGAGGATAAGTCTAAGGATTCTTTGAATGATCTATTTTCCTAACATTATATTATTTCACTTTTACATAAAAATTCTTTCTAAAATTTTCGTTCAACTTTCTTAACGTACTTTCAGCCTCATGGGTTTTTTTATCGAGTTTTATTAACTTCATATTACTTAGATTATAAATTATTACTAAGGACTTAAAACATAATTACCTATTTAACAATTATTAATTTGTATCCTAAGATCTCATAGATATATTATTTTTCCTTTTTAGAAGCATATTTTCTTCCTTCAATAACTTTTCCACTATCATTCATCATCACTCTAATATATTTATTTAGAGTTTTATTTTTCTCAATACATGTAACATGTTCTTTTTTGAGCTGAAAATATCTGAAAGATTATTCACCTCCTTATTCTTCACTATTTGAGGAATATTCCTTTTTATCAACATTAACAACAAATATTATGATTATTTCTAAAAAGCAATAATTTTATGAATAAATATCATCTAAGTCAGATTCAAATTTCGTACATGCCATGCTTATTCTATTTCTATAAAAAATCTTCTTTGCACCAGTGTACATACTTTCTTTCTTGGAAGCTTTATTAAAATCCTTCCGTGGATTTTTTGTATTCATAATGATCTTCAACTTCGCTATTTTTATTTTTGGATCCATTAGTAGAAAAAAAACAAGATTCTACCACAATCAATAAATTTGGGAGGAAGTTTTCCTCCATACTTTCCTCTTCCACTTCGATAGTTCTTAGATATAAGATACATGATTTTTTCATTCAACTCATCATACTAATAATCCTCATATTATTAAGGATCAACATATTTAGAATCTTAAATTTTTATATTTCTCATTGCATAAAAATCCATTTAATCTTTGGTCTTATTTTTTTATGGTGGAGCTTTTTCATTTCATAAAAAGTAATAAAGATATGCAATTCATCAAGATATAAATCATCCATATCTTCTAAATAAAATATTTTAGAATCAAACCTAACTAGAAATTTTCTCAAGAGTTTATTAATAATTTAATAATTTTACGACACATATATGAATACTTTGGTATTGAAAAAAAATCATTTACTTTGGTGAAGTACTCATCAATTTTTTCTTCATCTCCCAGTCTTATTTATTCAAAATTTCTATGCTATATTTTTGGCTTTGCTTCCTTCACATTAGTATTTCCTTTGAAAATGCTTTTAATATTTTCCCACATAATATTTATTCTTTTTAAACCCATAAAATTCATATAAAAATTTTCTTACAGAGACATAAGAATACAATTTATGTCCTTTACGTCAACTTTTATGATTCTCTTGTTATCAAATTTCATAAGTGAATCTTTCTTAATGGGTGGGAACCCATCTTTAGTGGCATAAACAACCTTGAAGACAAGTGAAAGAAGATATGAAATCATTATATTTTTCGGTACATAATAATTTTTTCTATAAAAAGTCAATATTTCTCTACTATTTATAGAATCAACATTATTTACAATAAGGTTCAATATTGGGAACCTCACTCTAATACCACTTGAAGTTACTAAGGATCATTGGATTTGTGATAAGGTATAATGACATGGCCTTATTGCATACATAATCTTGAATATAGTCAAGAAAACACTTCCTTTTATATTGAATATCTTTTAAAGTTTAGAGATTTAGAGAATTAAGACAATACAGTCATAACACTACACATTATTACAGAGTGGATACCATTAAAACAGTTTCCATTTTTTTTAAAATATAAAACATTAAAACTTAAACAAGACTCCTTGACAATTATTCAACATTTAACATGGCTTCCTTCCTTGTCTTACACATCCATTATCCAGTGAAAATCATTTAAAAACTTGGGATGATCACAAAAGCTCAGTAACGAATGGATAAGAAGGAACGATCACATTAGTCTATGAATACTCATAACGTATGAAAGCATTTTCAAAATACATTCTTGTCACCCATATATACTTACTTTGTGTAACATGAGATTTACACAAGATCCACACAAAACATGAGAACATAAATATAATCATAAAGGTATCTTGGGGCATTACTTACATAATCTTGTAACCATTCTTGGCTACCTTATAATTTGTAACCCTCACGGCTACCTTACTTTGTGTAACCATCGCAGTTACACTTGGAGTAACCATATGACCGACCTCCAAATTACTCATAACCAATGAATTGGAGGGAGATATAGGTTCCGCACTTCATCATAAATAATTCCCAAGAACCAAAACATAATCATACAATATGAATAATTCCATAAAAACAATACTTTGGAATTTCGTAAAACCAAATTTTAAAAAGAGGATTTTAAAGGAAAGCCCCTTATAAATATCATACAATTGAAGAGATAATTAATATAGTGGATGGTGTATGTATATATACTGTAAATAAACATAATAAAACATAATATAAATATAACCCATCACACAAAAAATTTAAATAGCATGTAAATAAATAAGTAGAAGGTTAACCCAAAGAATGGAAATCAGGTTAAAAATTCCCTTACCTCGGGTTTGTATTACTTCAAACTTGTTTAAACTTCCTTTATAATGGTTAAAAGAGTGTTTATTAGTATTTTAAAAAAACATGGTAATGTTTAAAACATCTTATATTATCATTTCATAACATCATTTCAACCTTTAATTGTTAGTATTTTGCTCCTTGCACTCTTTTTTGGTGAGTTCTTAACATGATTTCCATGATTGGTTCATGGTGGATGTTCTTGTCGATTGGAAGTGAAATTATAGAATTGGAAAGGAAAGGTATTTACATATTTAAAGTACCATAATGTATAACATTTATCATTTTGATGTTTAATATGAGTCTGATTCATAAGTTAAACCATTAATGATGTTCGTTTAGACCATTTTAGTGGTTCTTTGATAATAACAACCTCGTTTTGTCTTATAAATTAGAACCATGAGTACAAAAGAATTCCAGAACCATGGGTGAGTCATAACACATATATTATAACCTGGTTCGACCATATAAATTTTTTCATTACCATACTTGAAAGAATTAATGGAAATTGAAATCACATCATCCACGATGTCGGTAATTCAACACATAACAGACAATGTTTTTATTCTTTAAATAAGTGGGAGAGGAGAAGAATAATGATGATAAATTTTCCATAAACATGATAAAATTCATAATATACATGATTTATGGATATTTCATTCCTATTGGGTAAGGAGATATGAATAAAGAATAAGGAAGGAACTCAAAATAAAAGAATAAGTGAGAAATCTCTTAAAAACATTCGGCAGCCTAACGGCTATGCGACAGGGTTTTAGAAAACATTAAGAAGAGAGGGGACAAAGGTCACACATCCATAAGTGAATAATAATACATAATAGATCAAGAATAAGAAAGAAATAAGAACATGGTATGGAAACTTGAAAGTTATACCACATGAAAGAGAACTTGAAAGGAAAAAAAAGAAATTGAGAATTTTCTTACCTTGTAGAGTAACCCTTAGAACTTGAAGGTTGGAAACTTGGGGGCTTGAGGAAGCCTTGGTAGGACTACTATTAAGGTAAGGAGTCCAGATCTTTTTAGAGGGAGAATTGGGAATGAATTAAATGAAGGGAAGAGTTGGTATTTATAGGAAAAGTGAGGGATTATTTTAATAATTTTCAAGGGACACCTCATGAGTGGTATTTGCAAAACCATGGGCTTGCCCATGGTATAAGACACTTGGGACACATCACATATTATTTAACTATACACAAGTCGACCAGATTTATGACATCATTATTATATCATTAATTATGTCATTAACACACCAAAACTAAAAACTGTATTTTTTACTATTCACTAAAAAATCAATTGTTTCAGAAAAATTCCCAAAATTCACCCTAACCATTTATAGACGTATATATTTCAAAAATGAAGTCCATTTTTTGAAAATAATTTTATAACTATTATTAATTTAATTTTTAAATAAAAGCATACTTAATTCAAAAATTGAGAATTCTAATTCTGTAACTACTTCTATATCACAATGAAAAATTAACCTAGATGCTATTATCTTAAAGCCTTAATAAAATAAAATAATAATAAAATTTACTATTCATTAGGGTCATATCACTATTCATATTACTATTCATAAGGGTATGTTAATATTCACCAAAAAAATAAGTTGGTTCCAATAGACTCCAAATAACATACTGAACACAATTGTAGATGACAGTTTCTTGAAATTCAAACCATAGAAGTGGAAAAGTTATGTTTTAAAGGCTAGTTAAAAATATCTTCTAAAAACAAAGTTCCATGCATTTCTATTTATTTTTAGAAAAACTTGGGGTGTTACATTATCCCCACCTTCTGGAAATTTCATCCTCGCAATTTTATTTACTTATTAAACAACTGAGGGTATTTTTCCCTCATAGCATTTTCAGACACCCATGTTGCTTCTTCAACCATGTGGTTTCTCCACAAAACATTTACCTAGTGGGTTACCTTATTCCACAATACTTTTTCCATTCGATAAAGAATCTGAACTGGTTTCTCTTCATAAGAAAGGTTCTCTTCCAACTGAACTACTTCTAGGCTCAAGACATATGATGAATCTAGCACATACTTTCTCAACATCGAAACATGAAAAACATTGTGTACCTGAAACAAACTCGAAGGAAAAGCTACGCGGAATGCAACTGTTCCAACTTTCTCCAAGATTTTAAAAGGACCATGAACCGTGGACTTAGCTTTCCTTTCTTACTGAAACGCATCACACTTTTCCAATGAGAGACTTTAAGGAAAACATGGTCACCTACCTCGAAAGAGAAGTCTTTCATTCTGTTATCTGCATAACTTTTCTGCCTTTTCTAAGATGTCCTCATGTGATATTCGATCATCCTCACTTTCTCAGCTACTTCTTCAACTAATTCTAGCCCCATCAACTTTCTTTCACCTACTTCATCCCAAAATGCTGGAGTCCGACACCGCTTCCCATACAAGGCCTCAAAAGGTGTCATCTGAATACTAGAATGAAAACTGTTATTATAGGAAAACTCAACTAAAGAAAGATGTTGATCCCAAATTCCCTGATAGTCCATTTAACAAGCTCAAAGCATATCCTCCAATGTTTGAATCGTTCATTCTGACTGCCCATCTGATTGAGGATGAAAATTTGTACTGAAATTTAACTTTGTGCCCAACAACTTCTGAAGTCTCTTCCAAAAGTAAGAAGTGAACCTGGGATCTTAGTCATATACAATGGAAAGAGGAACTCCATATAACCATACAATATCCTTGAGGTACAATCGAGAAAGTTGATCCAAAGTCATTGTATCTCAAATAGAAATAAAATGTGCAGACTTTGTTATCCAATCAAAAATAACACAAATCACATTGTTACCTCGAGTCTTTGGTAGTCCCACCACAAATTCCATGGATACATTCTCCCATTTCCACTCTGGAACTGGGAAAGGATGAAGCATCCCATTCAGTAACTACCGCTCTTCTTTAACCTATTGACACATCAAACATTTCATCGTAAAATCAGCAATATCTCTTTTCATTCCATCCCACCAATAATACTCCTGAAGGTCTCTGTACATCTTAGTACTACCAGGATGAACAAAAAATGGAGAACTATGAGCTTCGCACAACAAATATTTATTTAACTGAGAATCATTAGGCACACACAATATTTTTCCAAATCTTAAAACACAATATTTTTCAAGCTTAAATTCTGTCAAATTACCTATTTTAACCAATTCTACCTTTTTTTATAGCTCACAATCTTCCTTCTGCGCTCGCTTAATTCTGTCTGACAACAAAGACAGCATTGAAACCTCAAACAAAATAGATTAATTCCCTATACCAAAAACTTCTAAGCTAAAATTCATCAAATCATTCATCAAGGTATCATGTTCCAAACGTAACATGGTTAATGATGCATGATGTTTCTGACTCAAGGCATCTGCCACTTTGTTTTATTTTCCGGTATGGTAATTGATCGTGTAGTAATAATCCTTTATCAATTCTATCCATCTTCTCTACCTCATGTTTAATTCCTTCTGAGTGAATATATACTTTAGACATTTATGGTCAGTATATATTTGGAATTTGGTTCCGTATAGATGATGCCTTCAAATTTTCAAATCAAAAACCACAGCTGCCAATTCAAAATCATGTGTGGGATAATTTAGCTCATTAGGTTTAAGTTGTCTCAAACAATAGGCAATTACCTTATCATTCTGCATCAAAACACAACCAATCCCCTTCAAAGAAGCATCACTGTAGATGAAAAACTCACCATTTTGGGAAGGTAAGGCCAAAACTAGATCATTCATCAATCTCTTCTCCAGTTCCTAAAAACAAACATCACATTCTTCTGTCCAAACAAATTTAACCCCTTTTGTGTTAACTTAGTTATCGGGCTAGATAACCATGCAAAATTCTTAACAAACCATCGGTAATAACCTGCTAAGCCCAAAAAATTACGAATCTCTGTAACATTTGTGGGTCTTGGCCATTCATCAACTACTTTTGTTTTGGAAGTATCAACATTTATTCCATATTTATTTACAATTTTCCTAAGAAAAGAAATCTGTTGCAATAAAAAATCACACTTTCTGAATTTTTCATATAGTTTCTTTTCTTTTAATGTTTGTAAAACCACCCTTAGATGTTTTTCATAATCCTCTTTATTTTTAGAAAATACCAGAATGACATCAATAAATACAACCACAAACTTATCCAAGAACTCATGAAATACTATATTCATAAGATTCATGAATACAGAAGGTGCATTAGTTAATCCAAACAGCATAACAACAAATTCATAATGCCCATATCTAGTACGAAAGGCTGTTTTTGGGATGTCATCATCCTCCACCTTCAACTGATGGTATCCAGATCTCAAGACAATCTTGGAAAAGTAGTGATCTCCCTGGAGCTGATCAAAAAAGTCATCAATATGAGGCAAAGGATACTTGTTTTTAACAATGATGTTATTAAAACCTCTATAATCAATGCAAAGTCTCATGGAACCATATTTCTTTTTAACAAACAAAACAGGGGCTCCCCATGGTGAAGTGATAGGATGAATGAAGAATTTGTCAAGAAAATCCTCCAACTAATTTTTCAATTCAAGAAGTTCTATTGGATCCATACAATATGGGGGTTTTGAAATTGTCTTAGCATCAGGAACTAAGTCAATTGTGAATTCGACTTCTCGATCAGGTATGACACCGGGTAACTCATCAGGAAAAACATCAAGGTATTCATTTACCACTGACACATCATTAATTTGAATAGTTCCCTTTTTTTCAACAATATGAGCAAGATAACTTTCATTTCTATCTTTCAATAGTTTCTCAGTTTTCTAATATGTTATCAATTTTATGGGTTCATTTTTGTATACAAACTGAAAATATTCCTAAAAAACAACTTCTTTAGCTCTACAATCAATCTTAGCATGATAATCCGAAAGCCAGTCCATTCCCAGAATAACATCGAACTCAACTAAGGGTAAAACAACAAGGTTTGCAGGTAAAGTATTTCCACAGACCACAATATAAATATTCTTATAATTCCTCTTTGCTATAACATTTCCCCCTAGTGTTTTAACAACAAGTTCAGGTCTCATTTGTTGAGGTGATATTTCCAATTTACCAGAAAATTTCTCAGAGATGAAGGAATGTGTAGACCCTATATCAAACAAAACTTTAGCAAAATTTGAGTGAACAAACAAAGTACCTGATACAAATTCATTGGATGGCCTGACATCTGCAGACGTAGTCACAAAAGATCTCACTACACCTTTCTTCTTGTAGTCTGGCTTATTTGCATCATTCGGATCTCTCTTTGGGTAGACATTTGCACAATGACCCATTTCACCACATTTAAAACACTTTACAGTCTACTTATCAGGATTAGTCTTTGGATAATTCTCGTTACAATCTCGGGTCATATGTCTAAACTTACCACATTTAAAACACTTCTCAGTTTTACTAAGACATTCCCCAGCGTGTTTCTTGCCACACTTTTCACAAACTGGAAATTGAATTTTCTTACCATCAAATTTCTTTGGTTGATTCTTACCCATTGTTTTCCAACTGGACCTCTTCTTCTCTTTGTTTCCAAAATGCACATGATCATCAGAAAACTCCATCTCTACACTCTAATCACATTGGACAAGTTTCTCATAACTTTTGAATTCATGGGAGGCCAAAGCCCTTCGATACATTGGATTCAATCCAGAGTAAAAGCGGTTGATTTTGCTATCAAGATCCAGAATAAGATTTGGAGCATACCTCGCCAGTCGAGTGAAGTTCTCTTCATACACAGCCACTGAATCTTCCTCCTCCTGTTTCAATTCAAGAAATTTTTTCTCCATCCTAAGTCAAACCACCTTAGGAAAATATTTTTCAAGGAAAAGACTTTTAAATTCATCCCACTCTAAGGCATAAAAATTCTCTCTACCCTGGATATTCCTTACCATTGAGCACCACTAATCAGATTCCCCTTAAAAACAATAAATGTAAAGACTTACCTTTTGATTGTATGAACATCTCATAACATCAAATATCTTTTCAATGGATTTGATCCATCCTTCAGCTGCTACTAGGTCAGAAGATCCATTGAAAGCAGGAAGATGTTGTCTCATAAAATGTTCCAATACTGTCATGTTCCGTTGTGGTACCTCAATTGGTTCTCTTTCATGGATGACACCACCATTTATTGACTGTGTTAGCTGATCCATTACTATCACAAACTACTCAGTTCCAATCCCTACCATTCCGGGATGTAGTTCCGTAAGGATTTCATTCTGTTGGTGCCTCTCCTCTTCAGAATCCTTGTTCCTTCTATGGACAACCATTCTGAACAAACATGTCTTAGATGAAGCAACATGGTAATCTTTAAATGTTATAACATTAAAATTAAACATAGAGTGAAAATTATTTATGGTATTCTATTAATATCACCCTAAACCCTAAAGTTATCTAAACCATCCTCTGATACCAACTATAAGGACCCAGCCTTATTACATACATAATATTCAATTTAGTCAAGAAAACACTCCCATTTACATTGAAGATATTTTCAAGTTTATATATTTAGATAATTAGGACAATACATTCATAATATTACACATTATTACAGGGTGGATACCATAAAAATAGTTTCCATTTTTTTTAAATATAAAACATTAAAACTTAAACAAGGCTCCTTAAAAATTATTCAACATTTAACATGGATTCCTTCCTTTTCTTACACATCCATTATCCTATGAAATCATTTAAAAACTTGGGATGAGCACAAAAGCTCAGTAAGGGATGGAGAATAAGGAAAGATCAGATTAGTCCATGAATACTCATAACGTATGAAAGCATTTTCAAAACATATTCTTGTCACCCATATATACTTACTTTGTGTAACATGAGATTTACACAAGATCCAAAAAAAACATGAGAACATAAATATAATCATAAAGGTATCTTGGGGCATTACTTACATAATCTTGTAACCATTCTTGGCAACCTTATAATTTGTAACCCTCACGGCTACCTTACTTTGTGTAACCATCGCAGTTAAACTTGGAGTAACCATACGACCGACCTCCAAATTACACATACCCAATGCATTGGAGGGAGATATAGGTCCCACCCTTCATCATAAATAATTCCCATGAACCAAAATATAATCATACAACAAGAATAATTCTATAAAAACATTACTTTGGAATTTTGTAAAACTGAATTTTAAAAAGAGGATTTTAAAGGAAAGCCCCTTATAAATATCATACAATTGAAGAGAGACTTAATAGAGTGGATGGAGTATGTATATATACTGTAAATACACATAATAAAACATAATATAAACAGAACCCATCACACAAACAATTTAAATAGAACATAAATAATGAAGTAGAAGGTTAACCCAAAGAATGGAAATTGGGTTAAGAATTCCCCTACATCAGGTTTGTCTTACTTAAAACTTGTTTAAACTTCTTGTATAATTGTTAAAAGAGTGTTTATTAGTATTTTAGAAAAACATGTTCATGTTTAAAACATCTTATATTATCATTTCATAACATCATTTCAACCTTTAATTGTTAGTATTTTTCCCCTTGCACTGTTTTTGGGTGAGTTCTTAACATGATTTCCATGATTGGTTCATGGTGGATGTTCTTGTAGATTGGAAGTTAAATTATAGAATTGGAAAGTAAAGGTATTTAAATATTTAAAGTACCATAATTTATACCATTTATCATTTTGATGTTTAATATGAGGATGATTCATAGGTTAAAACGTTAATGATGTTCGTTTAGATCATTTTAGTTGTTCTTTGATAATAACAACCTCGTTTTGTCTTATAAATTAGAACCATGAGTACAAAATAATTACAGAACCATGGGTGAGTCATAACACATATTTTATAACCTGTTTCAACCATATAAATGGTTTCATGACCAGACATGAAAAAATTAATGGAAATTGAAATCACATCGTCCACGATGTCGGTAATTCAACACATAACGAACAATGTTTTTATTCTTTAAATAAGTGGGAGAGGAGAAGAATAATGATGAGTAATTTTCCATAAACATTATTAAATCCAGAATATACATGATTTAGGGAGATTTCATGCTTCTTGGGTAAGGAGATACGAAGAAAGAATAAGGAAGGAACTCAAAATAAAAGAATAAGTGAGAAATCCCTTACAAAAATTCGGCAGCCCAACGGCTATGCGACAGAGTTTTAGAAAACATTTAGAAGAGAGGGGAAAAGGGTCACCAATCCATAAATGAATCATAATATATAATAGATCAATAATAATAAGTAAATAAGAACATGGTATGGAAACTTGAAAGTTATACCACATAAAACAGAACTTTAAAGGAAAAAAGAAATAAATTGAGAATTTTCTTACCTTGTAGAGTACCCCTTAGAACTTGAAGGTTGGGACCTTGGGGGCTTGAAGAAACCTTGGGAGGAATAATATGAAGGTAAGTAGGTCAGAGCTTCATTTAGGGATAATTGGTAATGAATTAAATGAAGGGAAGAGTTGGTATTTATAGGAAAAGTGAGGGGTTATTTTAATAATTTTCAAGGGACACCACATGAGTGGTATTTGCAAACCCATGGGCTTTCCCATGGTATTTTCCCATGGTATAAGACAAATGAGACACCTCACATATTATTTTACTATACACAAGTAGACTAGATTTATTACATCATTAATACATCATTAATGATGTCATTAACACACTGAAACTAAAAACTGTATTTTTTACTATTCACCGAAAAATCAATTGTTTCAAAAAAATTCCCAAAATTCACCCTAACCATTTATCGACGTGTAGATTTCGAAAATGAACTCTATTTTTTAAAAATAATTTTTGTAAATATTATTAATTTAATTTTTAAATAAAAGAATACTTAATTCAAAAATTAACAATTCTAATTTTGTAACTACATCTATATCATAATGAAAAATTAACCTAGATGATATTATCTTAAAGCCTTAATAAAATAAAATAATAATAAAATTTACTATTCATTAGGGTCATATCACTATTAATATTACTACTCATAAGGGTATGTTACTATTCAACAAAAAAAACAAGTTAGTTCCAATAGACTCCAAATAACATACTGAACACAATTATAGAAGACAGTTTCTTGAAATTCAAACCATAGAAGTGGAAAAGTTATGTTTTAAAGGATAGTTAAAAATATCTACTAAAAACAAACTTCCATTCATTTCTATTTATTTTTAGAAAAACTTGGTGTGTTACAAAAGTGGTTGAATCAATGATAGTATTTTTGTAAATTTCATCTTTAAGAAACTTAACCCAAGCAAATTGTTGGAGTTTTCTTCATAACAAATTTTAGTAAATTGAAATTCATGGAGAAATTGAAAAGTAAACATGGAACATATTATTTTAATGGTTCATCCTCAATGTGAGAATCTGCATCATTGTCATAGCCACCACTATTTGTCTATGTAAATTTATTATTTTTGAAGAAGTGAATAAAACTTGTGTCAAATATAATTAGACAACTTCTCTCTCCTAATAGGAAACATATTATTTACTCCCATCAGTTTACATATTTTAATTAAAAAATTTGTGCCATAAAAAAAATAATGAACTTTGAAACACTTTTCTCCAAAATGGTATGTTTGGAAACTTAGTTTGATGTTCCTATGTCTGATGGCCTTCATCCAATAAAATTAGTTTTATAGTCACAGCTTGATTCACTTATTCTCAACCTACACCTGTTTCAAAACTTTTTGGTCTACCTATATAACAAAACTAAATTTCTTAAAATTCTACTCAAAAAAACTCAGACTAATTCCCTTTATCTGGTGGTCTAAACATACCTCTTTTGGATCATCTTATCTGAACTCTCTATCTGGAAAATTTTATTTAACAAGAAAATAACATTCGTTGGGAAAAATAACCTCTAACACAAATATTTTTATCATTTAAACCTTTTGTAACTCTAAATAGTGACAAATAAAAATGTATTATGCACCTCTATTTATAGGTGGTCAAAAAAATTTAGGGAGGGAAAAAATTCATTTTCCCACTCACCCAAATTTCATAAATCTTAATTTAATATTCATTTGAATTTTTATTCATAATCTTATTGATTGTTCTAAAGTATTATAGACTAAATTGGAATCTATTTAAATCTTCTAAACATTTATCAAATTTCCATACTTTTAAACAAGATACAAAACCACATGGATGGAAAAAACATGGAATCATCTAAATTTGGTACTTTAAAAAGTTTATTACAAAACATCAGTCCAGAAATGATTTTTTTAAAAACAAATCATTATTCTAGTCCTCTTGGTCCACATGAAATATTCTCAACCAGACTAATAAGGATCTAGTAAAAACTCAATTTGTAAGATCTTGTGTTTTGAACTGGGTTAAAAAAATTATTACGAATGTTTCTGAAATTCTTTTTTAGTTTATCAATGGGTCATTCTTTTTAAAACGAGCTCCAAAATTTTATTCAGAGTGTTGGATCACCTAAAGATGTCGTTTTTTGAGAACATTGATAGAAGTTTTGAGGTTAAGAGGAAGTCGCACGGGCGGCGCCCGGTTTTTCTAACTGTGTGTCCAAACCATGCGTAGTTGGTCTTAGAGGTAGTAGATTCTGCATGGGCGGCACACGGTTTGTCTAACCGTGTGTCCAAACCGTGCGAGAAGGGTGGACGAGGTCGTAGCTAACGCATAGTTAGCACACAGTTTGTCAAACTGTGCGAACTAACTGTGCAGGCACTTAAACGAGATCCTTAAATTGTGAATCTCGCTCGTTTTTTCCTTTAGATGGCTCGTTTTTCCTCCTAAGCAGCCATAACTAGGGATTTTTCTTCTCCTTAGGTTAGAGAAGGTTCTCCCATCGTTCTAGAGGTGATCTGAAGGCTTCTCTTGGCGAATCGAGGCCGGATTCTTGAGGTATGTGATCGTTCTTCTTCGTTCTTGATCAGTTTCTTAGATCTACTTAGATCTACATCTCCTATTCTCATGGTTTCTTATATCTACACCCATTATGGGTAAATCTAAGTGTGTGTATGACAAGTATGATGAGTTTTGGTCTTGGTCTTACTAGGAGAAGTGATCTAAGGCGGGTTCTTGAAGAATCAACCTATTTCTATTGAGGGTTCTTCGTTCGTTGTGGTTTTCATCAAAACCCTGAGGTGGGGTCCCAAATCTTTAACACATTATTTAAGAATTATAGATTCTTTAAATAAATTGAAAATGTGAATTTCCTTGATTTTGATATGTCGATGAATGACGCTTTTGATGTTACTGATTAGTTCCAACCACATGAGATAAGTGAGGACTTGGACTTGTGTTGAGTTTAAGCGTGTTTGGATAACTTGGTTAAAGTGATATGATTAAACTGTTAAATGATTAGAATGGGGAGATTTAGTATAAGGATAATTAATTGTAGAATTAATTATCAAGTCATGAGTTGGAATAAGATTGTGTCATTTACAGATTATTGGGAATATCGAATATTTACATGTTCGGAAGATAATTAAAAACTGGTAATAATTAATGGAGGAATTAATTATTACATGTTAAATGGTAAATGGTTAACTAATTGATGATTTGTTAAATAGATAAGTTTTGATAAATTAATTGTTGAATTAATTAATTTTCATGCATTGAAGTAAGATTGTGAATTGATTGTTTGTTACGATTGTTGGTTAGGAGTACCATTTGATGCGTATTAGTTTTCCATGCATTAATTTGTCTTCTATGGGGTTGTTTAGAGATATGATATGTTGTGTGAGACGGTCACAAAATATCTTGGCTTTGATAAGCACGTTTTGAGATGATTATGGTGTGCTTGTAGATTGTGAAAGTTCAGGACGAACCATTGCTTAAATGGACGGGTTCAGACTTATTAATGAATTTGGATAATTAAGTGCTGAGTTAATTATTCAGTTGGCTTGCTAAGAATAATTAATTGTTATTTAATTATTAATTAATGATATATTTAATGGATAATTAAGTGTTGATTTATCTGAAGAGTGATTTGTGTTGTTAATTAATTGTTGAATTAATTAACGGGTTGGTTTTATGGTGTTAGACCTGGTATTCTACACCAATGATAAATGTATATGTGTGATTTATGAATGGGTTATGAGACAGGGACTGATGCTCCAAATACTCAAAGGGTGTTATACATGATTTTCTACACCAATGATAGATGTATATGTATGATTGATAAATGGGTTGTGAGACAGGGACTGATGCTCCAAATACTCACAGGGTGCTAGACATGGTGTTCTACATCCAGCTTGCAAGAAAATATTCTTTTATGGGTCAGGGACTGATGCTCCAAATACTCATGGGTTGTGAGACATGGACTGATGCTCTGAATACTCACGAGGGTGCTAGACATGATGTTTTACACCCATTAATTAACATTGTATTGTGGGTCAAATTGTTCGTTCGTGAAATGAGTTTAATAGTTAATGAAGGCTGTTGTGACATGATGATTTGTGAATTGATTATGAGAAAGGGTTTACACTTATTAAGGATTTGGGTGAACCACTATTAGTGGATGGAAACAGGAGCGAATCACTATTTTAGTGTATGGGCTTAGACATAATATATGAAATATAAAATTGAAAAACTTGTGACGTGTTATCCAAGCCAAAGCACAAGCTTGGATACGGTCTTTACTTTGATTATTTAGATGGTCTTTAGAAACATCTGTGGTGAGTGACTTATATGGGGAATGTCGGGCCTATACTGAATCTCAATACTTTCATAATAAGATTTGAGTAGTTTATAAATCAAAAATTATTATGTAATTATTGTTGAGTTTACATGACAAATGAATAGTACAGGTTCAGACACCAACTGAGGGCTGAAGCAGGTACTTGAGTATATAGTTACTTTGTTCTGCTTGCTTTATTTTACGCATGCCTTCACGTGTTTTAAATTATTTATTAAATGTTTGGATTTGGGGTAGACACCGGTGGTCCCGGCCTACTGAGATTTATATCTCACACCCTACTCGGTTTGTCATTGCACTGGGTACCCGAGTAGACTCTATTTGGTTGCAGGACTATGTTGTTTGCATTTACTTGGGAGTTAGAAGCAGAGGACCGAGTAGAGGCTCAGGATGATCGAGGATATTGCCCATGGGGCTTTGAGTATTTATTTATTTATTTCTGCATTGGAATGTAAAGCATGTTGTTTTGTTCACTCTTTTCTACTTTTGTATCATTATCATGTCATTCATACATCTGCTGTATAATTTGGCGTTGACCACTTTTATAAAAATGAGTATTATTTGTCTTCCGTTGTTTGTCATTATGAGTTATTGCTTCCATTATTGTTTTTTATCTACACTAATATACCCGTGTGAAACTCTGATAAGAGGTTATAGTCACCCCACTGACTATCCTTAGACCCTCGCTGCTAGTCGGCAGCATCTCGTGTATAGGGAGATGCACTTGAGGTCATGTGTCGACCGGTCCCGACACTGGTTCAAGGGTGACCCAGGTCGGGACGTTACACAATTCTTTTCATAACAAACTTTGTAGAAAAAATTCTAATGGGAATTCATTAACCATAGTTTTAAAACTACACAACTTCAAAATGATTATTCCTCTACTAAATTATCTTGACCCATTTAAGATAAAAAAACTCCCTCAAAAAAACAGAAATAATATTCATAGTTTATTTCTCCAAGCTGGCTAAAAATGGATGACTATATTTTTATAACTTCAAAAGACTTCAGTTCCCTACTCAATATCGGACTAGTAGAAACTCAAATAGATCTAACTCTTTATATTTCCAAATAACTATCTCTAATTACAAACCTAATCTCCCCCTTTGTGTTTTCCTAGGAATTCAATTCTAATTTCTTGAGTTAATTCCTTTTTTCCCTAATTTTTCAAAACTATAGAAACTTAGTAGCAACAACTTTAGAGATTCTTAAAAATTATATGTCCAATAAATTGGTAAAAAATCTCATATGATGGATCAGAATCAATAGTTCATCTGATAAATTGGCATCAATATCTCATATAATAAATTGAAATGAATAACTTGTTTGATAAATCTTCTACTTATTTTATATTTTTCAAAATAGAATGATCTCAGCAACCACAACACTTCCAGATTTCTGAAGAATTTTTTTTTGATAATCTATATCGGATCCCTTGAATCAAAAAATCCCCATGTTTAAGCTCATAAACTCTATCATGTATAATCAGGACTGTACAGTTACTACGACCGATTTTCACTCTCTAATTATTCTCTTCTGATGAGTTTAATGGAAAGAGTAAGGGAAATAGCTTCTTATTCTTTGTAAAATAAATAATTACACAAGCTCAGACATTCTACCAAAAACTTCATCTGATGGTTCATCTAATGGATCATCTGATCATAAAATCGTACTTTTTAACAAATTTACACTTCCAGCCTTCCAACAACTTTTTATTCTCATGTGGTTGTGTTTGATATGCTATGTGTGAAACACATCAACTTCCCTTCTTTAATTCAAAGCATGAATGATGATATTTTCATGATTTTAAGGACATTAAGATTAAGAAATCATCATCTAACTTGATTGTTAATGTTTTAAAACTTCTCAAATTATGAACATTCTAAAATTTACTTCTTCCCCAACTTTTTAACTATTAAATTTACCAAAACTAACATGTTTTTAAAAAAACATTAATGAAAAAAAATAGTTGTGAACAAAAATAAAACTATTTTAAAAAACACATCACTAAGGAAATCACTGCTTGCCTATTAATTAGGACACAACCAAGCATGGTTCCTAATTCATTTCAAAATACAATGTACTGAGCACGCTCCTATGAAAATATCAAGATGGGAACACATGTCAACCTCTACCTCAACTCCTAAAAACACCACCGACACTTTTTCGTCCACACGAAAGGATGCCCCTTTCATGTCAAAGGCATCAAGGGTCCTACCTATTTGGAGAAGTTGGGTACAAAACTCTGATATTCCTCTGCCAAACTAAGGAAACTCCAAACCTCAGTAACACTCTTGGGTGGATCCCAAGAAAGAACTGCCTTAACCTTTTCTAGATCCACTACAACTCTGCCACTACTATAGGAAACTGTAGACTCATGACATTCACTTCACTGAGGTCTAGGATATCCAACTGACGAGTAATCGACCGGAACCTCATATGCATGATTCCATCCTACGCTGCTTGGATTTCCTTTTCCCCAATAAAGGAAAACTTTGTCTCATCACAACTGTCACGACCCCCTCCCACCAAAGATGCCCCTCCTGAGCTGGAAATGGTGAAAGGGAGATAATGACTCCATGAGTCCGGCCTCTAGTAGGCCCCGGAGTGGTGACTAGCACCAAGGGTATGAGTTTTCACAAATATGGGAGGCATCACCCTTTTTATTATTTAAGATCAGGAAATAGGATGAATCAAACACCAAAAGAAAACAGAATAAGTAAATGAAAATAAGCCCAAAACCAAACCCATATGCATGTTTAATACAATACTGAAACAAAAGTACAAGTACAAGAAAAGCTCCAAAGTACGATACTAAAAAAAGAAAGCAAAAACTGCAACCAGAAAAACTCCAACGCCCAACTAGCAAGGTCCCGCACAGTCCCTAAAGTCCTCAAGAAAACTTGAAAGTAAACGTAGGGTGAGCATACAAGTATACTCATTAGGAAAACCTAAAGCTCTCATGCACAGGTGGGGAGACATCCCAATGCCCCATGAGAAGATAGAAGGAACCAAAGCCTAGAAAGGAATCTATCCACCCAACCTTACAAGCCACACTCCCCAAATATCGCAAGTCAATAGAGTAGTGTAGTAATATTATCAAATTATGGGTACCCCAAACCACCTTTCCACTAAATACTGCTCAATCCCTCATGCCTAACGCTCTGATTCATCCCCCTCTTCCTGAGCTAGTATCGCAACCTGGTC
Source organism: Viscum album (assembly GCA_963277665.1). NCBI lineage: Eukaryota > Viridiplantae > Streptophyta > Magnoliopsida > Santalales > Viscaceae > Viscum > Viscum album. The sequence continues at coordinate 181,265,511 of OY728165.1, forward strand.
ATACAAAGCTCAAGCTAGTGCCGCAACCTGTCCATATGAAGCTCATAGTATCCCGTCGGCACTCAATCCTCAGCCATAACCACATCTCATCCTGAAGACACCTGGGAACCACATCACATCTCATCCTGAAGACACCTGGGAACATATCACATCCTCATCCTGAAGAATCTTAGGAAACATCTGTCATAACATGCCCGAAGGATCTTGGGCTATAGAACCTGGAAGAGGGATCATAGGGAAGAACAGTAACCAGCCGTCCTTTAGATGTTTGAGAATCTCACCCCCCATCCCATGGGGGTTCGACACGTAGTTCTCAACATGGGTGGGGTGCGTAAAGAAACATAAAACGTATAGATTTATATAATTATATCAACCACTCAGCCCATCCTAAGGCTTCTCCACAAAAGATCTCAGCACATGCCTCGACACTACTACCTTGAAAGTATGCACACACAAAAACAGCCCCAAACCCCATTAAGCTTTTCATGTTTCAATAGTTTTAGTTTATCAGTTCCTTAACTACCGAGCAACTAACAAAAACCAAACCAAATCAATCGTTCGTAAAACACATCTCTTCCAACCACAAATAATGTTAGGGAAAACACAAGCAACACAATACCATTTTCTTTTATCAGCCAATCAATTCCATTGATTTTCCGTATTTAATCAACTACCATGCCCCACAATTCATTAGTTAACTCTTCCACTTTTATTCATATGCACAACCCATCCTTGCAGCCCTGATGCCAACCACCATAACCACAAACACATCGGAAACAATACTCGTACCACATCATCATCCCTTTGATACCATTTACCGCAGCTCCGCTACCCATCACAACCATATCATACACGCCAACCCAAAACCAAGCCAGTTGTAGCCCCACTGCTCACCCTTTCCACAACAACCCACAAAACACCCCTTCACATAATTAAACCCCAACCAGCACCCAAAAAAAGTCATTCTTTCATTTAGTTTAACTGGGGTGATCATACAAGGGTTCCAGGTATTCATTTAATCATCCAACTTTACACGATTAACCAATTTCCACATTCTATGAAATTCCATCCACAAAACAATCCATAAAAACATGGAAACATTTAATTGCACAAGAAAAGGCCCCCAACAACCGTGATTTTCAGTAGTCATAAGCCTAATCAATTCACAACATAATCAAAGGATAAGCATTGATGGAAATAAAACAACAATATCAACAAAATTTTCCAAAAACCATTATTTAACCAGTTATTATCTTTATTTACTGGCTCAATTGTATCTCACGAAAACAAGAGGACACACACCCCACATGATGCACAAAAGAGAGAGAGATGAAGGTAAGATCCCTACTTGAACAGGTTTTGATGTCCTTCTGTGAGAACAACCACCACAAGGATTTCGATCATTCCTCCCGACGACTACGTCCTCCCATGGACGCTGCGGCACAACTGCACTAACAACCAAGAGATACTCCATTAAGTTTTAAAGGTGTCACTCGTCATAGCATGGCAAGGAGGAACAGAAATAGGAGATAGAGGAAGGAATAAGAATGGGGTAAAACGTACCATTAAGATGACATTCATCGAAGAGCGTTGTTCCCGTCAAATATCACCAATCTCCTCAGTAGGAAACTGTGAAGAGGAAGTCAAAGAAGAGGGAAAGGAACGAGGTGCATGATGTTCACCTTGTCGACATGATCCCGCAACCACTGACAGATCGACGATCAGAGTTTGGATGAAGAAGATAGGAGGAAGGCTTCTGGGTCATCCGGGAGCGTCTCCGTGTGGAGAAGAAGAGGGGTCCGTAAATAACACATAACCCTTTCTTATATAGGCAATGAAAAGGTAGAACAGTACGCAGTGTGTATTAATGAATACATGACGTGATTGTACAACTGTTAAGATGTTTGACTGGTCAACACACGACACGTCACATCGTTTCCATGCATTTAATGATAATAATAACTTCAATTAATAATAGGTGTTTTAAAATAACAATTTTTATTATTTTTGTAAAATAGAATTTATTTTTATCAAAAAGTTTATTTAATAGAATATTTTAATGATAATAATATTAATAATAACAATTAAGGGGAAACATTTTCTTTAGAAAATTAATATAATTACAATATATTTTATAAATATATGAAAATATAATGTGTTTTAGTTTTATAAAATTTATAAATGTATATAATTATTTTACTACAAAAAAATACACTTTTATGTATGGGTTTAAAAAAATGTTATTTGATTTATTTACTAAAAGAAGAATTATATATATATATAATTTAACACGTTAAAATTATATATATATATATATATATAATTATATTAATAAAAAAGAGATATTTTATATATAAATATTACTCGAATTGTAAAATGTTTAAAAAAATGGTAAAACAAAATAAAGATAAGTTGAAATGTTATATTGAATAAAAAAAATTGGGTGATGACTTTGGAAAGTGGACAAAAAAGAGAGTAAAAAAAGTTAAAGGATGATAAAACGTGAAACCCAAAAAAACGATATAAAAATGATAAAACAAGAATTAAAAAAGTAATAATAATAAAAGAATTAAAAATAGGAAATTGGGAATAGTGGGTATAGGACGTAAGACATCAGCTATTTAGGGTTTGCACTTAGGGTTTCATGGGGAGAGGAAGTGGAGCCGTGAGTCATGAGGTTGAAGCAGAGGCCTGAGGATGATGCCATTGCACCAAGCTCAGATGAGGAGTTCGACCGAAGCTGTAGTGGTTGTTGCCGAGAAAAGTCTGGGGTGTGGTCGTTGATCTGGTTTCTTTGGCTGCAGATGTGTGTGGTCAGAGCATTGATGAATTGATATGACCGTGGTTCAAGGTTTTATCACTGGTGTTCCGAGCGGTGAGGGTTTCGATTTGTCCAGATCTGCGAGTTAGGTCTTCGTTTACTTTTTAGGTGTCCGATTTTCCATATCTGAATCTAATCTTGCTTTACACCTTTTGCTTCATCACGAGTTGTCTGTTTCTTGGTTTTTTTCAACAATTCCCCTCTTCCAACTTTTTTGTTGGTTCTATTCACCTATTGGAAATCGATTTGATTTTAAATTATGAATAGATAATGCTCCGTTTAGACCACATATGTCAATTCTACTGTATTTTTATATTGTTTATGTTAATTTTTCTATGCTGTTTTATTTTGGATGAATCTTATTTCAATATTGCTCAAATATAAAATTTATTTATATATATTTTTGGCTCTCTGTGTCTCGAATCTCATATTTATATGCAAGATTGAGCTGTTTATTTATATCACCATCTGAATTTTGACTATAAAACACTTCGATGTGCATTTTCAATTGGGGAAAACCAATTTACAGTCTCGTGAGTGTCAAGGCAATAGGATTTTTCATACGTTTATTCACTACTTCTTGTAACCCTTTCATAAATTTTGTGTGTGGTTTCCACTATAATGTTATTTTTTGGTTCTCCAAGGAAAATAACATCAACATCACCGATATTTCATTCACATATTTATCACATATCTATATTCATTTTAAAAACTTTTGTACTATTATATAGATGTAAGAGGGAGCGAGAGAAGGTAGAGGGATGAGGGAGAGAGGGTTTTACTGATAGGATGGCTAGATGGTCCTTCTGAAGCAGTGACTTGATGGTGGTGAAACAGATGTAGACTGGATCCTTGATCCGACACAATGTCTCATAGTAAGTACTTTCTGGTGAATTCGTTAATGGTTTATAATATTATCCTCAATGTATTTCAAACACTTCTATCACCTAAGATTCAATGAACGCAATCAAATCATTGTTTATCATTGGGAGGGAAATAGGGACAAAAAATGAAATGAGAATCACAGCTTCTTCGGAGATGCCTGCAAGGGAGATGCCTGCAAGTTGCACAATAACCTGGAAACATTTTTACAAATATCCAAGACCTTTACCAATAACAAAATATATATTAAACATCAGTTTAGAAAATGTGTGTTGGATTTTTATCTACTAACAACCATTTTTTGGACATCTAAATAGACAAATTAATAAGTCTAAAAAACAATTTTTTAGAATTAATAAAGGCCCATAAATTTCAAAAATTTATATAATGAATAATTCATTAAATTAATTTCACTTATGGAAACATGCAGGAGGCGGGAACACGCATGTCTTGGTTCTTTTTCCTTTGAATTTTTCTTTCTTTTTTTCATTTTTGTTTTATGACCCCAACACATGTTTTGCACTTAGGTTGGCTGCACATAAAAAGTTCTCAAACAAGAGGATCACACATAAAGAGACCGAGGTGGCAGGGTTCCTCCACTCGTCTTTGGAAGGCGATCACTAGTGATGTGCTTGGCGTAGATCGCAGTTTGAAGATCGAATAGTCATAGATTTCCTACGATCTGTGTGTGGATTAGGAAGCAGCTCACCTCTAACTATTGTGCTCGGTTTTGAGCAACTCGGTTTTGAGAGACATACGCCGTAGATGACTAGAGTTAAGGAGCGAAATTGGATAGAGACTAATGAGGAACTTTCTCACACCGATAACAACTAATGTGGTGCAGTGAGATATATGAGCTATTATACAAGGAACCTAGGTAGAAAACATACAAATGGAGAGAACACTGAATAATTTTATAAATCTGGCAAAAGTTTCTTACAAAGTATGATTAACATCCTGTTTAAAGGCCTAAATCCTAAAAGAAAAAATGACTAATTTGCCCTTAACTACACTAAATTGAAGGACAAAATGATCATTAAGCAAAATAATAAGAGAGGGAGTTGGGCCCGTAGGTGTTAGCTGCTAAGGCATTACATCAAATATAAAATAAAAAGAATCTAAAATTGGGTAAAAAAATACAATGTACTTTTTAAAAATTGTGATGAAAAAGAGTTATCTTATTTCATAGTATTAAAGAACAAATTGAACCAATCAACCAATTAGACTGATGAATCGATGAACCAATAAGTTAATCGGACCAAATAGAAATACTACATTTGAATCGATGTTAGCCCATCCAAATCAACGTCAAATGAGTAAACCTAACGGTCAAGCTAGTGAATTGATTAGGTTTATAATTTATACATATTTTTATAGCAAAATTAAAAAATTCGTAATATTATAATAATTCATATATAACACTTCACTAATTTTAAAATAATTGAATTATTTTAACGGTCTATAGTATTGTGTTTCTTAATATTTATTACCTATTTATTTGTATTATTTAAATGTGTTATATCTTATATTTTATTTAAAATTAATTATGATATTTTAAAGATATAATATTAGTATATGCATATTTATGTGTGTATGTGTTTGCATTATTTAGATTTTAATTTAGATTTAATGCAACTAGTGAACCAATGATAGAATCAATGAATGAATGATCTTATGAGCTAGTATATTTTCCAATTCAACAATCGATCCAATTTTAAAAATCACGGAGTTCATTTATGTATTTTGATTCATTTAATAATAAATTTTAAATAATATTAGAATTTCATCTCTCAAATAAAATAACAGACACATTCAATTTTATCTCATTTTATTTTATGACGTTTCATTAATAATTATTCCCTCAAATCTTTTGAAACCCCTCAATCATAAACAAAATGATTTCACCTAGAATCATAGTCCCAATTGAGTGAAAAAAAACCTCTTTGATGATGATAGACACTTTACCTGCATGGAATATGAGAGTTGTACAAGGGGAGGTATCTTCTTGCAGCGGGCAGGGCAGCAGCCATTTGGGAAATCAATCCTGACCAGCTATGCTATACACTTACCAAAGGAGGGGGTGGGGTTCATAACAGTCTGGGGTAACTTTGTAATTTGGCTTTCAGTTTGTTAGTTACTTGGTCAGTTACTTTGTTCTTTGGTCGAGATGAGTTATAAATAGAGGGAAGGGAGTCTAGGGTTGGAATTATGGAGATTCCAGTTTGCAGGCTCTTAGCCTAGACTTGGGAGAGAGAAGTCTTCCAGGAGAAGAATCCACAACAGGTCCTTGTAACAGAATTCTGTTAGTACAAATGAAGTAGTTAAAGCTGTTATTTCCTTGAAGCATCCTCTGGTAATTCCTTTCAAATACTCTTTCTCTCTACTACAGCCTATCAATTGGTGCTTTCATTGAGATATTTTCTGGAGAGATTTTAGAGAGAGGTTTCTAGAGAGATAAACTAGAAGAGAGAGGATCTTGAAAACATCAGTTTGAATCCTTCCGAAATCGCTATATGCCAACACGAATGGAGAATTGGATGACAAATGTAGAATCAACGGTCATAGCTATGAATTCTACCGTAACAGAACTGGAAACTTCAATTTTGGAGCTGCGATCAGATGTATGGGAGCTCCTCGCAGTGATGACACGACCCGATAAAGGCAAAACTGAAAGTCTGGTTTTGGATGACAGGAAAGGGAGTTTATTTGAGGAAGGCAGATGCGGAACTCAGATGCAGGGGGAATAAGGAGGACATGAAGCGAACAACATATGAATGGGAGTGAATATCAGATCTAAGGAAGGGGAGAGTTTGGTACAGTTTTAAGACAGGTAGAAATGCCGTTTTTTTCGAGAGAAGATTCAGTATCATGGATTACTTGAGCAGAAACTTACTTCTTAATTCACCAAACATGGGAGGATTTTAAGGTTCCAATGGAAAAATTGTGTATGGAAGGAGTAGCTCAGTGCTGAACATTCCTAGACACAGTTGAAAGAAGAGTTGATCGGCAGGTATGGTAGTGCAGCTGAAGAAGATCCTGTCATTTACATGAAGGGGATTGGGCAGGCAGGTACAGTAGAGGAATATATCGATGAACTTGAGTAGATAGCCATGCAGATTCCAGATCTTACTCATCGCTGGTACATGAGCCTTTTTATAGGAGGATTAAGACCAGAAATTGGAAGCTTGGTGATTACACTTGAACCTCCCAATAAGGCGCGATTGCTTACACTGACCAGAAGAATAGAGAGGAAGCTTATTGTCAAGGGAATCATTAAGAAGCCAGAGCCACGCAGCAGGAGGTTTAGTTCTGGAGGATCTGGGAGAGGTTGGACTTCAAATGCAGTGAAAATTGTATCTCCTACAGAAGGGAAAGATAGGGAAAGTAAGGGAAATTTTGAGCCACAGTGGAGAGGAGTTCAGAATTTGTCAAACGAAGAATTTGAAGAAAGGAAAGCTAAGGGGCTTTGTTATACTTGTGGACAAAAGTTTAACCCTGGGCATCGATGTCCAGAAAAGCGATTCAAATTGATGGTTTGGGAATGTGTGGAGCCCCCGGAAGAGGTAGAAGATGAATCTGATGAAATAGTGGAGAAAAAAGAAATGATAGGAAATATGCTGGAGATGGAGATGCTGGGGACACCAGTCAGCAAGCATAAAGAGAGGAAGGCTTGGAATCCTAAGTCTGTTGGTGGAAGGCAATATAGGAGGGGTGCCATTGATGATTCTGGTGGATAGCAGGGCTAGTCACAATTTTATTTCAAAACAGATATTGAAATCACTTACGGTGCGGGTTTCAGAAACTAAGCCTTTTAAGATCAGAATGGGAGATGGGCATCAGGTGATTTCCAATGGAATATGCAGATCCTTGAAAGTGGATTTGGGAGTAGAGGAATTTGAAATCGAGGCTTATGTTTTTGACACCTCCATACCAGATCTGGTAATGAGAATATCATGGCCATAAACTCTGGGATATGTTATTATGCATTGGAAGAATATGACTATGGAATTTATTTGGAAAGGGTGGAATATTTTGATACAGGGGGTTTGTCAAGAACAAAATTTTCCTGGATCATTACAAGAGTATTTGGGAGCAGAAAAATGTGTGGTATAAGGATTGCAGTGGATTTGTGCTAGAAATTTGGGCCTGGAAGATGCAGAGTTGGAACCAGATCAACAGTTGTAGTTTCAAGGAATGTTGTTCTAATATAGAACAGTTTTTGAGATATCATCTGGATTGCCACCTAGGAGTCCAACTAATCATGCCATCAGAATAAGTGGGAGCAGATCTGGTCAATATCTGACCATACAAGTACACATACCATATGATAAATGAGGTAGAAAACCAGGTTTTGAGCTCTTAGTGTAGGGGTATATTCGGCGTAGTACCAGTCCGTATTGAAGTCCAATAATATTGGTTTGAAAAAAAAGATGGGGGTTGGAGAATGTGTGTGGACTATCACACTCTGAATAAATTGATGATAACAGATTGGTTTCCTAGTCTAGTGATTGAAGATTTGATGGATGAGTTACATGTGGCAAAATACTTTACAAAGATGGATTTGAAATCTGGATTTCATCAAGTCAGAATGAAAGAGGAAGACATAGAGAAAACATCTTTCTGTACTCATGAGGGGCATTACGAATACTTAGTAATTCCATTCGGTTTAATGAATGCCCCGACCACCTTTCAAGCTACTATGAATACTATATTTCAGCCTTTGTTACGTCAAGGGGTATATTGGTATTCTTTGATGATATACTGATTTATAGCGGAGAGTGGGAAGAACACCTGGAAAAATTGTGTTCAGTATTACAGTATATGAAGGAGAATTCTTTGACTGCCAATGAAAAGAATTCCTCATTTGGAAAGAAATCAGTAGAATACTTGGGACATATAATTTCAGAATGAGGAGTGTCCATGGACCCTAAGAAACTTGAGGGTGTTAAACCGTGGAGGGTGCCCCAAAATGTGAAATAAGTTAGAGGATTTTTGGGCCTTACTGGCTATTACTGAAAATTTATAAGAGATTAGGGAAAAATAGCAAAGCCTTTGACAATGTTGACAAAGAAGGACGAGTTCCAGTGGTCCACGGAAGCACAAGGAGCATTTGAAAGGTTGAAGGACTATATGACTTCTGCTCCTATTTTGCGAATGCCAGATTTTTCAAAAGACTTTGCAGTGGAATGTGACGCTTAAGGATCTGGTTTAGGGGCTGTGTTGTTACAAGAGGGGCGACCACTTGCTTATTATAGAAAAGCTTTATCTGATGCAAATTTGGCCAAATCTGATTATGAAAAAGAACTTATGGCGTTAGTGGTGTTAATTAAGCATTGGAAGTAGTGCCTCATGGGTCGAAAATTTAAAGTTTATACTGATCATCGTAGTCTCAAGTATTTGTTGAATTAGAGGATAATATCAATGGATCAGCAGTGTTGGCATGCAAAACTATTAGGATATGATTTTGAGGTTATTTAGAAACTAGGACGACTAAATAAAGTAGCAGATGCTTTATCAAGGGCAGAAGTTGGAGAAAACGTGGATATGTCTATTTCTCAACCTTGTTGGGAAGATATACATCTGTTCAAGGAAGAGATTCTTCAAGATAAAAGGCTGAGAGCGATAATTGATACTTTGAAACAAAACAGGGCAGTTATGCCATACTACACTTTTCGGAATGGTCTGTAATTTTACAAAAATAGATTAGTATTGTCCCAAAAATCGATTTTAATTCCAAAATTACTGCAGTATTATCATTCATCACCTATAGGAGGACATTTAGGCTAACTAAAAACTTATAAATGATTGGATAATGGAGTGTTTTGGGCTGGAATGACTCGAAAAGTACATCAGTATGTCAAAGATTGCAGTGTATGATAGAAAAATAAGTATGTGACCTTTAGTCCAGCAGGTTTGTTACAACCTCTTCCAATACCTGATTTAGTTTGGGAAGAGATATCTATGGATTTCGTGTCTGGGCTTCCAAAATTACAAGGCTATGAGGTAATTCTGGTAGTGGTGGACAGATTGAGCAAATATGCTCACTTTATTCCTTTAAAGCACCCATATACTGCAAAGATGGTTATCGAAGTGTTTATGAAGGAAGTGGTACGTCTACATGGGGTACCAAAAGCAATAATTAATGATAGAGATCCATTGTTTACTAGTTTATTTTGGAAGTAACTCTTTAAGCTATAAGGAACTCTTTTAAAGATGATTTCATCTTATCACCATCAGTCTGATGATCAGACAGAGGTTGTGAATCAGTGCATAGAGACTTAATTGAGGTGTTTCTCATCGGACCATCCTAATCAATGGGTAATGTGGTTGGCTTGGGTTGAGTACTGTTACAACACTTCTTTTTCGTACATCTACGGGGAAGATACCATTTGAGATTATCAATGGCCGTAAACCACCACATATTGTTCAGTATGCTAGAAGTGAGGCAGCGGTTGAGGCAATTTCTGCAGCACTAGTTGACCGAGATGAGGCTTTAAAGCAACTCCGAGAAAACCTTCAGTGTGCACAACATCTTATGGTCAAATATTCCAACCAGCATCGTAGGGAGGTGGAATTTAAAGTTGGTGATTTGGTATGGGTTAAGCTCAGACCAAGTAAGCTTGGGACAATATCTAGAATTAACCCGAAACTAGATGCCATGTATTATGGACCTTAGAAGTGGAGGGACATGTTGGTTTAGTTGCTTAAAGGCTCAAAATTCCAGCTAATACAAGATTACATCAAATATTTCATGTGTCTAAATTGAAGGCTGCCAGAGGATCCCAACTTGCAAAAAAAATTATTCCTGCTGATTTTGTTGAAAAAGAAGATTATCCAGGGGCAGTTTTAGCAGAAAAAATTTAGGGGCAAACACTTCAATGTCTTATCAAATGTCATGACCGATCTAAAGATGAGGCTACTTGGGAGGATTCAAAGGTAATACAAGTTCAGTTTTCTAATTTTCACCTTGGGGACAGGGTGAATTTTCAGGGAGAAGGTATTGATAAAGCTGTACAAGGGGAGGTATCTTCATGCAGCGGGCAGGGCAACAGCCGATTGGGAAATCAATCCCGACCCCCTGTGTTGTACACTTACCAAATGAGGGGTGGGGTTCATAACAGTCAGGGGTAACTTTGTAATTTGGCTTTTAGTTTGTTAGTTAGTTGGTCGGTTACTTTTTTGTTTGGTTGGGATGGGTTATAGATAGAGGGAAGGGAGTCTGGGGATGACATTCTAGAGATTCCACTTCGTAGGCTCTTAGACTAGGCTTGGTAGAGAGAAGTCTTCTAGGAGAAGAATCCACAATAGGTCCTTGTAACAGAACTTTGTTAGTACAACTGAAGTTTTTAGAGCTGTTATTTTATTGAAGCATACTCCGGTAATTCTTTTCAAATACTCTTTCTCTCTACTATAGTCTATCAGAATAAGACTTCAAAAGCTTTTTATAATATTATTACAAATTTTTTCACACTTTTAGGCACTGACATTGCCAGAACCCTTTACAATATGATCATGATAATCCACCCCAACCCTATCTGGCATGAAATTATCCAATCAATTGGCAATCTCAACTCAGAAGTCAAGCAATTTTCGCTCATCACTGACACTTTCAATGCATTGTTAGAGCCTTTAGGTGAAACTTAGAAAGGTAACATGCAAAGTAGTTTTACCCTCGACCATGTTTTTTCTAATGAAGTGTTAATTCTTCCCCAAGAATGTTGAACAACCTATACAATTATGGTTTGTTCCATTAAAAATCATCCTTCAGGGGCATGCGTGTGAACGCACCCACATATATACATATTTGAGGATGACTGAGTATGGAAAGAACACAGTTTTCATTTATCGCAAAACTATCTCATGCTTCACCTTTCAGAATCGTGCGAAAGGTCTCTAGAAGTGCATGTTAAGTGTAGGTTCCAGGAATAACTCGACCATGAGCTCCATAGACTGATTTTCTTATTCTTTGATAGATGGGGATAAAACCATATATTTATAAAATCATTTGTAGTGATTGTACTCAAAACAAATATAGAAGAAAATAATTGAATCGTACTTTTTATGGACTCAAAAGCAAAGGAAGTCTTATACATCATAAAAATAACGACCAATTTTAAGTACAGGTTTTGTGAGAACATTGATGAAGTGACTGTGTATTGCAAGGAGGATGCGTCAAATGAAGATGAAGTACCTGTTTCATTAGTAAAGAAAACTCATTAAAATCAAGCTACACATATTACGTAATTCACTTATAGGGCCCAAATTTGTAGCCCAGCCTGATTGATTATTTAGACCCATCCTAGTCCTAGACAGTACGGGGGAACATACCAAGGTTTAAAAGTCAATATACCATTTTCTTTTGAAATGAACATGATGCATGGAGTCTCCAAAGATTTATCATTGAATGCCTCAGATATTTCATACAAGAGCATGATATTATTTTTAAATAACCTCGCAAATCACAACAATATTCACAACAATAGTCACCACAAGCATCCCTGAAATAACCTTACAACTCAATGTTGCTCACTTTTGGGCACTAACATTGCCAGAAAGGTAATGATAATCCACATCAACCTTATCTTACATGAAATTATCCAATCAATTGGGAATATCACCTTAGAAGTCTAGCACTTTTTGCTCATCACCCATACTTTTCATGCATCACTAGAGCCTTTACATGCAATTTAGAAAGGTGGCATGCAAAGTAGTTTTACCCTGCATCACATGTTTGCTAATGAAGACTTAATTCTTCCCCAACTTTTTTATCCCAACAACCTATATAACTATGACTTATTGCGTTAAAAAATCATCTTTCATGAGCGCGCACACGCACACTCATATATTTTAGGATGACTGAGAGGGGAATAAATAAGGTGATAATTAACAAAAAAATGATTTATGCTAAAACTACCACATGCGTCTCCTTTTAGAATCACATGAATGGTCTCCAGAGGTGCATTGTTAGTTTAGGTTCTAGGAATAACTCAGCCTTGTGCTATACATATCAGTTTTCTTATTCTTTGATACATGGAGAGAAAACCATATATTTATAAAATCATTTGCAGGGGTTATACTCAAAACAAATATAGATGAAAATAGTTGTTTTGTACCTTTAATGGACTCACAAGAAATAGATCTCTTATAAATAATAAAAGTAACCACCAATTTCTAGTACAAGATTGGTGACAACATCGATGAAGTGATTGCGTATTGCAAGGTAGATGTGTAGGATAAAGTTAGGGTACCTGTTTTATTACTAAAGCAAACTCATTAAAATCAAATCACACAACTTACATAATTCCATCATAGGGCTCAAATCGGCAAGCCAGCGTGACCTGATTGATTATTTGGACCAAGTCTAGTCCAAGTCTGGATGACCAGACCCATTTAACATTCTTCTCCCTTACTAAGAATAATGAGAAAATATACCATTGCAGATCAGATACCATAAACTAAATGAGTATTGGGGAACATAGCAAGGTTTGGAAGCCAATATACCATGTTCCTTCAAATGAACGTGATGTATGCAGTCCCCAAAGACTTAAAATTGAATGTCTCCGAGATTTTGTACAACACGACATTTCCCCCGGAAATAACCTTGCAAATCATAGCAATATTCATCATAGTCAGCCATGAAATAATGCATGTGGATGCGACCACGAACCCACTAGATAATGTTTCTTTATCTAATGTTCACCTTTTCAATAACATACGCACACCGACGCTTCAAACCCTCCCGGAGAGACTGAACGACAATTTTGATATGATCAAAAGTCATATCCACATTCATGCTCACTGATCCAGTGTATATTGTTAGTTGGTAATCAATACGTGGGCTCATAGTTGACCAATAATAAATAGTGTCAAATAATGACTCCTAATAATGGGCATGGGAATGGTTAATGACTCCTTTATTTAGATGTTATCAATAACACCAATTTATTGACGCTTTCTCATTCTCATTTTTAGTAGTTATTATTTGACACCATTTATTATTTGTCAACTACAAGACCACATCTTGATTACCAAATAACAATATACATTGAATCAGTGAGCATGAATGTGAATATCGCTCTTGATCTTCTCAAAGTTGTCGACCAGTCTCTCCTGGAGGGCTTGAAGCGTCGACGTGTGTATGTTCTTGAGAAGGTGAGAATTAGATAGAGAAGACTCTAGTGAGTTCGTGGTCACATCCACACGCATATTTCATGATTTACTATGATGATTATTGTTGTGATTTGCATGATTATTTTTGAGGAAAATTCCATGTTGTACGACATCTCTGAGACATTCAATTGTAAGTCTTTGGGAACTGTATGCATCATATTCATTTGAACGAACATTGTAGATTGTCTTCCAATGCTTAGTATGTTCCTTAGTACTCATTTAGTGTATGGTAGCAGACCTGTAATGGTATATTTTCTAATAATGCTTAATAAGGGAGAAGAATGTTAAATGGGTCTCGCCATCCAGACTTGGACTGGGCTGGGTTCAATTTGGCAAGCCAACCTGGCATGATTGATTATTTGAACCCAGCCCAGTCCACGTCTGGATGGAGAGACCCATTTAACATTCTTCTCCCTTACTAATCATTATGAGAAAATATACCATTGCAGATCTGCAACCATACACTAAATGAGTACTGTGGAACATATTAAGGTTTGGAAGACAATCGACAATGTTCATTCAAATGAATATGATGCATACAGTCCCCAAAGACTTACAATTGAATGCCTCAGAGATGTCGTACAACACGACATTTTCCTCCAAAATAACCTTGAAAATCACAATAATCATCATCATAATTAGTTATGAAATATGCGTGTGGATGTGACCACGAACTCACTACTCTTCTCTATCTAATGCTCACCTTCTCAAGAACACACACGTCGACGCTTCAAGCCCTCCCGGAGAGACTGGTCGACAACTTTGAGAAGATCAAGAGCGATATCCACATTCATGCTCACTAGTTCAATGTATATTGTTATTGGGTAATCAAGACGTGGTCTTGTAGTTGACCAATAATAAATGGTTTCAAATAATAACTACTAACAATGAGAATGAGAAAGCGTCAATAAATTGGTGTTATTGATAACATCTAAATAAAGGAGTCATGAACCCTTCTCATGCCCATTATTAGGAGTCTTTATTTGACATCATTTATTATTGGTCAACTATGAGCCCACATCTTGATTACCAACTAACAATATACACTGGATCAGTGAGCATGAATGCAGATATGACTTTTGATCTTATCAAAATTGGCGACTAGTCTCTCCTGGAGGGTTTGAAGCATCGGTGTGCATATGTTTTTGAAAAGGTGAACATTAGATAGTGAAACATTCTCTAGTGGGTTCGTGGTCACATCCACATGAATTATTTCATGGGTGACTATGATGAATATTGCTGTGATTTGTAAGGTTATTTCCAGGGAAAATTTCATGTTGTACAAAATCTCTGAGACATTCAATTGTAAGTATTTGGGGACTACATACATCATGTTCATTTGAAGAAACATGTTAGATTGGCTTCCAAACCTTGTTAGGTTCCCCAATACTCATTTAGTGCATCGTAGCAGATCTGCAATGGTATATTTTCTCATTATGCTTAGTAAGGGAGAAGAATGTTAAATGAGTCTGGCCATCCAGACTTGGACTGGACTTGGTCCAAATAATCAATTAGGCCACGCTGGCTTGCCGATTTGAGCCCTATGATGGGATTATGTAAGTTGTGTGGTTTGATTTTAACGAGTTTGCTTTAGTAATAAAATAGGTACCTCAACTTCATTCTACACATCCTCTTTACAATACACAATCACTTCATCGGTGTTGTCACCAATCCTGTACTGGAAATTGGTCATTACTTTTATTATGTATAAGAGATCCATTTATTTTGAGTCCATTAAAGGTACACAACAATTATTTTCCTATGTATTTGTTTTAAGTATAACCGCTGAAAATTATTTTATAAATATATGGTTTTCTCTTCATGTATCAAAGAATAAGAAAATCGATCTGTGGATCACAAAACTGAGTTATTCCCAGCACCTAAACTAACCACGCACCTCTGGAGACCATTCATGTGATTCTAAAAGGAGACGCATGTGGTAGTTTTATCCTAAATCACTTTTTTGTTAATGAACATCTTATTTATTCCCCTCTTAGTCATCCTCAAATATGTGTGTGCGCATGAGTGCTCATGAAAGATGATTTTTTTAATGGAACAAGTCATAGTTATATAGGTTGTTGGGATAACAAAGTTAGGGAAAAACCAAGTCTTCATTAGGAAACATGTTATCCAGGGTAAAACTACTTTGCATGTCACTTTTCTAAATTGCATGTAAAGGCTCTGGTGATGAATGAAAAGTGTGGGTGATGAGAAAAAAGTGCCAGACTTCTGAGGTGATGTGGTTTATCATGATCTAGTAGTGAAGGGTTCTGTCAGTACCCAAAAGTGAGAGCAACATTATGTAATTATATTACATGATAATCTTTTTAAGTCTTATCACATGTGAGTCAAGTGTCCATCATTCAATGAAGTTTTTTTTCACTTAATTGGGTTGATGGTTCTCGGTAAAATCTGTTTGGTTATGTTTGAGAGTTTTCATAGGATATGATGTAATAATTATCAATGAAACTTATTAAAATAAAATGAGATAAAATATAATGTGAGTGTTCCATTATTTGAGAGATGAAATTCTCATATTATTTAAAATTTGTTATGAAATGAATATAAATACATAAATGATGTCACGACCTGTCTCCCAGGGCTCATGCCATGACTACCCCAAGCTCGTCTTCCAATGACCAGAGGTTGATGACTAGCACCGGAAAGGCGTAACCCAAAAAGGGAAGGCGTTGCCTTTAAACCTGTACGCACATAGGGAGTGTACACACACAAGACACCACTAATGAGAGTAAAAGTACTGAAAGTAAAGGGGTCAGTATACAAGCCCAACTGAAAGAAACATACAACAAAAGGAAATAAAATACAAGCTCTGAAGATCGTCCGCCAAGCATCCTACTTGAAGGGTAGGTACAACTCACTGTCTGACGTCACTGCAGCTCACCACGTCTATCGATCCCTTTTGAGCACCGTCTAGCCTTGGCTCCCCAAGTCTCAGTCAAGCTGTTTGTCATCTGCACAAGACACAACAGGTGCGGGTGATGCCCGTGCATGAGTGAGTATAAAAATACTCAGTAGGGACTCCGAGACCCTCGAAGGTCTCTTAGAAATACACAAAGACTTACAATTGAATGCCTCAAAGATTTAATACATGAGCATAATATTTTTTCTTACATAACCTTTCAAATCATATCAATAGTCGCAACAATAGTCACTATAAGCATCCATGTAATAATCTTGCAACTCAATGTTCCTCTCACTTCTGGGCACTCGCATTGCCAGATTTTCTCTCATTACCACAGAAGTCTAGTACTTTTTCGCTCATCACCCACACTTTTCATGCATCACCAGAGCCTTTACGTGTAGTTCCAAAAGGTAACATGCAAAGTAGTTTTATCCTGGATCACGTGTTTGTTAATGAAGATTTAATTATTCCCCAATTTAGTTTTTCCAACAACTTATATAACTATTACTTGTTCCCTTAAAAATCATCTTTCATGAGCACGCATGCGCACACACACATATATTTGAGGATGACTGAGAGGCAAATAAACAAGTTGTTCATTAACAAACAAGTGAAAAATATCCCATGCGTCGCCTTTTAGAATCACATGAATGGTCTCCAAAGGTGCATGGTTAGTGTAGGTGCCTGGAATAACTCAGCCTTGTGCTCCACAGTTCGGTTTTCTTATTCTTTGATACATGGAGAGAAAACATATATTTATAAAAGTATTTGTCATGGTTATACTCGAAACAATATAAAGAAAAATAATTATTTCATACCTTTAATGAACTCAAAAGAAATGAATCTCTTATACATCATAAAACTACCAATTTCCAATATAGGATTCGTGACAACACTAATTAAGTGATTGTGTATTGCAAGGGGATGTGTAGGATGGAGTTGGAATACCTGTTTTTTTACTAAAACAAACTCATTAAAATCAAGCCACACAACTTACATAATTTCATTATAGGGCTCAAATCAGCAAACCAACGTGGCCTGATTGATTATTTGGACCCAACCCAGTCCAAGTCTGGATGTCGAGAACCATTTAACGTTCTTCTCCCTTACTAAGTATAATGAGAAAATATACCATTGCAAATCTGCTACCATACACTAAATGAGTATTGGGGAACGTTCCAAGGTTTGGAAGCCAATATACCATGTTTTTTAAAATTAATGTGATGTATGCAGTCCCAAAGACTTACAATTGAATGCCTCAGAGATGTTGTGCAACACGAAATTTTTCTCGGAAATAACCTTGAAAATCACAGTAATAGACATCATAATCGACCATGAAATAATGCATGTGGATGTGAGCAGAAACCCACTAGAGAATGTTTTTCTGCGGAATCACCGCATCCCGTCGCTGGCCCCGCAACGACACTGCAGAATCGTCGCTTGTTTACTTTTATTTTGTCTTGTTTTGTAATCAAACTGGGTATGTCCAGCTTGAGGGGGAGTGTTTGTAGTTTGTTGATTGCTTTGTTTTTTTCTTTCTGTGTCCAAGCTAGGTACACCTAACTTGAGGGGGAGTGTTGGAGTCTTCATACCACATCAGACTTGTGGTCTGGTGTGGTCTTAATCATTCATTATAAAAGAACCTCAAGGCCTCCTTTAGGGAGCACCTTGGGGGTTCAAGTCATCCTCCTTTTATCACTCTACAAGAATCAACCTCAAGGCCTGAAGATTATGAAAGGATCCACTAAAATCACACTAAAATGGAGAAGAAAGGCCACACACACAAGGGAGACACTCGAAGGAACCAAGAATAACCAAATTAAGGGAATTTAGAGGATTAAATCAAGTAAGGGCACACTAAATAACCCTTACATAAAGATCAGACACACCCTCATCAATGGGTGTAACTCCCTATTTAAGATCAAACGACCAATCATCCATTTTAAGATTCTAAAACCACTGACACCATGATGTGGAGGTGTTCATCGTACCCGTGGAGGTCTTGACCGTGCCACACCCATGGGCTCCTGGGTGTGGCCATTTTGGACTTGCCACGCTCTGCACCATGGCATGGTGGAGGCCAAACTGGTCGTGGTGCACACAGGGACTCCCCACGTCTGAGATTACGCCCAACACTAGGCATGTTGGTACTACCCATCGTACAAAGGTGATCCCTAGGCTCAACATGGATTGGACCATGGTGTGGTCTAGCTCATATCGCACCTAGAAATGCCAAAACAACATTTAAGCTATCGGGGATCAACCAACATATCCTAAACACAAAATGAAATAAATTCAAAAGGAAATGCAAGGTCAGGATGTTACAATCTCCCCCCCCCCCCCCCACAATACTTTGTCTCCAGAAAGTTTCAAGGACAATGGTTGATCAAGAGGAAAAAGAAACTTATAACTCAAGAGGAAAAGTCCAACCAAGGCTATGATCCTGAACCCAAGCACTGATCCAAAACCCAAGCAACTCCAAACATTCAACTCTCAATGACAACAACTGAAAGATACAACTTTTTGACAACAACTGAAAGATACAACTTTTTGACACAAGCTCATTAATGGTGGCCTCACCATGATAGAATTATATTTGAACATTTGTCCCCCACAAACTGTTAGGCTCTCCGGAAGAACTAAGAAAAGAACAACTCAACAAAGTTGAAAACTATCCAGAGAAATATCTCTAATTGGTCTGCCTTCATAAACCAGATGACATATCCTAAAATGCTCAATTTGGACACGAACATCAATATCTTTACATATAGTGAAATGCCTCACAAGGGCTCATGCCTCAACAAGAACTACATAGTCCAGCCTAAGGTTAAGTAAGGGTAACCCGGGGCCATGCTTTCGGATCACCGACTTAGTGATTCCAACAAAACATCATAGAAAAACCAACTCCGGATCTCGCCCCAACACCTACCCAAGATTTCCTATGTACAACCATACAAAGTAAATGGCCCATCATAATACCCACATCACTCCAAGCGAAGAGAACTACAATAATCCCTGAGGCATGTTCATTCCCAATACAAAAAACATACCTCAGGGGATAGTCAAGGGAAACACAAGAAATGAACCGAACAAGAACCACCTCAAAGGTATCAGCGTCCCAAAAGAAAAACTCTATCTCTTCCTTGATTCCAAATTGGATAACAAAACCCACACCGATTCAAGCAGATACACCCTTTAAACACATAAAACACTTTGAAGCTAAAAATAAGCATGGGTAATGCCTATTTTTCATTTTCTCATTTTAGCAACCAACCTATACTAAGCGGGACATCCTGTTTTGTTCATTTCTACATACAGAAAAATATTGTTTATATACAAGCTTAATACAAGCCCCTGAACATCTTGTATATTGTTTATATATAATCTATTCATCTGTCCCCTCTGCTATGGCAGCACCTCTTGAACCTGGAAGCTGCTCCATTGGAATACCAGCTTCATCACCATTTTCAACTTCTTTACCACTAGCAGCTTTAAACAACAGGTTACATCCATCAGCCATTTTTCCATTCATATCAACATCCATTTGTTTTTTACTCAGGGGTTTCTACACTATTTTTTCCATGGGCCCCATTTAGTTTTTTCAATATGGATTTCATGCCCGATGCAGCACTCTCATTGCCATTACTCCCATTGTTGTTGCAGCTGCTACCACCTTTTTCTTCGACTTCAATGGATATTTGATTCACTGTAGAGAAAGGTAGGGTAGTAATTTGCATCAAATTATCCCATTCCCCATTTGTTCCCTATAATAGATCTTTTTGCTGTGTTGATTTCCATCCAATGCACCCTATTAAAGCATCGAGAGGGGGTGAAAAACAAAAAACAAATGAAAATCACCATCATAATTACTTAATGCAATAAAAAATTACATAAATTTACATTCAATGAAATATAAAATTGAGTCGGAAGAAAAATAAAATTAGTCCAGGAAGGGCACAATAGGATGGAATTGATAAGGAAACTTGATAGTGGTGGATACCAGGAGCAGTGTGATCAGTAGTTGTTGCATGATGCTTTTGTTTGAGTGCAGTTGCATCTTTGGAAAATACCTAAAATAATGGATTTCATAGTAATGAGCATTTACAAACAAGAATGGGAACAAAAAAGCAATACTAGACATCTGGCTCTTCTATTGCAGTTTATGAATGTATATCTAGGCAAAGATAAGGAAAAAACTAAACAACATTTATAGGTAGTGTTTGGAGGGACAACAATTGCTGAAAGTTGTTAATAAGATAGAGTATCAATGCTGTCAAAGATCGATCATTAAACTTTTATAGATCAACCAAATTGTTCATTGATCCTTCATAAATTGAGCACTAATTTTTCCAAATAATTCGTAGAAAATGTGTCCAATAAATCTTCATTTAATTCTCATTAAATTTAAAGAATATATTGATGATCATTTTTCTAGACATGCTACTCTCTTTGAAAGGAAAAAAAACCAAAACCCAAGTCATGAATATCCCTCAGCTCAGTACATGATGTCATTCTAGACTGGTCTGGGCATGTATAGGTAGTGGGTCGTGGGGTGGATGGAAGCCTTTTTTTTTCAAAGATACTTCCAACTCCGCATTTAACAAAACTACAATTCCAAACACCTGTCACTTTCTTTCTAGCCATGAATTTGATTATTAAAGAATAAGAAAAAGGGTCCCTAGCTGTCAAAACAATAGCAGGAGAGTTTTCCAAAATGAATAAGATATAATAAATTCAAGATATCTCAAACTACTCGTTTTTGTTTCAAGCACTCGCACTTATTTAGCCATGCGATAAATTGATCAGCACATCATTTTACTCATCTTTCAAATTCAAAATACACTTTGACTAATGTTTTTTCATATTTTGTCGATGATTTGGCATTTTCATGCTTATTTGTTTTTATTTTCAAATAAAACATTGTTTTTCATGTGTGTTGTTTATGTATTGTCATTCCATCTAGTTTAATATGTTCTATTTTTTGGTTGCATTGCATTTTGGTGAGTTGCATTCACGTAGAGTTTTCCTTTCATGTGTGTTGCACCTATAGCCTTGTAGTCATCGTGCCAAGCTCATCCCGAAGCTCGAGTCCTGTGGAGATTTAAAGTCAATACCTACGAGGGGCTATTTGTTTTGTTCCATTAGAGATTTCTAGATTTTGAAGCTGGGTGAGAGCATCTTCGGACTAGTGGTAAGACCAACTAGTATTCTTGCCTATGTTGTTTGTGTTCTTTAAGTTTGTTGTTTGTTCTTCATTGCTTCTCTTGTAATCACTTTTTGTTTGATCATTAATAAAATCTAGGTAGGGTGGTGTTCTTTTCGTGGATACAAGTCCAAATCGGCCTGAACCACGTTAAATCTATGTTGTTTTTTAATGTTTTTCCTTAACTTTTTTTGCTGTACGTTTTGAATTGTTATCGCTTCAACTCTTCTGTTATTTTTCGACTTAAGAATCTCGACTTTGTGGACGTGTTGGAAATCAGTCGTGTATACAGTGTCCTTGTCTAGGGATAACAACGGGTCAGGTACCCGCTAATTTTTGGGTACCTGAACCCAAACCTAATTATATTATAACTAACTTCACTTGAACATTAAATCGTTTATATCTATTTATTTATTACCCTAATTTGAATCTAATTAATAAAATAATATTGGTTTAAATATCCAAACTTTTTTATTTTATTTTATTATTTTAAAACTTTTTATATGTGCAGCTAAAGGTGTTGGAAAAGAACTTGTAGCGGTGTTCCATGTAGTGGGGGGGGGGGTGTCGCCGGCACGGAGGGCTTCGAAAGGGGCAGGGCACGCAGAGGCTTATAAAGGCTGGATGCTCGACACTATCTCTGATGTGGATAGTGTTCACAGAACGAGCGTTGTTCCATATCTGAGACAACATCGGGCGTGTGGGGCTTTATAAGCCTTTCCACACCCAGCCCATTTTGAAGCCCACCGCGTCAGGGCCCCCTCCCCCCTCTGTTATGTGCCGTGTCACTGTAGCCTCTCGGTTTTCTGGCCTTCTTCAGCTGGTTGGGCCAAGGTATTGCAAAAAATAGTAAAATATTAAATAAAAGAAATGAGTTCAGGTTTTTGGATATTCTATCACCAATACTCGAACCCTACCCGATTAATAATCGGGTAGTCTCTATGGAACCCGAAATCTGCCCGAAAACGATTATCAGGTACCCCAAACTGATTTAATTGGGTCCGGTAAGACCAAGTACCTGATAATTATGTACCCATTGTTAGCTCTATCCTTGATCATTGCATGAGGGCACACGATTAATGTTGTCTTTGACAATTGGTATCAAAGCCTCATGTATACACTAGTGACATCTAATAAGTATGCCTCATGTATACACTAATGACATCTAATAAGTACGAAATCAATAAATTCGACAATGAAAATGATTTTAATCTATGAAAACTCATGACGTGAGCGTTGCTGGTCCAACAAAGATTACAAGATGCATTTTAATCTATGATAACTCAATGCTGTTTATAATGTGTTTCATGTATATTAGTTGAAAAAGTATCATCCTAATACTTACCATGTGATTTGATGAGATCATGTTGACCCAGCGCAGGATGCTTTGTTGGTGCATATCCTAATGTAGATTTTGGATACACAAGAGTGTTGGGTTTCAGGGGCCCGCAGCGGAAGCTGGTGGGCCGGGGATTTTAAAATTTTCATCAGCGCAATGATGGTACTTGTTGTAGCCGACGATCCGAGCCCTGGAGAGGTCCGAGGATCTCGCGTAGATCATTAAGAGCACAAAAATAAAATGAAAACATACACGTTGCATATCCTAAGCCGTTGTCAACCGCTACATGTCGACGGCGATCGTTGCACGAAGGATCCATAGCAGGATCCCTCTAGATCGTCCACACGTGCCTCAAAAATATGTGGGAATGCCGATCGTCGAACTCCGGGTGCTAGCGCGGTGATTCAACGATATTTTCGACGTCCTGACGATCACCGCATCGTCGATCTTGCGATGCGTGAGGAGAAACTTGATCTGAGCTCTTGGATCTTCAGCTTCTCTCTCTAGGAAGCGGGAGGAGAGAGAGGCTCTCAAATTTCATTCCATAAACAAATGAATAGTGATGTGCACACTAAGGAGAGAGAGCCTCCTCTCTTATTTATAGACACGTTGAGAAATACCCGGTTGGGTTCCCCAGCCCCCCTATATTTCAACGTTCTCTAAATAAATAATTATGATGACTTAAAAGTGTGTCAATGTTATTTATTAATTTTATCACATGCTTGTAATATATATAAAACATATTACGTGATAAAATTCGATCCATTTAACTCGACTCGTTGTCCCGCTGAATATTAAACGAATCTTGAATATCAAAATAATATTCGTTCGATTAATATTTTTCTCTTATTTACTAAACTCGTAAATACATTAAATAAATTCAATCCCAAATATTCGTAACTTGAATATTAATGAATTTATTTAATTCATTTGGTGATCGACAACTTGGAAAACACTTGGACCCCGTGGCGGGGCCCACAATGTCCAATTACCAATTCAACTGAATAGGGCGGATTCTTGAATACGTTGTTGTGTGTGACCCTCTAGGCCCTTATCTCTATAGTAGTGAATAAAATTCACAGACCAAGAGCGGGGTCTAGCAACCTGTCATGGCCCCTAAAGAGATAAGGATAGTCATAGCAATGACTACCATCCTATGAACACTGACTGGGTACTATAGTCTCTTTGTCATTTGATATCTCATAAAGCAGGACGCACTCTTCTGTCATCGTCCTTATCTTGCTTTATTATTTGTTGATCTATCTAGATGGATTCGCCTTTCTACTGCTTTGGCCAAAGGCTTATGAAGGCAGCACCATCCTAATCAACCAGGCCTGAGATACATAACTTTCTAAACTTGGAAGCGACAAATCATTTCTTGACAATTCAACCAACGTCATACCACTAATGACGCACCCGACACAAACTACCTCGCCACGACATTACTGCCATGGTTTTCTCCTTGCATCAAAGTACATAATTAAATGATATACATTGGTAATGGTCTCATGTCAGGAGACCAATACACATGTTCGTAGATAAGAACAATCAATGACACCCAAAACATGTGGTGTTCCTATCGGTGGGTCGGTCCTCATGATCTCACTACTAGAGATCACCAAGTGAGAACTTCATGAGAAGATGTCTCAATGATTATGAGCCCCCAGCACCTGATAGTCATACATCTACTGTGTCCAGTCAGTAAGATGTATCTAGACTATAGAACATATATTTAAGGTCAATGTCATTGTATCTTGATGTTCTCATTATAGCCTGGGATCTGCTATAACCTCTCGACATGACAACTAACCTTTGGACATTACCATTATTATAGTGGATGTAGAAAAGTCTGCACTATAATGGTAAGAAGTCTTCAGGCATATCTAACTGTACACATGATACGGTAATCAAAAGTACTACATAGTTGGGTCTAGGGAACCCACTATTTCAACAAAGAGAAAGTCTTGTGTGGAAAAAGCATAGGTCTAGTGCGGTTTTTGTGGAAATATGGTCAGATTCAAGAAGAGGCTTGGGAATGAGAGAAGCAAATGAATGAACAATGGATATTTCAGAGCAATGATGTTTTTCTTATTTCTGGGTACGGAAAAGCCAATGGTGGGGAGAATTTAGCACCCCTAGTTTCAAGTAAGTAACCCTTTCTTTATGCTTTTTAAGTACATAATGTGTTTGGGGGAATTTTGGGAGATTTCGGAATATTTTGGGGGGATTTTCTAAGGGTGCACGGTTGGTGGACGGTTTGGGAAAACCGTGCAACAACTATAGGAAAATGTGCATTTTGAGATAGGGGATAAGGGGAAGGTGCACGAGCAACACACGGTTTGTCCAAACCATGTGACATCTTAGGAGAAACTTTTCTTTTTTAGACAGTGAGATTTTTCATGGTTGACACACGTTTTTTTAACCGTGCGTGACTCATCCTTGAGGTAGTGGCTGATGCATGGTTAGCGCACGATTTTCCTAACCGTGTGGCTAACCATGCACGATTTAAAAACTAGATCCACAAAAGTGGATCTAGGTCGGAATTTTGTTTTAACCCCTCATTTTCCCCCAAATCGACCCTAGTATGGGATTTATTCATCTCAAAGGCTAAGGAATATTCTCACAATGACCCAGAGGTGATCCGAAGACTTATATTAGTCCGTTGAAGTTGGATTCTCACAGTAAGTCATCATTCTTCGTAGTTATTGTTGATTTTCCATAGATATACTTCTCCCCCACTCTCAGTTTCTTAGATCTAGTTTTGTTATAGATATTTGTAAGATTGTTGATGCCAAATATGACTAGATTTGACTTTGTTGTTAGGTAAAAATATCTAAGGTGGGTTTTTGAATATTTGACCCGTTTTCGTGGATATTTTTAGTGACGTTTATCGTTTTCACCAAATTTCTGAGGTAGGTGGCTTCACTCTTGACTTCTCTATTTAGAATATGAAGGCTTATTTTCAAATTGATTGAAATTGATTGTGAAATTGGTTTGAAAAGTATGTTAGAACCCTTCTTTAGTGATGATTTATAGATTTGTGTGAAATTGTGGAATTGTTGTGAAAAGTGCTTTGATAAATGATTTTAAAATGTTGATTTTAAAATATTTACTTGGTTCGATTTATGGAAAAAGGGTTTCAATAAAAAAATTATTTTATTGAAAGGGTTTTAACATTGAAATGGTTTTGGCATGATTGTATTAGCATGGTTGTTGGGCATACTTGGTGGTGTGTGTTCATATTGTATTATGAGCTCGGGTTGAAATATGTCCTTATGCTCGGTGCCAAAGGTGTAATGGAACATGATATTTAATTACCTTGTGATGAATTGGTAGATCGTTGAAAACCGTTCATGAGTATGAAACTATCATAACAAAACATGTATGTGTGGATGTGTGGGTTTGTGGATTGGATTGGGATATGTGAAATGGTTTGTGAAATGGTTTTGAAGAACATGCTTGGTTTCTTTTCATGGAAAAAAGTTTTGGTTTGGAAAACTATTTTTCCTAGAAATGGTTTTGGTTTTGAGATAAATTGTTTTAAATGTTTTATATAAATTGTTTTATATAAATGTGCTAACATTTTCTATCCTAATGGTGTGAGTAGGGAAGTCATTTTGGGGAATCTTACTGAGTTTCATTACTCACCCTTTCTTTGACACTTTGGTACTTTTTCCAATATTGTTTATCGATACATGCGCAAAGGTTTTTTATTAGACTTCTCTAGTGGTGGTTAGTGGTACTTGGGCTATTTTGTAGAGTGGATCTTGGAGCACGTTGGAGCTTTGGGGTTATGGTTGTCTTTGAGTTATGGTTGTCTTTGAGTTTTGTTAGTATACTTGAGTTGTCTTTCTTTGATATCATGCATCATGTAGTGGTTTATTTTCTTATGGCATGTTTGGTTGGTTGTTTTATTTTCAAAGGGAAAATCATCCCCCAATTATAAATGAATCTCTTGACATATATTGTCAGCATTTAGCGTCTCGAGGATGTCTCTAAAAGACAAGTAATATTCCTCTACATTCTCAAGCCAATGAGGAGGGGCGAGATATTACATGTCTCATGCATAATATGATATATTTGATATTGAGTGCATGGTTATCATCACATCTACCACACGGTTTGCCTTTGATTATTAATCAATTGGTTGATTAGTTTATGATTACACATAATCATTTGAAAAGTTCAAATGATTATGAGATTCTAATGCATATGCATCATGTGTAACGTTTAAGGGATGACATGTGATAACAACTGACGGCCAACTACCTTCATTAAATGAATGGAGCGTATATAAATGGATCTAATCCCCCTATTGGAAGAGCATGACACTTGCAAACCATAATCAAGACTCTCTTTGGGTCAGTTCACCATTCATCTTCGCAGAGAAGGTGCTGACACACCTTTGATGTTTGGGGGTCATCTCGTAGCATATGAAGATCCTAGTGGCTAGTGTACGACTTGTGGAGGTGATAATAATTTTGTTGTCACTCGATGATCTCAATTAAGCGTACTCTATTGATCACTAAAAAGGTGTTCATCGTATTTCATGTATGCTAGTTTTATTTATGTTCATATTACATGTTGGTTCTATTGATGATAGATCAAACACTTATGGGTTTCTTTCATTGCATTGATCATATAATAATCCTCCAAAACTCATCAGTGGTATTAGAACCACATTCATCAAGGAATCAACGTGTTCATTTACTATTTTAATAAAGATCATGTATATCATAATATTCTTGAGGTCATATCATAGTGTATGATATAGCGTGTATGAGTGCCAGCTATTGGATTGTCGAAGTTTATTTCCCAACATTACGTCATAGGAAAACCTAATGTGTGGTTCCTCTGCTTGAAATTATCTTATATGATAATGTAATGTGTTGCTTTTGTTTAACATTACGTTATGTTATAACATAATCTCAACAAAGACCTTGGTATTACATTATGAGATAATTTAGTTTTCATTAGGTCCCTAATGTTATGTTATACGATAACGTAACCCATGTCGGGGTTGCTTACATTACGTTGTGAGATAATTTAATTTGTGGTGGTGATGCAACGTAGGTTATACGATAACATAAACTGTGGTTTCGTGTTACAAAAAAAGGGCATCGTTTCATAATGATGATATAGTATATATTGTCAAATATGACATGCACCTTACGAAAATTCTTATTGTAATCACCTATATCAATTTCATATTATGATTGATAGTACCCCTATTTTCATAAAATAAAATTCTATCCTAAAATAAATAAATTTAATATTTTTTCTTGTTTGCTTATAGTTTATAAATTTTTTATAAAAATAAATGTTAGGAATTGCTACTAGGAGATTTTCATTCCTAAGTTAAATATTAAATGTTAATATTTATCTCATGTTTGGAAAATAAATAAAATTTTTATTTATTTTTTTATTCATTTTTAATATCCATGTCTATAAATTGTTTATGAAATGTGAATTTTATGTATGTTTTAATTTATGTGACAAACTGATTCTTATAATTTTTCATGTCTAGCATTACATGCTAGGTATGATGACATATGATTTAGTTTTTATCTGTCTTGAAATCATTTTTTTAATAAATTTATTAGCTTGAATTTAGTTGTTTAATATAGTTTATACATACTATGTATGAGATTTATGATGAATTAGAATCTCTTGGGTAAAGTATCACTTGGTAGAGTATCTTTGGATAAGACTTACCATTGGTCTGGAGACTTATGCCTTGTTTTAGAAAGGTTGGGGTTAGCTATATGTGGCTCCAGGTTTACCTATGTGAGGATTATTAATTTCATATAATTCTAAACCTTACATGAAAATTTCATGCACCATGTGCATATGATGCATTTGGAAATGTGTGAATATGTTTAACCTCTATTTTTTTTGGAAAATTACACGAATTGTGGGTTGTGTAAAGTGTTGCATATTAACGTGGTGTGAACATATTAATTTGATGAATGAAATAGAGACTGAAAAGTTAAATCGTTAGACGCATGAATCTATAATGGAATAAAACATGAGATAATAAAGATTTCATGAGATTCAATAGTTAGGAATTTAATATACATGTGATGTATATTATATTGTATATGTTCTAAAATTAGGCTAAATCATATCTTACAGTTGTCTGAATTGTATGGGGTGATATGCATGTGATGCATACCACACCTTACGATATGTGTGTATCATAAAATAAGCACGAGATGCTTCTATTACCTATATAATAAGATACAATTGGCTTATGATTTTCATGTATGGGATGCATGCACCTATGACGATTCTCCTGTATGGCTTCCTTCGGTCCAGTCCATTATGAATAGATTAAACACAACTTTCATGTTTATTGAATGGGTTTAATGGATACTCCAATGGGTAGTAATGCAACTGATGCATTACATATTCTTGATGCGTTTATCATTTAAGGAGGAGCATTAGGGATGGCTATATAAATGGATGTTATCTATACCGTTGGGTGAGGTGAAGTGAAGCAAGTGAATGTGGTAAAAATAGTCAGCTTCACCCAAAGATTTATATGAAATCTATTTCCCTGTAGCCTCATCCATCACTCCATATTGAAGGCGCTATAACCCCTTCGATCATATGAGAATCATTAAATTATGAACTAGGATTCAAGGGCTGGTGTAATCTCTCAAAGCCAAGAAGCATTCATTTTCTTCTTCATGATTTTCATCATGAATTCTCCTTCTAAGAAGGATGATGGAGGTTGTTGTTATTGCATTTCAGGTACATTGTTCATTGTTTATTTTTGCATGTTTGAATTCTTGAAGATAGATTGGGTCGTGTTATGGGTTGTTTCTGTTGCTAAAGATCATAGGGTGATCCCCTATAACCCATCAGTGGTATCAAAGTCATGTTCTTAATCAATTAACCATGTTTAATCTACTGGTTTTTTAAGAAATACATATCATAATTCATATATGTTGATATAATAAAGTACAACACAAAGGGTTTCTTCTATTTTGTTTAGTCGTAGTGTATAGCTGGAAGACATCGTATGGTATGATATTATGAGAACCCGAGAATTTTTTTTGCGTTGTATCATACGATATGTGATATTGTAAGATATGATTTAATTTAGGGTTTCTAAAAAAACAAGGGATCGTAGAGTAATTACGATACAACGCTTAATGGTAAAATATGATTGATTATGATTCAGCCTGTCATATTCAACAATACCAATTGTCACGACCCCCCCCCCCCCACAAAGATACCACAATGAGGGGGAGAGATGGTGACTGTCCGAGTCTTGCCTCCAGTTGGCCCTGGGTAGGCAACTAGCACCGAGGGTATCATAAACATGTGTTTGAGAGGCATTACCCTCTAAGAGAACATGTAGAAGATAGATATAATAAGGATACAACAACCAATAATTACTCAGAAATATATATATTAAATAAAACCTATGTTAAAACATGAAATGTCATACAATACTAAACAACTGAAAGGAAAACTACATGTACCTCGTGCATCACTTAACCACTTCATCCCATCCACATATCCATATATAGTAACCAAGTAGTTTTTGGGCGCCACCACAACTCGTATGTCATATATCAAACATCATGTATTATAGCTCAAGCCATTACATCTCATACATCGAATAAGTACCTCAATCCATTAGATCCGATAACCATCATACCTATAATAATCCTTTAGATACTATATCTGGTAATACATGTGTGTGAAATTACTACAAGCCATCACAACCCTCTAAAAACATATATGGAAAAACTAACCATCATGCATACCTGCACAAGTAAATCCCAATAGAAGAGAGCGAGACCAAAGGGTATAGTCAGTCATCCATCCTCCCATCGGGATGTTGGGGAAAACACCCTCCCAAAAGCCAATGGGTATCAGTTTCCCTAAATGAAATTTGTGAGACAGTGTATGAAATCCTAGAATATATATGATATAATATATCTCAAAACCATACTATGGGAATAACCTAGTCTTAGACTCAACTGTTGCTAACATCCCTCAGACTCCCATCTTCCACTACTAAGATCAGATATCCTATAAGAATATAATCAAATAAAAGAGCTAAATTAATTTCTTCTTTTCTTTTTTAAACCATTTATTCCAATTAATTAATTCATTATTGATTAATTAACCATTAATATTATTCCCCATTACATTACATTGCAATACATTACGTTAAATATTAGAGTAATGTACATGACCTCCAGGAATAATCCAAACCAAGTCAATGGTTTATCAATATTAACATCTTTTAGCATTTTCATTCCATCATCAATCAAACCTGTGGGTTAAACATTTATTTATTAATAGCATCATTCTATATCCAGGAACTCTAGGAAAACTATAATATGCTACCACTAAGAGGAAACATGCAACCAAGCACCTCCAGCTACCTCAAGCAGTAGGGAATGGAATGCAGATAAAACAAGTAACCCGAACATCAACCATTAAATAGATTCAAAAGTGAGCATAAAAGTTCTCAACATCTCATTAATGGGTAAACCCAACTTTAACCTGTTCCATCACCTCCAGTGCCACCCCCAACACCCACATGCATATACCGATGCATCTCGCCAACACATGCATCATCTGCTGCCACATCATCCGGGTCTCCCCACACACATATCACAACAACCATCCCAGGTTCAGCCATCCCAGACTCACATCACATCTGGGACACTCTGCCCCCTATCACTTACAACCCTCCAGGATCAGCCATACCAGGCTCATATCACAAGGCTCATATTCAAAGAACATCACAAAGTATAATGAAACAAACAAGAATAATAAACTTGGAAACTAGTCCCTCAAAACAAGACATTCCTCCTCCATATGAAAACGAGCTCTCACGGCTCCAAAACAAGGCACTCGAACTTCTAAAGAAAATAGGTAACTCAGGCCCGAGAAAATTTTCTTAATCACACAACCGATTCTTATTCCATCTTGAATTAACTGAATCATTTATCAAGAGGTTCCAACTATGAGAAATCTAAGGCATAAATCTATAACAATCTATCAAAGGCAAAACATGCTATTAGAATTTATTCTGGTTTCAACAAACCAAGAGAAGTATAATTCCTAATTAACATGAATTTTCAATTATTATCATGAAGCATAAACATGTTTCACATTGTCTATCAATTACATTAATCATATGAAATATCATTTTCAATTAAACATGTGCATTGCATCAATTTGATTATCATCAAATTACATTAACCATCGGATTACAAACTTTACCTCAAAAGCTGTCAACTTTCTTTGCATGAGAACATACCATGTTATGGATCTCCGATCACCTCTCCCGCAATAACTGCATCCATCCGAGGAGACCGCGACACAACCACACCAAAAATAACCAAGAAACCCCCATTAGAAACATGGAACATCATCCTCCATCACATTAGAATAATAAATAGGATGATGCAAGATCAAATCGGGAGAAATCGCTAGAAAACAAAGGAACACACCTTGGATTAACTCGGGTCACCACGAATCAAAGACAAAATACCAATGATTGATTCCCGTCGAATGGATCTCAAAATACTGAAGGGAGGAGTCACTGAATGTTGGAAAATGAGAGCATCCATTGGGTTTGAGAAACCTGAGCGGTTGAAAAAATTTATAAAAGCGCTACGCGTGAGATTTACATGTCGTGTAAACCATTTACACGTCATGTAAATTTCGGGGGTCAGATCTTGTCAAAAAACACGTTGCTTTTTATTATTTAACCCCAAAAATACACACATCATGTAACATCCTGTGAATCACCCTTAACAAGCCATGAACCACACTTACACGATGTGTAAGCTTTACACATTGTGTATTCACCCTGCTTCCAGAATTTTGCATCCAAACCCTTCCAAACCACTTCCAAGCCTCCTCTGAGCACCCTGACCCTTAGAAACATGCAAAGGGTTAGTCCACATGGATCTAGGCTCTTACGTTAGATACCTATCAAACAATTAATTTCCTTGAAAATCCAAAAAAACAGAAAGAAATGAAATAGGATCATTCAAATATTCCCCCCGTGAGATACCTCTCAAGGATATCGCCATCTCAAAAGTTCTATCACCTAATCAAAGGAACGAGTAAAAAACCACGCAACAACCACAACCAGCTCCTAAACACTCTCTCGGGGGAGATACTAATCAAACGAGAGTAAATCCACAACAAGAAACAAGAGGAAACCATCTCATAAACCAGAAAGATCAACATTAACAACAGAACAACGTTACAAGATAGGAACTAAACATCAAACAACTTGGGGTACTGAGTGGGAATCTCTGACACATGTTCCCAGGTACTCTCCTCCACGCCATTGTACCGCCACAAGACACAAACCCAAGGAATAGCACACCTGACCAACACATACTCTTGGGAGTCTTGGATTTCCACAAGCTGCTCCTCAAAGGTTGCATCATCGTCAACATTGATATCTCCCCGATCGATGACATGAGAGTCATCATAAAGATAACGATGGAGCTACGACACGTGAAAAACATCATGTATCCTGCTCATCTATGTGGGGGGGTGCTATATGATATGACATGACTCCAACACAAGCCAACACCTCGAAAGACCCAAAAAACCAGGGAGAAAGATTACTCCCATGACCAAACCTTTACTACCCAAGATGAGGAGTCACCTTCAGGAACATATGATCTCCAACTCCGAACTCCATAGGTCTCCTCCTATGACCAGTTTAGGATTTCTAACGATCATGCACCACCTTCATCCTCTCATGAATTACATGAATCATCTCTATTGTACTATGTACTAGTTCCAGCATGAGAATTAGTGTCTCTCCGACTCCAGTCTAGCACAACGGAGAATGAAAAGGTCGGTATCCCAAATCTTCAAACAGCACCATACCAATGGTGGAGTGAAAACTATTATTGTAAGAAAACTCGACCAAGGGCATGTTCCTCATCCACGAACCTCCAAAATTCAAGGCACAAGAGTACAACACGTATTCAAGTGTCTAGATGGTCTGATCTGTCAGACCATCCATATACGAATAAAAACTAGTGCTTAAGCATAATTGAGAACCAAAATCATGTTGAAGACCTCTCCACATCCAGAGGATCTCGATAAAAATGATCATCCTAGGGACTCTGTGGAGTCACACCACCTCCTCCAAATATTGCCTTGATGGAACCTCCACTGAGCTCGACTCCCTAATCGCTATAAAGTGGGATAATTTTATCAAACGATCCACTATCAACCATATAACATCATAGCCTCCCTGCTATTGAGGTAAAACTAGTAACAAAGTCTATCGAGATGTTCTCCCACATCCACTGGGAAACATCCAATGACTGGAGAAAACCACTAAGAATACGGTGCTCGACTTTCAGCTTTTAGCAGACCAAACATCAAGAAACAAACTTTTCAATTGCACACTTTAACTCAAGCCACAAAAACTGACCTCTCAATGCTTAGTACATATTTTCCACAAGAAGACGTACAACCAAAGGTGAACTATGGAACTCATGGAGAACCATATCATGCATTGTAGAAGGAACAAAAATACTTCCCCTAAAACAACACCTGATACTATCAATCCTCAGACCAAATATCAAGGTAATCACCAAAAACAACTTGATCCCTATAGACCTCCACCTCAGAATCCCCCAATCGGGACTCCTCCAACTACTACACCAAAGAAGATTGTACTGTGATATGGAAAATAAAACCTCTATCCCCAACCTCTCCCATATCTAGATGCATCGCTGAGAGTTCCTCTATCACTCTTCTGGAAACCCTTGATTCACGTACGACATCACTACGTGACTTCCTGCTCAGTGCAT
Source organism: Viscum album (assembly GCA_963277665.1). NCBI lineage: Eukaryota > Viridiplantae > Streptophyta > Magnoliopsida > Santalales > Viscaceae > Viscum > Viscum album. The sequence goes on from OY728165.1 coordinate 181,300,677, forward strand.
CAGCTATAACATTTCCTTTTTCTAGCGTATACGAAATATCAAAGTTGTAATCCTGCAAAAATTCAATCCAATGACACCGAAGTAAGTTTAATTCACACTGGGAGAATACATACCTCATGCTCTTATGGTCAGTAAAAATTAAAAAAGGGTCATTGATGAGGTAATGTCACCAAAACTTCAAAGAAAACAAAACACCACTCCTACCAACTTGAGATCATGGGTGACATAGTTACCCCCATTGGGAAATAACCGTTGAGGATCATAAGAAACAACTGATTTCTACAACATCAGAACATAGCCCAGACCAAGATGCAAAATATCACAAAAAACCTCAAACTGAACTCCCTCAGCTGGAAAACAAAGAACTATAGCGTTGACCAACTTCTCATTTAGGTACTCAAAAGCTGTCTAACACTGTTTAGTCCATAAGAATGTCTGATCCTTCTAGGTCAAGGTTGTCAGAGGATTCACAACCTAAGAGAAATTGACTACAAACCTCCTGTAATATCCTATGAGACCAAGGAAACTTCGTACCTCTACCACTATCTTGGGGTCCACCCAAGACACAACCACCTCTATCTTTGAAGGAACCATAGATACTCCCCATCGGGATACCGCATTCCCCAAGAAACGGACTTCACAAGACCATAACTTACACTTCAACAGCTTCCCAAACAATTTCTCACAGCAAAGAACTCCCAAAATGATATGCAGATGCTCTACATGTTCCTCCTTAGATGTGGAGTACACAAAGATTTCATCGATAAAAACCCCCATGAAATTATCCAAGAATTATCTAAACATCATGCTCATCAACCCCATGAACAAAGAGGGTTATTCGTCACACTGAACAACATCACAATGAACTCATAATGTCCATGATGACAATGAAAAGTAGTCTTTTGAATTTCTTCATCCTCCACCCAAATCTAATGATATCTCGAGTGCAAATCAATTTTTGAGAACCAACTTTCTCCTTTCAATTGTTCGAATAAATCATCAATCTGCAAAAGAGGATAATGGTTCGTCACTATCACATTATTCAAGTGATGATAATCGATACAAAGCTGAAAACTTCCATCAGCCTTCTTCACAAACAAAAGTGGTGCACCCTAAGGTGAAACACTTGGCCAAACAAAACCATGATGAAACAGATCAACGAGCTATACTCATAGATCTCACAACTCATAAGGTGACATCCTATATGGAGACATCGAGATAGGTGAAACTCCTGGTTGTAGCTCATCCCAAACTCGATCTCTCATCAATGGGGTAATTCTACAAACTCCTCTAGAAAGACATCACGATACTCTTATACAACCCTGAGAAACACTAATTTTTGAACCTACAACAAACTCAACATCAACTCATCCCTCAATGATGATGAGTATGGAACATGCCTCTGACCCATCTGAGGATTTCTCTCACCAAAAAGCACTGCTGTATCTCCATCGACATCATAAAACACAACCTTCCTCCTGAAGAAATCCATGATAGCCTACGCTGAATACAACCAATCCACATAGAGGATGATGTCATATGGATGTATCTTCAAACATAGGAAGTCTTCCCAAGAGTGATGCTACCCCAACACTAGCTCACAGTCTCTACATACTTCATACAAGTGAGCTCAACTTCCAACTGGAATAGTCAATTCCACGGGAACTGAAAGCCTCTCTACCTCAAGTCACAAAGTATGGATGATGGTTAGTGATATAAAGGAGTTCTTCACTTCTGAATCAAACAAAGCATGAACCTAGGTAGTAAATAAGTAAAGGGTACCTCGAACGACGTCTGACTTGCCTGACGCTATCAATGATAGAGCATGAAGCCAACCACAAACAACTCCATGACCTCTTTGACCCTACTGATGACCACCTCCATGGTATTTCTATTCTCTCTAAGTATGAGGAGTGTCTGGAGCCTGTCCTTTGCTTGCCCCATCTCCTCTCCGCTGATTCCAAACTGGAGCACCCTGATGCTGCTGCCTTAGTTGAAACTGCCTTAATGGTGGAACATGAATGAGAACATATGGCACATGCTAACTTCTCAGAATGGTTAGTCACTCTTTCCATTTATGACCTTACCCTCCACAAGAAAAAAATGTGTCTTATTCCTTGGCATAAGTCTGAGAGTCTCCACCCTCAAAGAAATGATAAGATGAGGTATGGGACTTACCCCGGTTGATTGAAAACTCTTATATCCTGAAAAATGGGAACCTCGAACCAGAACTCTACTTCATGAGGAATCCTGAGGACTCCCCTCTCATGATGATCTAGTTATGGACAACTTCCTCTAAATAACCTCTTCTCTCTCTAACACCTCGAGATATGTCTTCAACATAAACAGGGTGACCTGACACTGGATATTTGAATGAAAAGGCTCCTCTAAATGCCTTGCTCCGGATTCCTCATCTAGAAATAGGTACAAATCATATCACAGAAGGGTCCTGAAATAGATCCCAAACTCTTTCATGCTGGAACACCCTTGCCGAAGGGTAAACAGCTCCTGATAACTGGCTGGCTTCATAGTCGAAGAAAGAAACTCTGCTCTAAACTAGTCTTGGAACTTCTCCCATGAGACTAATGACTCCTCATGATCCCCAAGGAATAAAAACCAAAAGTGTCTTGCTGCTCCACATAGCATCGTCACAGCCAACGAAATTCATAGCTCCTTCTGAGCACGGATCGAACTAAAAGCTATCTCAACCTCCTCTAACCAATCTTTTGTGACTGAATCTGAGATAAAGCTCTCATACTTCTATAGGCTTTGGAGCTAAAACTATCATAGTATCCTCCTCCAAGTGTGGTAATTATCAACCTCTACTCTGCGATGACCTACAAGCACATCCTACTTAACAACTTCAGTGCGAACCTGATGAGGACGTCGACCTGGAGCCATTAATATAAGAAAAAAATGTTAAATATCCTACCTTGTAATATGGAATATTTAACATTAATGAATTAATTATTTTATTATCTTGTTAAGGTTTTAACCTATCCTATGGTATACCCATTTCAAACACAAGCACAAAGAATAATGATGCATGATCCTTTCCAAGGTCTCTACCTTGCAACCAACATCATTTCATTTAGTAGGCTTAGTAAATTTAAAGGTCCATGCATCAGATCATAGGGGGTCCTAAATACTCATGTCTCGGCTAGTCTCTCATGTTTACATCACTTACTAGAATTAGCTGACATTGTTTCCCTACATATGAGAGGTGTTACCCTCTAAAAGAAATATGTGAAAGAGAGAGATAAAAAGGATACAACAACCAAAACTTACTCATACATATATATATAAAAGAAAAATCAAGTGAAAACATGCAATTCCATACATTACTAAACAACTGAAAGGAAAACTACAAGTACAAAAAAGGTAAATATGACAACGAACACGAATCCCAAACAACTCCTGATAAACCCTGATCTAGTAATATCTAGTCCAATCACCAACCTTCTCCAATTGACCTGAAAATTTTTTATATATAAGTAGGGTAAGTATAATAATGTAGTCAGCAGGATCCTCTCCGGATCCTCTCATTCAAGAGATACAGAAGGTATGCTAAAGTATGGTGAACAACAGTGAAACTAACTCGTCACCTAAACAGGTATACTGAGTTTCCAGCCTCACCATGGCTATCTATCACCAAGTATCGAATACAAGAGATCACATAATATTATAATGAACATCAAGGGTAGCACACTCCTGCTTCCCTAGTGGTTTTCTGCTCTACTCCAACATCGCTTGTCCTGAGCATCTCTCCAAAAGCAAGATGCCCCGAAAACACATGGGAATAGCACCACCACATGCACCTCAGGTTGGATTGGTGTAGCCTGATCCCAGGGTCTAGGGGTCTTCGGCCCCTGACCCAAATTTTTGGGGCATTGTAGCAGCTCTAACCAAGTGACACCGACAGAGCACTGTTGCAGTGTAGACTTTGGCACGACTACTGTAGCAGCTCGGACTTTGGAGACCGTGGTACTGTAGCTCTGTAGACTTCTTTCCACCACCCACTATAGCAACTTAGACTTGGGTGGTCAAAACACTTTAGAAATGTGAACTTACAACCACCATTCACTATAGCACAACAAAAGTTTTGTGCATTTGGTGGAAGAGGGCATCGTCCTATTTATTACCTCATTTCAAGCTAGGGTTTTTCATGCATAAGAACTCTGAAAACTCCCTGTAATTTGTACTCCCAATTATAGTGATATTTGTACCTCTCCATGGACGTAAGTATTATTCTCAAACCACATAAATTATTTTTTATGTGTTCATTGTATTCTTCTTTTGTTTCCATCTTTTCTTCATCTGCAAACCTCTATCGTGCGACTCTCGACATTTTCGCAACACCTCATGCATCACATAACCACATAATCCCATACACATATCCATATGTAGTAACCTAGTTGTTTTTGGGATCAACAAAAACCTGTATGATGTATATCAAACATCAGGTGTTATACCTCAAGCCATTATGGCCTATACACCAAGTAAGTACCTCAATCCATCACAACCTATACCCGTCATACATATAAAAATCCTTTGAAAACTATATGTGGTAATACATGTGTGTAAAATAACAACGAGAAATCATATCCCTCTACACACATATATGAGAAAACTAATTGTCATGCATTCTAGCATGAGTAAATTCCAAGAGAAGAGAGGGGCCAGAGGGGTTAGTCGGCCATCCACCTCCCATTGGGATGCTAGTGAAAACACCATTCCAGAGCCAACTGGGTGTCATTTTCCCAAATCGACATGGGTTGGGTAGCATATGAAAATCAAATAATTTACATGATATAATATAATTCACAACCACACTGTGGGAATAACTTAGTCTTAGACTCAACTGCATCTAACATCACTCGAACTCCCGACTGACACTACTAAGACCAGATAGCATATAAGCACATAAGCATATAAAAGAGCTACATTAATTATTTTCTTTTTAAACCATTTCTTCCCATTAATTAATTCATTATCCATTAATTAACCATTTGCATCATTCCACAGTACATTAAATTGCAATACATTTCGTGAAATGTCATAGTGAAGTCTATGCCCTCTCGACATAATCCAAACCAAGTCCATAGTTTATCAAGATTGACATCTTTTGGCATTTTCATTCCATAATCAACCAACTTCATGGGTTAAAAATTTATTTATTAATAACATCATTTCATATCTAGTTACTTTAGGAGAATCATCCTAAGCTACCTCCAAGAGGAAACATGCAACGAAGAACCTCCAACTGCCTCATGCAGTGGGGGAAAGAATGCAGATAAAATAATAAACTCGACCATCATCTATTAAACAGATTCAAAAGCGAGCATATGATCTCTCGATATCTCATCAATGGGTAAGCCCAACATTAACTCATTCCATCACCTCTGGTTCCATCCCCGACACCCATATGCATATACCGATGCATATCTCCAACACATGCGTCATCTTCTACCAGATCATCCGGACCTCCCTGCCCACATATCACAACATTCATCCCAGGCTCACATCACATCTAGGCCTCTCCAACCCATATCATACATCAACCCTCCAGGATCATCCATACTAGGCTTATATCACAAGGCTCGTATCCAAATCACATCACAAAGTAGTAGGATATAAACAAGCATAGTCAACTGGGAAACTGGGCTCTCAAAAAGGGCATTCTGCCTCCATATGCAAACGATCTCTCACAACTCCAAAACAAGGCACTAAACCTTCTCAAGTAAACAGGAAACTCAGGACCAAGAAAATTATCTTTATCACACAACTGGTTCTTATTCCATCTTGAATTTATTTGGTACCAGGACAAGCAGCGGAAGCCGATGGGCTGGGAAATTAAAAAAAATTGGGTCACCAGAGCGACGTAACAATATCAACTCTGGCGATCTTATCCTGGTACGGTCCGAGGACCACATTTGGATTTAACAGAGCACAAAATAAAATTCGAACATATACCTTGTTTGGATCTGACATGTGTAAGTCCGTCGCAAGATGCCGACAAATTTTGCTCGAAGACTCCAATGTCGAAGTCCTCTAGATAATCCACACACACCTCTTAAATCTTCTCACACATCATTCATTAGAATCTAGGTGCTAGCACAATACACCGATGACCACTTCGACGCAGCGATGATCACCGTAAACAAGAGTCTTTGATCTAAGAAGAAGGAACTTGAAGATCTTGCTTTCTTGAGAGAATCTCTCCCTAGAATTCAGGAGTAGAGAGAGGTTATCAATTCCAATGCATGAATAGTTACATGGGAAGAGCCTCTCTCTTACTTATATAGGGAATATCTAAAATACCTGGTATGGGTTCCTGGCCCTTGTGTAATAGATATTCACAGCATAAGTATTATAAATTTTTATTTATGAAAAATTAAATTATTCCATAAATAATATTTATAATTTTATCACTAACCACAATATATTAAATATATATTGCAAGATAAACTTGATTCTTCAACTCAACTCATGTCTCCTAAAAATATTAAATAAACCTGAGATATTTAAATCCATTTGAATAATATTTTATCCTTATATTTACTTAATCACTTGTAAATACATGTTATAAATAAACTCATTGAATTATTTAAAACTTGAATAATTAAAATAATTTATTTATTACTTGCTTATCTATATAAATTGGATAGTACTCGGACCCCATGGTGGGGCCCACCAAGTTTAATATTCCTATTCCCCAGAATAGGGTAGATTCTCAAAGCACTATAGTGTGTGACCCTCTAGGCCCTTATCTCAATAGTAGTGAATAATATTCACCGACCAAGAGTGGGGTCTAGCAATCCATCAATGCCCCTATATAGATAAGGTAAAGTCAAAGCAACGACTACTTTCCTATGAACATGGTCTATGTAATATAATATCTTAATCATCAATATCTCAATAAAGCAGAATGGACACTAGTGTCATCATCCTTTATCTTGCTTTATTTGATTTTTTGATCTGTCTGGACGGTCTTACCTTCCACTACCATGGCCATGGATTTAATGAAGGTGCTACCATCCTAATCAACTAGGCCCAAGATATCTCTTCCTCAACTTGTAAGTGACAAATCCTATCTTGATCATTCAATCAACATCATGTAACCAATGATGTACCCAAAACAAACTACATTACCATGACTTCATTTCCATGGTTTTTTCCTTGCATCAAAGTATGCAATTAAATGACATACATTGATAAGGATCTCAATCCTAGAGACCATTGCACATGTCAATAGATATGAATGACCAATGACACCTGAAACATGTGGTGTTCCAATTATGTGGGTCAGTCCTCAGGATCTCAACTACTAGAGATCATCAAGTGTGAACTTCATGAGAAGAAGTCTCAATGCTTATAAGCCCCAAGCACTTGATAGTTGCACATCATCTGTGTCATTTTAGAATGATGTAACTGGACCATAAGACATTACTTCAAGATTATTGTCATGACATCTCGAGGTTCTCATTATAGCCTAGGATCTGCTATAACCCCTTGATACGACATGTAATCTAAGGACATTTCCATAAACAAATTGGATGCAAAAGTATCTACACTATTATGGAAAGATAAACACATGTATATATAAAAAACTGCATACATGTAGTGGTAATCAAAGTATAACACAAGTTGGGTCGAGGTCACCTACTTTCAACACTCCCACTTGCACTAGAGCCAACTGCTAACAAGTCTCAATCCGCCAGATCTCACTTGAGAATCATGCTTCTCCTGAGAAATTGCTTTAGTCATGGGGTCTTCCATGTTGTCCTCTGTGGCTACTCTACTAAATGTGACTTCACCTATTTGAGTAAAATACCTCAAGAGATGAAAATTTTGAAGAATATGATTTTTCCTCTAGTGAGACCTGGGCTCCTGGGAAAACACCACTGCAATAGTATTATCAAAATATATTGGAATAGGGTATGAACTGTTAGGCACAACACCAATGTCTGAGATAAAGCTATGTATCCAGACCGCTTCCTTTGGTGCATCGTAAGCTGCAATATATTTGGACTCTGTTGTAGAATTGGCAACAACAGCTTGCTTTGAGCTTCTCCAACTCACTACACCCCCATTCTCGAAAAAGATGTAGCCTGACAGCAATTTCATATCATCATGACCTGTTTGGAAACTAGAATCATTGTATCCTCTCACCACTAGTTCCTCATCTCCTCCATACACCAGGAACATATCCTTTGTATGACTCACGTACTTTAGGATAGTTTTAATAGCTTCCCAATGCAGCTCTCCTAGATTGGCGTGATATCTACCCACCATGCTTAAAGCAAAGGCGATATCAAACCTAGTACATAGCATGACATACATGATAGAAATCACTTCCGAGGCATAAGGGATTCTACTCATTTTTTTAATCTCCTCCTATGTTTGTGGACACATTTTCTTGGAGAGATTTTTACCATGTGATATAGGCAACCATCCTCTCTTGAATTGTTCCATATAGTACCTTTTGAGTACCATGTCAATATATATACTTTGACTTAGCCAAAGAAACCTTTGAGATCTATCTCGATAGATCAAGATCCCTAAAATGTAGGCTGCTTCACCTAAGTCTTTGATAGAGAAGCATTCGTTTAACCATGTCTTAACTGACTGTAAGACTTACACCTCATTTCCCATAATTAATATGTCATCAACATATAACACCAGAAAAACGATGTAATTCCATTAAATATTTTTATAGACACAATGCTCGATTTCATTTTTGACAAAACCAAATTCTCTTATGGCCTCATTAAAAAAACATTACATGATTATGATGCCTGCTTCAACCCATAAATGGATTTGTACATCTTTCATACCTTATTGGTGTTCTTTGATTTGACGAACCCTTCAGGTCGAGTCATATAGATATCTTCAACCAACTTCCCATTTAGAAAATAAGTTTTGACATCCATTTGCCAAATTTTATAATCATGAAAAGATGTTATTGCAAGCAATGTTCTGATGGATTTAAGAATTGCTACTCGTGATAAGGTTTCATCATAGTCGATGCCTTGACGTTGCCTAAAACCCTTAGCAACCAATACTACATTAAAGGTATTAACATCACTTTCCATGTCCATCTTCTTTTTGAATACACATTTGCATCCAATGGGATTTACATCAGCTGGAGGGTCTACCAAAATCCAAAATTGATTTTGGTACATGGACTCCATCTCATAATGCATGGCTTCTTCCCATTTAGCAGCTTCTTTACCTTCTATTACTTCCTTGTAGGTTAGAGGTTCATCATCCTCATTGACTAACATGTCACGTGACTCGGTGACAAGAAAACCATAATGATTTGGTTCTCAAACCACTTGTGTAGACCTACTTAGTATTTGTATCTCAAGAACAACTTCTTCTTCCACTTTATCTTGTGTAGATTGTTCATCTTACAACTCTTTTTCATCTGGAGCATTAACTTCGTCGAAGTCAATATTTCTCCCACTATTTCCAATAAAAATGTCTTCCCTTTCTTGAAATATAACTTGTCTTGCCACAATAACTTTTCTATCTAAAGGGTTATATAGGTAATATCCTTTGATTTCCTCAGGATAACCTATAAAGATGCACTTCGTGGTTCTGGATGCTAATTTGTCACTTGGTAAAGTCTTGACAAATGCCTCTCACCCCCATACACATATGTGTGTCAGACTGGGTTTCTTTCCATACCATAACACATATGGAATCACATCTACAGCTTTAGTTGGTACTCGGTTAAGGGTATATGACATTGTCTGCAAAGCGTATCCCCAAAAGGATAATAAAAGAGTTTCATGACTCATCATTGATCTGACCATGTCAAGCAAGGTCATATTCCTCCTTTCACTAACACCATTCCATTGTGGTGTATAAGGAGTGAGTTGGGATACTATCACACACTTTTTCAAGTGATCAATGAAAGATTGGTTAAGATATTCTCCGCCTCGGTCTGAGCAGAGTGCTTTTATCTTCTTACCAAGTTGGTTTTCTACTTCATTTTGGTATTCCTTAAATATGTGAGAGGAATCAGACTTCTACCACATTAAGTAGATATATCCATACCTACTATAGTCATCAGTAAAAGTAATGAAGTAGGAAAAAACACCCCTTTTCTCTACTATAAATAGAACACACACATCAGTATGTATTAATTATAGTGCTGTATTGGCTCTTTATCCCTTCCCTGAGAAAGGTGCTTTGGTCATTTTTCCTTGTAAACAAGCTTGACATACATCCAAGGGTTCTAACTATACCGAGTCTAAATACCCTTCTTAATGTAATCTTCGTAATCACTTCTCATTTACATGACCTAGCCTAAAGTTCCATAGGCGGGTGATATATGAGTCGTGTTGGATGGTTTTTTTATTGATTTCCATTAAGGGGTTCTCAAGTTCCAGCATGTATAAACCATTTTTAAGATGTGCCATACCATAACATATTTTATCCCTATAAAAGAGACAACATTTACTTCCAAACATGAAATAAAATCCCATAGTGTCTAAAATCGACACAGAGATTATGTTCTTGGTTACATACGGTACATAATAGAATTTTTTTAAAACTAGAACCAAACCACTTGACAAGGTTAAGTGATAGTCTCCCACTTTCAAGGCTGCCATATTTACACCATTTATAGCTCAAAGATCCACTTCACCTTTTGCAATATTCTTGAACCCACTTGGTTCCAGTATATGAATAAAAATGTGTGAGCCACATGTCGTATCCAGTACCCAACTTGTAGATAAAGATAGATTGCATTCAATGACAAAAATACCTGAAGAAGAAGCATCAGTTTGCTTCCTCTTCCCATCTCTTTAATTCTTCTTCCAGTGGTATTTCTTGCCACATCCAAAGCAGACAGATTCTTACGCATTAATCTACCTCTAAATCTTTGGCTTCTTTGTAGGATGATGCATTGGTGTCTTTGGACTTGGCTTGGCCTTAGACCCATTTTCCTTGCCCTTGTTTCTTTTTTTCACCATAAGGATAGATGGATTGGTATTTTTAATATCCTTTTCAGCTTGGAGAACTAAATCCAAAATATCCTAGAGTGACTTTGTCATATCATTCATGTTATAATTGACAATGAAAGTCATGAAGGCTGGCGGTAAAGATGAAAGAATGAGATCCACTTCTAGCTCTTGGTTCAATTTGAACCCAAGGGCTTTAATCCTCTCAATATACCCAATCATCTTGAGTACATGAGGACTATTTTGGTGCCCTTCTACTATCATGTACTTATATAGGGCACTTGAGATCTCATACCTTTCCTGTCTGGCCCTCTCCTGATATAATTCTTGGAGATGTTAAAGCATCTTATAGCCATCGTCATCATCATGTATTTTATGCAATTGGATGGACATGGATGATAACATGATGCATTGAACATCAAGTGCATCCTCTATATGCATTTTCCATATGTATTTTTCCGCCTTACTTGCTCCCCGGGGAGGCTCAGCAGGAACTGAGGATTCCAACACATATAACTTCCTTTCTTCCTATAGTACTATGCACAAGCACCTATACCACTCGTGGAAGTTATTGCTGGTCAGGTTATTTTCTTTATCCAAAATTGATTGTAGTGATAATGTACCTATGGTGTTGGTGATTCCCATTTTAAATCTACACCATCTAAACATTAGAAGTTAATACTATATCCTGATTACCTTTTGACATTTATGATTAATTAATTATCATATCATTTTAATGTCTCCCACTATTTTAGCTAATTTTAATATCCCTCACTATTAGATTCAGAATACTCTGTCTCTTGGGTACTCTAGTGCCAAGGATCCTCAAAACCTCTCTCATAGTCTGTAAGCTATGACAACACCACTACTCATAGGGTTTCAAGGTAGGCACTAGACCGGAAAACCACTTGACTCATGGTTCCTTGTATTGTAGAGTAAAGTCCCAACTTTTTGAATCTGATCCTGATTCCCTCAACATATTTCCTCTAAAGTGATAGCAAGTTAGCTATGGATAATCCTCGACTACTCAATTTAGTTAAGCCGACCAAGTTCTCTCATGAAAACCCCACGGTAGTAAGAGGCACTCTCAACTATGCCTGACGAGCACCCCAAACACCTGGTTTTTTTCAAATGTGAGTAATGGAAGGCATTAAGACTTAATATATCTTTGAGGGATTTTGATATTTATTGATGAATATAATCCTTTTGTATTTATATGTTCAAACTAGATAGTCATGCTCATAACTAAACATGCAATTAAAAAACATTCATCACATATTTATGCATTTTTATCTTGTTTACTATTCTATGTCATCAAGCAATAATTATGCACTCGCATAAAACAATAAACAATTCATAAAGTTAAATCATGCAATCCAATTGGTATTGAGAATTAAACTATGATCGATCCATAATGGATCAATCTTGAACTAGGGGCTTTCAAACTTGATTCGAAACCTGACTCATATCGGAGTTTTCCCTCAGTGCATAGTGCTTGGATCCCACCTCAACTTGGTAGGGTCCACATCTTCAAATATGATCATCCTTTTTTAACAAATATACTCGCACACAGGCGAGGGGGTCTAGGGGTACAAAATACATCTAGTGCATTAGACACAGAGGACCTTATACATCTTTGAATTACAAGATGATTTGCAAATAATTATTTATCTAATTAATTATTACAATCATCGCACACATTGAATGAATAATTAAATAAATAAAACCAGACATGCAAGAGTCGGTCACTTTCTCAAAAATAGTCGGTATAAATAAAGTGAAATTGAAATAAATTTAAATATTACAAGGGTGTTATAATAAATTAAATAAATTTAAATAAATTCAATCAATCTATTTATCATTTCCATTTATTTAATTTAATTTTAATTCAAAAAATTAAATTAAACCACTAATTTAATTTAATCTTAATTAAATTAATGTTTCAGATTCTCCTTAATCTTAAACCCCAAAATTAATTCTAATTAATTTAATTTAAAAAACTAAATTAATTAAATCAAATTATAGGGGTTACCTCCAGCCGGGGAATGAGTCTAGTAGGACTACTAACTGTCGTGATGGTGTTTTACTAGGGCAGGGCCAAATTGTGGTGTGACTGCGGCATGACCGCGGCGTGACCACCCGGTCCAGCAACACCCCCACGATGGCATCGTCCACCAGCGAGGTGCGAACGGATAGAGGCGGCGATGGACTCCTCCAACAAGGCATAACCGGACAGGGGCGGTGGAGCACTGATCTGGAACGCCAGCGGCGACCCTCAGGCTGAGACGACGGCAGCGGCATCCTTCGACTGAGATGGTGGCGACAGTGAGGTCCGGCCGAGACAGTGGCAGTGTGGTCCGGGCGAAAAGGCAGCGGCAGGGTCCACCAGGACGGTGTGGCTCAGGCGAGCCCCGACGGAGGCGGGGTGGTGCCGTGTGGCTATGAAGGTGAGGCAGAGCCAGTGTAGCAGGCCGATGCGGCGGTGATGAGCTCGGAGGGAGGCGTGGGGCGCTGCTAGTCCAGACGTGACGGGAGAAGGGAGGGAGAATCGCTAGGGTTATGGGGGGGGGGGGTGCGGCACACTCTGCATGGAAGAAGACCCATTGGGGTCTTCCTTCCCCCCACCCTTTAAATGTTTAAACTTTTGAAAAAACACAACCTAACCCCATTTTCTTAAAAGAATACCCAATCGGGGTCAAGGTCTCCCCCCACCCCGTTTTTTTAAATTTCAAAATTCTAAAGACTTTAATAAAAAAAGAAGACAACTTGACTAAAAGTCTAAAGGACTTCCCTTTTTTAAAATTTTTTGATAAAAATGAAATAATATTATATTATAGTATATTTTATTTAACTCCTAAAAACTAGGCCACCAGAAAAATTCCAGCGACCAGATTCCAGCCAAAATGTGGTCATATTTCAGTACTTTGAAGAACATGTAAATAAATTAAAAATGTGTTCTTAAAAAACAATAATCCGAAGAACTTAAAACCAACAACAGCGATCCAATTAAAATTTTCAAATGGTCATAACTTTCCCATTCAGAAACGGATCGATGTACGTTCAGATCTTTTGGAACTGATTTAATACTCCGTATTTAAATTTAATGCAATTTAATTTTTCATTGACTCTGAGAAACCACGCGCCCCTCTGATACCACTTTTAGGTACCAGGACGGGCAGCAGAAGCTAATAGGCTAGGAAATTAATATTTTTGGAGTTACTGGAGTGATGTAACAACGTCGACTCTGACGATCTTATCCCAGTACAGTCTAAGGACCTGACGTGGATTTAACAGAGCATAAAATAAAATTCGAACACGTACCTTGTTCGAATCTGATGTGTGTAAGTCCGTCGCAATATGCGGATGATCATTGCTCAAATACTCTAACATCGAAGCCCTCTAGATCATCCACAAATTCCTCTTAAATATACTCGTACGTCATTCTTCAGGATCCAGGTGCTAGCACGATACACTGATGACCACTTTGACGCAACAGTGATCACCGTAAGAAAGAGTCTTCGATCCAAGAAGAAGGAACTTGAAGATCTTGCCTGCTTGAGAGAATCTCTCTCTAGAATTCAGGAGGAGAGAGAGGCTCTCAATTAAAATGCATGAATAGTTATATGGGAAGAGTCTCTCTCTTACTTATATAGGGAATATCAAAAATACTCGGTATGGGTTCCCGACCCCCGTGTAATAGATATTCATAGTATAAGTATTATAAAAATTTATTTATGAAAAATTAAATTATTCCAAAAATAATATATATAATTTTATCACTAACTCCAATATATTAAACATATATTGCATGATAAACTTGAGTCCTTAACTTGACTCACGTCTCCTAAAAATATTAAATAAACCTGAGTTATTTAAATTCATTCGAATAATATTTTATCCTTGTATTTACTTAATCACTTGTAAATACATGTTATAAATAAACTCAATGAATTATTCCAAACATGAATAATTAAAAGAATTTATTTATTACTTGGTGATCCATATAACTTGGATATTACTTGGACCCTGTGGTGGGCCCCACAAAGTTCTATATTCCCATTCTCAAGAATAAGGAATATTCTCAAAGCTCTACAGTGTGTGACCCTCTAGGCCCTTATCTCAATAGCAGTGAATAATATTCACCGACCAAGATCAGGGTATAGTAACCCATCGAGGCCCATATAGATATAAGGTAAAGTCAAAGAAACAACTACCTTCCTACAAACATGGTCTGTGTAATATAATCTCTTCATCATCGATATCTCTATAAAGCAGAATGCACACTAGTGTCATCATCTTTTATCTTGCTTTATTTTATTTTTTGATCTTTCCAGATGGTCTTACCTTCCACTATGAGGGCCATGGATTTAATGAAGGTGCTACCATCCTAATCAAACAAGCCTAAGATATATCTTCCTCAACTCGGAAGCAAAAAATTCTATCTTGATCATTAAATCAATGTCATGTCACCAATGACGTACCCAACACAAACTACCTCACTATGACTTCATTGCCATGGTTTTCGTCTTGCATCAAAGTACGCAATTAAATGACATACATTGATAATGATCACAAGTCTTCAGACCATTACACATGTACATAGATAAGAACAACCAATGACACCTGAAACATGTGTTGTTCCTATTATGCCGGTCAGTCCTCATGATCTCAACTACTAGAGATCATCAAGTTTGAACTTCATGAGAAGAAGTCTCAATGATTATTAGCCCCCAGCACCTGATAGCCACACATAATTTGTGTCCTTTCAGAATGATGTAACTAGACCATAGGACATTACTTCAAGATTAATTTCATGGCCTCTCGAGATTCTCATTATAGAATGGGATCTGCTATAACCCATTGATACGACATGTAATATAAGGAAAATTTTATAAATAAAGTGGATGCAGAAGTATCTACACTATTATGAAAAGATAAATGCATGTATATATAACAAACTTCATACATTTAGTGGTAATCAAAGTAAAACACAAGTTGGGTCTAGGTCACCCACTTTCAACACTCCCACTTCCACCAGATGAAATTGCTAACAAGTATCAATCCGTTAGCTCTCACATGAGAATCATACTTCTGTAGAGAAATGGCTTTAGTCAGGGGGTCTTTCACATTGTCCTCTGTGGATACACTACTAACTGTGACCTCACCTCTTTGAGTAAAATCCCTCAAGAGATGAAACTTCTGAAGAATATGTTTTTTCCTCTAGTGAGGACTCGACTCCTTGGAAAGAACCACTACAACAGTATTATCACAATATATTGGAACAAGGTCTGCACTGCTAGGTACAACACCAATGTATGAGATAAATATGCATATAAATACTGCTTCCTTTGTGGCATCGGAAGCTGCAATATATTCGAACTCTATGGTAGAATCGGTAACCACAACTTTCTTTGAGCTTCTCCAGCTCACTTCACTACCATTTAGGAAAAGGATGTAGCCTGACTATGATTTTAGATCATCATGATCTATCTAGAAACTAGCATAAATGTATCCTATCACTACTAGTTCCTTATCTTCTCCATACACCAGGAACATATCCTTTGTACGCCTCACGTACTTTATGATAGTTTTAACAGCTTCCCAATGCAGCTCTCCTGGATTGGCTTGATATCTACCCACCATGGTTAAAGCAAAGGCGACATCAAACCTAGTACATAGCATGACAAACATGATTGAACCCACTTCCGAGGCATAAGGGATTCCGCTGATTTTTTCAATCTCTTCTTGTGTTTACGGACACATTTTCTTGGAGAGATTTATACCATGTGACATATGCAACATACCTCTCTTGGATTGTTCCATATTGTACCTTTTGAGTACCTTGTCAATATATATACTTTGACTTAGCCCAAGTACCCTTTGAGATCTATCTTGATAGATCTTGATTCCTAGAATGTAGGCTGACTCACCTAAGTCTTTCATGGAGAATCATTCATTTAACCAAGTATTAACTAAATGTAAGAATTTCACCTCGTTTACCATAATTAATATGTCATCAACATATAATACAAGGAAAATGATGGCATTCTCTTCAACATTTTTATAGACACAAGGATCGCTTTCATTTTTGACAAACCAAAATTCTCTTATGGCCTCATCAAAACAAACATTCCATGATCGTGATACCTGATTCAACCCATAAATGGATCTCTACAGCTTTCATACCTTATTTGTGTTTTTTGACTTGACGAACCCTTCGGGTTGAGTCATATAGACGTCTTCAACCAACTTCCCATTTAGAAAAGCAGTTTTGACATCCATTGACAAATTTCATAATCATGAAAGTCTGTTTTTTCAAGAAATATTCTAATGGATTTAAGCATTTCTACTAGTGAGAAGGTTTCATCATAGTCGATGCCTTGACGTTGCCTGAAACCCTTAGAAACCAATCTTGCTTTAAAAGTATTAACCTCACCATCCATACTAATACGGACTTCATGTAGGCTACTGGTCGGAGATTCAACCTTATCACCCTTCAATTATGGTTTCGGAACTCGCGGCCTTGCCGGACACGACGGGTTGGCACCCTTCCAATAGGTTGTCCTTTTTTAAAAACTATATAATGCATATAACACTCTAAAAATATGATAAAATACTTAAAAATAACCATAACTTGTCTTAACCTCAATGTTTATCTCATTACTATAATTTTTATTTTCAAAAATTAATAACCCATAATTACCTCAAAATGAATTTCTCCAAAAACCCCATTAGTCACCAAAAAATTTCATAAAATAAATCCTCAAAAGGGGTTTATAAGACATTAAGCTTATGAGAAACCATAAAATTATAAACTCATTATGAAATCCCTAACTCTTAAGAAAACATCATAATCTCTAATGTTTTCCAAACCCTGCTCTGATACCAACTATAAGAACACGACCTTAAATATGACTTATTATAGTAAATTTTTACTTGAATTTATTTTCTTTCATTCCCAAATATCTTTAATATCTATAGTTTTATATAATTAGGAATAACTATTACATAGTAGATCCATATATTACAAGTGGATACTTATACTCAGTATCCATTTTTTTCACCAAAAGGTGAACCCTTTAAAAATAAAACATATCTTTTTTCAAGATCTATATTCAATAATTTCATCACAACATCTTATTTCTCCTTAAAAATCTTTAATCCCTTAGATTTTTTTTTAAAAACATGGGATGAGCATAAAAACCTCAGTAAGTGACATAAATAAAGAGAATCGTTAGTCTAGTGAACACACGAAAACCAATTAAAACCCTTTTCTTAAAATCTCATTAGCTTGTATATAAAAATCATATTGGTTCCTTGGGAAATCATTACCATATCACTATTACATTCACCCTTACAATTGGAATAACCATATGGCCGACTTCCACCTTCGGAGTACCCAATGAATTGGAGATTTATAATGGGGCACACCCTTCGTATAAGTTATATCTGGAACACCCATCTTTCATGGGCTATAATGGGGATCAACCCTTCGTATAGGCTATATCGGGAACACCCATGAGCTATAATGGGGCTCAAACCATTTTTTATAATTTCCAAGGAATAATTCATGAATAAAACCCTTGAAAACTATTTTAAACCCATAAGAAAAACACTTTCAGATTTCAACATACCCTTTTCTTGTAAAAATCATTTTAAAATATAAAAACAAGGCATGTAATAGTGAAAATATTTTCCTCTAAATTATTTATTATAACTTATAAATAAAAATTAAAGTAATAAATCTTTATGAAAAGTGGTATAAATCTCTCATTTCATATAAGTTAAAAAATCATTCCATGTCGTTGAAGTAATAAAATCATTTTTAAAACCCAATTAAAAAAATATTATTGAGTCAATGTGTACCATACCACATTGAAACTTTATAAATAAATTAACACTTTAAAAAACTCATGTCCATAAAAATAAATCCATAAAACCATTTTGAAAACATGTACATGATTGAGAAATATTTAGAAGAATAAATCCTTAAAACATTTAAAATAATGTTTTAGTTATAGAGTCCCTTAAAAAGATCATTGTGTTAACCAAATAGAACAATTATTTGTATTCACATAAAAAAGTAGAAATAAAATATAATATAACCAAAACTAATTTCTCACACAATATTATCACGACAAAATGAAGAAGTAGAAGTTTAATCCAAAGAATGGAAATTGTGTTTAAAAAAATCCCTTACCTCATGTTTGATTTCCTTCAAACGTGTTCAAGCCTCTTGTATAATGGTTTAAAGAATGTTATTAACTCATTAAAGAACTACATTCATATTTATAGTACATTATATGAAGATTTTATATCATTTTATGACTTTTTCATTAATAATATTTCATTATTTTCATAGTTTTAGGTGTGTTTGTTTCATAGATTCATGATCGATTCATTTGTTTAAAATTATGGATGCTATTGTAAAAATTAGATTAAATATCCATAAGTGGAATGAAATAGTATTAATTTACTTCTATAAGTATAAATCTTCCCATATAACATTTTTATTTCTTACATGAGGATGATTCATTAGATGAAATGTCAATGATAAACATTTAGTTTATTTTGGGCAGTTTTCTGAACACCTTGAACTAGTTTCATTTTGTTTACTATTATGATTATATATTTGTTAAATAATATTAAATAGGTTATAATAAACTTATTAAAATATTATTTGACCATAAAAATAGTTTTAAGGCTATACGTGAAGGAAGTAATGAAAAAACAACCAAACATTATTCATAGAGGCGATTATGTGACACAACTTGGACAATAATTTAATTTCTTTGAATAAAAGGTGATGATAAATGAAATGGATATGATATATTTAATTAGAAACAAAACACTGCATTATATACATTATTCTGTATTTATAATCCATTGATGAATGAAGGAGGTGAGAAGAATGTAGAAAAAAATTAAGAAAGGTGCTTAGGGAAAATTACCTCTTAAATATCACATCCATTAGAGACCCTTGAGGACCTTGGATTTCATATTTTGGTAAGATCATAATCACTTAGACATTTTTATAATGAGTATGGGAGTATTGGTAAGAGATATTTTGAGCTAGAAAGATTTTATGGTTGAAATGGGGTGGTGAGGGTGGTGTTTATACTTGAGGAGAGGTGGGTTTAAGTGATTAAATAATGAATATTTTATATTTAAAGTCAACCATTTTGAGGTGGCATTAAATTCATAATATTTGGATATATATTAATATTATGTAGGTTTTATAGGGTTGATAAACAAGCCAAAAAACCTTTAAATGTTCTATTTTTAGGTTTTTTAATCGTTTACCACTTTTAACTTAATCATGTTTCATTTTTTACCTCTATTGCGGTAAATAACTTTTTTTAACATTGTATCTGTTTTATACATAAAAATGAAACTAACCATACAACCTAATTTGAAAATTTTTATGCAAAAAATGGAATCCATTTTTCCAATTTCAATTAACATAATTGGAAAAATTATATTTAAAATTAATCCATTAGTCAAAATGAAAAAACAGGTTCTTAAAGTGAAATATTCAAAAGCATGAAATGTTTTTATATCTAATTTTAGTGTAAAATCTTTTACAATTACCTGAATTAGAATTATTGACATATAATTGAACTAATTTTTCTTTAAAACAAATTTAAAAACATAATTTATCTATATAAATAAATTATATAAAAATAAAAGTTTCAAATAAACTTCACTATTTTTCATTATTCATCAAAAAATAATACTTATCAGAAAAATACCAAAAAAATTAACCAAAGTAAGTATTGATACTCTAATTTAAAAGAATAAGTTTATTTGGTCAAATATAATTTATAAAAGTGTCAAAAAAATATATTTAAATCGGATGCTCCATCAAAAGGCGACAAATATGCCTTTTTCGACAAATACCTCTTTTATCTGTAAAATTGAATTTGTTCTTATATCAAGTCTATAAATCACATTATATTAATTTTACAAATTATATTTAATATATTATAGATATATTAAATTCATATAATCCAACAAGGGTGATTTTAATATTTATTATTATAAAACACAATTGTTCATATTTAAATAGTTTTTTAGAAAAACATTTCCTTTTATTTTAAAAATTGTATTACATTCATTTATAATTAATTGGTATCCAAATAAATAACTATATATACATGTGTAATCCATATTTTTTTAATTCAGTTAATACTATTTGTTCGCACCATGCAAAAATCTAGTTTAATGGTAACCTTTAAATAATAATATATATATTTTTGTTTAAGTTTAATGTGGTGTATCTCGTACGCTATCGAATATGGATTTTAGTTTTTAAAAACTAAGGATGTTACATTTACTACTTCAGAAACTAATTATTGTTCAATTTTTGAATTTTTCTTTGTCTAATTTTATAATATCTACATTCTTCAATTCAGAATCATAGATTTTTTATTTCTAATTATATTTTCAAATTTAAGAAATTTCTATAAACTAGTAAATTTCAATGTTTCTTTTCGAAATTTACTTTACTCATAACATGATTCTTCTATATATTTATATATATGTTTTGGTTCACTTTTAATTTTGTTGCAAATCATTGATTTTTCTTCTTCAATATATTTAACATCCTTTTTTAATAAATATTGATTTTCAATAAATTTTTCATTATAAAAATTGACCAACTTTTGCATAAGTTTATTCCAAAATTTGTAACTTCTTATGTTGGGTGAATAACCCATGAAAGTTCCATCCTCAACATTTTTATCAAATTTTAAAAGATCTACATTTTTTATTTTTAGTGGACATAGACTTACAAAAACCTTGAAATATTTCACTAATAGTTTTTTCATACCAAATTTCATAGGATATCTTGTTGATTACCGCCTTGAAAAACTTCTTTTTTACATGTACAATACTTTTAATGTGTTATCTCTATAAAAATGTTGAATGGTATATTATTTTAACATTCTTCTTCCCATTTCCACTAAACTTCTTTTTTTCCTTTCTATAATTCCATTTTTTATGGGTGTAAGGGGAAATGTACTAAGGTTTAATTCCATGTTTTTTCAAATATGATTCAAGTAATTTCATGTGTATTACATTCCATTATCAATTATCAACTTCATTATATAATCTCCCATTTCTCTATCAACTTCCCTTCTGAATACTTTTAAAATATCTACTACCTTTTACTTAAGATTCATAAAAATAATATTGGCCATCTAGAGGAAATCATCAATAAAAGTGGTAAATTAAAAATATCATTTTTTATTGATTTCTAATAATCCCACATAAATTTTATTTAATAAGATCAAGAGGATGAATAGAATGAATTTATACTTTCTTATAGATTTTACTAACCATCATTCCTTTTTGAAAAGTTATACTAACATAATATTTCTTTCTACTCAATGATGGAAATTTTTTAATGGAATAAACATTTAAAAGTTTCTTCATGATCATCTAACCAAGATTCCCATGTTTATGATTCCATAACTTGTTTTGAACTTTATCACTCAAGTAATGGAATTTGTAATGTTCTCCTATCCAAAAGGGATTTCCACTTACTCTTTCTCCCTTGATTAAAAATTTACCATCTTCCATAATTTTGATGATATAAGAATATTTTCCCAATATCACTTGTTTTCCATCATCACAAAGTATACTAACACTATGTAATTTATGTTTAAAACCACAAAAAATATAACATCCTTGTATTACAACTTTTCTACTTCAATTTCAGTTGTTCTAGTTCCTTTTATTTTTAAGGAACTATCATTCTGGAAGGTAACTACTCCCCCATATCGATTTTCAATATCTTTCAAGATTTTCAAATCTCCTATCATTTATAAAGAACAATCACTAACAAGAATCCATTGTTTTTTCCTTTTTTCTTCTTTTAAGGTTGTCTCAACAACAAATGATTTTTCCTCAACTTTCTTCTTTTGATTTTCCTTTTATTTTTATCATGAGAACATTTCCATATAATAATTTTCATATATTATTCGATATGGTTTATAACTTGGTAAAGTCTTCCACATACTTCTTTAAGACATTCAAATTAATTTTTCATTGGAACATTTATAACATCATGAGAATTCACTTTTACAAATTTTTGTGTTTTAGTAATTTAACTCATTCTGTTTCCACCATTGCTACCCCTTTTTTCATACTTTTTTCTTGGAAGTGAAAAATTATTCCATCAATTGTAATATTTGTGTCAATAAATTAAACAACACCAATATAATAAATAAATCTTGGTTTTCTATAGAATTATGATCTTTCCCTATAATAATATTATTTAGGTTCATAACATTTTTCAAAATTAGTTTCTTCTGGGACTTTGGAAACCTTCTTATGGGGTTAATTTCAACTTTTTTTGATGTGATATATTTTTCACATGCCTTCTCAACCCAATATTTCCCAATAATTTTATTAACACCTATTATATTATAATAATTAGATAATACTTTATTTTCAAAAGGAGGAGAAGTCTAATGATTCTTTGAATGATCTATTTCTCTAGAATTATATTATTTCACTTTTACATCAAAATTCTTTTTAAATTTTCGTTCAACTTTCTTAACGTACTTTCAGCCTCATGGGTTTTTTTATCAAGTTTTATTAACTTCATATTCCTTAGATTATAAATTATTACTAAGGACTTAAAACATCATTACCTATTTAACAATTATTAATTTTTTTCCAAAGATCTCATAGATATATTATTTTTCCTTTTTAGAAACATATTTTCTTCCTTTAATAACTTTTCCACTATCATTCATCTTCACTCTAATATCTTTATTTAGAGTTACTTTTCTCAATACGTATAACATGTTATTTTCTGAGCTAAAAATATCTGAAATATTCTTCACCTCCTTATTCTTCACTATTTGAGGAATATTCCTTTTTATCAACATTAACAAAAAATGTTATGATTATTTATAAAAGTCATAATTTTATGAATCAATATCATTTAAGTCAGATTCAAATTTCGTAAATGCCATGCTTATTCTATTTCTATAAAAAATCTTCTTTTCACTAGTGTACACACTTTCTTTCTTGGAATATTTATTAAACTCCTTTCGCGGATTTTTTTTTCATAATGATCTTTGACTTCGCTATTTTCATTTTTGGATCAATTTGTAGAAAAAAACTATATTCTACCACAATCAATACGTTTGGGAGGAATTTTTCCTCCATACTATCCTCTTCCACTTCGATAGTTCTTAGAGATAAGATACATGATTTTTTCATTCAACTCATCATACTAATAATCCTCATATTCTTAAGGATCAACATCTTCAGAATCTTAAATTTTTATATTTCTCATTGCATCAAAATCCATTTAATCTTTGGTCTTATTTTTTTTTATGGTGGAGCTTTTTCATTTCATAAAAAGTAATAAAGATATGAAATTAATCAAGATATAAATAATCCATATCTTCTAAATAAAATATTTTAGAATCAAACCTAAATAGAAATTTTCTTAAGAGTTTATTAATAATTTAATAATTTTCCAACCCATATATGAATCCTTTGGTATTGCAAAAAAAATCATTTAATTTGGTGAAGTACTCATCAATTTTTTCTTCATCTCCCAATCTTATTTCTTCAAAATTTCTATGCTAGATTTTTGGCTTTTCTTCCTTCACATTATTATTTCCTTTGAAAATACTTTTAATATTTTCCCACATAATATTTATTCTTTTTAAACCCATCAAATTCATATAAAAATTTTCTTACAGAGACATAAGAATAGAATTTATGGCCTTTCCATCAACTTTTATGTTTCTCTTGTTATCAAATTTCATAAATTAATCTTTCTTAATGGGTGGGAACCCATCTGTAGCGGCATAAACAACCATGAATACAAGTGAAAGAAGATAGGAAATAATTTTATTTTTCCGTCCATAAAAATTTTTTCTATAAAAATTCAATATTTCTCTACTATTTATAGACTCAACATTATCTACAATAAGGCTTCAATATTGGGGACCTCATTCTAATACCACTTGAAGTTACTAAGGTTCATTGGATTTGTGAGAAGGTATAATGACCTGGCCTTATTGCATACATAATCTTGAATTTATTCAAGAAAACACTTCCTTTTACATTTAATGTCTTTTCAAGTTTAGATATTTAGAGAATTAAGACAATACAGTCATAACATTACACATTATTACAGAGTGGATACCATAAAAATAGTTTCCATTTTTTTTTAAAATATAAAACATTAAAACTTAAACAAGACTCCTTGACAATTCTTCAACATTTAACATGGATTCCTTCATTGTCTTACACATCCATTATCCTATGAAAATCATTTAAAAACTTGGGATGAGCACAAAAGCTCAGTAAGGGATTGAGAAGAAGGAAAGATCACATTAGTCAATGAATACTCATAATGTATGAAAGCATTTTCAAAATACATTCTTGTCACCCATATATACTTACTTTGTGTAACATGAGATTTAAACAAGATCCACACAAAAAATGAGAACATAAATATTATCATAAAGGTATATTGGGGCATTACTTACATAATATTGTAACCATTATTGGCTACAGTATAATTTGTAACCCTCACGGCTACCTTACTTTGTGTAACCTTCACATTTACACTTGGAGTAACCATACAACCGACCTCCAACTTACTCATACCCAATGCATTTGAGGGAGATATAGGTCCCAACCTTCATCATAAATAATTACCAAGAACCAAAACATAATCATACAACATTAATAATTCCATAAAAACATTACTTTGGAATTTTGTAAAACCGAATTTTAAAAAGAGGATTTTAAAGGAAATCCCCTTATAAATATCATACAATTGAAGAGAGACTTAATAGAATGGATTGAGTATGTATATATACTGTAAATACACATAATAAAACATAATATAAACAGAACCCATCACACAAACAATTTAAATAGCACATAAATAATGAAGTAGAAGGTTAACCCAAAGAATGGAAATCGGGTTAAGAATTCCCTTACCTCGGGTTTGTATTACTTCAAACTTGTTTAAAATTCCTGTATAATGGTTAAAAGAGTGTTTATTAGTATTTTAAAAAAACATGGTCATGTTTAAAACATCTTATATTATCATTTCATAACATCATTTCAACCTTTAATTGTTAGTATTTTTCTCCTTGCACTGTTTTTGGGCGAGTTCTTAACATGATTTCCATGATTGGTTCATGGTGGATGTTCTTGTCGATTGAAAGTGAAATTGTAGAATTGTAAAGGAAATGTATTTAAATATTTAAAGTACCATAATTTATACCATTTATCATTTTTATTTTTAATATGAGGATGATTCATAAGTTAAAACACTAATGATGTTCGTTTAGATCATTTTAGTGGTTCTTTGATAATAACAACCTCGTTTTGTCTTATAAATTAAAACCATGAGTAAAAAAGAATTATAGAACCATGGGTGAGTCATAACACATATATTATAACCTTTTTCAACCATATAAATGGTTTCATGACCAGACTTGAAATAATTAATGGAAATTGAAATCACAACGTCCACGATGTCGGTAATTCGACACATAACGGACAATGTTTATATTCTTTAAATAAGTGGGAGAGGAGAAGAATAATGATGAGTAATTTTCCATAAACATGATAACATCCAGAATATACATGATTTATGGAGATTTAATTCCTATTGTTTAAGGAGATATGAAGAAATAATAAGGAAGGAACTCAAAATAAAAGAATAAGTGATAAATCTCTTACAAAAATTCGGCAACCCAACGGCTATGCGACAGGATTTTAGAAAACATTATGAAGAGAGGGGACAAGGTTCACCCATCCATAAATGAATAATAATATTTCATAGATCAAGAATAAGAATGAAATAAGAACATGGTATGGAAACTTTAAAGTTATACCACATAAAAGAGAACTTGAAAGGAAAAAAGAAAGAAATTGAGAATTTTCTTACCTTGTAGAGTAACCCTTAGAACTTAAAGGTTGGGAACTTGGGGGCTTGATAAAACCTTGGGAGGACTAATATGAAGGTAAGGAGTCTAGAGCTTCATTGAGGGAGAATTGTTAATGAATTCAATGAAGGGAAGAGTTGGTATTTATAGGAAAAGTGAGGGATTATTTTAATAATTTTCAAGGGACACCTCCTGAGTGGTATTTGCAAAACCATGGGCTTGCCCATGGTATTTTCCCATGGTATAAGCCACTTGGGACACCTCACATATTATTTAACTATACACAAGTTTACCAGATTTATGACATCATTATTATATCATTAATGATGTCATTAACACACCGAAACTAAAAACTCTATTTTTTACTATTCACCAAAAAAATCAACTGTTTCAGAAAAATTCCCAAAATCCACCCTAACCATTTATAGACGTCTAGAATTCAAAAATGAAGTCCATTTTTTGAAAATAATTTTCTAAATATTATTAATTTAATTTTTAAATAAAATAATGCTTAATTCAAAAAGTAACATTTCTAATTATGTAACTACTTCTATATCACAAAGAAAAATTAACCTAGATGCTATTATCTTAAAGCCTTAATAAAATAAAATAAAAATAAAAATTACTATTCATTAGGGTCATATAACTATTCATATTTCTATTCATAAGGGTGTGTTATTATTCATCAAAAAAACAAGTTGGTTCGAAAAGACTCCAAATAACATACTGAACACAATTATAGATGACAGTTTCCTGAAATCCAAACCATAGAAGTGGAAAAGTTATGTTTTAAAGGATAGTTAAAAATATCTTCTAAAAACAAAGTTCCATGCATTTCTATTTATTTTTAGAAAAACATGGGGTGTTACATTATCCCCACCTTCTGGAAATTGCGTCCTCGCAATTTTATTTACTTATTAAACAACTGAGGGTATTTTTCCCCCATAGCATTTTCAGACACCCATGTTGCTTCTTCAACCATGTGGTTTCTCCACAAAACATTACCTGGTGGATTAACTTATTCCGCAATACTTGTTCTCTTCGATCAAGAATCTGAACTGGTTTCTCTTCCTAACAAAGGTTCTCTTCCAGCTGAACTGCTTCTGGTCTCAAGACATATGATGAATCTGGCAAATACTTCACTACAACAAAACCGGCCCCTAGCAGCGGTTTTTTTTCATTTGGCGGTGGTTTAAACCGCCGCTATAGGGTGTGGCGGCGGTTTTCAAAAACCGCCGCGAAATTGGGCGTCGGCAATCTATTAGCGGCGTTTTTTACTATTTCGCGGCGGTTTAAGAAAAGCGTCGTAGATGCCACTTTTTGCGACGGTTTTTGACCATTTAGCGGCGGTTTTATGCATAGATGACACTTTTTTTTCGCGGCGGTTAAAACCGCCGCTATATTCAGGCCTTTGATGCGCCTATGTCGCGGCGGTGAAAACCGCCGCTAAATTTAAACATAATATATTTAGCGGCGGTTATAACCGCCGCTAAATACTAACCAATAAGGCATTAGCGGCGGTTATAACCGCCGCTAAATGCTGACCAGTAAGGCATTAGCGGCGGTTAAAACCGCCGCTAAATTCTGACCTGGAAAAAAAAATTCTGCTCCTACCACACCACTACCCTGAAAAACAAATCAAACCAGAATATTGAATAGGAGACACCATACAAACAAATAACATGGTAGTATTCATTGAAAAATAGTATATGAGAAAATGTTGCATGTTATGGAGTCCAACCTAAGGAAATGTATGTATCAAAATTTGGTGAGTAACCAATCCATGTGACCCCCAAGATGTATATGTGTTTTTAGCTTCTTTAATTTCTTATGTGTTTTAAGAAGGGTTGATTTATATTATATGGATACTAATACTCTATATAATAAATGGTTATGAATTTTGATACAATTTATGTGATCATGCTAACCACGGTGATGTGTAATGATATGTAATTGGTTATGCTCTAAGTTGACCGATATAACATTCATGGGTGGATTGTGATATGGGTTGAGTTTTTTTAACAATGGATTTGTGTTATGGGATAGAAAAAATTATGTTTATATGGGTATAGAATTTGTTCCAAAGATGGATGTTTGAGTAGTTATAGAATGTATGTTATGGTATGGTTTGTTGTGTGTTTTGGGTTGGTTGTTAATGCCTACTATAGAAAATAGGTAACTTGTGAATTGGCGTGTGTTTTAGGTTGGACAACACGCTAACCGTGCATGGTGCTTGAGTGAGTATGGTTTATAATCTTGTAGGTTATACATGATTCCTATTGAGGATTTGAGTTATGTCATTGGATATGAGATAAGAGTTTCATGTATACATCCCTAGATGGTCATAATGTTGCAGGTTGGATGGGATGCATCATGATATAGTTGTTATTGACTTCGTTAAAGAAAATAGGTTTGAGTTTTTTAAAATTTCAACAACTTATCTAATGTTTTCCTAAATACCTTATTGGTGGAATTATACTTAACCAAACCAAATGATATTGATTTTTCACAATAGTTATTATCATAAGATAATGTCATTAATATATATGTGCATGTATGTGATCTTTATCCTTCAGGGGAAGTATGGTGTGTCGATTTCTAGTTGGGATTAGTAACCTAGATTTCATAGTTGGATTGGGTATGGGATTTGTGATATGCATGAGAACCCTCGAGTGGGTATATTGGCCTATGATTTTCCTTGTGATATTTGAGATGGGTTCATAGATGTTTCTCCATGAGTTGTATCCTATATAGGATGTGACATGTGAACTAGGGTTGAGAGAGACTAGTAATATTGAGATGTATCTTGGGATATTGGTGATTGGAGTGTTCTAATCAAGTGAAATAGCGATTCTCATTTCCACCTGATGAGGTTTTCCTTCTATGTATGTAATCTAAGAGAGGACTTATCCTAGGTCTATGAGTTCATTAAAAAAATGAAAGTAAGTTTAGACACTTTTTTCTATAGTGATGGTATATAGGTGGATTGTGGTTTGGTATTCAGTTAGTAATATCATTGTATTTGGTATTGTGAATGTAAAAGCATGGGTAGTACTTGTGTTTTGTTAAGTCTAACATGAATAATTGACATGGTTATTTGGGGGATAAGTTAAGTTAAACTATGATTATTTGGATGTTATTGTAATGATGCATATTAGGTGTTCTAATAGAGTGTATACATTCTTAGATTCATGTTATACTGATAACGGTTAAAGTTAGGTATTGTGGGAGGCTTCCAAGATACACTCTTTCCATGTCAGTAAGAGCGTGAGTTCTTTATCAGCATAATTGATATGTTGGTTGTATAGTCTAAGATTAGCCTGTCAGGTGGGAATTTCTTCATGCCTGTGTAATGTGTTGTGGCTCATTGGGCCTTGATAGTGATGGTATGAATTGGGCTTACACAGCTAGGATACCCAGGTGCTTCTATGGAGTAACAATGATATGAATGGGACTTACACAGTTGGACTGCCTAGGTACTTCTATGAATCAGTTATGGTATGAATCGAGCTTACACAATGGGGCTACCCGAATGCTGCTATATAGTATAAATGGTATGAATATGGGTTACATATATGGTATTCTCATTGGATGTGGTACCAATTCAAACACAGGCCTAAATGGAATGATGTATACCACACTCGAGAAATCAAGACATAAAATGAAACATCATAAATAAATAAAATGCATAGAAGTAAACATGAGAAATCAAAAAAATGTTAGGACATGGAAATGTTTGGTGGCAACTATGTGCCATATACATGTTACATATACAAACCAACCATTCTCATACTTGTTCAACACATCAACAACACTACTACTCATCATCTGATGTTGCATCGTCACCCTCTCCACCTTCATCTCCACTACCTGCTGCCACCTATAAGAACATTATATTGAAAATTAAATATTGTTGCATATTTATAATTAAACTTAAAACCAATAAAAGTGTGAAAACTAAATGATTTTTATTTTTTTGTGATTTACCTGCTCACCACTAGCCGATGCACTACCACCGGGGGCATATCTGCTCATATACTGACGTATTTCAAGCAACTCTTTCTGCAAAGCAGATATCTGATCCCCCTGCTGGTGAACTGTGTTTCGTAGAGAAGACATATCCCTCTGAGTATCTTCAGGTATGAAATGACCAGAACCAGGAGTAGATGTAGCTGAAATCCCTGATGGCCTGCCAAATACCTCAGATGGTACGGGTCCAAAACCCATCCCGCGCACTCTACCAGGATGCTCCTTCCCAAGGACTTTACCAACCGGGTCATCCTGGGAGACTGAGTAGGATTGCTCAGGATTGACATCCCATATTTCTTTAATTTTTACCTATAAATCAAATATCAATATATATTAACACAGTAAAAACTGATAATAAGTTATTATAATAAATAATTTACTTCATACCCCAACTTCTCTGGCAGGTTCATTAACAAAACTTCCATCTGTTTTTTTATGAACATTCAGCCACAGTTCTGTTCGGGATGCTTCATGCCCTAAACTCTGTGACTGCATTAAACAAAGATAAATCAACAATTAAAAATGTTAAATAGATAATATTGTCTTATAAATATTTAAACTAATTAAAAGATTACCAATGAAATTCGGCTTCTAGAAAAGCTTTTTGAGCCTGCAGTGTGCGGGATGACTTGTTTTGCCCGGTTTGATGCATTCTGTCTTGAGAGATCCTGAAATAAATAAAATTCAATTTAACAGTAATGTATTCAATGTCTATCTCCTCTTCATGTACATGTATAAATGTAAAATGAGGATAATATAATAATATATATTTCAATACTATCCGCTTCTCATCACGATGGCTATCGACAAAAACTTTCCACTGTTCTTTCGGTACCCCACTGGGTAGCTTCTCATACATCGGCTGCACGGTCAACGAAGTATCATTGGAATCACACCACAAAATCCATTTGAAATCTTTCCATTTTTTTCCAAGATTTTTCAATGTCCACTTCCATGCTATCACATCAGCAACGGTAAAGTGGAAGAACATCTGTATACAGAAATTCATTTTGAATATATTAGTAACATGACATTAAATTAAACCATAAAGTAATAAAATTACCTTTATCTGAGAATCAAAAACTTCATTTTTCCAGTTTGGAGCCATATGCCTCCAATCATCATATGAAATAGGCAGGGAAATGGGCTCTGCTGCCAGCTGACCTATAATCTGACCAAGTAAACCTGCGGCGTCATCCGTAGGGACCCCATAAGAATCAAATGGCACCACTATCTTCTCGCCATTCATGTTCCAAACATCAGAACTTTTTAAGCGTTTTTCCACGGTTGCATTTTTTTCATCTGCAATTAGCAAACAATTACTATAAACAAAATGCAATAAATTAATTTAATTAAAATTTTTACCTATGACTGTGACCCTCCAGAATGTCCGTGATGAACTGGAAGGGGCGTGTCGCTGCCCCGCTGCTGAGGCTCCTGTAGGGGGAGGCGATGACTCATCCTCTAATGAGACATCCAACGACGGTGTCAGAGATGGTGCAGGGGGAGATGATGCCGGGATGTAGGCAGCTGCTGCCTCAGATGCCGTGGGGACAGACGGATCGTCATCTGTCGCAGAAGTAGATGAAATGGTGTACCGCTTCTTCCTTGGAATTCCAGTCATTTAATCAAATAAAATTAAGTTCAGAATATATATTTCAAAAAAATTATGCAGAAAAAAAATTAAAAATGATAATAGATGCCCAGTACTAACAAACAAAATATATATAACAATGATAATGAATGACTACAGAAATGAAACAAGTGGTTGCTGAATGAATACATAATTGTACATACAATCATTTTCCCCTTCAATCATGTCGGTTTCCGGCTCCATTGCTTCATCCACTTCATTTATCCTTGCTAGACTAATATTTTCAATATCATGATGGACAAATAATTCTGCTTCCTATTGTTGATGAAATTCAATTGCAGAGGTTAAATCTTCCACTTCATCACCCATATCATACAAATCTCTTTGTATTACGTGAGTAACTACACTCCACCCTTCATCCACAACATCATTCACATAATATACCATGTTTGCCTACGATGCTAAGATATATGGATCATGCATTTCACGATCACCAACATCCATCAAGCGAGAGAAGTTTACAGAAGTAAATTGCAAGGAATCTCTTTTAACACCTCTGATAATATCGACCCATTTGCATTTGAATAAAAAAAAAGAAAAATGCCCGTGGTAGTTTAATTCAATAATATCATGCAAATTTCAATAGTATTCCACTTCAGCAAATGTAAATATACCAGTATTCTGTGTTTTGAAACCCATTTCTCGATCGACTGTACGAAATCTAAAACCATTCACATTATAAGCGTCGAACTTTCTAACTTGTTTTATAGGACCTCTAGCAAGAAACTTCAAATCTTCTGACAAGTCTGCTCGAGTATCAGTATTCATGATCTGAAAAATAAAAATATAATTTAATAGATTTGCAAATTGTATGTGTCAAACTAATATTCGTATTTATTGTAATATTTATAAACTTACACGTCGTGCAAACCATTCTACCAGCTCTTTATTCACAGCTTTCGTTATATCTTTTTCATTTCGTGTTCGGCCTCTCATTCGTCTCTTTGTTTGTATCCTCAACTCTTCAATAAATGGATCTGCAATTTCACTATTCAGTATCACATATCTATGTGTTTGTAATAACTCCAATTCTGTCAGTGTCGTGTATGAGGTCCTCCCAACTGATCGTCCAATAGCAGGAAATATTTTTGATTTCTGATGCATTTGAGATTGAGTTGATGTGTCGTCAACACGTCCAACTCGATTAAATCTTATCTCAATATCATCCAAATATCTGGAACAAAAGGTGAGACACTCCTCGGCCAAATAGACTTCAGCAATAGAGCCTTCTGGTTGAGATTTATTTCTCACATATTCTTTCAAATGACCAAGATATCTGTGAAAAATAATAATAATATTATGCATTTATTTAAATTCCAAATATTGTTTACTTAACTGGAAACATATAAATAAAATACCTCTCAATTGGATACATCCATCGATAATGAACGGGGCCTCCTAATTTAGCTTCGTCAACCAAATGCACAGTTAAATGCATCATGACAGTAAAAAACGATGGAGGAAAGATCATCTCCATTGCACAAAGGGTCAATACAAACCTCTCCTGTAGGTTGTCAAGCTATAAAGGATGTAGAGTTTTCTCACATAATTGCCTGAAAAATGTGCAGAATTGCAGTACAACAGCAGTAACTTTTTCAGGTAATAATGTACGCAATTCCAATGGTAGTAACTGTTGTAACAAAACATGTGAATCGTGACTTTTCAATCCATATAACTTACGATTCTTCAAATCAACACACCTTGAGATGTTACTCGAATACCCATCAGATACTTTCACATTCTTTAAAATTCGAAGGAACGCATCTTTATCCCTATTTTTCATTGAAAAATGGCAGGAGCATACTTTTCATTCTCATCTGGCCAGAGATCACGTTTTATGTTCATTACTTGTAAGTCTTTGCAAGCATTGAGATGATCCTTCGACTTTCCATGCTCATTAAGTAATTTGAAAATCAAATTATCACATACATTCTTCTCAATATGCATCACATCAAGACTGTGGCGCAAAGAATTAAATTCCCAATACAGAAGTTTGAAGAATATACTTTTTTTCTTCCATTGTTGCATTCTGATTTCACTTGACGATGCACTTCGCACTCGTTTTCCGCTATCAGTCAAATGATGAACCTTCCCAAATTCTGTTTTAACATTTTCAAGCTGTGTCAATATTTCAGAACCAGTTAACAACTTTGGAGGTGGTCTATGATCAATGGAACCATTAAATTTTGATTTGTTCAACCGAAATCTATGAGATGCATCAAGAAATCTTCGATGAAAAAAGAAGCACCATTTTCTACTGTGAGGTAGCCGTTTGGGCTCAAAATCAAAGTTACAAACAGGACAAGCCAAACCCGTATAAGTGTTCCAACCAGATAAATTCCCAAGCCCAGGGAAGTCACTAATGGTCCACATTAAAGCAGCATGCATTTTGAACATTGTTTTAGAAGAAATATCAAATGTCTCAACATCGTTGCTCCATAACTCCTACAATTCTTCAATCAAAGGTTGTATGTATACATCAATATCATTTCCAGGCATTTGTTTTCCAGGAATAATCATCGAAATAATAAAATATGTTTGTTGCATACACATCCACAGAGGCAGATTATAAGGGATCAAAACAACTGGCCAAATGCTATAACTCGTACTCAAAGTCCCAAATGGGTTGAATCCATCGGCAGCCAATCCCAATCGAACATTCCTAGGATCAGCTGAGAAATCTGGATGTAATGAATCAAATTTCTTCCACGATTGGGAATCTCGTGGATGTCTCATTAACCCATCATTGTTATTATCTACAGAATGCCACTTCATGTGTTCGGCGGTTTTTGATGACCTGAATAATCTTTGCAATTGAGGCTTCAAAGGAAAGTAACGCAAAACTTTTGCAGGTGTGTTCCTTTTCTTCTTCTCCATGAAATTATGTTCAGTCATACTTCCAACATCACCTTTTGACTGCCATCTAGAAGAAGAACATTTCTTACAATTCTGTCTACTTGAATCCTCTCCCCAGTAAAGCATACAATCATTGGGACACGCATGTATTTTTTTATAATTCAGACCAAGCTTGTTTACAACTTTTTTCATCTCATAAAACGATTCTGGGATTTTTGCTTCCGGAAATGCATCATGAATCAATTCCAATAACATGTACATTGCCTTATTTGTAATTCCACATAGAAATTTGATATGGTACAACTTCAGCAGAAATGAAAGCTTTGAATATTTCAAACACCCACTATACAACTCTTG
Source organism: Viscum album (assembly GCA_963277665.1). Classification (NCBI taxonomy): domain Eukaryota; kingdom Viridiplantae; phylum Streptophyta; class Magnoliopsida; order Santalales; family Viscaceae; genus Viscum; species Viscum album. The sequence continues at coordinate 181,336,484 of OY728165.1, forward strand.
ATTTCCATCGTCAAATAAATCATGAAACGCATTTTCCTCACTGAAGTTTTCCCTTACATTTGGCTCCACAGAATCAAGAGGAGGATCCAATGATATGTTACAATCTTGATCTTCTTGTGTTACAGTCTCAAAAACATCACTTGTCACGTTGCAATTTGTACCACCCTCTTCTGGTTGTTCTGATATGTTTTGATGCTCATAGTGGTGTCTTGCAGTGCCGAATGCATCATTTATGAGGTTTTGAATTTCATTTTCCATTGGCGACAAACTTGGGACCTCATTCTGTGGATTAACATCAGTCCTCAATCTTTCTATATTGTTTGATTCTCCATGCCAAATCCAACACAAATATTGATCAGGGAATTTCTCCAGAATTAAATGTTCATAAACTTCATCTCTCTTCAACCATGTTCTAAATTTACATTTAGGACATGGACATCTTATTCTCCCTTCAACGGATCGATTAGAAATTGTAAAATCTAAAAACTCATTCAAACCCTTAACATATTGAGGTGTGTTCCTCGGTAATGTGATCCAGCTTTTATCCATGTATATCACAATGTGCCTACACAAAATATACGATAGTGTAAGATTACAGAAACATAATATAATAAAGATGAACCATTGATCATAAAGTATGCATAATATAATAAAGATGGTTCATTGATCACATTTACCACTTCAGACCAACCAAACAAGTCTGGTCCATAAGAGACAGCGTCAACACCTCATTGAGGAGAAATAAGAATATCGGGTTACACACTTATCATAACACTATCTACCCAACTATTTTTTATGGTTTCCAATGGGATATGTTTACAGAACATGAAGCACCTAATTAATTCATTATCCATGATAAGACATGTCGTTATGGACCAAATTTACACGGGAGAGAAGTCACATGGATTTTTGTAAAATAAACCATTGGAATTGAAATTGGTCTATAGGATGGGATTTAATCTATTGAACATATCTATATTCTTGGAAAGAGTTGAGGTGTAAATAATATTAAGTGATATACCAAAAGAACCAACTGCTCAATATAAATTCCAAGAAATTACTCAAATTGTGGATGGATATTCTCACTTTTAGTAATGAATACATGAATAAATGTAGGAGAAATATATAAACCACAAAAATAAATAATCCACAATTACTATGCATGACTTTGTTGTACCCCTATCTTAGATTTTAATGATCATAATCACTCTCATCGTGTTCTAACTTGTTTTCAAGTGTTTTGATGCTAGGAAAAAGGTTGCCCAGGAGTTGGCCAAGAAGGCTGATAGTGGACTCTCTGAGTCCACCGGCCAACCGGTGGATTCCCACCGACCAGCCGGTGGTCTCTGGCAGAAGCATTGCTTTCTGCCAGAGCCACCGGTCAGCCGGTGTTAGCGCACCGGCCAGCCGGTATGGGCACCAGCCAACCGGTTCTTGCCCACCGGCCAGCCGGAGGACCCAGGCAGTAGGCTTGCCCACTGCCTGGTGTCACCGGCCAACCGGTGGATGACCACCAGCCAGCCGGTGGAACCCAGACAGAAAGCCTGCTCTGTCTGGACCACCGGCCAGCCGGGATCTCAGCACCGGCCAGCCGGTGGACCACCAGCCAGCTGGTGAGACACCACCGGCCAGCCGGTGTGCCCAGTCAAACTGGTCGTTGGGCTTTGACCAGACTTGTACTTTTGACCCCCCCAACGGCTCCGGAAGCCCTCCAACGGCCATATTGAAGTGTTTATGGGTATTTCTCCTATAAATAAGAAACCATGGATGCTGGGAACATAACCGAAATATATTTTGATGTCTTGACGCTCTAACGACAAATCTCCAAGGCCTCTTGTGATCCATTGCCATCCTTGAAGCTTGAGCTCCCTCTCCATCAGCTTCTCTCACACTTTTGGCGCTCAAGGCTTCCGTGTGTTTGTATTATTTTATTTGTTTAGTTCTTCATTGGGTTTGGATTAAAACAAACCTCTCATTTCCATTCTTTCTTTCAATTGGGTTTCTTGATACAACCATAATAAAAAAGCAAGTTGTACGAAGGTGTTCTAGCCTACCTTAAAACGGCTAGTGGGTTTCTTGCTAAAACCATTAAAAAGCAAGCTGACGTATTAATCTCTCAACGGTTCTTGTTGGGAGCGGAGACGTAGGCTTGGGAATTAAGCCGAACTTCGTTATAGAAATAACATTTCAATATATTGGCATATAAATGATGATATCTCAATGTGTCTAAGAACATAACCAACTATTCTTCATGCTCCTCATAGGATCATGATCATACCGATATATCATTGATAAATATAGTCCCGAATGAAAAAAAAGGATAAAAAATGGTTTATCAAAGTTATAAATACATATGGTTTCTCCATTACCCTAAATAGAATTACCAAAAACACAAAATTACTATATAGTGTTTGAAATTCTATCTTGGACACACCTTTAGCTCAAACCTTTAACCACTGATAACCTAATCGATGAACAATCTTCAAAATCCAAAAAGAATCTCTAAACTGATTGAATAAATCATAAATTCATAGAAAAGGATACCAATTATTAAGAGTAACATGATTTAATTTATAATAGATAATATAAAATCAATAACTCACTCTTGCAATATTGGTAAAAAGAAATGGATAACCCTATGTAGACACACTCAGATTAATAAATCCATTGGATTAAAGATCTCCCAACTAAATATTTATCTATCTAATAAATCACCCAAATAGAACCTCCATGTTTCCCCTAAAAAATCCAAGATCCAACCAACCACCGGATAGCTACACCTCCTTTATAGCTCCATATATGAGACTATGATTCACAACATGTAAAGAAGGAGGTATTTTATTTACATTTTTGTGTTGTATATAATCTAAATGTTGACCAATATGGGAATATAGGGGATATTAAAGGAAAAAAGTAGGATATCCCTCAAAAATATCATGTACCCCATATAAATGATAAAACAAAAACATTAAATTCATTTTATAAAACATTACCTAAACCCATGGCATTTTCCTAAAACAAAATATAGATATTAAAAATTAAATAAATAATCAATATTTTCCATTAACTGTTTCCAAATATATAAACATTTCCATTTTTATAAAAAAACACCATAAAAACCCTTCTATTTTTAAAAAAGACTAAGGGATCCCTTATAAAATGATTTCAACCATGAGTACTTCTTACCCTTGAGTAGACCAACTACCCAACCATTTCTATAAACCCTACCAAATGAGATGACGCACCAATGGTTAATCTAGATTTATGTCATCCTAGTCTAACCAAATAAGGATCCCACACTAAAGTTTGAATCTTAAATAATGTCTAAGACCTCACCCAAAATCATCACATCAATATTATCAACCATATAAAACTTCATAGAAATCTATAAATTCAACTTTTTATGAAAATAAAATAATAAAAACATATAATGGAAAAATCAGGAGGGTATAAAGAAGTATATCCCAAGTGAATGAGAAAGATCTCATGGGGATCCCCCCACACCTTACTATCATTTTATTACATCTATACATATAATCTATAATTACTATACAAATATCAAATGGGATCTTGGTACATAATATCTCTTAATTACCTAGGCTGTAATACTATTTTTTTCTTGAACCAACTTTGGGTCACCAATGACCTGGGCACTAGAGTTGGCCCATGACATACCCAAGGCACACTCTTAATATCATTAGTCTAGATACTAGTTCTAAGGAATCATATAGGAACTCATGGGAATTGGTTTTCAAAATAAATAAAATTAAGACTTAAGACTTCCACACAAAAACATAAAATAACCACTCAATAAATCAGAGGTCCATGTTTCTGTGGAATGAGACAAAAAAAACAAATATGCAGTACCTAATTAAGCATGATGAATATACAGGGAAACTAGATCAATGGTTAAGAATTAAACTAAAAACAATAATATATATTCGAGGGGTCACCGGTGGTCGAGGGGGGGCACAGGGGGGTGCGGGTTTCACCGAAGGCCTTCGCCGGAGGGCGCGGGGAGTGCGGGTTTCGCCGGAGGGCTTCGCCGGAGGGCGCGGGGAGTGCGGGGGTCGCCGGAGGGTGCGCGGGGCGCAGTGGTCACCGAGGCCGGGGGGGGATCGGGGAGGGTTTGGGGAACACGATCGGGGAGGGGGAAAGGGTCGCGGTGGTTCTGAAAAAATTTGGGTTTCGTGGCGGTTTATTAAAAACCGCCGCGAAACCTTCACCGAAAATGTTTAGCGGCGGTTTTGTGAACCGCCGCCACAAAACCGCCGCTAAACCCAGTTTTTTTTGTAGTGCTTTCTCAACATCAAAACATGAAAAACATTGTGTACCTAAAACAAACTCGGAGGCAAAGTTACACGGTATGAAACTATTCCAACTTTCTCCAAGATTTCAAAAGAACCGATGAATCGTGGACTTAGCTTTCCTTTCTTACCGAAACGCTTCACACTTTTCCAAGGAGAGACTTTAAGGAAAACATGGTCACCTACCTCGAAAGAGAAGTCTTTAATTCTGTTATCTGCATAAATTTTCTGCCTTCTCTAAGCTGTCCTCATGTGCTACTGGATCATCCTCACTTTCTCAGCCACTTCTTCAACTAATTATGGCCCCATCAACTTTCTTTCACCTACTTTATCCCAAAACGCTGGAGTCCAACACCGCTTCCCATACAAGGCCCCAAAAGGTGTCATCTGAATACTGGAATGAAAACTATTATTATAAGAAAACTCAACTAAAGAAATATGTTGATCCCAACTTCCCTGATAGTCCATTGAGCAATCTCGAAGAATATCCTCCAAAGTTTGAATCGTTCATTCTGACTGCCCATCTGATTGAGGATGAAAAGTTGTACTGAAATTTAACTTTGTGCCAAATAACTTCTGAAGTATCTTCTAAAAGTTAGAAGTGAACCTGGGATCTCATTCAGATACAATGGAAAGAGGAACTCCATGTAACCTGACAATCTCCTTGAGGTACAATCGAGAAAGCTGGTCCAAAGTCATTGTATCTCGAATAGAGAGAAAATGTGCAGACTTTGTTAGCCGATCAATAATAACCCAAATCGCATTGTTACCTCGAGAAGTCTTTGGTAGTCCCACCACAAAGTCCATGGATACATTCTCTCATTTCCACTCTGGCACTGGCAAAGGTTGAAGCATCCCCTTCGGTAACTCCTGCTCTACTTTAACATATTGACATGTCAAAAATTTCATGGTAAAATCAGGAATATCTCTTTTCATTGCATCCCACCAATAATACTCCCAAAGGTCTCTGTACATCTTAGTACTTCCAGGATGAATAGAAAATGGAGAACTATAAGCTTCGCACAACAAATCTTTCTTCAACTGAGAATCACTAGGCACACACAATATTTTTCCAAATCTTAAAACAAAGTCTTTATCAAGGTTAAATTATGGCAACTTACCCATTTTAACCAATTCTACCTTTTTTTATAGCTCACAATATTCCTTCTGCGCTCACTTAATTATGTCTGACAACAATGAATGCATTGAAACCTGAAACAAAACAGATGTATTCCCTACACCAACAACTTCTAAGCCAAAATTCATCAAATCATTAATCAAGGGATCATGTTCCAAATGTAACATGGTTAATGATGCATGATGTTTCTGACTAAAGGCATCCGCCACTTTGTTTGCTTTTCCGGTATGGTAATTGATCGTACAGTCATAATCCTTTATCAGTTCTAGCCATCTTCTCTACCTCATGTTTAATTCCTTATGAGTGAATATATACTTTAGACTTTTATAGTCAGCATATATTTGGTATTTGGTTCAGTATAGATGATGCCTCCAAATTTTTAAAGTAAAAACTACAGCTACCAATTCCAAATCATGTGTGGGATAATTTAGCTCATGAGGTTTAAGTTGTCTCAAAGCATAGGAAATTACCTGATCATTCTGCATCAAAAAAAACCAAGTCCCTTCAAAGAAGCATCATTGTAGATGAAAAACTCACCATTTTGGGAAGGTAATGCCAAAACTGGAGCATTCACCAATCTCTTCTTCAGTTCTGGAAAACAAACATCACATTCTTCTGTCCAAACAAATTTAACCCCTTTTCATGTTAACTTAGTTATCGGGCTAGATAACCATGAAAAATTCTTAACAAACCGTCGGTAATAACCTGCTAATCCCAAAAAACTACGAATATATGTAACATTTGTGGGTCTTGGCCATTCATCAACTACTTTTGTTTTGGAAGGATCAATAGTTATTCTATATTTATTTACAATGTGCCCATGAAATGAAATCTGTTGCAACCAAAAAGCACACTTGCTAAATTTTTCATATAGTATCTTTTCTTTTAATGTTTGTAAAACAACCCTTAGATGTTTTTCATGATCCTATTTATTTTTAGAAAATACCAGAATGTCATCAGTAAATACAACCACAAACTTATCCAAGAACTCATGAAATAATCTATTCATAAGATTCATGAATACAGAAGGTGCATTAGTTAATCCAAACAGCATAACAACAAATTCATAATGCCCATATCTAGTATGAAAGGTTGTTTTTAGGATGTCATCCTCCTTCACCTTCAGCTGATGGTATCCAGATCTCAAGTCAATCTTGAAAAATTACTGATCTCCTTGGAGCTAATCAAACAAGTCATCAATATGAGGCAAAGGATACTTGTTTTTAACAGTGATGTTATTCAATGCTCTATAATCAATGCAAAGTCTCATGGAACCATCTTTTTTTTAATAAAAAAATAGGGGCTCCCCATGGTGAAGTGCTAGGATGAATGAAGCATTTGTCAAGAAAATTCTGTAACTGATTTTTCAATTCAAGAAGTTCTATTGGATCCATACGATATGGGGGTTTTGAAATTGGCTTAGCATCAGGAACTAAGTCAATTGTGAATTTGACTTCTCGGTCAGGTATGACATCGGGTAACTTATCAGGAAAAACCTCAAGGTATTTATTTACCACAGACACATCATTAATTTGAATAGTTCCCTTATTTTCAACAATATGAGCAAGATAACTTTCATTTCCATATTTAAATAGTTTCTTAGCTTCCTGATATGTTATCAATTTTATGGGTTCATTCTTGTATACAAACTGAAACTCTTCCTGAAAAACAACTTCTTTAGCTCTACAATCAATCTTAGCCCGATAATCCAAAAGCCAGTCCATTCTCAGAATAACATCAAACTAGACTAAGGGTAAAACAACAAGTTTTGCTGGTAAAGTATTTCCACGGACCACAATAGAAAGATTCTTATAATTCCACTTTGCTATAACATTTCCCCCTAGTGTTTTAACAATAAGTTCGGGTCTCATTTGTTGAGGTGATATTTCCAATTTACTAGAAAATTTCTCAGAGATGAAGGAATGTGTAGACCCCATATCAAATAATACTTTAGCAAAATCTGAGTGAACAAACAAAGTACCTGATACAACTTCATTGGATGGACCGACATCTGCTGACATAGTCACAAAGGATCTCACTACACCTTTTTGCTTGTAGTATGGATTCTTTGCATCATTCGGGTCTCTCTTTGGGCAGGCATTTGCATAATGACCCATTTCACCACATTTAAAACACTTTATAGTCCGCTTACCAGGATTAGTCTTTGGATCATTGTCATTACAGTCTCGGGCCATATGTCCAAACTTACCACATTTAAAACACTTCCCAGTTTTGAAAAGACATTCCCCAGGGTGTTTCTTGCCACACTTTTCACAAACTGGAAATTGGATTTTCTTACCATCAGATTTCTTTGGTTGATTCTTACCCATTGCTTGCCAACTGGACCTCTTCTTCTCTTTGTTTCCAAAATGCACATGATCATCAGAAAACTCCATCTCTACCTTCTAAGCACATAGGACAAGTTTCTCATAACTTTTGAATTCACGGGAGGCCAACCCCCTTCGATACCTTGGCTTCAAGACTGAGTAAAAGTGGTTGATTTTTCTATCATGATCCAGAATAAGATTTGGAGAATACCTTTCCAGTCGAGTGAAGTTTTCTTCATACACAGCCACTGAATCTTCCTCCCTCTGTTTCAATTAAAGAAATTGATTCTCTATCCTAAGTCGCACCACCTTAAGAAAATGTATTTCAAGGAAAAGACTTTTAAACTGATCACACTCTAAGGCATAAAAATCCTATCTACCTCTAATATTCCTTACCATTTACCACCACTGATCAGATTCCCCTTCAAAATGATAAATGGAAAGACTTAACTTTTGATTGTCTGAACATCTCATAACATCGAATATCTTTTCAAGGGATATGATCCATCCTTTAGCTGCTACTGGGTCAGAAGATCTATTGAATGATGGAGGATGTTGTCCCATAAAATGTTCCACTACTGTCATGTTCTATTGTGGTACCTCTATTGGTTCTCTTTCATGGATGACACCACCATTTATTGCCTATGTTAGCTGATCCATTACTGTCACAAACTGCTCAGTTCCAATACCTACCATTCCGGGATGTAGTTCCGGAAGGATGTCATTCTGTCGGTGCCTCTCCTCTTCAGCATCCCTGTTCCTTCTGCGGACAACCATTCTAAACAAACATGTCTTAGATGAAGCAACATGGAAATATTTAAATGCTATAACATTTCAAATTAAACATAGAGTGAAAATCATTTATGGTATTATATTAATATCACCCTAACCCCTAAAGTTATCTAAACCATCCTCTGATACCAACTATAAGGACCCAGCCTAATTACATAAATAATCTTGAATTTAGTCAAGAAAACACTTCCTTTTACATTGAAGATCATTTCAAGTTTATAGCTTTAGAGAATTAGGACAATACATTTATAACATTACACATTATTACTGAGTGGATACCATAAAAATAGTTTCCATTTTTTTTAAAATATAAAACATTAAAACTTAAACAAGAATCCTTGACAATTCTTCAACATTTAACATGGCTTACTTCCTTTTCTTACACATCCATTATCCTGTGAAAATCATTTAAAAACTTGGGATGAGCACAAAATCTCATTAAGGGATGGAGAAGAAGGAAATATCACATTAGTCTATGAATACTCATAATGTATGAAAGCATTTTCAAAAGACATTCTTGTCACCCATATATACTTACTTTGTGTAACATGAGATTTAAAAAAGATCCAAACAAAACATGAGAACATAAATATAATAATAAAGGTATCTTGGGGAATTAATTACATAATCTTGTAACCATTCTTGGCTACCTTATAATTTATAACCCTCACGGCTACCTTACTTTGTTTAACCATCACAATTACACTTGGAGTAACCATACGACCGACCTCCAACTTACTCATACCCAATGAATTGGAGGGAGATATAGGTCCCACCCTTCATCATAAATAATTCCCAAGAACCAAAACATAATCATACAACATGAATAATTCCATAAAAACATTACTTTGGAATTTTGTAAAACTGAATTTTAAAAAGAGGATTTTAAAGGAAAGCCTCATATAAATATCATGCAATTGAAGAGAGACTTAATATAGTGGATAGAGTATATATATATACTGTAAATACACATAATAAAACATAATATAAATAGAACCCATCACACAAACAATTTAAATAGCACATAAATAATGAAGTAGAAGGTTAACCCAAAGAATGGAAATCGGGTTAAGAATTCCCTTACCTCGGGTTTTTTTACTTCAAACTTGATTAAACTTCCTGTATAATGGTTAAAATAGTGTTTATTATTATTTTAAAAAAATATGGTCATGTTTAAAATATATTATATTATCATTTCATAACATCATTTCAACCTTTAATTGTTAGTATTTTGCTCCTTGCACTGTTTTTGGGTGAGTTCTTAACATGATTTCCATGATTGGTTCATGGTGGATGTTCTTGTCGATTGGAAGTGAAATTATATAATTGGAAAGGAAAGGTATTTAAATATTTACAGTACCATAATTTATACCATTTATCATTCTGATGTTTAATATGAGGATGATTCATGAGTTAAAACATTAATGATGTTCGTTTAGATCATTTTAGTGGTTCCTTGATAATAACAACCTCGTTTTGTCTTATAAATTAGAATCATGGGTAAAAAATAATTCCAGAACCATGGGTGAGTCATAACACATATATTATAACCTGGTTCAACCATATAAATGGTTTCATTACTAGACTTGAAAGAATTAATGGAAATTTAAATCACATCGTCCACGATGTCGGTAATTCGACACATAACGGACAATGTTTTTATTCTTTAAATAAGTGGGAGAGGAGAAGAATAATGATGAGTAATTTTCCATAAACATGATAAAATCCAGAATATAAATGATTTATGTAGATTTCATGCCTCTTGGGTAAGGATATATGAATAAATAATAAGTAAGGAACTCAAAATAAAAGAATAAGTGAGAAATCTCTTACAAAAATTCGGCAGCCCAACGACTATGCGACAGAGTTTTAGATTACATTAAGAAGAGAGGGGAAAAGGGTCACCCATCCATAAATGAATCATAAAACAGAATAGATCAAGAATAAGAAGGAAATAAGAACATGGTATGGAAACATGAAAGTTATACCATATAAAAGATAACTTGAAAGGAAAAAAGAAAGAAATTGAGAATTTTCTTACCTTTGAGAGTAAACCTTAGAACTTGAAGGTTGGGACCTTGGGGGCTTGAGGAAACCTTGGCAGGACCACTATGAAGGTAATTAGGCCAAATCTTAGTTTAGGGAGAATTGTGAATGAATTCAATGAAGGGAAGAGTTGGTATTTATAGGAAAAGTGAGGAGTTATTTTAATAATTTTCAAGGGACACCACATGAGTGGTATTTGCAAAACCATGGGTTTTCCCATGGTATTTTCCCATGGTATAAGCAACATGGGACACCTCACATCTTATTTAACTATAAACAAGTCTACCAAATTTATGACATCATTATTATATCATTAATGATGTCATTAACACACTGAAACTAAAAACTGTATTTTTTACTATTCACCGAAAAATCAAATGTTTCAAAAAAATTCCCAAAATTCACCCTAACCATTTATAGATGTGTAGATTTAAAAAATTAAGTCCATTTTTTGAAAATAATTTTCTAAATATTATTAATTTAATTTTTAAATAAAAGCATACTTAATTTAAAAATTAACAATTCTAATTCTGTAACTACTTCTATACCATAATGAAAAATTAACCTAGATGATATTTTCTTAAAGCTTTAATAAAATAAAACAAAAATAAAATTTACTATTCATTAGGGTCATATCACTATTCATATTACTATTCATAAGGGTATGTTACTATTCACCAAAAAATAAGTTGGTTCCAATAGACTCCAAATAACATACTGAACACAATTGTAGATGTCATTTTCTTGAAATTCAAACCATAGAAGTGGAAAAGTTACGTGTTAAAGGCTAGTTAAAAATATCTACTAAAAACAAAGTTCCATGCATTTCTATTTATTTTTAGAAAAACATGGTGTGTTATAGAAGGGGTTGAATCAATGATAGTATTTTTGTAAATTTCATCTTTAAGAAACTTAACCCAAGCAAATTGTTGGAGTTTTCTTCATAACAAATTTTAGTAAATTTAAATTCCTGGAGAAATAGAAAAGTAAACATGGAACATATTATTTTAATGGTTCATCCTCAGTGTGAGAATCTGCATCATTGTCATAACCACCATTGTTTGTATATGTAAATTTAGTATTTGAAGAAGTGAATAAAACTTGTGTCAAATATCATTAGACAACTTCTCTATCCTAATAGGAAACATATTATTTACTCCCATCAGTTTACATATTTTAATTACAAAAATTTTTCCATAAAAAAATTAATGAACTTTGAAACACTTTTCTCCAAAATGGTATGTTTGGAAACTTAGTTTGATGTTCCTATGTCTGATGGCCTTCAACAAATAAAATTAGTTTTATAGTCACATCCTGATTCACTTATTCTCAACCTACACCTGTTTCAAAACTTTTTGGTCTACCTGTATAACAATACTAAAGTTCTCAAAATTCTACTCAAAAAAACTCAGACTAATTCCCTTTATCTGGTGGTCTAAAATACCTCTTTCGAATCATCTTATCTGAACTCTCTATCTGGAAAAATTTATTTAACAAGAAAATAACATTCGTTGGGAAAAATAACCTCTAACACAAATTTTTTTTATCATTTCAACCTTTTGTCTCTCTAAATAGTGACAAATAAAAATGTATTATGCACCTCTATTTATAGGTGGTCAAATAAAAGTAAGGGAGGGAAAAAATTCATTTTCCCACTCACCCAAATTTCATAACTCTTAATTTCATATTCATTTGAATTTAATTCATACTCTTCTTGATTGTTCTCAAGTATTATAGACTAAATTGGAATCTCTTTAAATATTCTAAACATTTATCAAATTTCCATACTTTTAAACAAGATACAAAACCACATGGATGAAAAAACATGGAATCATCTAAATTTGGTACTTTAAAAAGTTTCTTACAAAACATCAGTCCGGAAATGATTTTTTTGAAATTAAATCATAATTATGGTCCTCTTGGTCCACATGAAATATTATCAACCAGACTAATAAGGATCTAGTGAAAACTCAATTTGTAAGATCCCATGTTTTGAATCGGGTTAAAAAAATTATTACGAATGTTTCTGAAATTCTTTTTCGGTTTATCAACTATTTGTTCTTTTTAAACTGAGCTCTAGAATTTTATTCCAAGTGTTGGATCACCTAAAGATGTCGTTTTTTTAGAACTTTGATAGAAGTTTTGAGGTTAAGGGGAAGTCGCACGGGCGACACACGGTTTTTCTAACTATGCGGCCAAACCGTGCGTAGTTGGTCTTGGAGGTAGTAGTTTCCACACAGTTGGCGCACGGTTTGTCTAACCGTGCTTCCAAACCGTGCAAAAAGGGTGGCCGACATAGTAGCTAACTCACGGTTAGCACACGGTTTTTCAAACCGTGCGAACTAAACATGTAGGCACTTAAACGAGATCCTTAAATTGTGGATCTTGCTCGTTTTTGCCTTTAGATGGTTCGTTTTTCCTCCTAAGCAGCCATAACTCGTGATTTTTCTTCTCCTTAGGTCAGAGAAGGTTCTCCCATTGTTCTGAAGGTGATCTGAAGGCTTCTCTTGGCGAATCGAAGCCGTATTCTTGAGGTATGTGATCATTCTTCTTCGTTCTTGATTAGTTTCTTAGATCTACTTAGATCTACATCTCCTCTTCTCACGGTTTCTTAGATCTACACCTATTATGGGTAAATCAAAGTGTGTGGATGAAAAGTATGATGAGTTTTGGTCTTGGTCTTTCTAGGAGAAGTGATCTAATGCGGGTTCTTGAAAATCAACCTATTTCTCTTGAGGGTTCTTCGTTCGCTTTGGTTTTCGTCAAAACACTGAGGTGGGGTCCCAAATCTTTAACACTTTATTTAAGAATTATAGATTCTTTAAATAAATTGAAAATTTGAATTTCCTTGATTTTGATATGTCGATGAATGGCACTTTTGATGTTATTGATTAGTTCCGCCCACATGAGATAAGTGAGGACTTGAACTTGTGTTGAGTTTAAGCATATTTGGATAACTTGGTTAAAGTGATATGATTAAACAGTTAAATGGTTGGAATGGGGAGATTGAGTATAAGGATAATTAATTATAGAATTAATTATCAAGTCATGAGTTGGAATAAGATTGTGGATTTTACAGATTATTGGGAATATCGAATATTTGACATGTTCGAAAGATAATTTAAAACTGGTAATAATTAATGGAGGAATTAATTATTACATGTTAAATGCTTAACTAATTGATGATTGGTTAAAGAGATAAGGTTTTATTAATTAATTGTTTAATTAATTAATTTTCATGCATTGAAGTAAGATTGTGAATTGATTGTTAGTTACGATTGTTGGTCAGGAGTACCTTTTGATGCGTATTAGTTTTCCATGCCTTAAGTTGTCTTGGATGGGGTTGTTTAGAGATATTATATGTTGTGTGAGATAGTCAATAAATATCTTGGATTTTCTCAGCATGTTTTGAGATTATTATGGTGTGCTTGTAGATTGTGAAAGTCCAGGACGAACCACTGTTTGAATGGACGGGTTCAGACTTGTTAAATAATTTGGATAATTAAGTGATGAGTTAATTATTCAGTTGGCTTGATATGAATAATTAATTGTTATTTAATTATTAATTAATGAGATTTTGAATGGTTAATTAAGTGTTGACTTATCTGAAGAGCGATTTGTGTTGTTAATTAATTGTTGAATTAATTAACGGGTTGGTTTTATGGTGTTAGACCTGGTATTCTACACCAATGATAAATGTACATGTGTGATTGATGAATGGGTTGTGAGATAGGGACAGATGCTCCAAATACTCACAGGGTGTTAGACATGATGTTCTACACCAATGATAGATGTATATGTATGATTGATAAATGGGTTGTGAGACAGGGACTGATACTCCAAATACTCACAGGGTGCTAGACATGGTGTTCTACATCCATCTTGCAAGCAAATGCTCTTTTATGGGTCAGGAACTGATGCTCCATATACCCATGGGTTTTGAGACATTTACTGATGCTCCGAATACTCATGAGGGTGCTAGACATGATGTTCTACACACATTAATTAACATTGGACTGTGGGTCCAATTGTTCGTGCGTGAAATGAGTTTAATGGTTAATGAAGGCTGTTGTGACGTGATGATTTGTGAATTGATTGTGAGAAAGGGTTTAGACTTATTAAGGATTTGGGTGAACCACTGTTAGTGGACAGACACAGGAGCGGATCACTATTTTAGTGGACGGGCTTAGACATAATATATGAAATATAAAATTGAATAACTTATGACGCGTTATCCAAGCTAAAACACAAGCTTGGATTCAGTCTTTACTTTGATTATTTAGATGGTCTTTAGAAACATCTGTGGTGAGTGACTTATGTGGGGTTTGTCAGGCGTATGTTAAATCTAAAGACTTTCATAATAATATTTGAGTAGTTTATAAATGAAAAATTATTATATATTGATTGTTGAGTATGCATGAAAAATTAATAATACAGGTTTAGACACCAGCTGAGGGATGAATCAGGTACTTGAGTATATAGTTACTTTGTACTGCTTACTTTATTTTATGCATGCCTTCACGTGTTTTAAATTATTTATTAAATGTCTGGATTTGGGGTAGACACCGGTGGTCCCGGCCTACTGAGATTTATATATCACACCCTACTCGGGTCCCCATTGCACTGGGTACCCAATTAGACTCTATTTGGCTGCAAGACTATGTTGTTTTCATTTACTTGGGAGTTAGGAGCAGAGGACCGAGCGGAGGCTCAGGATGCTCGAGGAGATCGCCCTTGGGGATTTGAGTCTTTATTTATTTATTTCTGCATTGGAATGTAAAGAATGTTGTTTTTTTCATTGTTATCTACTTTTGTATCATCAGCATGTCATGCATGAATCTGCTGTATAATTTGGCATTGACCACTTTTATAAAAATGAGTATTATTTGTCTTCCGTTGTTTGTCATTATGAGTTACTACTTCCGTTATTGTTTGTTATGTACACTGATATACCAATGTGCAACTCTAATAAGAGGTTATAGTCTCCCAAATGACTATCCTTAGACCCTCGCTGCTAGTCAGAAGCCTCTGGCGTACGGGGAGACGCGCTTGAGGTCATGTGTCGACCGGTCCAACCATTGGTTCAAGGGTGACCCGGGTCGGGACGTTACACAATTCATTTCATAACAAACTTTGTAGAAAAAATTCTAATGGGAATTCATTAACCATAGATATAAAACTACACAACTTCAAAATGATTCTTCCTCTATTAAATTATCTTGACCCATTTAAGATAAAAAACTCCCTCAAGAAACTAGAAATAATATTCATAGTCTATTTCTCCAAGCTGGCTAAAAATGGATGACTATATTTTTATAACTTCAAAATACTTCAGTTCCTTACTCCATATCTGACTAGTAGATACTCAAATAGATCTAACTTTTTATCTTTCCAAATAACTATCTCTAATTACAAACCTAATCTCTCCCTTTGTGTTTTCCTAGGAATTAAAATCTAATTTCTTGAGTTAATGCATTTTTTCCCTAATTTTTCAAAACTATAGAAACTTAGTAGAAACAACTTTAGAGATTCTTAAAAATTATATGTCCAATAAATTGGTAAAAAAATCTCATATGATGGATCAGAATCAATAGTTCATCTGATAAATTGGCATCAATGGCTCATCTAATAAATTGAAACCAACAACTCGTTTGATAAATCTGCTACTTATTTTATATTTTTCAAAATAGAATGATCTCAGCAACCACGACACTTCCAGATTTCTGAAGAAATTTTTTTTTGATAATCTATATCATATCCCTTAAATCAAAAAATCCCCATGTTTAAGCTCATAAACTCTATCATGTCCAATCAGGTCTGTACAGTTACTATGACTGATTTTCACTATCTAATTATTCTCTTCTGATTCGTCCAATGGATAGAGTAAGGGAAACAACTTCTTATTCTTTGTAAAATCAATAATTACACAAGCTCATACATTCTACCAAAAACTTCATCTGATGGTTCGTCTAATGGATCATCTGATCATAAAATCGTACTTTTTAACAAATTTACACTTCCAGCCTTCCAACAACTTGTTACTCTCATGCGGTTGTGTTTGATACGCTATGTATGAAACACATCAACTTCCCTTATTTAATTCAAAGCATGAATCATGATATTTTCATGATTTTAAGGACATTAAGATCAAGAAATAATCATATAACTTGATTGTTAATGTTTTAAAACTTCTCAAATTATGAACATTCTAAAATTTACTTCTTCCCCAACTTTCTAACTATTAAATTTACCAACACTAGCCTCTTTTTAAAAAACATTAATGAAAAAAAAATAGCTGTGAACAAAAAGAAAACTATTTTAAAAAACATATCACTAAGGAAATCACCACTTGCCTATTAATTAGGACACAACCAATCCTGGTACCTAATTCATTGCAAAACACAATTTACTCAGCACGCTCCTATGAAAATCTCAAGATGGGAGCACTTTTCAACCTCTACCTCAACTCCTAAAAACACTGCCGACACTTTTTCGTCCACATTAAAGATACAATACTGAAACAAAAGTACAAGTACAAGAAAATCTCCAAAGTACGATACCAAAAAAAATAAATCAAAAACTGCAACCATCAAAACTTCAACACCCAACTAGCAAGGTCCCGCACGGTCCCTGAAGTCCTCCTAAAAACCTGAAAGTGAACGTAGGGTGAGCATACAAGTATACTCAGTAGGAAAACATAAACCTCTTGTGCACAGGTGGGGAGACATCCTAATGCCCCGTGAGAAAACAAAATGAACCAAATCCTAGTAAGGAATCTATCCACCCAACCTTAAAAGACAAACTCACCAAATATCACAAGTTAATAGAGTAGTATAGTAATATTATCAAAGTATGGGTACCCCGCACCACCTTCCCACTAAATATTTCTCAAGCCCTCACACCTAACACTCTGATGCTTCCCCCTCTTCCTGAGATAGTGCCGCAACCTGGCCATACGAAGCTCGAGCTAGTGCCACAACCTGGCCATACAAAGCTCATAGTATCCCGCCGGCACTCAATCCTTGGCCATAACCACATATCATCCTGAAGACACCTGGGAACCACATCACATCTCATCCCGAAGACACCTGGGAACATATCACATCCTCATACCGAAGACTCTTGGGAATCATCTGTCGTAACCTGCCCGAAGGATCTTGGGATATAGAACCTGGAAGAGGGAGCACAGGGAAGAACAGTAACCAGCCATCCTTTAGATGTTTGAGAATCTCACCCCCCCCCCTCATCCCATGGGTGTTCGGCACGTAGTGCTCAACATGGGTGGGGTGCGTAAAGAAACATAAAACGTACAGATTTATTTAATTATATCAACCACTCATCCCATCCAAAGGCTTCTCCACAAAAGATCTCAGAACATGCCTCGGCACTGCTACCTTGAAAGAATACACACACAAAAACAGCCCCAAACCCCATTAAGATTTTCATGTTTCAACAGTTTTAGTTTATCAGTTCCTTAACTACCGAACAACTAACAACAACCAAACCAGATCAATCGTTCGTAAAACATATCCCTGCCAACCACGAATAAAGTTAGGGAAATCACAAGCAACACAATACCATTTTCTTTTATCAGCCAATCAATTCCATTGATTTTCCGTATTTAATCAACTACCATTCCCCACAATTCATTAGTTAACTCTTCCACTTTTATTCATATGCACAACCCATCCCTGCAGCCCTTCTACCAACTACCATAACCACAAACACATCTGAAACAATACCCATACCATATCATCATCACTTTGATACCATTTACCGCAGCTCCACTGCCCATCACAACCATATCATACACTTCAACCCACAACCAAGCCAACCGCAGCCCCACTTCTCACCCGTTCCACAAAAACCCACGAAACGCCCCTTCACATAATTAAACCCCAACCAGCACCCAAAAAAAATCATTCTTTCATTTAGTTTAACCGGGGTGATCATACAAGGGTTCCAGGTATTCATTTAATCGGCCAACTTTACAAGATTAACCAATTTACACATTCTATGAAATTCTATCCACAAAACAATCCAGAGAAATAGGGCAGCATTTAATTTCACAAGCAAAGGCCCCCAACGACCGTGATTTTCAGTAGGCATAAGCCTATTCAATTCACAACATAATCAAAGGATAATCATTGATGGAAATAAAACAACAATATCAACAAAATTTCCCCAAACCCGTTATTTAACCAGTTATTATCTTTATTTACTAGATCAACTATATCTCATGAAAATAAGAGGATAACCACCCCGCATGATGCACAAAAGAGAGAGAGAGACAAAGGTAAGATCCCTACTTGAACAAGTTTTGATGTCCTTCTGCGAGAACAACCACCACGAGGATTTCGATCACTCCTCCCGATGACTACGTCCTCCCATGGACGCTGCAGCACAATCGCACTAACAACCAAGAGAGACTCTATTAAGGTTTAAAGGTGTCACTTGTCATAGCATAGCAAGGAGGAATAGAAAGAGGAGATCAAGGAAGGAATAAGAACAGGGTAGAACGTACCATTAAGATGGTGTTCATCGAAGAGCGTCGTTCTCGTAAAATATCAGCAATCTCCTCGGTAAGAAACTAGGAAGAGGAAGTCAAAGAAGAGGGAAAGGAACGAGGTACACAATGTTCCCTCTTCGACACGATACCGCTACCACCAACAGATTGATGATCAGAGTCCAGATGAAGAAGATAGGAGGAAGGCTTCTAGGTCATCCGGGAGCGTCGCCGTGCGGAGAAGAAGAGGGTTCTGTAAGTAACATGTGACCCTCTCTTATATAGGAAATGAAAAGGTAAAACAGTATGCAGCGTTTATTAATGAATACACGACGTGACCGTACAACTGTTACGCTGTTTGACTGGTCAACGCACGACACGACACACTGTTTCCATGCGTTTAATGATAATAATAACTTCAATTTATAATAGGTGTTTTATTGACCTAATACATGAGTCATAAAAAGGTATTCATCATTGGTCTTAAAATGGCCATCATAATTTCAGGGTTACACTGCCGCTGATGGTTCGTAAAACCGAGGTCGCACGAAGAAGTTATAGTGAAAAAGTGTTTTATCATCAAAATTAATATTAACAATATTTTATTATTATTATTAATTACTTATTTATTTATTTTTCTAACTCCAAAATCAAACATGATTTGGAATCCCTTTCATGCTATAATTCTTCACCAAATCTCTCATTTATCATTTATTTCTCATTTAATTTTATTCCCATTATTACCTTATAATTCTTCCCTCTCTCCAATCTCATTTATTCTCTTCCACAATTCCATCACTCCACCAAAAGTGGTGCCTTTCCTATACTCCATGCCCAATATGCCCCATCTTTTCTTTCTCAATTCAATGTTATTATTAATAAAATTAGTAATAATAACACTCATCATTAATGTTCTAATTTAATCCCATTAAATTAGTTTACCATGGTTATTCTCATATTAAATTAAAACCATTCCATTTAATTAAATTCAGATCATTTAATTTACTAACCAAAATTAAAACCATTTAATTTTGTTAGTTGCACTTTTTTTCAAACGTTATTATCATTATGAAATAATTATAATTATAATAAGACAATATTATTATTATTAAAATAATAATAATAGCACAACTCCAAAAAAAATTAAACCCATTTAATTTCATTTACCAATCACACACATATTTGTGTCACCATTATCATTATGATTTAATACAGTAGTAATAAATCCTCTTTCAATTTCATCAACGGGTCGCCATCATTATCATTAATTATTATTATTATTATTGACACCTATTATTATCTTATAATTACTCCCTCTCTCCCACGATACTCACACATCGTGTTTGACCACATCAAATTTTTTCAAAGTAATAGACCGGAGAGGTCCGGGCCATTACATCAGATACCTCTCAAAACATTCTCGTCCTCGAGAATTAAAAACCAACCCATAAAAGGGGAAAGGTCCGAACAACCACCCCGCAAGATACCTCTCAGGGCTCTCGTCATAACAGGAATCCAACCACTATCCTAATTATATGAGTCAGGGAATTCCTTCCCCCATGTCAAGATATTATCTGCTTTAGGCAGCACTGACTCGCCTACACGGGTTTAATCACATCCACATTAATGCATCTCGATTAGGGATTAGGTCCTCCCACCCCCATAATTTAGGATTTCTCATACACACACTACCCCCAATAGTGCACAAAACAGGCAACACGCTGCCCCAACACATGGATTGGGGAATTCCTTCTTCCATGTCAAGATACTATCTGCTTTGGGCGGCACTGACTCGCCCTCACAGGTTTAATCGCATCCATATTAATGCGTCTTGATTAGGGATCAGGTCCTCCTCTCCCCACATGTTAGGACTCTTCACACACATTTAAAGGAAATAGGGAAACAACTTAGCATTATAGACTCATGAAAAACAAGGTCCATGCCCAAATCATGGGTGAGAATGAGTTTCAACAAAGGAGTGTGATGCTCCTGAATTTAAACAAAACATAAAAGAGAGCATTTAAGTAAAACCGAAAACATCTCTCTCGATCTCTGGCCTTGCTAGGGTTGTCATTTCTGTTGCTTGCAACCGTCCGCGTCCCACTCCTCTGCCTTTCTGTTGACATCCACCTCCTCGACCAAATCCCGGTTAGGGTCCTTGAGGAACACCCTGTGGTTGGCCACCACCTTCTCCAGCTCCCCTTGGAGGTACTAGAGCCTGTTGTTGCTGGAAGGGTCGGGCTGGGAATTGCTGTTGGGGCTGGGGCTGAACCAGGCCAGTCCCTCCATACTGAGTCTGAAAAGGGAAATGTCTGCCAAGATGCCCATGATTCCCACATGCAAAGCACCTCGGTCCCTGGCCCATAGAAAAGGGGCGGAAATCGTGAGATTGGTATGGGACCTGCTGAAGACTACTCCCTGCCGGTTGAAACATGGAAGGTCCTGTTGTTGGGGATCTACTACTGACCGCCTCCTTCTTGGACGAACTTGGGTGACTCCTCTCTTGCAGTGGACCTACTTGTGAACGCATCCTCTCAATTATCTCCACCTTCTTCTGCACTTCCAGGTACGTTGGTAAGGTGAAAGGGGTCACCGTGCACCGAATAGAGGGGTGAAGTGCCTCCTCTAAATGTCTGGCTCAGGAATCCTCATCTGGAAAGAGATTCAGGGAAAAACGGAGGAGATCCTTGAACTTGACCCCTAGTTCCCGCACTGACATGCTTCCTTGTTGGAGAGACAACAACTCCTACCTCTTTTCGGCCTTCCTCGTCGAGGAAAGAAATTCCTCGCATAACTCTTTCTCGAAGTTGGCCCATATAACTTTTGTCTCATTCCCCTCCCCAAGGTAAAGTATCCACCACTGACGCGCCGCTCCTCACAGCTGGCTTACTGCTAGAGGAACTCAGTACTCTGATGGAGCCCTCATCAGCCCAAAGGTGATCTCAAGTTCCTCCAACCAACTCTCTAATTTCGTATCTAAAGTGGTGCCTTCATACTTCTTCAAGCTCTATCGCTGGAAAGCAAGAAACGTGCGCTGCCAGAAGTATTCTTCCTCCTCTCGGTCAATCCTCAGCTGATCAAACGTCTGAATCTGTTGGACCTCGACTGCCCGAGTCACCCAGGAACGATGTCCAGGTGCCATAGCTGTACGGTAAACAAAGAACGCCTAAGCCCAAGTAGCAAGGAAATTTTCTCAAGGTTTCATTTTATCATTTTATTTCGATTTCTTTCCCAGAACACCCAAATCAAGTAAAACACAAATCATGATGATGCATGTACCTTTCCTAGGGTCTCTACCCTGCAATCAATGTAGTCTGACTTGGTCATTTGGTAAGCTCAGAGTCCTTGCATCGGATCACGGGGGCCCTAAAATCTCGTGTCCTAGCCGGTCTTCCCTGATCTATGTCACGCACCAAGATCAGCGAACATTGTTTCCCTACCATCACATAAAATCATCAATGTGCCTAACTCCAGACTCCATCCTATCTCTCAACCATCACCTCTGATACCATTCTGTCACGACCCCCTCCAACCAAAGATGCCCCTCCTGAGCTGGCAATGGTGAAAGATAGATAATGGCCCCCGATTCCCGCCTCCAGTAGGCCTCGGAGTGGTGACTAGCACCATGGGTATGAGTTTTCGCAAATATGGGAGGCATTACCCTTTTTATTATTTAAGATCGGGAAATAGGATGAATCAATCACCAAAAGAAAACGGAACAAGTAAATGAAAATAAACCCAAAACCAAACTCATATGCATGTTTTATACAATACTGAAACAAATGTACAAGTACAAGAAAAGCTCCAAAGTACGATACCAATAAAAAAGAAAGAAAAAACTGCAACCAGCAAAACTCCAACGCCCAACTAGCAAGGTCCCACACGGTCCTTGGAGTCCTCCTGAAAACTTGAAAGTAAACGTAGGGTGAGCATACAAGTATATACTCAGTAGGAAAACCTAAAGCTCTCGTGCACAGGTGGGGAGACATCCTAATGCCCCGTGAGAAAACAGAAGGAACCAAAGCCTAGCAAGGAATCTATCCACCCAACATTACAAGCCACACTCACCAAATATTGCAAGTCAATAGAGTAGTATAGTAGTATTATCAAAGTATGGGTACCCCACACCACATTCCCATTGAATACTGCTCAAGCCCTCATGCCTAACGCTCTGATGCTTCCCCCTCTTCCTAAGCTAGTGTCGCAACCTGGCCATACGAAGCTCGAGCTAGTGTCGCAACCTGGCCATACGAAGCTCATAGTGTCCTGCCAACACTCAATCCTCGGCCATAACCACATCTCATCCCGAAGACACCTGGGAACATATCACATCATCATCTCAAAGACTTTTGAGAAACATCTGTCGTAACCTGCCCAAAGGATCTTATAGAACCTGGAAGAGGGAGCACACGGAAGAAAAATAACCAACCATCCTTTAGATGTTTGAGAATCTCACCCCCCCCGTCCCACGGGTGTTCGACACGTAGTGCTCAGCATGGGTGGAGTGCGTAAAGAAACATAAAACGTACAGATTTATATAATTATATCAACCACTCAACTCATCCTAAGGCTTCTACACAAAAGATCTGAGCACATGCCTTGGCACTGCTACCTCGAAAGTATGCACACACAAAAACAGCCCCAAACCCCATTAAGCTTTTCATGTTTCAACAGTTTTAGTTTATCAGTTCCTTAACTACCGAGCAACTAATAACAACCAAACCATATCAATCGTTCGTAAAACATATCCCTTCCAACCACAAATAAAGTTAGGGAAAACACAAGCAACACAATACCATTTTCTTTTATCAGCCAATCAATTCCATTGATTTTCCGTATTTAATCAACTACCATGCCCCACAATTCATTAGTTAACTCTTCCACTTTTATTCAAATGCACAACTCATCCCTACAGTCCTGTTTCCAACCACCATAATCACAAACACATCGGAAATAATACTTGTACCACATCATCATCCCTTTGATACCATTTACCACAACTCTGCTGCCCATCACAACCATATCATACACGCCAACCATCAACCAAGCCAACTGCAGCCCCGCTGCTCACTTGTTCCACAACAACCCACGAAACACCCCTTCACATAATTAAACCCCAACCAGCACCCACAAAAATTCATTCTTTCGTTTAGTTTAACCGGGGTGATCATACAAGGGTTCTCGTCAAATATCAGTAATATCCTCAGTAGGAAACTTTGAAGAGGAAGTCGAAGAAGAGGGAAAGGAACGAGGTGCACGATGTTCGCCTCGTCGACACGATCCCGCAGCCACCGACAGATCGACGATTGGAGTCCGGATGAAGAAGATAGGAGGAAGGCTTCTGGGTCATCTGGGAGCATCGTCGTGCGGAGAAGAAGAGGGGTCCGTAAATAACACGCAACCCTCTCTTATATAGGCAATGAAAAGGTAAAACGGTACACAGCGTGTATTAATGAATACATGACGTGGTCGTACAACTGTTACGTTGTTTGACTGGTCAACACACAACACGTCACGCGGTTTCCATGCCTTTAATGATAATAATAACTTCAATTAATAATATGTGTTTTATTGACCTGAGACATGAGTCATAAAAATGTATTCATCATTGGTCTTAAAATGACCGTCATAATTTCAGGGTTACGCTGCCGCTGACAGTTCGTAAAACCGAGGTCGCACGAATAAGTTATAGTGAAAATAATGTTTTATCATCAAAATTAATATTAACAATATTTTATTATTATTATTAATTACTTATTTATTTATTTTTCTAACTCCAAAATCAAACACGGTTTGGACCCCCTTTCACGCTAGAATTCTTAACCAAATCTCCCATTTATCATTTATTCCTCATTTAATTTTATTCCCACTATTACCTTATAATTCTTCCCTCTCTCCAATCTCATCTATTCTCTTCCACAATTCTTTCACTCCACCAAAAGTGGCCCCTTTCCTATACTCCATGCCCAACACGCCCATCTTTTCTTTCTCAATTCAATGTTATTATTAATAAAATTAATAATAATAACACCCATCATTAATGTTCTAATTTAATCTCATTAAATTAGTTTACCATGGTTATTCTCATATTAAATTAAAACCTTTTCATTTAATTAAATTCAAATCATTTAATTTACTAACCAAAATTAAAACCATTTAATTTTGTTAGTTGCACTTTTTTTTCAAACGTTATTATCATTATGAAATAATTATAATTATAATAAGACAATATTATTATTATTAAAATAATAATAATTTCACAACTCCAAAAAAATTAAACCCATTTAATTTCATTTACCAATCACACACATATTTGTGTCACCATTATCATTATTATTTAATACAATATTAATAAATCCTCTTTCAATTTAATCAACGAGTCTCCATTATTATCATTAATTATTATTATTATTATTGACGCCCATTATTATCTTATAATTACTCCCTCTCTCCCATGGTACTCACGCGTCGTGTTTGACCACACCAAATTTTTACAAAGTAATGAACGGGAAAGGTTCGGGCCATTACAACTACAGACACACAATACTCTTTACTTAAAATATTAAATCTGATCATGAACGGTGGATAACTGTAACATCCTAGAAATTCAAAACTAAGATTTATTATATAAATATTTTATCAAATTGATTAATTTATAATTCAAACAAACTAATGAAAATTTTAAGATGATTTTCTTTAAAAATAAAAAATGAAATTAAGTGTTTTAATTAATTTGATTATAAGTTAATTATAACTTATAATTAATTATACTTATTATTTATATTTTTCAAATTTATTATAAAAAAAATATTTGTTTTCTTTGTATGAAATAATATTTTAAAATAACTATTTTTATTATTTTTGTAAAATAGAATTTATTTTTATCAAAAAGGTTATTTAATAGAATAATTTAATGATAATAATATTAATAATAATAATTAAGGGGAAACATTTTCTTTAGAAAATTAATATAATTACAATATATTTTACAAATATATGAAAATATATTGTGTTTTAGTTTTATAAAATTTATAAATGTATAAAATTATTTTACTACAAAAAATGCACTTTTATATATGGGTTTAAAAAAATCTTATTTGATTTATTTACTAAAAAAATTATATATATATATATAATTTAACACGTTAAAATGGTGTATATATATATATATAATTATATTAATAAAAAAGCGATTTTTTATATATAAATACTACTTGAATTGTAAAATGTTTAAAAAATGGTAAAAAAAATAAAGATAAGTTGAAATGTTAGATTGAATAAAAAAAGTTGGGTGATGACTTTGGAAAGTGGACAAAAAAGAAATAGTAAAAAAGGTAAAGGGTGATAAAATGTGAAACCCAAAAAAAATGATATAAAAAATGATAAAACAAGAATTAAAAAAGTAATAATAATAAAATAATTAAAAATAGGAAATTGGGAATAGTGGGTATCGGACGTGAGGCATCAGCTATTTTGGGTTTGCACGTAGGGTTTCGGGGAGAGGAAGCTGAGCTGTGAGTCATGAGGTTGAAGCAGTGGCCTGAGGATGAAGCCATTGCACCAAGATCAGATGAGGAGTTCAACCGAATTTGTAGTGGTTGTTGCCGAGCAAGGTTTGGGGTGTGGTCGTTGATCTGGTTTCTTTGGCCGCCAATGTGTGTGGTCTGAGCATTGACGAAGGGATATGACCGTGGTTCAAGGTTTTATCATTGGTGTTCCGAGCGGTGAGGGTTTCGATTTGTCCAGATCTGCGAGGTAGGTCTTCGTTTACTTTTTAGGTGTCCGATTTTCCATATCTGAATCTAATATTTCTTTACCCCTTTTGCTTCATCACGAGTTGTCTGTTTCTTGGTTTTTTTCAACAATTGCCTTCTGCAAACTTTGTTGCTGGTTCTGTTCACCTATTGGAAATCGATTTGATTTTAAATTATGAATAGATGACGCTCCGTTTGGACCACATATGACAATTCTACTGCATTTTTATATTGTTTATGTCAATTTTTCTATGTTGTTTTCTTTCGGATGAATCTTATTTCAAGATTGCTCAAATATAAAATTTATTTATATATCTTGTTGGCTCGTTGAACTGGTTTCTTTGGCCGCCGATGTGTGTGGTCTGAGCATTGATGAAGGGATCTGACCATGGTTCAAGGTTTTATCATTTGTGTTCCGAGCGGTGAGGGTTTCGATTTGTCCAGATCTGCGAGGGAGGTCTTCGCTTACTTTTTAAGTGTCCGATTTTCCATATCTGAATCTAATCTTGCTTTAAACCTTTTGCTTCATCACGAGTTGTCTGCTTCTTGATTTTTTTCAACAATTAACTTCTGCAAATTTCATTGATGGTTCTGTTCACCCATTGAAAATTGATTTGATTTTAAATTATGAATAGATAACGCTCCGTTTGGACCACATATGTCAATTCTACTGCATTTTTATATTGGTTATGTCAATTTTTATATGTTGTTTTCTTTCGGATGAATCTTATTTCAAGATTGCTCAAATATAAAATTTATTTATATATCTTGTTGGCTCTCTATCTCCGATCTCATATTTATATGCAAGTTTGAGCTGTTTATTTATATCACCATCTGAATTTTGTCTACAAAACACTTTGATGTGCATTTTCAATTGGGAAAAACCAATTTGCAGTCTGGTGAGTGCCTAAGGCAAGAGTATTTTTCATATGTTTCTTCACTACTTGTAACCCTTTCATAAATGTTGTGTGTAGTTTCCACTAATGTTATTTTTTGGTTCTCCAAGGAAAATAACATCAACATCACCGATATTTCATTCACATATTTATCACCTATCTATTTTCATTTTCATAACTTTTGTATTATTATATAGATGTAAGACATTCCACCTAACGACCAGACAAATGAAACGACCTTTAGTGTGTGGCCAGCTCGCAATACCTGTGGGTGTAGGAAGCGAGTGGAGGTAGAGGGATGAGGGAGAGAGGGTTTCACCGATAGGATGGCTAGATGGTATTGGGATTTCGTGATCTCCATTTCTGCACTCTGGATCTTCTGAAGCAGTGACTTGATGGAGGTGAAACAGATGTAGACTGGATCCTTGATCCAACACAGTGTCTCATAGTCAGTACTTTCTATCGCTTCAGCTCTAAAGTGCACCGAGATTTTCTACATACAAAACTTCAATGGTATATGACTAGTGAATTAGTTGATGGTTTATAATATTATCGTTGTATTTCAAACATTTCTATCACCTAAGATTCAATGAACGCAATCAAATCATTGTTTATCATTGGGAGGGAAATAGGGACAAAAAATGCAATGAGAATCACAACTTCTTCGGAGATTCCTGCAGGGGAGATATCTGCAAGCTGCACAATAACCTGGAAACATTTTTACAAATATCCAAGACCTTCTTTACCAATAACAAAATATATATTAAACATCAGTTTAGAAAATGTGTGTTTGATTTTTATCTACTAAAAACCATTTTTTGGACATCTAAATAACCCAATTAATTATTCTAAAAAACAATTTTTTAAAATTAATTAAGGCCCATAAATTTCAAAAATTTATATAATGAATAATTCATTAAATTAATTTCACTTATGGAAACATGTAGGAGCCCGGCACACACATGTCTCGGTTCTTTTTCCTTCGATTTTTTTCATTTTTGTTTTATGACCCCAACACAAGTGTTTTGCACTTAGGTTGGCTGCACATAGGAAGTTCTCACAACAAGAGGATCACACACAAGGAGACCGAGGTGGCAGGGTTCCTTCACTCGTTTCTGGAAGGCGATCACCAGTGATGTGCTTGGCGCAGATCGCAGTTTGAAGATCGAATAGTCATAGATTTCCTACGATCTGTGTGTGGATCAGGAAGCAGCTCACCTCTGACTATTGTGCTCGGTTTTGAACGACTCGGTTTTGAGCGACATACGCGGTAGATGACCAGAGTTAAGGAGTGCAATTGGATATCGACAAATGAGGAACTTTCTCACATCGATAATAAATAATGTGGTGTAGTGAGATATATGAGCTATTATACAAGGAACCTAGGTAGAAAACATACAGATGGAGAGAACACTAAAGAATTTTATAAATCTGGCAAAAGTTTCTTACAAAGGATGACTAACATCTTGTTTAAAGGCCTAAATCTTAAAAGAAAAAATGACTAATTTTCCCTTAACTACCCTAAATTAAAGGAAAAAATGATTATTAAGCAAAATAATAAAAGACAGGGAGTTGGGCCCGCAGGTGTTAGCTGTTAAGGCATTAAATCAAATATAAAATAAAAAGAATCTAAAATTGTATAAAAAAATACAATGGATTTTTTAAAAATTGCGATGAAAAAGAGTTAAGCTTATTTCATAGTATTAAAGAACAAATTGAACCAATCAACCAATTAGACTGATGAATCAGTGAACCATTAAGTTAATCGGCCCAAATAGAAATACTGCATTTAAATTGATGTGAGCCCATCCAAATAAACGTCAAATGAGTAAACCTAATGGTCAAGCTAGTGAATTGATATTAATTACACGTCACTAATTTTAAAACAATTGAATTATTTTAACGGTCTATATTATTGTGTTTCTTAATATTTATTACCTATTTATTTGTAAATGTGTTATATCTTATATTTTATTTAAAATTAATTATGATATTTTAAAGATATAATATTAGTATATGCATATTTATGTGTGTATGTGTTTGCATTATTTAGATTTTAATTTAGATTTAATGCAACTAGTGAACCAATGATAGAACCAATGAATGAATGATCTTATGAGCTAGTGAATTTTCCAATTCAACAATCGATCCAATTTTAAAAATTATGGAGTTCATTTATATATTTTGATTAATTTAATAATACATTTTAAATAATATTAGAATTTCATCTCAAATAAAATAACACACACATTCAATTTTATCTCATTTTATTTTATGATGTTTCATTAATAATTATTCCCTCAAATCTTTTGAAAACCCTCAATCATAAACAAAATGCTTTAACATAGAATCATAGTCCCAATTGAGTGAAAAAAAAACCTCTTTGATAATGATACACACTTTACTTGCATGGGATATGAGAGTTGTACAAGGGGACGTATCTTCTTGCAGCGGGCAGGGCAGCAGCTGATTGGGAAATCAATCCCGACCCGTTGTGCTGTACACTTGCCAAGGGAGGGGTGGGGTTCATAACAGTCAGGTTTAACTTTGTAATTTGACTTTTAGTTTGTTAGTTGGTCAGTTACTTTGTTGTTTGGTTGAGATGGGTTATAAATAGAGGGAAGGGAGTCTGGGGCTAACATTCTCGAGATTCCAGTTGGGAGGATCTTAGCCTAGGCTTGGGAGAGAGGTGAAGAATCCACAACAGGTCATTTTGTTATTTTCTTGAAGCATCCTTTGGTAATTCTTTTCGAATACTCTTTCTCTCTACTACAGTCTATCAATTGGTGCTTTCATTGAGAGATTTTCTGGAGAGAGTTTAAAGAGAGGTTTCTAGAGAGATAAACTAGAAGAGAGAGTATCTTGAAAACATCAGTTTGAATCCTTCCGAAATCGTTGTATGGCCACACGAATGGAGAATCAGATGAAAAATGTAGAATCAACGGTCATAGCCGTGAAGTCTACCATAACAGAACTGGAAACATAAATTTTGGAGCTGCTATCAGATATACGGGAGCTCCTCACATCGATGACACGACTCGAGAAAGGAAAAACTGAAAGTCTGGTTCTGGATGACAGGAAAGGGAGTTTATCTGAGGAAGGCGGAAACGGAACTCAGATGCAAGGGGGAATAAGGAGGACAAGAAGCGGACAATGTATGAATGGGAGTGAATATCAGATCGAAGGAAGGGATGAGTTTGGTGAAGTTTCAAGACAGGTAGAAATGCCGGTTTTTTCGGGAGAAGATCCGGTATCATGGATTACTAGAGCAGAAACTTACTTCTTAATTCCCCAAACATGGGAGGAGTTGAAGGTTTCAATGGCACAATTGTGTATGGAAGGAGTAGCTCAGTACTGGATGGTCTCTTTAAAGTCAACCAGTGCTGAACTATCCTGGACACAGTTGAAAGAAGAGTTACTCGGCAGGTATGGTAGTGCAACTGAAGAAGATCCTGTCATTTACTTGAAGGGGATTCGACAGGCAGGTACAATGGAGGAATATATCGATGAATTTGAGCGGATAGCCATGCAGATTCCAGATCTTACTCAGTACTGGTTCATGAGCCTTTTCGTAGGAGCATTAAGACCAGAAATTGGAAGCTTGGTGATTACACTTGAACCTCCCAATAAGGTGTGACTGCTTACACTGATCAGAAGAATAGAGAGAGAGCTTATTGTCAAGGTAATCATTAAGCAGCCAGAGCCACACAGCAGGAGGTTCGGTTCTGGAGGATCTGGGTGAGGTTGGACTTCAAATGCAGTGAAAATTGTATCTCCTACAGAAGGGCAAGATAGAGAAAGGAAGGGAAATTTTGAGCCACGGTGGAGAGGAGTTCAGAATTTGTCAAGAGAAGAATTTGAAGAAAGGAAAGCTAAGGGGCTTTGTTATACTTGTGGACAAAAGTTTAAACCTGGGCATAGATGTCCAGAAAAGGGATTCAAATTGATGGTTTGGGAATGTGTGGAGCCCCCAGAAGAGGTATAAGACGAATCTGATGAAATAGCGGAGAAAGAAGAAATGATAGGAAATATGCTGGAAATGGAGATGCTGGGGACACCGGTCAGCGAGTATAAAGAGAGGAAGGCTTGGAATCCTAAGTCTGTTGGTGGAAGGAAATATAGGAGGGTTGCCATTGATGATTCTGGTGGATAGTGGGGCTAGTCACAATTTTATTTCAAAACAGATATTGAAATCACTTACGGTGAGGGTTTCAGAAACTAAGCCTTTTAAGATAAGAATGGGAGGTGGGCATCAGGTAATTTCCAATGGAATATGCAGATCCTTGAAAGTGGATTTGGGAGTAGAGGAATTTGAAATTGAGGCTTATGTTTTTGACACCTCCGTACCAGATTTGGTAATGAGAATATCATGGCCAGAAACTCTGGGATATGTTACTATGCATTGGAAGAATATGACTATGGAATTTATTTGGAAAGGGCAGAATATTTTGATAAAGGGGGTCTGTCAAGCACAAAATTTTCCTGGATCATTACAAGAATATTTGGGAGCAGAAAAATGTGTGGTGCAAGGATTGTGCTGGAAATCTGGGATTGGAAGATGCAGAGTTGGAACCATATCAAGAGTTGCAGTTGCAGGGAATGTTGCTCTAATATAGAATAGTTTTTGAGATATCCTCTGGATTGCCACCTAGGAGGCCAACTGATCATGCCATCAGAATAAAAGTGGGGGTAGATCTGGTCAATATCCGACCATACAAGTACACATACCATATGAAAAATGATGTAGAAAAGTAGGTTTTGAGCTCTTAGCGCAGGGGTACATTCGGCGTAGTACCAGTTCGTATTCAAGTCCAATAATATTGGTCTGAAAAAAAGATGGAGGTTGGATAATGTGTGTGGACTATCACGCTCTGAATAAATTAACGATACCAGATTGGTTTCCTATTCTAGTGATTGAAGAGTTGATGGATGAGTTACATGAGGCAAAATACTTTACAAAGATGGATTTGAAATATGGATTTCATCAGGTCAGAATGAAAGAGGAAGACATAGAGAAAGCAACTTTTCGTACTCATGAGGGGCATTACGAATACTTAGTAATGCCATTCGGTTTAATGAATGCCCCGACCACCTTTCAAGCTACTATGAATGCTATATTTCGGCCTTTGTTGCGTCAAGGGGTTTTGGTATTCTTTCATGATATACTGATTTATAGCAGAGAGTGGGAAGAACACTTGGAAAAATTGTGTTCAGTATTACAGTATATGAAGGAGAATGCTTTGAGTGCCAATGAAAATAAGTGCTCATTTGGAAAGAAATCAGTAGAATACTTGGGACATATAATTTCAGAATGTGGAGTGTCCATGGACCCTAAGAAACTTGAGGGTGTTAAACCGTGGAGGGTGCCCCAAAATGTGAAAGAGGTTCGAGGATTTTTGGGCCTTATTGGCTATTACCGAAAATTTATAAGAGATTATGGAAAAATAGCAAAGCCATGTTGACAAAGGATGGGTTCCAGTAGTCCACCGAAGCACAAGGAGCATTTGAAAGGATGAAGGACTATATGACTTCTGCTCTTGTTTTGCGAATGCCATATTTTTCAAAAGACTTTGCAGTGGAATGTGACGCTTCATGCTCTGGTTTAGGGGCCGTGTTTATACAAGAAGGGCGACCACTTGCTTATTTTAGCAAAGCTTTATCTGATGCAAATTTGGCCAAATCTGATTATGAAAAAGAACTTATGGTGTTAGTTGTGTCAATTCAGCATTGGAAGCGGTGCCTCATGGGGCGACAATTTAAAGTTTATACTGATCATCGCAGTCTCAAGTATTTGTTGAATTAGAGGATAATATCAATGGATCAGCAGTGTTGGCATGAAAAACTATTAGGATATGACTTTGAGGTTATTTACAAACCAAGACGACTAAATAAAGTTGCAGATGCTTTATCAAGGGCAGAAGTTCTAGAAAACATGGCTATGGCTGTTTCTCAACCTTGTTGGGAAGATATACATCTGGTCAAGGAAGAGATTCTTCAAGATAAAAGGCTAAGAGAGATAATTGATACTTTGAAACAAAACAGGGTAGCTAGGCCAGACTACACTTTTCAGGATGGTCTGTTATTTTACAAAAATAGATTAGTATTGTCCCAAAAATTGATTTTAATTCCAAAATTACTGCAGTATTATCATTCATCACCGGCAGAAGGACATTTGGGCTACCTAAAAACTTATAAACGATTGTCTAATGGAGTGTTTTGAGCTAGAATGACTCGAAAAGTACATCAGTATGTCAAATATTGCAGTGTATGCCAGAAAAATAAGTACACAAGGCTATGAGGTAATTCTGGTAGTGGTGGACAGATTGAGAAAATATGCTCACTTTATTCCTTTAAAGCACCCATATACTGCAAAGATGGTTGTCGAAGTGTTTATGAAGGAAGTGGTACGTCTACATGGGGTACCCAAAGCAATAATCAACGATAAAGATCCATTGTTTACTAGTTTATTTTGGAAGGAACTCTTTAAGTTACAAGGAACTCTTTTAAAGATGAGTTCATCATATCACCATCAGTTTGATGGTCAGACAGAGGTTGTGAATCGGTGCTTAGAGACTTATTTGAGGTGTTTCTGATTGGACCATCCTAAGCAATGGGTAATGTGGTTGGCTTGGGCTGAGTACTGTTAACACTTCTTTTCATACATCTACGGGCAAGACACCATTTGAGATTATCAATGGCCGTAAAACACCACATATTGTTCAGTATGCTAGTGGTGAGGCAGCGGTTGAGGCAGTTGCTGCAACACTAGTTGACTGTGATGAGGCTTTAAAGTAACTCCGAGAAAACCTCCCGTGTGCACAACATCTTATGGTTAAATATGCCAACCAACATCGTGGAGAGGTGGAATTTAAAGTTGGTGATTTGGTATGGGTTAAGCTCAGACCAAATAAGCTTGGGACAATATCTAGAATTAACCCGAAACTAGCTGCCAGGTATTATGGACCTTATGAAGTGGAGGGACGTGTTGGCTTAGTTGCTTACATGTTCAAACTTTCAGCTAATACAAGATTATATCCAGTATTTCATGTGTCTAAATTGAAGGCTGCGAGAGGTTCCCAACCTGCAGAAAAAATTATTCCTGCTGATTTTGTTGAAAAAGAAGATTATCCAGGGGCAGTTTTAGCAGAAAGAATTTAGGGAAAACACTACAATGGCTTATCAAATGGCATGACCGATTTGAAGAGGAGGCTACTTGGGAGGACGCAAATGTAATAGAATTTCAGTTTTCTAATTTTCACCTTGGGGACAGGGTGAATTTTCAGGGAGAAGGTATTGATAAAGTTATACAAGGGGAGGTATCTTCTTGCAGCGGGCAGGGAAACAGCCGATTGGGAAATCAATCCCGACCCCATGTGTTGTACACTTACCAAAGGAGGGGTGTGGGGTTCATAACAGTCAGGGGTAACTTTGTAATTTGGCTTTCAGTTAGTTAGTTAGTTGGTCAATTACTTTGTTGTTTGGTTGGGATGGGTTATAGATAGAGGGAAGGGAGTCTGGGGCTGACATTCTGGAGATTCCACTTCGTAGGCTCTTAGCCTAGGCTTGGGAGAGAGAAGTCTTCCAAGAGAAGAATCCACAGCAGGTCCTTGTAACAGAACTCTGTTAGTACAACTGAAGTAGTTAGAGCTGTTATTTTATTGAAGCATCCTAGGGTAATTCTTTTCAAATACTCTTTCTCTCTACTATAGTCTATCAGAATAAGACTTCAAAAGCTTTTTATAATATTATTACTCAAAGTTTTTCACACTTTTAGGCACCGACATTGTCAGAACCCCTTATAACATGATCATGATAATCCAACCCAACCCATCTGGCATGATATTATCCAATCAATTGACAATCTCAACTCAGAAATCAAGCACTTTTCGCTCATCACTGACACTTTCAATGCATCGTTAGAGCCTTTAGGTGAAGTTCAGAAAGGTCACATGTCAAGTAGTTTTACCCTCGGACCACGTGTTTTCTAATGAAGTGTTAATTCTTCCCCAACAATGTTGAACAACCTATACAAATATGGTTTATTCCATTAAAAAATCAACCGTCATGGGCGTGCGTGTGAACACACCCACATATATTCATATTTGAGGATGACTGAGTATAGAAAGAACACGGTTTTCATTTATCGCAAAACTATCTCGTGTTTCACCTTTCAGAATCGTGCGAAAGTTCTCTAGAGGTGCATGTTAAGTGTAGATGCCAGGAATAACTCGACCATGTGCTCCATAGACTGGTTTTCTTATTCTTTGATAGATGGGGACAAAACCATATATTTATAAAATCATTTGTAGTGATTGTACTTAAAACAAAACAGAAGAAAATAGTTGAATCGTACTTTTTATGGACTCAAAAGCAAAGGAAGTCCTATACATCATAAAAATAACGACCAATTTCAAGTACAAGTTTGGTAAGAACATTGATGAAGTTGCTGTGTATTGCAAGGAGGATGCATCAGATGAAGATGAAGTACCTGTTTCATTAGTAAAGAAAACTCATTTAAATCAAGATACACTTATTACATAATTTACTTATAGGGCCCAAATCTGTAGCCCAACTTGACATGATTGATTATTTAAACCCATCCCAGTCCAAGACAGTACAGGGGAACATACCAAGGTTTAAAATTCAATCTACCATTTTCTTTTGAAATGAACATGATGCCTGCAGTCTCCAAATATTTATCATTGAATTCCTCAGAGATTTCATACAAGATCATGATATTATTTTTAAATAACCTCACAAATCACAATAATAGTGACAACAATAGTCACCACAAGCATCCCTGAAATAACCTTACAACTCAAGGTTGCTCACTTTTGGGCACTGACATTGCCAGAAAGGTAATGATAATCCACATCAACCCTATCTTACATGAAATTATCCAATCAATTGGGAATATCATCTTAGAAGTCTCGCACTTTTCGCTCATCACCCACACTTTCCATGCATCACCAGAGCCTTTACATGCAATTTAGAAAGGTGGCATGCAAAGTTGTTTTACCCTGGATCACATGTTTGCTAATGAAGACTTAATTCTTTCCCAACTTTGTTATCCCAACAACCTATATAACTATGACTTATTGCGTTAAAAAATAATCTTTCATGAGCACGCACACACACGCACACATATTTGAGGATGACTGAAAGGGGAATAAATAAAGTGATAATTAACAAACAAGTGATTTATGGTAAAACTACCACATGCGTCGCCTTTTAGAATCACATGAATAGTCTCCAGAGGTGCATGATTAGTTTAGGTTCTAGGAATAACTCAGCCTTGTGCTATATGATCGGTTTTCTTATTCTTTGATACATGGAGAGAAAACCATATATTTATAAAATCATTTTCATGGGTTATAATCGAAACAAATACAGAGGAAAATAGTTATTTTGTACCTTTAACGGACTCACAAGAAATAGATCTCTTATAAATCCTAAAAGTAACCACCAATTTCCCGTACAAGATTGGTGACAACATCGATGAAGTGATTGCGTATTGCAAGGTAGATGTGTAGGATAATGTTGGGGTACCTGTTTTATTACTAAAGAAAACTCGTTAAAATCAAACCACACAACTTACATAATTTCATCATAGGGATCAAATCGGCAAGCCAGCATGACCTGATTGATTATTTGGACCAAGTCCAGTCCAAGTCTGGATGGCCAGACCCATTTAACATTCTTCTTCCTTAATAAGAATAATGAGAAAATATACCATTGCAGATCTGTTACCATACACTAAATGAGTATTGAGGAACATACCAAGGTTTAGAAACCAATCTACCATGTTCCTTCAAATGAACATGATGTATGCAGTCCCCAAAGACTTACAATTGAATATCTCAGAGATTTTGTACAACACGACATTTTCCCGGAAATAACCTTGCAAATCACAACAATATTCATCATAGTCAGCCATGAAATAATGCATGTGGATGTGACCACGAACCCACTAGAGAATGTTTCTCTATCTAATGTTCACCTTTTCAAGAACATACGTACACCGACGCTTCAAACCCTCCCGGAGAGACTGGCCGACAATTTTGATAAGATCAAAAGTCATATCCACATTCATGTTCACTGATCCAGTGTATATTGTTAGTTGGTAATCAAGACGTGGGCTCATAGTTGACCAATAATAAATGGTGTTAAATAATGACTCCTAATAATGGGCATGAGAAGAGTTAATGACTCCTTTATTCAGATGTTATCAATAACACCAATTTATTGACGCTTTCTCATTCTCATTGTTAGTAGTTATTATATGACACCATTTATTATTGGTCAACTACAAGACCACTTCTTTATTACCAAATAACAATATACATTAAATCAGTGAGCATGAATATGCATATCGCTCTTGATCTTCTCAAAGTTGTCGACCAGTCTCTCCTGGAGGGCTTGAAGCGTCGGCGTGTGTATGTTCTTGAGAAGGTGAAAATTAGATAGAGAAGACTCTAGTGAGTTCATGGTCACATCCACACACATATTTCATGACTGACTATGATGATTATTGTTGTGATTTTCATGGTTATTTTCGAGGAAAATGTCGTGTTGTACGACATATTTGAGGCATTCAATTGTAAGTCTTTGGGGACTTTATGCATCATATTCATTTGAACGAATATTGTAGATTGTCTTCCAAACCTTAGTATGTTCCTCATTATTCATTTAGTGTATGGTTGCAGATCTGCAATGGTATATTTTCTAATAATGCTTAGTAAAAGAGAAAAATGTTAAATGGGTCTCGCCATCCAGACTTGGACTGGGCTGGGTTCAAATCGGCAAGCCAACCTGGCCTGATTGATTTTTTGAACCCAGCCCAGTCCAAGTCTGGATGGCGAGACCCATTTAACATTTTTCTCTCTTACTAATCATTATGAGAAAATATACCATTGCAGATCTGCTACCATACACTAAATGAGTATTGAGGAACATATTAAGGTTTGGAAGACAATCGACAATGCTCGTTCAAATGAATATGATGCATACAGTCCCCAAAGACTTACAATTGAATGCCTTAGAGATGTCGTACAACACGACATTTTCCTCGAAAATAACCATGCAAATCAGAACAATAATCATCATAGTCAGTCATGGAATATGCGTGTGGATGTGACCACGAACTCACTAGAGTCTTCTTTCTCTATCTAATGCTCACCTTCTCAAGAATATACACACGCCGAGGCTTCAAGCCCTCCAGGAGAGACTGGTCGAAAACTTTGAGAAGATCAAGAGTGATATCCACATTCATGATCACTGATTCAATGTATATTGTTATTTGGTAATCAAGATGTGGTCTTGTAGTTGACCAATAATAAATGGTGTCAAATAATAACTAATAACAATGAGAATGAGAAAGCTTCAATAAATTGGTTTTATTGATAACATCTAAATAAAGGAGTCATCAACCCTTATCATTCTCATTATTAGGAGTCATTATTTGACACTATTTATTATTGGTCAACTATGAGCCAACGTCTTGATTACCAACTAACAATATACACTAGATCAGTGAGCATGCATGTGGATATGACTTTTGATCTTATCAAAATTGTCGACCAGTCTCTCCTGGAGGGTTTGAAGTGTCGGTGTGCATATGTTCTTGTAAAGGTGAACATTAGATAGAGAAACATTCTCTAGTGGGTTCATGGTCACATCCACATGTAATATTTCATTGCTGACTATGATGCATATTGTTGTGATTTTCAAGGTTATTTCTGAGGAAAATGACGTGTTGTTTAAAATCTCTGAGACATTCAATTGTAAGTCTTTGAGGACTGCATTCATCATGTTCATTTGAAGGAACATGATATATTGGCTTCCAAACCTTGGTATGTTCCCCAATAATTATTTAGTGTATGATAGCAGATCTGCAATGATATATTTTCTCATTATGCTTAGTAAGCGAGAAGAATGTTAAATGGGTCTGGCCATCCAGACTTGGACTGGACTTGGTCCAAATAATCAATCAGATCATGCTGGCTTGCCGATTTGAGCCCTATGATAGAATTAGGTAAGTTGTGTGGTTTGATTTTAACGAGTTTGCTTTAGTAATAAAACAGGTATTCCAACTTCATTCTAAAAATCCTCTTTCCAATACACGATCACTTCATCGGTGTTGTCACCAATCCTGTACTAGAAATTGGTCGTTACTTTTATGATGTATAAGAGATCCATTTCTTTTGAGTCCATTAAAGGTACAAAACAATTATTTTCCTCTGTATTTGCTTTAAGTATAACCGCTGCAAATGCTTTTATAAATATCTGGTTTTCTATTCATGTATCAAAGAATAGGAAAACCGATCTGTGAAGCACAAGGCTGAGTTATTCCCGACACCTAAACTAACCATGCACCTCTGGATACCATTCATGTGATTCTAAAAGGCGACGCATGTGGTAGTTTACCATAAATCACTTGTTTGTTAATGAACTTATTTATTCCCCTGTCAGTCATCCTCAAATATATGTGTGTGCGCGTGCGTGCTCATGAAAAATGATTTTTTAACAGAACATGTCATAGTTATAGGTTGTTGGGATAACAAATTTGGGGAAGAACTAAGTCTTCATTAGTAAACACGTGATCCAGGGTAAAACTACTTTGTGTGCCACCTTTCTAAATTGCATGTAAAGGCTCTGGTGATGAATGAAAAGTGTGGGTGATGAGCAAAAAGTGTCAGACTTTTGAGGTGATATTTCCAATTGATTGGATTATTTCATGTAAGATATGGTTGATGTGGTTTATCTAATCTAGTAGTGAAGGGATCTGTCAGTACCCAAAAGTGAGAGCAACATTGTGTAATTATATTACATGATAATATTTTTAAGTCTTATCACATGCGAGTCAAGTGTCCATCATTCAATGAAGTTTTTTTTTTCACTTAATTGGGGTGATGGTTCTCAGTAAAATCTTTTTGGTTATGTTTGAGAGTTTTCATAGGATATGATGGAATAATTATTAATGAAACTTTATAAAATAAAATGAGATAAAATATAATGTGAGTGTTCCATTATTTGAGAGATGAAATTCTCATCTTATTTAAAATTTGTTATGAAATGAATCTAAATACATAAATGATGTCATGACCTTTCTCTCGGGGCTCATGTCATGACTACCTCAAGCCCGCCTTCTAATGGCCAGAGGTTGGTGACTAGCACCGGAAAGACATAACCCAAAAAGGGAAGGTATTGCCTTTAAACCTGTACGCGCATAAGGAGTGTACACACACAAGGCACCACTACTGAGAGTAAAAGTACTGAAAGTAAAGGGGTCAGTATACAAGCCTAACTGAAAGAAACATATAATAAAAGGAAAGAAAATACAAGCTCTGAAGATCATCCACTGAGAATCCTACCTGAAGGGTTGGTACAACTCACTGTCTGACGTCACTACAGCTCACCACGTCCATCGATCCCTTTCGAGTACCGTCTAGCCTTGTCTCCCTAAGTCTCAGTCAAGGTGTCCGTCGTCTGCACAAGACACAACAGGTGCAGGCGAAGCCCGTGCATGGGTGAATATAACAATACTCAATAGGGGCCCTGAGATCCCCGAAGGTCTTTTAGAAATCCACAAAGACTTATAATTGAATGGCTCAATGATTTAATACATGAGCATGATATTTTTTCCTAAATAACCTTGCAAATCATATTAACAGTCGCAACAATAGTCACTATAAGCATCCATGTAATAATCTTGCAACTCAATGTTCCTCTCACTTCTGGGCACTAACATTGCCAGATTTTCTCTCGTCACCACAAAAGTCTAGTACTTTTCGCTCATCACCCACACTTTCCATGCATCACTAGAGCCTTTATGTGCAGTTCCAAAAGGTAACATGCAAAGTAGTTTTATCCTAGATCATGTGTTTATTAATGAAGATTTAATTATTCCCCAATTTAGTTTTTCCAACAACTTATATAACTATTACTTGTTCCCTTAAAAATCTTTTTTCATGAGCGCGAATGCGCACACACACATATATTTGAGGATGACTGAGAGGGGAATAAACAAGGTGTTCATTAACAAACAAGTGAAAAATACCTCATGCGTCGCCCTTTAGAATCACATGAATGGTCTCCAGAGGTGCATGGTTAGTGTAGGTGCCTGGAATAACTCAGCCTTGTGCTCCAAAGTTTGGTTTTCTTATTATTTGATACATGGAGAGAAAAAAATATACTTATAAAAGCATTTGTCGTGGTTATACTCGAAACAATACGAAGTAAAATAGTTGTTTCATACCTTTAATGATCTCAAAAGAAATGGATCTCTTATACATCATAAAACTACCAATTTCCAGTATAGGATTCGTGACAACACTAATTAAGTGATTGCGTATTGTAGGATGGAGTTGGAATACCTATTTTATTACTAAAGCAAACTCATTAAAATCAAGCCACACAACTTACATAATTCCATTATAGGGCTCAAATCAGCAAGCCAACGTAGCCTGATTGATTATTTGGACCCAACCCATTCCAAGTCTGGATGTCCAGACCCATTTAACATTCTTCTCCCTTACTAATCATACTGAGAAAATATACCATTGCGAATTTACTACCATACAATAAATGAGTAGTGGAGAACGTTCCAAGGTTTGGAATCCAATCAACCATGTTTTTTAAAATGAATGTGATGTATGCAGTCTCAAAGACTTACAATTGAATGCCTCAGAGATGTTGTGCAACACGACATTTTTTTCGGAAATAACCTTACAAATCACAGTAATAGTCATCATAGTCGACTGTGAAATAATGCATGTGGATGTGACCACAAACCCACTAGAGAGTGTTTTTCTGCGGAATCACCGCATCCTGTCACTGGCACCACAACGAAACTGCGGAATCGTGGCTTGTTTCCTTTTATTTCGTCTTGTTTTGTAATCAAGCTGAGTTTGTCCAGCTTGAGGGGGAGTGTTTGCAGTCTGTTGATTGTTTTTTTTTCTTTCTATGTCCAAGCTAGGTACACCTAGCTTGAGGGGGAGTGTTGGAGTCTGCAGACCACATCGGACTTGTGGTCTGGTGTGGTCTTAATCATTCATTATAAAAGCATTTGTCGTGGAGAGAAAACATGGCTAGTGTAGGTGCCTGGAATAACTCAGCCTTGTGCTCCACAGTTCGGTTTTCTTATTCTTTGATACATGGAGAGAAAACATATATTTATAAAAGCATTTTCCGTGGTTATACATGAAACAATACGAAGGAAAATAGTTGTTTCATACCTTTAATGAACTCAAAAGAAATGGATCTCTTATACATCATAAAACTACCAATTTCCAATATAGGATTCGTGACAACACTAATTAAGTGATTGCGTATTGCAAGGGGATGTGTAGGATGGAGTTGGAATACCTATTTTATTACTAAAGCAAACTCATTAAAATCAAGCCACACAACTTATATAATTCCATTATAGGGCTCAAATCAGCAAGCCAATGTGGCCTGATTGATTATTTGGACCAAACCCAGTCCAAGTATGGATGTCCAGACCCATTTAATATTCTTCTCTCTTACTAAGCATAATGAGAAAATATACCATTGCGAATCTGCTACCATACACTAAATGAGTAGTGGGGAACGTTCCAAGGTTTGGAAGCCAATCTACCATGTTTTTTAAAATGAATGTGATGTATGCAGTCCCAAAGACTTACAATTGAATGCCTCAGAGATGTTGTGCAACGCGACATTTTTTTCGAAAGTAACCTTGCAAATCACAGTAATAATCATCATAGTCGACCATGAAATAATGCATGTGGATGTGACCAAAAACCCACTAGAGAATATTTTTTTGCGGAATCACCACATCCCGTCGCTGGCCCCGCAACGAAACTGCGGAATCGTCGCTTGTTTCCTTTTATTTCGTCTAGTTTTTTAATCAAGCTGGGTATGTCCAGCTTGAGGGGGAGTGTTTTCAGTTTGTTGATTGCTTTATTTTTTTCTTTCTATGTCCGAGCTAGGTACACCTAGCTTGAGAGGGAGTGTTGGAGTCTGCAGACCACATCAGACTTGTGGTCTGATGTGGTCTTAATCATTCATTATAAAAGAACCTCAAGGCCTCCTTTGGGGAGCACCTTGGGGGTTCGGGTCATCATCCTTTTATCTTTCTACAAGAATCAACCTCAAGGCCTGAAGAATCTGAAAGGATCCACTAAAATCACGCTAAGATGGAGAAGAAAGGCCACTCGCACAAGGGAGACACTATAAGGAACTAAGACTAACCAAAGTAAGGGAATTTAGAGGGTTAAACCGAGTAAGGGCACACTAAATAACCCATACATAAAGATCAGACACACCCTCATCAATGGGTGTAACTCCCTATTTAAGATCAAACGACCAATCATCCGTTTTAAGATTTTAAACCCACTGACAGCATGATGTGGAGGTGTTCACCATACCCATGGAGGTCTTGATCATTCCACACCCATGGGCTCCTGGGTGTGGCCATTTTGGACTTGCCACACTTTGCACCATGGAGTGGTGGAGGCCAAACTGGTCGTGGTGCACACAGGGACTCCCCACGCCCAAGATTATGCCCAACACTGGGCATGTTGGTACTGCCCATGGTACAAAGGTGATCCCTAGGCTCAACACGGCTTGGACCCTGGTGTGGTCTAGCTCATATTGCACCTAGAAATGCCAAAACAACATTTAAGCTATCAGGGATCAACCAACACATCCTAAACACAAAATGAAATAAATTCAAAAGGAATTGCAAGGTTGGGATGTTACACTCTCCCCACCACAACACTGTCTCAAGAAAGTTTTAAGGAAAATGGTTGATCAAGAGGAAAAAGAAACGTTTAACTCAATAGGAAAAGTCCAACCAAGGCTATTCTCTTGAACCCAAGCACTGATCCAAAACCCAAGCAACTCCAAACATTCAACTCTCAATGACAACAAGTGAAAGATACAACTTTTTGACAACTGAAAGATACAACTTTTTGGCACAAGCTCATGAATGGTGGCCTCACCATGATAGATTTCTATTTGAACATTGGTCTCCCAAAAACTGTTAGGCTCTCCTGAAGAACTAAGAAAAGAACAACTCAACAAAGATGAAAGCTATCCAAAGAAATATCTCTAATTGGTCTGCATTCATGAACCAGATGACATATCCTAAAATGCTCAATTTGGACACGAAC
Organism: Viscum album; assembly: GCA_963277665.1. Lineage (NCBI taxonomy): Eukaryota > Viridiplantae > Streptophyta > Magnoliopsida > Santalales > Viscaceae > Viscum > Viscum album. The sequence goes on from OY728165.1 coordinate 181,381,406, forward strand.
ATCAATATCATAACATATCGTGAAATGTCTCACAAGAGCTCATGACTCAACAAGAACTGCATAGTCCAACCTGAGGTTAAGTAAGGGTAACTCGAGGCCATGCTTTCGGAGCACCGACTCCGTGATTCCAACAAAACATCATAGAAAACCCAACTTCGGATCTCGCCCCAACACCTACCCAAGATTTATTATGTACAACCATACAAAGTAAATGGCCCATCATAATGCCCACATCACTCCAAGCGAAGAGAACTACAATAATCACTGAGGCATGAGCATTCCCAATACAACAAACATACCTCAGAGGATAGTCAAGGGGAACACAAGAAATGAACCGAACAAGAACCACCTCAAAGGTATCAGCGTCCCAAAAGAAAAACTCCATCTCTTCCTTGATTTCAAACTGGATAACAAAACCCACACCAATTCAAGAAGATACACCCTTTAAAAACATAAAACACTTTGAAGCTAAAAATAAGTATGGGTAATGCCTATTTTTCATTTTCTCATTTTAGCAACCAGCCTATACTAAGCGGGACATCCTGTTTTGTTCATTTCTACATTAAAAAAATATTGTTTATATACAAGATTAATACAAGCCCCTGAACATCCTGTATATTGTTTATATACAAGCTATTCATCTGTCCCCTCTGGTATGGCAACACCTCTTGAACATGGAAGCTGCTCCATTGGAATACCAGCTTCATCACCATTTTCAACTTCTTTACCACTAGCAGCTTTAAACAAAAGGTTACATCCATCAGCCATTTTTCCATTCGTATCAACATCCATTTGTTTTTTACTCAGGGGTTGCTAAGCCATTTTTCCCATGGGCCCCATTGAGTTTTTTCAATATGGATTTCATGCCCGATGCAGCACTCTCATTGCCATTACTCCCATTGTTGCTGCAGCTGCTACCACCTTTTGCTTCGACTTCAATGGCTATTTGATTCACTGTAGAGAAAGGTAGGGTAGTCATTTGCATCAAATTATCCCATGCCCCATTTGTTCCTTGTAATATATCTTTTTGCTGCGTTGATTTCCATCCAATGCACCCTATTAAAGCATCCAGAGGGGGTGAAAAACAAAAAACAAATGAAAATCACCATCATAATTACTTGCTACAATAAAAAATTACATAAATTTACATTCAATGCACTATAAAATTGAGTCAGAAGAAAATTCAAATTAGTCCCGGATGGGCACAATAGGAGGGAATTGAAAAGGAAACTTGAAAGTGGTGGATACCAGTAGCAGTGTGATCAGTAGTTGATGCATGGGGCTTTTGTCTGAGTGCAATTGCATCTTTGTAAAAGACCTAAAATAATGGAGTTCATAGCAATTAGCATTTACAAACAAGAATGGGAACAAAAAAGCAATACTAGACATTTGGCTCTTCTATTGCAGCTGATGAATGTATAGCTAGGCAAAGAGAAGGGGAAAACTAAACAACATTTATAGGTAGTGTTTAGAGGGACAACAATAGATGAAAGTTGTTAATAAGATAGAGTATCAATGAAGTCAAAGATTGAACATTAAACTTTTATAGATCAACCAAATTGTTCATTGATCCTTCATAAATTGAGCAATAATTTTTCCAATTAGCTCGTATAAAATGTGTCCAATAAATCTTCATTTAATTCTCATTAAATTCAAAGAATATATTGATGATCATTTTTCTATACATGCAACTCTCTTTGAAAGGAATACAAATCAAAACCCAAGTCATGAATATCCCTCGGCTCAGTACAGGATGTCATTCTAGACTGCTCTGGGAATGTGTAGGTAGTGCGTCGTGGGGTGGATGGAAGCCTTTTTTTTGTCAAAGCTACTTCCAACTCCGCATTTAACAAAATTACAATTCCAAACACCCGTCACTTTCTTTCTAGACATGCATTTGATTATTAAATAATAAGAAAAAGGGTCCCTTGTTGTCAAAAAAATAGCAGGAGAGTTTTCCAAAATGAATAAGATATAATAAATGCAAGATATCCCAAACTACTCATTTTTGTTTCAACCACTCGCACTTATTTAGCCATGTGAGAAATTGATCAGCTCATCATTTTACTCATCTTTCAAATTCAAAATACACTTTGCCTAATGTTTTGTCATATTTTGTCGATGATTTGGTGTTTGCATGCTTATTTGTTTTTATTTTCAAATATAACTTTGTTTTGCATGTGTGTTTATGTCTTCATATTTCTGTAATTCCATCTAGTTTAATATGTTATATTTTCTGGTTGCATTGCATTTTGGTGAGTTGCAGTCATTAATACGTAGAGTTTTCCTTTCATGTGTGTTGCGCCTATAGCCTTACAGTCATCGTGCCAAGCTCATCCCGAAGCTCGAGTCCTGTGGAGATTTGAATCCAATACTTGCGAGGGGCTCTTTGTTTTGTTCCATTGGGGATTTCTAGATCTTGAAGCTGGGTGAGAGCATCTTCAGACTAGTGGTAAGGCCAACTAGTCTTTAAGTATTCTTGCCTATGTTGTTAGTGTTCTTTAAGTTTGTTGTTTGTTCTTTATTGCCTCTCTTGTACTCACTTTTTGTTTGAACATTAAAAAATTATAGGTAGGTTGGTGTTCTTGTCGTGGATACAAGCCCAAATCGGTCTGAATCACGTTAAATCTATGTTGTTTTTTAATGTTTTTCCTTAACTTTTTTCGCTGCTCGTTTTGAATCATTATCGCTTCACCTCTTCTATTATTTTTCGACTTAAGAATATCGACTTTGTGAACGTGTTGGAAATCAGTCGTGTATACAATGTCCTTGGCTAGGGATAACAATGGGTTGGGTACCCGCTAATTTTTGGGTACCTGAACCCAAACCTGATTATATTATAACTACCTTCACTCGAACATTAAATCGTTTCTGTTTATTTATTACCCTAATTTGAATCTAATTAATAAAATAATATTGGTTTAAATTTCCAAACTTGTTTATTTTATTTTATTGTTTTAAAACTTTTGATATGTGTAGCGAGGCATTGGCAAAGAACTTGTAGCGGTGCGCCACGCAGCGAGGGTGGGTGGGTGTCGTCGGCGCGGAGGGCTTCGAAAGGGGTAGGGCGCGCAGAGGCTTATAAAGCCTGAACGCTTGAAACTGTCTCTGATGTGGATAGTGTTCACAGAACGGGCATTGTCCCATATCGGAGACAACATCAGGCGCGTGGGGCTTTATAAACCTATGCACACCCAGCCCATTTTGAAGCCCACTGCATCAGGGGCCCCCTCCCCCCTCTGTTGTGTGCCGTGTCACTATAGCCTCTCGGTTGTTTGACCTTCTTCTGCTGGTTGATCCAAGGTATTACAAAAAATAGTAAAGTATTAAATAAAAGAAATGAGTTCGGGTTTTTGGATATTCTATCACCAAAACTCAAACCCTACCCGATTAATAATTGGGTAGTCTCTATGGAACCTGAACTCTGCCTGAAAACGATTATCAGGTACCCCAACCTGATTTAATTGGGTCCGATAAGACCAAGTACCTGATAATTATGTACCCATTGTTAGCTCTATCCTTTCATCATTGCATGAGGGCACACGATTAATGTTGTCTTCGACAATTGGTATCAAATCCTCATGTATCCACTAATGACATCTAATAAGTACGCCTCATGTATACACTAATGACATCTAATAAGTACGAAATCAATAAATTCAAAAATGAAAATGATTTTAATCCATGAAAACTCAAGACGAGAGCGTTGTCGGTCCAACAAAGATTACAAGATGCATTTTAATCTATGACAACTTAGTGCTGTTCATAATGTGTTTCATGTATATTAGTTGAAAAAGTATCATCTGAATCCTTACCATGTGATTCGATGAGATCATGTTGACCCAGAGTCGGATGCTTCGTTGGTGCATATCCTAATGCATATTTTGGGTACATAAGAGAAAGTCTTGTGTGGAAAAAGCATCGGTCTGGTGCGGTTTTTGTGCCAATATTGTCAAATTCAGGAAGAGACTTGGGAATTAGAGAAGAAAATGAGTGAGCAATGGCTCTTTCAGAGCAATGATGGTTTTCTACTTTATGGGTACGGAAAATTCAATGGTGGGGAGAATGTAGCACTCATAGTTTCAAGTAAGTAACCCTTTCTTTATGCTTTTTAAGTACATAAAGTGTTTGGGGGAATTTTGGGAGAGTTTGGAATATTTTTAGGGGATTTTATATGGGTGCATAGTTTGGGAAAACTGTGCAACAACTACAGGAAACTGTGCATTTTGAGACAGGGGCTAAGGGGAAGGCGCACGAGCAACACATGGTTTGTCCAAACCGTGTGACATCTTAGGAGAAACTGTTCTTTTTGAGACAGTGGGATTTTGCACGGTTGACACACGTTTTTCTAACTATGTGAGCCAAGCATGCGCGACTCATCCTTGAGGTAGTGGCTGATGCACAGTTAGCGCACGGTTTTCCTAACCATGTGGTTAACCATGCACGATTTAAAAACTAGATCCAAAAAAGTTGATCTAGGTCGGAATTTTTTTAACCCCTATTTTCCCCCAAATCAACCCTAGCTTGGGATTTCTTCATCTCAAAGGCTAAAGGGGCTTCTCACAATGACCCAGAGGTGATCCAAAGACTTATCTTAGTGTGTTGAAGTTGGATTCTCACAGTAATTCATCATTCTTCGTAGTTATTCTTGATTTTCCATAGATATACTTCTCCCCCTCTCTCAGTTTCTTAGATCTAGTTCTGTTATAGATAGATGTAAGATTGTTGATGCCAAATATGACTAGATTTGGATTTGTTGTTGTTAGGTAAAAATATCTAAGGTGGGTTTTTGAAGATTTGACTCGGTTTCGTGGATATTTTTAGTGACGTTTTTCGTTTTCACCAAATTTTCGAGGTAGGTGGCTTCACTCTTGACTTCTCTATTTAGAATATGAAGGCTAATTTTCAAATTGATTGAAATTTATTGTGAAATTGGTGTGCAAAAGCAAGGTAGAAACCTTCTTTAGTGATGATTTATAGATTTGTGTGAAATTGTGGAATTGTTGTGAAAAGTGCTTTGATAAATGATTTTAAAATGTTGATTTTAAAATATTTACTTGGTTTGATTTATGGAAAAATGGTTTCAATAAAAAATTTATTTTATTGAAAGGGTTTTAACATTGAAGTGGTTTTGGCATGATTGTATTAGCATGGTTGTTGGGCATACTTGGTGGTGTGTGTTCATATTGTATTATGAGGTCGGGTTGAAATATGTCCTTATGCTTGGTGTCAAAGGTGTAATGGAACATGATATTTAATTACCTTGTGATGACTTGGTAGATCGATGAAAACCGTTAATGAGTATGGAACTGTCATAATGAAACATGTATGTGTGGATGTGTGGGTTTGTGGATTGGAATGGGATATGTCAAATGGTTTGTGAAATGGTTTTGAAGAACATGCTTGGTTTCTTTTCATGGAAAACAATTTTGGTTTGGAAAACTATTTTGGTTAGAAATGGTTTTGGTTTTGAGATAAATTGTTTTAAATGTTTTATATAAATTGTTTTATATAAATGTGCTAACATTTTCTATCCTAATGGTGTGAGTAGGGAAGTCATTTGGGGAAATCTTACTGAGTTTCATTACTCACTCTTTCTTTGACACTTTGGTACTTTTTCCAATATTGTTTATCAGGACATGGGCAAAGGTAATGTATGACACTTCTCTAGTGGTTCTTATTGGTACTTGGGTTGTTTTGTAGAGTGGATCTTGGAGCACGTTGGAGCTTTGGAGTTATGGTTGTCTTTGAGTTATGGTTGTCTTTGAGTTTTGTTAGTATACTTCAGTTGTCTTTCTTTGATATCATGCATCATGTAGTGGTTTATTTTCTTATGGCATGTTTGGTTGTTTTATTTTCAAAGAGAAAATAATCCCCCAATTATAAATGAATCTCTTGACATTTATTGTCAGCCTTTAGCATCTCGAGGATGTCTCTAAAAGACAAGTAATGTTCCTTTGCATTCTCAAGCCAATGAGGAGGGGTGGGATATTACACGTTGTCTCTTGCATAATATGATATATTTGATATTGAGTGCATGGTAATCATCACATCTACCACATGGTTTGCCTTTGATTATTAATCAATAGGTTGATTCATTTATGGCTACACATAATCATTTGAAAAGTTCAAATGATTATGAGATTCCATTGCGTATGCGTCATGTGTTACGTTTAAGGAATGCCATGCGATAACAACTGACGGCCAATTACCTTCATTAAATGAATGGATCCTATAAAAAGGGATTTGATCCCCCATTTGGAAGAGTGTGACACTTAAAAACCATAATCGAGACTCTCTTTGGGTCAGTTCACCATTCATCTTCGCAGAGAAGGTACTAGCACACCTTTGATGTTTGGGGGTCATCTCGTACCATATAAGGATCCTAGTGGCTAGTGTACGACTTGTGGAGGCGATAATAATTTGGTTGTCACTCGATGATCTCAATTAAGCATACCCTATTGATCACTAAAAAGGTGTTCATCGTATTTCATGTATGCTAGTTTTATTTATGTTCATATTACATGTTGGTTCTGTTGATGATAGATCAAAAACTTATGGGTTTCTTTCATTGCATTGATCATATAATAATCCTCCAAAACTCATCAGTGGTATTAGAACCACATTCATCAAGGAATCAACATGTTCATTTACTATTTTCATAAAGATCATGCATATCGTAATATTCTTGAGGCCATATCATAGTGTATGATATAGCGTGTATGAGTGTCAGCTGTTGGATTGTCGAATTTTGTTGCCCAACATTACGTCATAGGAAAACCTAATGTGTGATGCCTCTGCTTGAAATTATGTTATAGGATAACGTAATGTGTGTTGCTTTTGTTTAACATTACGTTATGTTATAACATAATCTCAACAAAGACCTTGGTATTACATTATGAGATAATGTAGTTTGCACTAGGTCCCTAATGTTATGTTATGCGATAACGTAACCCATGCTGGGGTTGCTTACATTACGTTATGAGATAATTTAATTTGTGGTGGCGATGCAATGTAGGTTATACGATAACATAAAATGTGGTTTCGTGTTACAAAAAAAGATCATCGTTTCATAATGATGATATAGTATATATTGTCAAATACGACATGCACCTTACGACAATGCTTATTGTAATCACCTATATCAATTGCAGATTATGATTGATAGTACCCCTATTTTCGTAAAATACAATTCAATCCTAAAATAAATAAATTTAATATTTTGGCTTGTTTTCTTATAGTTTATAAATTGTTTATAAAAAATAAATGCTAGGCATTACTACTAGGAGATTTTCATTCCTAAGTTAAATATTAAATGTTAATATTTATATCTCATGTTTGGAAAATAAATAAAATGTTTATTTATTTGTTTATTCCTTTTTAATATCCTTGTCTATAAATTGTTTATGAAATGTGAATTTTATGTATGTTTTAATTTATGTGATAAACTGCTTATAATTTTTCATGTCTTGCATTACATGCTAGGTATGATGACATATGATTTAGTTTTTATCTGTCTTGACATCATTTTTTTAATAAAGTTATTAGCTTGAATTTAGTTGTTGAATATAGGTTATACATACTATGTATTAGATTTATGATGAATTAGAATCTCTTGGGTAATGTATCACTTGGTAGAGTAACTTTGGATAAGACTTCCCATTGGTCTAGAGACTTATTCCTTGTTTTACAAAGGTTGGGGTTAGCTATATGTGGCTCCAGGTTTACCTATGTGAGGATTATTAATTTCATATAATTCTAAACCTTACATGAAAATTTCATGCACCATGTGCATATGATGCATTTGGATATGTGTGAATATGTTTAACCTCTATTCTTTTTTGGAAAATTGCACGAATTGTGGGTTGTGTAAAGTGTTGCATATTAACGTGGTGTGAACATATTAATTTGATGAATGAAATAGAGACTGAAAAATTAAATCGTTAAACGCATGCATCTATAATGCAATAAAACATGTGTTAATAAAGATTTCATGAGATTCAATAGTTAGTAATTTAATATACATGTGATGTATATTATATTGGATATGAACTAAAATTAGGCTAAATCATATCTTACAGTTGTCTGAATTGTATGGGGTGATATGCATGTGATTCATATCACACCTTACGATATGTGTGTATCATAAAAGAAGCACGAGATGCTTCTATTACCTATATCATAAGCTACAATTGCCTTATGATTTTCATGCATGGAATGCATGCACTTGTGACGATTCTCCTGTATGGTTTCCTTCATTCCAGTCCGTTATGAATAGATTAAACACAACTTTCATGTTTATTGAACGGGTTTAATGGATCCTCTAATGGGTAGTAATGCATCTGATGCGTTACATATTCTTGAGGCGTTTATCATTTAAGGAGGAGCTTTAGGGATGGCTATATAAATGGATGTTATCTCTCCCGTTGGGTGTGGCAAAGTGAAGCAAGTGAATGTGGTGAAAATAGTCAGCTTCACCCAAAGATTTATATGAAATCTATTTCCCTATAGCATCATCAATCACTCCATAGTGAAGGTGCTAGCACCCCTTCAGTCATATGAGAATCATTAAATTATGAACTAGGATTCAAGGGCTGGTTTAATCACCTCCAGTGCCACCCCCAACACCCACATGCGTACACCGATGCATCTCGCCAACACAGGCATCATCTGTTGCCACATCATCCGGGTCTCCCCGCACACATATCACAACAACCATCCCAGGTTCAGCCATCCCAGACTCACATCACATCTGGGCCTCTCTGCCCCCTATCACACTCAACCCTCCAGGATCAGCCATAACAGGCTCATATCACAAGGCTCATATCGAAAGAACATCACAAAGCATCATGAAACAAACAAGAATAATCAACTTGGAAACTAGGCCCTCAAAACAAGGCATTCCGCCTCCATATGAAAATGATCTCTCACGGCTCCAAAACAAGGCACTCGACCTTCTAAAGAAAATAGGTAACTCAGGCCCTCAAAAATTTTCTTTATCACACAACCGATTCTTATTCCATCTTGAATTAACCGATTCATTTATCAACAGGTTCCAACTATGAGAAATCTAAGGCATCAAGCTATAACAAGCTTTCAAAGGCAAAACATGCTCTTAGAATTTATTCTGGTTTCAACAAACCAAGAGAAGTATAATTCCTAATTAACACAAATTTTCAATTATTATCATCAAGCATAAACATGCTTCACATTATCTATCAATTCCATTAATCATATGGAAGATCAGTTTCAATTAAACATGTGCATTGTATCAATTTGATTATCATCAAATTACATTAACCATCGGATTACAAACACACATATTCTTTAATTTCTTAAGACAATTAATTATCAATTAATTCCGTAGTTATGTTCTTTACCAATTTTCCATCATGAACAACATGCTAATTCAAAGCATAAACAAACGTGCTAACAAATCAAGACATAAATATCACACTATCTAGCTAAAGAAGAGGAAAACCATTATCACGGTATAAAGCAACAACATTGGGAACATGCGATCGCTATCCAATTTCTTAAACCGGTTCAATAATTATTACATAAAATTAATTGCAACTCAAAGGGATAAACCATGATGAATTTATGATTGCACGTAAATAAAATGAGAAGCAATGAATCCCTTACCTCAAAAGCTGTCAACTTTCTTCGCATGAGAAGAGACCATGTTATGGATCTCCGATCACCTCTCCCGCAATAACTGCATCCATCCGAGGATACTGCGACACAACCACACCAACAATAACCAAGAAACCCCCATTAGAAACATGAAACATCATCCTCCATCGCATTAGAATAATAAATAGGATGAAGCAAGATAAAATTGGGAGAAATCGCTAGAAAACAAAGGAACACACCTTGGATTAACTCGGGTCACCACGAATCAAAGACAAAAGCCCAATGATTGATTCCCGTCGAAGGGATCTCAAAATACTGAAGGGAGGAGTCGCTGAATGCTGGAAAACGAGAGCATCCATTGGGTTTGAGAAACCTGAGCGGTTGAAAATATATATAAATGCGCTATGCGTGAGATTTACACGTCATGTAAATGTCGGGGGTCAGATCTTGTCGAAAAACACATTGCTTTTTATTATTTAACCCCCAAAATACACACATCGTGTAACATCCCTTGAACCACCACTACTACAAATACGACTTTTATCAGCACTAAAAATGGCCTTTAACAGTGTTAGAAAAGCGCTGTTAATGACGGTGAAAATAAAGGGGGGTCCCCTTTATCAGCGCTCCAAAAAGCGCTAATAAATACCCCCTTTTATCATCATTTTTTTAGCGTTGATAAAACTAAAAAAAATTAAAAAAAATTAAAAAAATACTACCAATCTCGGGGGGGGGGGGGCTTTTTACAGCGCTTGAGCCACCCCTTATCAGCGCTTTCCCGCACCTCCACCGCCCGCACACACCGCCTACACCCTTTATCAGCGCTAGCCCGTCTAAATTACCCTTGCGCGCGCCCGTGCCTCCACCCGGATTTGATCTCGAGACCTCCCCCCTGCGCACCTAAAGCCTTTGTCACTCCCCTATATTGATTTGTTCTCTTATTTATGGTATATCTATTTATTTATATATATATTTAGTTATATTTATTCGTATAGTAATATATATTTATATATATTAATATATATAGTTATATTAATATATATATATAGTTATATTAATATATATATTTATAGTTATATTAATATATATATAGTTATATTAATATATATATAGTTATATTAATATATATATATAGTTATATAAATATTCATATACTGGTATTTTAAATAAAATGGATATTAGTTATTATTTAGATAAAGCTAATATATTTTATACGTAAATATGTTTAATTATTTATTTAAAAAATTAAATTTTTAGGTGTGAATATATAAAAAATATGTACATATAGTTATATATTTGATTATAAATAGTAGTGCATTATAAAAAATGATAAAATTTCAAAGACATAATATCAATATGAATATAATACCTTGGAATAAATTCAGTCCCCATCAAAAAAGCCAATAATACCCCCTTAAACGAGGTTGAAAATCCACAAAATGTTAAAATATCGGGGTACCCCGACTAAAAACTCAGTTTTGGAGGCCTTTTGGGAATTTTTGGCCTCGAAAAAAACATGACTGGGGTTCCCCCAGTTTATAGCGACGTAAAGCTCGTCGCAGGCTTCGATTTGATATGTGGTAGTGCTCAAACGGACACCAGTATCAAAAGTTATAGTCGTTTGAAGTTCGAGTTGCGTTTTAAACATATTTCGGATCTTTTTTTAATTTTTTTTAATTTTTTTAGTTTTCAAATTGTTATTAAATGACTATTATTCCATAATAATTAGAAAATTATTAATTAAAAATATTTTTTAATTTTTTTATAAGCCATTTTCACTAAATATATTTTATATTAAGTATATTAAGTGTAAATGTATATTTATACTTATCTAAAATATATTTAAAAATTATATATTATATTTATATCAATATAACTATATTGATATATTTATATATTAATATATTATTTTTAATTAATTTTTTTTGAAGTCAAACCCTTTATCAGCGCTTTTAAAAAAAGCGCTGATAAAGGCCCATCTTTATCAGCGCTACTAAAAAAAGCGCTGATAAAGGGGTGGCGCTGGCCTTGCCCAGTTTTGTGGTAGTGCACCCTTAACAAGCCATGAACCACACTTACATGGCGTGTAAGCTTTACACATTGTGTATTCACCCTGCTTCCAGAATATTGCATTCAAAACCCTCTAAACCACTCCCAAGCCTCCTCTGAGTACCCTGGGCCTTAGAAACATGCAAAGGGTTAGTCCACATTGATCTAGGCCCTTACGTTAGATACCTATCAAACAATTCTTTTCCTTGAGAATCCAAACAAAACCAGAAAGAAATGAAAAGGCATCATTCAAATATCCACCCCGTGAGATACCTCTCAAGGATCTCACCATCTCATAAGTTCTATCACCTAATCAAAGGAACAAGTAAAAAACCACGCAACAACCCCAACCAGCTCCTAAACACTCTCTCGGGGGAGATACTAATCAAATGAGAGTAAATCCAAAAAAAGAAACAAGAGGAAACCATCTCATAAACCCGAAAGATCAACATTCACAAGAGAACAATGTTACAAGATAGGAGTTAAACAACGCCATACCAACAGTGGAGAACGGAGAACGACAAGGTCGGTATCACAAATCTTCAAACAACGCCATACCAACGGTGGAGTGAAAACTATTATTGTAAGAAAACTCGACCAAAGGCATGTGCCTCATCCTTGAACCTCCAAAATTTAGGGTACAAGAGTACAACACGTCTTCAAGAGTCTAGATGACCCGATCTGTTTGACCATCCATATACGAATAAAAAGTAGTCTTAGGCATAATTGAGAACCAAAATCATGCTGAAGACCTCTCCACATCTAGAGGATCTTGATAAAAAAATGATCATCCTAGGGACTTTGTGGAGTCACACCACCTCCTCTAGATATTGCCTTGATGGAACCTCCACTGAGCTCGGCTCCCTAATCGCTATAAAGTGGGATAATTTTATCAAACAATCCACTATCAACCATATAACATCATAGCCTCTCTGAGATTGAGGTAAAACTGGTAACAAAGTCCATCGAGATGTTCTCCCACTTCCATTGGGAAACATCTAACGGCTGAAGAAAACCACTAAGAATATGGTGCTCCACTTTCAAGTTTTGGCATACCAAACATCAAGAAACAAACTTTTCAATTCCACACTTTAACTCAAGCCACAAAAACTGACCTCTCAATGCTTGGTACATATTCTTCACAAGAAGACGTACAACCAAAGGTGAACTATGAAACTCATGGAGAACCATCTCATGCATTGTAGAAGGAACAAAAATACTTCCCCTAAAACAACACCTGATACTATCCATCCTTAGACCAAATATCAGGGTAATCACCAAAGACAACTTTATCCCTATAGACCTCCACATCAAAATCCCCCAATCGGGACTCCTCCACCTGCTACACCAAATAAGACTGTACTTTCATATGGAAAATAAAACCTTTTCCCCCAACCTCTCCCATATCTAGATGCATCATTGAGATTTCCTCTATCACTCTTCAGGAAAACCTTGATTCACGTACGACATCACTACGCGACTTCCTGCTCAGTGCATCAGCTATAACATTTCCCGTTTCCAACGTATACGAAATATCAAAGTCGTAATCCTGCAAAAAATTCAATCCAACGACACCGAAGTAAGTTCAAGTCACACTGGGAGAAGACATACCTCATTCTCTTATGGTCAGTAAAAATCAAAAAACGGCCATTGATGAGGTAATGTCACCACAACTTCAAAGAAAACAAAACACCACTCCTACCTACTTGAGATCATGGGTGACATAGTTACACCCATGGGGAAATAACTGCTGAGGCTCATAAGAAACAACTGATTTCTACAACAGCAGAACATAGCCCAGACCAAGACGCAAAACATCACAGAAAACCTCAAACTGAACTCCCTCGGTTCAAAAACAGAGAACTAGAGCGCTGACCAACTTCTCATTTTGGTACTCAAAAGCTGTCTAACATTGTTCAGTCCCTAAGAATGTCTGATCCTTCTAGGTCAAGGTTGTCAGAGGATTCACAAACCAAGAGAAATTGACTACAAACCTCCTGTAATATCCTATGAGACCAAGGAAATTTCATACCTCTACCACTATCTTGGGGTCCACCCAAGACACAACCGCCTCTATCTTTGAAGGAACCATAGATACTCCCCATCGGGATACCGCATGCCCCAAGAAACTGACTTCACAAGACAATAACTTACACTTCAACAACTTCCCAAACAATTTATCACAACGAAGAACTCCCAAAATGATATGCAGATGCTCTACATGTTCCTCCTCAGATGTGGAGCACACAAAGTTGTCATCGATAAAAACCCCAATGAAATTATCCAAGAATTATCTAACCACTGTGCTCATCAACCCCATGAACAAAGAGGGTTATTCGTCACACTGAACGACATCACAATGAACTCATAATGTCCATGATGACAATGAAAAGTAGTCTTTTGAATATCTTCATCCTCCACCCAAATCTGATGATATCTCGAGCACAAATCAATTTTTGAGAACCAACTTTCACCTTTCAATTGATCGAATAAATCATCAATCTGCAAAAGAGGATAATGGTTCTTCACTATCACTTTATTCAAGTGACGATAATCGATACAAAGCCGAAAACTACCATATGCCTTCTTCACAAACAAAAGTGGTGCACCCTAAGGTGACACACTTGGCCGAACAAAACCTTGCTGAAACAGATCATCGAGCTATACTCATAGATCTCACAACTCATAAGGTGACATCCTATATAGAGACATCGAGATAGGTGAAACTCCTGGTTGTATCTCAACCCCAAACTCGATCTCTCATAGATGGGGTAATGCTACAAACTCCTCTGGAAAGACATCACGATACTCTTCTACAACCCTGAGAAACACTGACTGTTGAACCTCCAACAAACTCAACATCAACTCAGCCCTCAATGATGATGAGGATGGAACACGCCTCTGACCCATCTGAGGGTTTCTCTCACCAAAAAGCATTGTTGGATCTCCATCGACATCATAAAACACAACCTTCCTCCTAAATAAATCCATGATAGCCTACACTGAATACAACCAATCCACGTAGAGGATGATGTCACATGGCTGTATCTGCAAACATAGGAAGTCTTCCCAAGAGTAATGCTACCCCAACACTAGCTCACAGTCTCTACATACTTCATACAAGTGAGCTCAACTTCCAACTGGAATAGTCAATGCCACGGGAACTGAAAGCCTCTCTACCTCAAGTCTCAAAGTATGGATGATAGTTAGTGATATAAAGGAGTTATTCACTTCTGAATCAAACAAAGCATGAACCTAGGTAGTAAATAAGTAAAGGGTACCTCGAACGACGTCTGACTTGCCTGATGCTATCAATGATAGAGCATGAAGCCAACCACAAACAACTCCATGACCTCTCTGACCCTGTTGATGACCACCTCCATGGTCTTTCTCTTCTTTCTGAGTATGAGGAGTGTCTCGAGCCTGTCCTTTGCCTGCCCCATCTCCTCTCCGCTGATTCCAAACTGGAGCACCCTGATGCTGCTGCATTGGCTGAAACTTCCTTAATGGTGGAACATGAGTTAGAACTTCTGGCACATGTTAACTTCTCAGAATGGTTAGTCACTCTTTCCATTGATGACCTTAGCCTCCATAATAAAAACATGTGTCTTATCCCTTTCCATAAGTCTGAGAGTCTCCACCCTCAAAGAAACGATAAGATGAGGTATGAGACCTACCCCGGTTGACTGAAAACTCTTCTATCCTGAAAAATGGGAACCTCGAACCACAAATATACTTCATGAGGAATCCTGAGGTCTCCCCTCTCATGATGATCCAGTTATGGACAACGTCCTCTAAATAAGCTCTTCTCTCTCTAGCACCTCGAGATACGTCTTCAATATAAACGGGGTGACTGACACTGGATATTTGAAAGAAAAGGCTCCTCTAAATGCCTTGATCCAGACTCCTCATCTAGAAACAGGTCCGAATCATATCCCAGAAGGGTCCCGAAATAGATTCCAAAGTCTTTCATGCTGGAACACCCTTGCCAAAGGGTAAGCAGCTCCTGATAACTGGCTGCCTTCATAGTCGAAGAAAGAAACTCTGCTCTAAACTGGTCTTGGAACTTCTCCCATGAGACTAATGACTCCTTATGATCCCCAAGGAACAAAAACCACCAGTTCCTTGCTGCTCCACATAGTATCGTCACAACCAATTAAATGCAGAGCTCTTTCTGAGCACAGATCAAACTAAAAGCTATCTCAACCTCCTCTAACTGGTCTTTTGTGACTGAATCTGAGATAAATCTCTCATACTTCTGCAGAATTTGGAACTAAAACTATCATAGTATCCTCCTCCAAGTGTCTTCATCATCAACCTCTACTCTGCGACGACCTACTGGCACATCCTACTGAACAACTTTAGTGCAAACCTCATGAGGACATCGACTTGGATCCATAACTATAAGAAAAAACTGTTAAATATCCTAACTTGTAATATGGAATATTTAACATTAATGAATTAATTATTTTATTATCCTATTAAGGTTTTAACCTATCCTAAGGTATACCCATTTCAAACACAAGCACAAAGAATAATGATGCATGATCCTTTCCTAGGTCTCTACCTTGCAACCAACATCATTTCATTTAGTAGGCTCAGTAAATTTAAAGGTCCATGCATCAGATCATAGGGGGTCCTAAATACTCAAGTCTCAGCTGGTCTCTCATGTTTACATCGCTTACTAGAATTAGCGGACTTTGTTTCCCTACATATGAGAGGTGTTACCCTCTAAAAAAAATATGTGAAAGAGAGAGATAAGAAGGATAAAACAATCAAAACTTACTCATACATATATATAAAAGAAAACTTAAGTGAAAACATGCAATTACATACAGTACTAAACAACTGAAAGGAAATCTACAAGTACCAAAAAGGTAAAGATGACAATGAAAACGAATCCCAGACTACTCCTGATAAACCCTGGTCTTGTAATATCTAGCCCAATCACCAACCTTCTCCAGTTGACCTGAAATTTTTTTATATATACATAGGGTAAGCATAATAATATAGTTAGTAGGATCCTCTCTAGAGCCTCTCGTTCAAGAGATAAAGAAGGTATGCTAAACTACAGTGAACAACAATGAAACTAACTCATCACATAAACAGGTATACTGAGTTTCCAGCCTCACCATGGCAATCTATCACCAAGTATCAAATACAAGAGATCATATAATATAATAATGAACATCAAGGGTACCTCGCTCCCGCTTCCCTAGTTGTTTGCTGCTCTACTCCAACATCGCCTGTCCTGAGCATCTCTCCAAAAGTAAGCCTACCTGAAAACACCTGGGAAAGGCACCACCACATGCACCTCATGTTGAATTGGTGTAGCCTGATCCCAGGGTCGAGGGGTCTTCGGCCCCTGACCCAAATTTTTGGGGCATTGTAGCAGCTCTAACCAAGTGACACTGACAGAGCACTATTGCAGTGTAGACTTTGGCATGACTACTGTAGCAGCCCAGACTTTGGAGATTGTGGTACTATAGCTAGTAGACTTCTTTCCACCACCCACTATAGCAACTTAGACTTGGGTGGTCAAAACACTGTAGGAATGTGAACTTACAACCACCTTTCACTATAGCACAACAAATTTTTTCTGCATTTGGTGGAAGAGGGCATCTTCCTATTTATTACCTCATTTCGAGCTAGGATTTTTCATGCATGAGAACTCTGAAAACTCCCTGTAATTTGTACTCTCAATTATAGTGATATCTCTACCTCTCCATGGACGTAGAGATTATTCTCAAACCACATAAATTATTTTTTATGTGTTCATTGTCTTCTTCTTCTTCTGTTTCCATCTTTTCTTCATCTGCAAACCTCTATCGTGCGACTCCCGACATTTTCGCAACACCTCATGCATCACATAATCCCATACACATATCCATATATAGTAACCTAGTAGTTTTTGGGATCCTCAACAACCTGTATGATTTATCAAACATCGAGTATTATACCTCAATCCATTATGGCCTACACACCGAGTAAGTACCTCAATCAATCACAACCTATACCCGTCATACATATAATAATCCTTTGGAAACTATATCTGGTAATACATGTGTGTAAAATAACCACGAGAAATCATAGCACTCTACACACATATATGAGAAAACTAACCGCCGTGCATTCTAGCATGAGTAAATCCTAAGAGAAGAGAGGGGCCAGATGGTTTAGTCAGTCATCCACCCCCCATTGGGATGTTAGTGAAAACACCGTTCCAAAGCCTACTGGGTGTCAGTTTCCCAAATCGACATGGGTTGGGCAGCATATGAAAATCAAATAATTTACATGATATAATATAATTCACAACCACACTGTGGGAATAACCTAGTCTTAGACTCAACTGTATCTAACTTCACTCGAACTCCCGACTGACACTACTAAGACCAGATAACCTATAATCACATAAGAATATAAAAGAGTTACATTAATTATTTTCTTTTTAAACCGTTTATTCCCATTAATTAATTCATTATCCATTAATTAACCATTAGCATCATTCCACATGACATTACATTGCAATAAATTTTGTGAAATATCAGAGTGAAGTCCATGCCCTCCAGGCATAATCCAAACCAAGTCCATAGTTTATCAAGATTAACATCTTTTAGCATTTTCATTCCATCATCAACCAACCCCGTGGGTTAAAAATTTATTTATTAATAACATCATTTCATATCTAGTTACTTTAGGAAAATCATCCTAAGCTACCTCCAAGAGGAAACATGCAACCAAGAACCTTCAGTTGCCTCATGCAGTGGGAGAAAAATGCAGATAAGATAAGAAACTCGACCATCATCCATTAAATAGAT
This sequence comes from Viscum album, assembly GCA_963277665.1. Classification (NCBI taxonomy): domain Eukaryota; kingdom Viridiplantae; phylum Streptophyta; class Magnoliopsida; order Santalales; family Viscaceae; genus Viscum; species Viscum album. Next base: position 181,399,909 of record OY728165.1, read on the forward strand.
TCAAAAGCGAGCATATGAGCTCTCGATATCTCATCAATGGGTAAGCCCAACATTAACTCATTCCATCACCTCTGGTTCCATCCCCGACACCCATATGCATATACCGATGCATATCGCCAACACATGCGTCATCTTCTACCACATCATTCTGGCCTCCCTGCCCACATATCACAACATTCATCCCAGGCTCAGTCATCCCAGACTCACATCACATCTAGGCCTCCCCAACCCATATCACACATCAACCCTCTAGGCTCAGCCATACTAGGCTTATATCACAAGGCTCGTATCCAAATCACATCACAAAGCAGTAGGATACAAACAAGCATAGTCAACTAGGCAACTGGGCTCTCAAAAAAGGCATTCTGCCTCTATATGCAAATGATCTCTCACAACTCCAAAACAAGGCACTCAACCTCCTCAAGTAAACAGGAAACTTAGGACCTAGAAAATTATCTTTATCACACAACCAGTTTTTATTCCATCTTGAATTTGTTTGGTACCGGGACAAGCAGCGGAAGCCGATGGGCTGGGAAATTAAAAAATTTTGGGTCACCAGAGCGACGTAACAATGTCGAATCTGGTGATCTTATCCTGGTACGATCTGAGGACCATGTGTGGATTTAACAGAGCACAAAATAAAATTCGAACATGTACCTTGTTTAGATCTGACATGTGTAAGTCCGTCGCAAGATGCCGACAAATGTTGCTTGAAGACTCCAATGTCAAAGCCCTCTAGATCATCCACACACACCTCTTAAATCTTCTCACACATCATTCATTAGAATCCAGGTGCTAGCGCAGTACACTGATGACCTCTTCGACGCAGCGATGATCACCGTAAATAAGAGTCATTGGTCTAAGAAGAAGGAACATGAAGATCTTGCTTTCTTGAGAGAATCTCTCTCTAGAATTCAGGAGTAGAGAGAGGCTCTCAATTCCAACACATGAATAGTTATATGGGAAGAGCCTCTCTCTTACTTATATAGGGAATATCTAAAATACCCGGTATGGGTTCCTGACCCCTGTGTAATAGATATTAATAATATAAGTATTATAAATATTTATTTATGAAAAATTAAATTATTCCATAAATAATATTTATAATTTTATCACTAACCACAATATATTAAATATATATTTCATGAAAAACTTGAGTCTTTAACTCGACTCATGTCTCCTAAAAATATTAAACAAACATGATAAATCCATTCGAATAATATTTTATCCTTATATTTACTTAATCACTCGTAAATACATGTTATAAATAAACTCATTGAATTATTTAATAACTTGAATAATTAAAATAATTTATTTATTACTTTGTGATCCATAGAACTTGGATAGTACTCGGACCCCGTGGTGGGGCCCACAAAGTTTTATATTCATATTCCCCAGAATAGGGTAGATTCTCAAAGCACTATAGTGTGTGACCCTCTAGGCCCCTATCTCAATAGTAGTGAATAATATTCACCGACCAAGAGCGGGGTCTAATAACTCATCATGACCCCTATATAGATAAGGTAAAGTCAAAGCAATGACTACCTTCCTATGAACATGGTCTATGTAATATAATATCTTAATCATCAATATCTCAATAAAACAGAATGAACACTAGTGTCATCATCATTTATCTTGCTTTATTTTATTTTTTGATATGTCCGGACGGTCTTACCTTCCACTCTCATGACCATTGATTTAATGAAGGTGTTACCATCCTAATCAATCAGGCCCGAGATATCTCTTCCTCAACTTGGAAGCGACAAATCCTATCTTGAACATTCAATCAATGTCATGTAACCAATGATGTACCCAACACAAACTACCTTGCCACGACTTCATTGTCATGGTTTTCTCCTTGCATCAAAGTATGCAATTAAATGGCATACATTGATAACGATCTCAATCCTAGAGAACATTACACATGTTCATAGATAGGAATGACCAATGACACCTGAAACACATGATGTTCCTATTATGCGGGTTAGTCCTCATGATCTCAACTATTAGAGATCATCAAGTGCGAAATTCATGAGAAGAAGTCTCAATGCTTATGAGCCCCCATCACTTGATAGTTGCACATCATCTGTGCCATTTTAGAATGATGTAACTGGACCATAAGACATTACTTCAAAATTACTGTCATAACATCTCGAGTTCTCATTATAGCCTAGGATCTACTATAACCCCTTGATACGACATGTAATCTAAGGACATTTCCATAAACAAAGTGGATGAAAAAGTATCTACACTATTATGGAAAGATAAAAACATGTATATATAACAAACTGTATACATGTAGTGGTAATCAAAGTATAACACAAGTTGGGTCTAGCTCACCCACTTTCAACACTCCCACTTGCACTAGAGTTAACTGCTAACAAGTCTCAATCTGTCAGCTCTCACATGAGAATCATGCTTCTCCTGAGAAATTACTTTAGTCAGGGGGTCTTCCATGTTGTCCTCTTTGGCTACTCTACTAAATGCGACTTCACCTATTTGAGTAAAATACCTCAAGAGATGAAACTTCTGAAGAATATGATTTGTCCTCTAGTGAGACCTAGGCTCCTGGGAAAACACCACTGCAACAGTATTATCGCAATATATTGGAACATGGTCTGCACTGCTAGGCACAACACCAAAGTCTAAGATAAAGCTATGTATCCAGACCGCTTCCTTTGGTGCGTCGCAAGCTGCAATATATTTGGACTCTGTTGTAGAATCAACAACAACAGCTTGCTTTGAGCTTCTCCATCTCACTACACCACCATTCTAGAAAAAGATGTAGCCTGACTACAATTTCATATCACCATGATCTGTTTGGAAACTAGCATCAGTGTATCCTCTCACTACTAGTTCCTCATCTCCTCCATACAATAGGAACATATCCTTTGTACGCCTCACATACTTTAGGATAGTTTTAACAGCTGCCCAATGCATCTCTCCTAGACTAGCTTGATATCTACCCACCATTCTTAAAGCAAAGACAATATCAACCCTTGTACATATCATGACATACATGATAAAACCCACTTCCGAGGCATAATGGATTCTACTCATTTTTTCAATCTCCTCCTATGTTTGTGGAGACATTTTCTTGGAGAGATTTATATCATGTGGCATAGGCAACTATCCTCTCTTGGATTATTCCATATAGTACCTTTTGAGTACCTTATCAATATATGTACTTTGACTTAACCAAAGAAACCTTTGAGATCTATCTCGATAGATCTTTATCCCTAAAATGTAGGTTGCTTCACCTAAGTCTTTCATAGAGAAGCATTCGTTTAACCAAGTTTTAACTGACTGTAAGACTTACACCTCAATTCCCATAATTAATATGTCATCAACATATAACACTAGGAAAACTATGTAATTCCCTTAAATCTTTTTATAGACACAATGCTCGATTTTGTTTTTGAAAAAACCAAATTCTCTTATGGCCTCATTAAAACAAACATTCCATGACTGTGATGCCTGCTTCAACCCATAAATGGATCTCTACAGCTTTCATACCTTATTGGCATTCTTTGACTTGACGAACCCTTCAGGTTGAGTCATATAGAAATCTTCAACCAACTTCCCATTTATAAAAGAAGTTTTCACATCCATTTGCCAAATTTTATAATCATGAAAGGATGATATTTCAAGCAATATTCTGATGGATTTAAGCATTGCTACTGGTGATAAGGTTTCATCATAGTTGATGCCTTGACGTTGCCTAAAACCCTTAGCAACCAATATTACTTTAAAGTTTTTAACATCACTATCCATGTCCATCTTCTTTTTGAATACAGATTTGCATCCAATGAGATTTACATCAATTGGAGGGTCTACCAAAATCCAAACATTATTTTGGTACATGGACTCCATATCATAATGCATGGCTTCTTGCCATTTAGCCTCTTCTTTGCCTTCTACTACTTCCTTGTAGGTTATAGGTTCATCATCCTCATTGACTAACATGTCACGTGACTCGATGATAAGAAAACCATAATGATTTGGTTCTCTAACCTCTTGTGTAGACCTATGTAGTATTTGTGTCTCAGGAACAACTTCTTCTTCCACTTTATCTTGTGTAGATTGTTCATCTTACAACTCTTGTTCATCTGGAACATTAACTTCATCGAAGTCAATATTTCTCCCACTATTTCCAACAGAAATGTCTTCCCTTTCTAAAAATACAACTTGTCTTACCACAATAACTTTTCTATCTAAAGGGTTATATAGGTAATATCCTTTGATTTCCTCAGGATAACCTATAAAGATGCAATTCGTGGTTCCGGATGCTAATTTGTCACTTGGTAAAGTCTTGACAAATGTCTCGCACCCCCATACACATATGTGTGTCAGACTGGGTTTCTTTCCATATCATAACTCATATGGAATCCCATCTGCATCTTTATTTGGTACTCGGTTAAGGGTATATGACGTTGTCTGCAAAGCATATCCCCAAAAGGATAATAAAAGAGTTTCATGACTCATCATTGATCTCACCATGTCAAACAAGGTCCTATTCCTACTTTCACTAACACCATTCCATTGTGGTGTATAAGGAGGAGTGAGTTGGGATATTATCACACACTTTTTCAAGTGATCAATGAAAGATTAGTTAAGATATTCTTCGCCTCGGTCTGAGCAGAGTGCTTTTATCTTCTTACCAAGTTGGTTTTCTACTTCATTTTGGTATTCCTTAAATATCTGAGAGGAATTAGACTTATACCACATTAAGTAGATATATCCATAATATATTTTATTTAACTCCTTAAAACAAGGCCACCAGAAAAATTCTGGCGACTAGATTCCAGCCAAAATGTGGTTATATTTCAGTAATTTAAAGAACACATAAATAAATTAAAAATGCGTTCTTCAAAAACAATAATCCGAAGAACTTAAAACCAACAACATTGATCCAATTAAAATTTTCAAATGGTCGTAACTTCGTCATTCAGAAATGGATCGACGTATGGTCAGATTTGTTGGAACCGATTTAATACTCCATACTGAAATTTAATGAAATTTAATTTTTCTTTGACTCTGAGAAACCACGCGTCCCTCTGATACCACTGTTAGGTACCGGGACAGGCAGCAGAAGCCGATGGGCTTGGAAATTAATATTTTTGGAGTTACTAGAGTGACGTAACAACGTCGACTCTGACGATCTTATCCCAGTACAGTCTAAGGACCTCATGTGGATTTTACAGAGCACAAAATAAAATTCGAACACGTACCTTGTTTGAATCTGATGTGTGTAGGTCCGTTGCAATATACAGATGATCGTTGCTCGAAGACTCTAACGTCAAATCCCTCTAGATCATCCACAAATGCCTCTTAAATCTACTCATACGTCATTCTTCAGGATCTAGGTGCTAGTGCGATACACCGATGACCACTTTGACACAACAATGATCACCGTACGTAAGAAAGAGTCTTCAATCCAAGAAGAAGGAACTTGAAGATCTTGCTTGCTTGAGAGAATATCTCTCTAGAATTCAGGAGGAGAGAGGCTCTCAATTCCAACGCATGAATAGTTATATGGGAAGAGTCTCTCTCTTACTTATATAGGGAATATAAAAAATACTCGGTACGGGTTCCTGACCCCCGTGTAATAGATATTCACAGTATAAGTATTATAAATCTTTATTTATGACAAATTAAATTATTCCATAAATAATATATATAATTTTATCACTAACTCCAGTATATTAAATATATATTGCCAGATAAACTTGAGTCCTTAACTTGACTCAAATCTCCTAAAAATATTAAATGAACCCGAGTTATTTAAATCTGTTCGAATAATATTTTATCCTTGTATTTACTTAATCACTTGAAAATACATGTTATAAATAAACTCAATGAATTATTCCAAACATGAATAATTAAAAGAATTTATTAATTACTTGGTGATCCATAGAACTTGGATAGTACTCAGACCCTGTGGTGGGCCCCAAAAAGTTCTATATTCCTATTCCCAAGAATAAGGAATATTCTCAAAGCTCTATAGTGTGTGACCCTCTAGGCCCTTTTCTCAATAGCAGTGAATAATATTCACCGACCAAGGGAAGGGTCTAGCAACCCATCGAGGCACTTATAGATATAAGGTAAAGTCAAAGAAACAACTACCTTCCTACAAACATGGTCTATGTAATATAATCTCTTCATCATCGATATCTCAATAAAGCAGAATGCACACTAGTGTCATCATCTTTTATCTTGCTTTATTTTATTTTTTGATCTTTCCAGATAGTCTTACCTTCCACTACGAGTGCCATGGATTTAATGATGGTGCTACCATCCTAATCAAACAAGCCTAAGATATATCTTCCTCAACTCAGAAGAAAAAAATCTTATCTTTATCATTCAATCAATGTCATGTCACCAATGACGTACCCAACACAAACTACCTCACTTAGAATTCATTGCCATAGTTTTCGTCTTACATCAAAGTATGCAATTAAATGACATACATTGATAATGATCTTAAGTCTGCAGACCATTAAACATGTACATAGATAGGAACAACAATGACATCTGAAACATGTGATGTTCCTATTATGCGGGTCAGTCCTCATGATCTCAACTACTAGATATCATCAAGTGTGAACTTCATGAGAAGAAGTCTCAATACTTATGAGCCCCCAGCACCTGATAGCCACACATCATCTGTGTCCTTTCAGAATGATGTAACTAGACCATAGGACATTACTTCAAGATTACTTTCATGGCCTCTCGAGATTCTCATTATAGACTGGGATCTACTATGACCCATTGATACGACATGTAATCTAAGGAAATTTCTATAAAGAAAGTGGATTCAGAAGTATCTATACTATTATGGAAAGATAAACACATGTATATATAACAAACTGCATACATGTAGTAGTAATCAAAGTACAACACAAGTTGGGTCTAGGGCACCCACTTTCAACACTCCCACTTGCACCAGAGGAAATTGCTAAAAAGTCTCAATCTGCTAGATCTCACATGAGAATCATGCTTCTGCTAAGAAATGGCTTTAGTTAGGGGGTCTTTCACATTGTCCTTTGTGGCTACACTGCTAACTGCGACCTCACCTCTTTGAGTAAAATCCCTCAAGAGATGAAACTTCTAAAGAATATGCTTTTTCCTCTAGTGAGACCTGGACTCCTTGGAAAGAACCACTACAACAATATTATCACAATATACTGGAACAAGGTATGCACTTCTAGGCACAACACCAATGTATGAGATAAATATGCATATCCATACTGCTTCCTTTGCAGCATCGGAAGCTACAATATATTCAGACACTACGGTAGAATCGGTAACCACAACTTTCTTTGAGCTTCTCCAGCTCACTGCACTACCATTTAGGCAAAAGTTGTAGCCTGAATGCGATTTTAGATCATTATGATTTATCTAGAAACTAGCGTCAATGTATCCTATCACTACTAGTTCCTTATCTCCTCCATACACCAGGAACATATCCTTTGTACGCCTCACGTACTTTATGATAGTTTTAACAGCTGCCCAATGCAACTCTCCTGGATTGGCTTGATATCTACCCACCATGGTTAAAGCAAAGGTGACATCAAATCTAGTACATAGCATGACAAACATGATAGAACCCACTGCCGAGGCATAAGGGATTCTACTCATTTTTTCAATATCCTCTTGTGTTTGTGGACACATTTTCTTGGAGATATTTATACCATGTGACATAGGCAACAATCCTCTCTTGGATTGTTCCATATTGTACCTTTTGAGTACCTTGTCAATATATGTACTTTGACTTAGCCCAAGCATCCTTTGAGATCTATCTCGATAGATCTTGATTCCTAGAATGTAGGCTGATTCACCTAAGTCTTTCATAGAGAATCATTCATTTGACCAAGTATTAACTAAATGCATGACTTTCACCTCGTTTACCATAATTAATATGTCATCAACATATAATACAAGGAAAATGATGGCATTCTCTTCAACATTTTTATAGACACAAGGTTCGCTTTCATTTTTGACAAACCCAAATTCTCTTATGGCCTCATCAAAACAAACATTCCATGATTGTGATGCCTGATTCAACCCATAAATGGATCTCTATAGCTTGCATACCTTATTTGTGTTCTTTGACTTGACGAACCCTTCGGGTTGAGTCATATAGACGTCTTTAACCAACTTCCCATTTAGAAAAGCAGTTTTGACATCCATGGACAAATTTCATAATCATGAAAGTCTGTTTTTTCAAGAAATATTCTGATTTAAGCATTTCTACTAGTGAGAAGGTTTCATCATAGTCGATGCCTTGACGTTGCCTGAAACCCTTAGAAACCAATCTTGCTTTAAAAGTATTAACCTCACCATCCATATCCAGCTTCTTTTTGAATACCCATTTGCATCCAAAGGGATTTACATCAGTTGGAGTTTCTACCAAAATCCAAACTTGATTTTGATACATGGACTCCATCTCAGAATGCATGGCTTCTTTCCATTTAGCAGCTTCTTTTCCTTCTACTGCTTTCTTGTAGGTTAGAGGTTCATCATCCTCAAGGACTAATGTGTCACCTGACTTGGTGACAAGAAAACCATAATGCTTGGGTTCTCTAACCTCTTGTGGAGACCTACGCAGTATTTGTGTCTCAGGAATAACTTCGTCTTCCACTTGCTCTGGTGGAGATTATTCCTCTACCAACTCTTGTGCATCTCGAGCATTAACTTCATCGAATTCAATCTTGCTCCCACTATTTTCAATATAAATGTTCTCCCTTTCTATAAATATGGCGTGCCTTTCCACAATAAATTTTCTATCTAAAGGGTTATATAGGGAACATCCTTTGGTTTCCTTAGGATAACCTATAAAGATGCACTTTGTGCTTCTGGATGCTAATTTGTCACTTGATAAAGTCTTGACAAATGCCTCGCACCCCCATACACGTATGTGTGTCAGACTGGGTTTCTTTCTATTCCACAACTCATATGGAATCCCATCTGTAGCTTTAGTTGGTACTCAGTTAAGGGTATATGCTACTGTTTGTAAAGTGTATCCCCAAAAGGATAATGGAAGAGATGCATGACCCATCATTGATCTGACCATGTCAAGAAAGGTCCTATTCCTCCTTTTCACTAACACCATTCCATTGTGGTGTATAAGGAGGAGTGTGTAGGGATACTATCCCACACTCCCTCAAGTGATCAATGAAATCTTGGTTAAGATATTCTCCACCTCGGTCTGAGCGGAGTGCTTTTATATTCTTACCAAGTTGGTTTTCTACTTCATTTTGGTATTCCTTAAATATATGAAAGGATTCATACTTATACAAAATTAAGTAGATATATCCATCACTATTATAGTCATCATTAAAATTAATGAAGTATGAATCCCCCCCTTACCTCTACTGGAAATGGACCACATACATCGGTATGTATTAATTCTAGTGTTGTATTGGATCTTTCTCACTTCCCTAAGAAAGTTGATTTTGTCATTTTGCCTTGTAAAAAAGCTTTATATACATCCAAGGGTTATAACTATACTGAGTCTAAATACCTTTTTTGATTTAATCTTCATAATCGCTTCTCATTTACATGACCTAGCCTCAAGTGCCATAGGTGGGTGATATATGAGTCATGTTGGCTGGTTTTGTCATTGATTTCCATTATGGGGTTCTCGAGTTCCAGCATGTATAAACCATTGTTAAGATGTTTCATACCATAACATATATTATCCCTATAAAAGAGACAAAATTTACTTCCAAACTTAAAATAAAATCTCATAGTTTCTAAACTCGACAAAGATATTATGTTCCTAGTTACAGAAGGTACATAATAACAATTTTTTAAAACTATAACCAAACCACTTGGCAAGGTTAAGTGATAGTCTCCCACTACCAAGGCTTCCAGAATTGCACCATTTGCAGCTCGTAGATCCACTTCACCTTTTTCAATCTTCTTTAACCTACTTGGTTCCTGTATATGAATACAAATGTGTGAACCACATGCCATATCCAATACCCAACTTGTAGATAAAGATAGATTTCATTCAATAACAAAAATACCATAAGTAAAAGTATCAATTTTCTTCTTCTTCCCAGCTCTTCAATTCTTTTTCAAGTGTCCTTTCTTGCCACATACAAAGAAGACATCTTCTTGCTCATTACTCTGCCTCTAAATCTTTGGCTTCTTTGCAGGATGATGCATTGGTGTCTTTGGTCTTGGCTTGGCCTTAGACCCCATTGCCTTGCCCTTGTTTATTTTGTTCACCACAAGGATAGATGAATTGTTTTTTTTCATATCCTTGTCATCTTGGAGAACTAAATACAAAAGGTCTGGGAGAAACTTTTTCATATCATTCATGTTATAATTGATAATGAAATTCAAGAAGCTTGGCAGTAAAGAGGAAAGAATGAGATCAACTGCTAGTTTTTTGTTCAATTTGAACCCAATGGCTTCAAGCCTCTCAATATTCCCAATCATATTGAGTACACGAGGACTGAATTAGTGCCCTTCTGCTAGCCTGCACTTATATAGGGCACTTGAGATCTCATAACTTTCCTTCCTGGCCCTCTCCTGATATAATTCTTAGAGATGTGAAAGCATATTGTAGGAATCCTCATCCTCATGCATTTTATGCAATTGTTTGGACATGGATGACAACATGATGCATTGAACATCAAGTGCATCCTCTACATGCTTTTTCCATTTGTCTTTTTCCGCCTTACTTGCTCCCTGAGGGGGCTCAGAAAGAACTGAGGATTCCAGCACATATAACTTTATTTCTTGGCGTAGTACTATATGCAAGCACATGTACCGCTCCTGGAAGTCATTTCCGGTCAGGATATTTTCTTTATCCAGAATTGATCATAATGATAATGTACATGTGGTGTTGGTGATTGTCATTTTAAATCTACATCAGATAAAAATTATCAGTTAGTACTATATCTTGATCACCTTTTTCCATTTTTAATTAATTAATTATCATATCATTTTAATTTCTCCCACTATTTTAGAGAACCTTAATATCCCTCATTATTAGATTCATAATACTCTATCGCTTGAGTACTCTAGTAGAAAGGAACCTCAAATCCTCCCTCATAGTATATAATCTATGGCTACGCCATTACTTAGAGGGTTTCAAGGTAGACACTAGACTGGCCAACCACTTAACTCGTGGTTCCTTGTATTGTTGATTGAAGTCCTACCTTTTGGAATCCGAACCTGATTCCCTCAACATATTTCCTCTATAGTGATAGCAAGTTAGCTATGGAAAATCCTCAACTACTCACTTTAGTTAAGTCGACCCAGTTCTCTCATGATAACGCCCTGGTAGTAAGAGGCAATCTCAACTATGGCTGACGAGCACCCCAAGGGGCGTGGTTCCTGATATTTACTTAAAATAGACTAGTTCTTACCCATCATTTATCCATACTATTATTAAACCCTCTCAGAGGAAAGTCTTTGAGGATATTAATATAAATGAATCCTTGTATTTTCATAGGAATAACTTTGGGTACCTTTACTGTAAAGGCTTATAGGAAGGTGACAATGTTACAATAGGCGAGTGACAGGTGGGGAGAAGTTCTTTGGTGAAAAAAAATCCCAACAAAACTTAACGTTCTATTATGGAGGATTCATAATCACGCTCTTACCACGAACTTATCAGTCCAACATATTAGGATTCACTTGGCTTCCAAATTCTCTCGATACAAGTCTCAGAATGAGGAATCTATTTTACATATTTTCTTTCAAAGTGAATGAGAATGAAATGTGTGGAGAGTTTTTGGGGGACTTCTTTGGCTATAAACCATTTTTTGTGTCCATTAAGGAGTTCCTTTAGCAGTCGTTCGATGGTACTAATAATAATAAATAAGAGGCTATGGCTCATTCACTCATGCTTGATATGGGTTGCTGGAGTACCTAGGAAGCAAGGAACTAATACCGGCATAATGTCTATCCCTTGATAATGACAGTAGTGGTTAGAACTATGTTTTTGGTGATGTACCTGGTTAGTATTCAGAACCAATGGGATGAATCTCAATCTATTAGTAATTTAATGTCTACTAAGCACTCCACAAGTATCTTCAGACCTCAGGTGGTGAGTCATTGAGTGAGTTGGACTCTTCCTTCCCATAAATTAAATATTGACGGTTCATGCAAACAAGCTAATATATGGAGATTGGTATTGTTCATGACAACATAGGATCAATTATTCTTGATTTTAGTTATTTTTATGGGGATGTTAATTATCTCAGGGCGGAGGCAAAGGCCATTTTTACCAGTCCTCAAATTTATTATTATAAAAAAATTTCATTGGAGGATATTGAGATGTATTCAAGGATTATATTGAGCTCCCTAAAAGGTTTATGTTCCACACCATGGGAAATTACACATCTACATTGAAAAATTCCTTTCTCACCCCAGATATTGATCTATTACATAAATGATGTGAAGGCAACTGAGTAGCTTATTTTTTATCTTCAAAGGATTCTCAAGAGGCTCCATTCAATGAGTTAGATAGTTGTGGTTCTCTCCTCCCTAGGATTGTTAAGTTTTTTATTGGTGATTCTTTGGGCCTATATTAAAATATACCCCCTGAGGTTTTTTGATCTCTCCTTTATCTAAAATAAAAATATTTTGTTTTTATTTTGTTATATTAATGGAGACTGGGTATTTCCGAATTGAATTTTGTAGTGTGTTTGGGATTTTACCCTAGTTGACTGTATTTCAAAATTGTAATGGATTTGAAAATAGTTTCAAAAAGAGAAGTTTTTTACTTATTATGATATACTTAATAGTTTTTTGGTTATAAAACAAGTGGTATTTGTTTTAAAATCAGTTTTGGACAGATTTTAAAATAACCAATTCATGTAAGGTCCTAAGCTTTGAATTGTACATTTATTTCCATTTGGTTTTAGATGAAATAAGCTCAATTTTAATGGTTCCATGGTATTCAAAATGTGTATTTTATAAAACCAGAATTTTCTTAGTAATTATTTTATTGTCCCTTTTTAAGGGACAACATGGTGGGATTTTAGGGAAATTACCACATAAGGGTTTATGTCTCATGTTGTTTGATGTGATCCCCCTCCACCATAATGATCTAGTGTAAAAGTAGATTGTTCTTGAATGTCTTTTTTTGGAGGTATTTTTTATTTTTATCCCCATTAAATTTTGTTGGGTTCATTTGTTTAGACCATAAATTTATTTGGTGATTTGATCATTCAAGGTCAGTTTTCTATTGGAATCTCTCATGAGATTCAGTTTGGGAATCACCACTTAGGAACATTTTCTCCGAAAAAAAAATAATAAAAACAGTCGTAGAAAATATAAAAAATTTAATAATGACCCAACCATATGTCCGAAATCCATGCCGAAGGAAAAGAAAATAAAGAGAAGCAACACAGTATAAAAGACGACAAAAATGAAACACATTATTAATCCCTCAACTACCCCGATCTCCATCTCATACAAAGAAAAATTTCTAGCTCCCTCCAGTGCCCTTCTAGCCCCCTTTGTAGAATATAACTACCCTCCATCTGTATAAAGTGGTAAAAGGCCTATGTTTCTGATGAGATAATGAAAATAAAATAAAAACTAAACTATAACATACCTATATCCTATGATTGAACAAGTCACCACCCAACATATAAGAACCATAATTCCCCATGGTTCCAATAAAGTTCCTGTAAGAAAGGGGGGAACATATCCAAGTTTCTATATGATATTTTCAAATAGTATATTCCTATTAATTAACAATTACTCTTCCTATTAATGGTTTATAATTAGTTTGGATCAAGTTTTATCTTAGTTCTGTTTTGTTCGATACATGTTTGTTTGGGACATTTTATTAGATTCATTTTATCATATTTTTATTTATATTAGATGGGACAATTTCATTCATTTGGGTTCTAATCAACTCAATTTGATTACATTGAGGTCCAAATACTCTACAAAAACACCAAAAATTCAAAACCCCCCAAACCCCTAAATTAAATAAAAAGAAAAGAATTGAAACCAAACAAAACATACTTGAAACCCATGGAGAACCCACTCCCCATGACAACAGTAGATTGAACTGAACTCAATGGGACCCAAGAGCCATAAACATCAAGAATCAACCTAAAGAAAAAGCCACAACATGTTCTCTATATAAAACAATAAAAATTCTTCACATTATACCAATAGACTTGTTCTATATGAAATCTATAAACGCATCCTATGGGAAAACAATATACTGGGTCCATGCTAAAGTAAATAAACATTCAATAAAAGTAATTTATATTGAACATGCTCACTATGAACTATTATAACACCATGCTAGTATGATAATAATAACCATGATGTGTAAACATGAAAAATATATTAAACTATCCATAAATAAAATATAAAAATACTACAATCAAAGATGATAATCTCAATCCAAATGAAGAATGGGTATGCCATTTTAAATCCACAAGACATACTAGGTGGATATCATATGAAGTTATAGTAATGTTAGGAACTAAAATATAACACATTTTATATACGACGCAAATGTGGTAAAAACTACATACTGGTTGTCGTGTTTGGAATAAAATATTGAAACATTTCCAATAATAAGAAGTAAAAGGTTATAATGTATTATTTATCAAAAATTGTTTGGTCATAAATGATAATCTAGACTAATATATTTTAAATCACCACTTCATTAATTTAATACATCATCTTTTAGGATAAATGTATCTCCTATAGAACACGTAAGTAAATTATTTTTTATGTTATAAGTTCCCATGACTTAAAAGAACGTTTGGAAACCAACTTTATTAATCACTATTTTAATAAAGTGTTATTACTCATATTTTAGAATACGTTGGTTTAGAAGATAAAAAATAAAGGATAAATAAGGAAAAGGGGTGAGTTGATTTACAGACACATTTTAATAAAACATCTAAATGAAGGAAGTTAATTAGGAAAGTTTTTCAAAGATATCCAATTACAAAATATGTTTTTTAAATAAAACATCACTCACTTGAAACCATATGAAAACCATTTTAATTATCAAAAACCAAAACATAAGGTTAAAACCTACACCATTAGTTTTTTTGATCAATTTATATCCTCTCACATAATCGATCCAACCACTGCATTGCCACCAAATCACAATCTTAACCTGAAGTTATGTTTAGTTCATTGACTTATAGTTTATTCATGCTTAAATGAGAAAAGTTGATTCCCTTGTGACAATAATGAATTATTCCCATGTTATCAATTATATGTTAATTAAAATATTTATAATGCATTTAGTATTTTAAAAATGAATATATGTTCTAAAATAATCTTTTTTAATAAAGATGAACACTTTCATATAATGAATATTGGAGATAGCATATCCAATTCTTTGAAACACATTACCTAAGAGAAGTTTTAAGATTAACTATTTCATAATATCATGTATTTTCTCGAATCCATTGAATTCATAGAAGGATTCCCTTAATAAATTGAGTACACATAAGTATAGATTTAAAACAATAAATCATCTACATGTGGTCAGTTAGAGTAGAAAATATATGAAAAATATTCTCCATTATCATTTCCTTAAAATACAATTCATGCACCTTTTTTATAAATACTTTAAAATTCATATCCTGTTTATTTTAACCCCAAACAATCCATGAATAGACCTAGTGAAAATCCATTTTTAGAAAATAACTCTCCATTTTTTCTCCACATTTCTATAACATTCATTTTCTTTAGCCATTATCATCAACAAATCCCATAATCATAATTCTCTCTCTTCATTTTCACCTAAACTATTTTGCAGAACCATTTTAAATATGATGTCAAATTAAATGAGACCCAATTTCCATAATACAATTCTCCCCTAAAAACTACATATTATTTCTAAACCATTTAGTTAAAATAAAATTTATAAAAAAACATAATTATAATATATTCATATTCCAAACTTATGAAATTTCATAAGTTTCTCATTTAAATCACTATTTTTATAAATATTTTCATAAGAAATCCTATAATATCACCCAAAAAATCATTGTAAACTAAAAATCTCTTTCAAATCATGGTAATTATGTCGTACACAAAACTCTATTTTAGAGAACACCAAATATATTATTAATTACTGAATATGAATATCAATCACTATTGATGTTTTTTAACTATGAAATTCACCCTTCGACATATATATAATATCATACGCATACCATTATCAAGATAAATTAATAGTATGATACAACCACATACCTCATCCCAGTGAGTCATAATGTTTCCTATGCATTTTTCTTCAAAAATTTCAAGATCACATACCAAGACCACATGTGAGATTTCACAATCTAAAAAACCTTCATAAATCAACTAAAAATTAACAAACCAAATTCTATCACTAAATAATCTCAATTGTATAAGAACTACAACCAAGTAATAACTAATACCTAAGATAAACCAATGCAATAAATTTCTTAAAAATTAACCCAAAATTATATAAGACTAAAGTACCAAATAACTATAATAGTGTATCCCAAAATTTCACCCTAAAATCTCAAAAACCCAGGCACACAACATACCATGGGCACCTTCCATGAAAATAGATAAAAATGGTTTGCAGGATACACACAACATCATCATTTATACAATAGAATAGATAAACCCTTGATCTGAGATGAATTCCACCATGATCAGGTGGGATTCACCTAAAAAATTTTAATTCATTAAATAGGATTAAAATAAATGAAAAAAATGGATAGGGTATGATAATAGGAATACCTTTTGAGGCCATGAGGTGGAGGCCGGGAGGCCGAGGCCAAGAGGAGGAGGAGGTAGCTATGTAAGCAGATGTGAATGTGGAGGCGTTGGTAGATGCAGATGCAGACGTGGAGGTTGAGCCAAGAAAGTGGAGGGAGGGAGGGAGGGGCCAGGAGGTGGAGACCGGGGTAGGAGGTCGAGGTCGGGGATGGGAGGATAGTGGATAGAGGCCATGGGTTGAGGGAGGTTTTGAGGAGTAAATGAAAAATTGGGTGGGGGATCCGGATAAAAGTAGAGGTTTGAGTATATAATTTTTGAGGTAAAATGGTTTTTTAGTCGAAATGTGGCATTGAGGGTGGTATTTATACTTAATGAGAGGTGGGTTTAAGTCATTAAATAATCAGGATGTTACATTCTCTCCCTTTGGTAAATTGCATCCTCATAATTTTTAATTAGGTATTGAAAACTAGGGGTTTTCATTTTTAAACTACCTTTATTGAAATCCCACATTAAAAAAATTATTAATAAAACTTACACTTTAAAATAATTAAATGGAAGTACAATGGTCATCTGAGATATCACATACTAGGGTTCCATATTGGAAGAAATTAACATGGAAGACAAATATAACCATTTTTTTCTAATGGAGAGTGATAGAAAACATGGTCAGAATAATTTTAACAATCATAAAACCTTAAATATGTAATTGGTTAAAATTTCATTGATTCAATAGTAAGAAAAGTAATCATATAACTTTTTTGTGTCAAGATAATTTTCATTCATTTGATGAATTATTTTACTACCTAGACTAATAAAATAATGAAGAATAATTACATGACATGTAGAGTTTAATCTGCTAATCAAATTCCACTACCAAGTCCTTTTTTCTCCAAATGATGAGTATTTACGATTAATTGTTCATGCCTAATGCACTAGGTACAACTTATGTAGAATCAAATAATTAAAAAAATATTATTTATATATTTATCATGTCTTGAAAAATTAAATAAAACCAAAATGGTTAGTATAATATAAGATAATTCTCCATAAATAATCTACCATTTTATGATGAAAAACTACTTTTAATCTTCAAAATTCAATAGTAATACCAAAAGTTCAATATAGACCAATTGAAAAATAATTTTCCTTATAATTTCTCAAAATAATCCAAACTAAGATTAAAACCCAAACTTTAGAAGGATTTTATAACATAATTTTCCAAGATAAATTTTAACATTTATCTCCAAATGACATCAATCCCTCTCAATGGCACGGACCAAAAAGTAATTACCCTAATCACATTTTCTCCAAGATAGGTTATTCATTTCCAAAAATAACATTAATTACCATAAGTCCACAATAAAATCATATATTCTTTACTTAAAATTATATCACATAGTATTCTATTCAACCTGATCATATAGGTTTCCAAAAATAGTGAACACCTTCCGAAATAAAATTAATAAATTAATAACCAAACCATTTTCCAATCCTATGGTTATATATTTGATAAAAGATATTTCCCAAAAATATCATTAATCGTGATCCATATAATCATTTTAAAAATAAAAATTCATACTAATAGGGACTTCATGTAGGATAGTGGTAGGAGATGCAGCCTTATCACCCTTCAATTATGGTTTTGGAACTCACGGCCTTGCCGAACACGACAGGTTGCCACCCTTCCAATAGGTTGTCCTTTTTTAAAAACTATATAATGCATATAACATTCTAAAATTTTTATAAAATCATCAAAAATAATCATAATGTGTCTTAACCTCAATGTTTATCTCATAACTATAATTTTTATTCTCAAAAATTAATAACCCATAATTACCTCAAAAACGAATTTCTCCAAAAACACCATTAGTCACCAAAAAATTTCATAAAATAAATCCTCAAAAGGGGTTTATAAGACGTTAAAATTATGAGAATCCATAAAATTATAAACTCATTATGAAATCCCTAACTCTTAAGAAAACATCATAATCTCTAATGTTTTCCAAACCCTGCTCTGATACCAACTATAAGAACACGACCTTAAATATGACTTATTATAGTAAAATTTTACTAGAATTTATTTTCTTTCATTCCCAAATATCTTTAATATCTATAGTTTTAGAGAATTGGGAATAACTATTACATACTAGATCCATATATTACACGTGGATATTTATACTCAGTATCCATTTTTTCACCAAAAGGTGAACCCTTTAAAAATAAAACATAACTTTTTTCAAGATCTATATTCAATAATTTCATCACAACATCTTATTTGTCCTTAAAAATCTTTAATCTCTTAGAAAAAAATTTAAAATCATGGGATGAGCACAAAAACCTCAGTAAGGGGCATAAATAAAAATAATCGTTAGTCTAGTGAAAACATGAAAACCATTTAAAACCCTTTTCTTAAAATCTCATTAGCTTGTATATTAAAATCATACTGGTTCCTTGGGAAATCATTACCGTATCACTATTACATTCACCCTTACAATTGGAATAACCATATGACCGACTTCCACCTTCGGAGTACCCAATGCATTGGAGATTTATAATGGGGCACACCCTTCGTATAAGTTATATTTGGAACACCCATCTTTCATGAGCTATAATGGGGATCAACCCTTCGTATAGGCTATATCGGGAACACCCATGAGCTATAATGGGGCTCAAACCATTTTTTATAATTTCCAAGGACTAAGTCATGAATAAAACCCTTGAAAACGCTTTTAAACCCATAAGCAAAACACTTTCAGATGTCAACATACCCTCTTCTTGTAAAAATCATTTTAAAATATAAAAACAAGGCATGTAATAGTGAAAATATTTTCCTCTAAATGATTTATTGTAACTTATAAATAAAAATTAAATTAATAAATATTTATTAAAAGTGGTATAAATCGCTCATGTCATATAAGTTAAAAAAGCATTCCATGTTGTTGAAGTAATAAAATCATTTTTAAAACCCAATTAAAACAAAATATTATTGAATCAATGTGTCCCATACCACATTGAAACTTTATAAATAAATTAACATTTTAAAAAACTCATGTCCATATAAATAAATCCATAAAACCATTTTGAAAACATGTACATGATTGAGAAATATTTTGAAGAATAGATCTTTAAAACATTTAAAATAATGTTTTAGTTATAGAGTCCCTTAAAAAGATCATTTTGTTAACCAAATAGAACAATTATGTGTATTCACCTAAAAAAGTAGAAATAAAATATAATATAACCAAAACTAATTTCTGACACAATATTATCACGATATAATGAAGAAGTAGAAGTTTAATCTAATGAATGGAAATTGTGTTAAAAAAATACCTTACCTCATGTTTGATTTCCTTCAAACGTGTTCAAGCCTCCTGTATAATGGTTTAAAGAATATTATTAACTCATTACATAACTACATTCATATTTATAGTACCTTATATGAAGATTTTATATCATTTTATGACTTTTTCATTAAAAATATTTCATTATTTTCATAGTTTTAGGTGCGTTTGTTTCATAGATTCATGATTGATTCATTTGCTTAAAATTATGGATGTTATTGTAAAACTTAGATTAAATATCCATAATTGGAATGAAAAAGTATTAATTTACTTTTAGAAGTATAAATCTTACCATATATCATTTTTATTTTTTACATGAGGATGATTCATTAGATGAAATGTCAATGATAAACATTTAGTTTATTTTGGACGGTTTTCTGAACACCTTGAACTAGTTTCATTTTGTTTACTATTATGATTATATATTTTTTAAATAATATTAAATAGGTTATAATAAAAATATTAAAACATTATTTAACCATAAAAATAGTTTTAAAGCAATACGTGAAGGATGTAATGAAAAAACAACCAAACATTATTCATAGAGGCGATTATGTGACATAACTTGGACAATAATTTCATTTCATTGAATAAAAGGAGATGAGAAATGAAATGGATATGATATATTTCATTAGAAACAAATCACTTCATTATATACATTATTCTGTATTTATCATCCATTGATTAATTAAGGAGGTGAGAATAATGTAGGAAAAAAATTAAGAAAGGTGCTTGGGGAAAATTACCTCTTAAATATCACATCCATTAGAGACCCTTAAGGACCTTGGATTTCATATTTTGGTAAGATCATAATCACGTAGACATTTTTATAATGAGTATGGGAATATTGGTAAGAGATATTTAGAGCTAGAAGGATTTTAGGGTTGAAATGGGGTGGTGAGGGTGGTGTTTATACTTGAGGAGAGGTGGGTTTAAGTTATTAAATAATAAATATTTTATATTTAAATTCAACCATTTTTAGGTGGCATTAAATTCATAATATTTGGATATATATTAATATTATGTAGGTTTTATAGGGTCTACAAACAAGCCAAAAAACCTTTAAATGTTCTTTTTTAGGTTTTTTAATCATTTACCACTTTTAACTTAATCATGTTTCATTTTTTACCTCTATTGTGGTAAATAACTTTTTTTAACATTGTATATGTTTTATAAATAAAAATTAAATTAACCATACAACCTAATTTGAAAATTTTGATGCAATAAATGGAATCCATTTTTCCAATTTCAATTAACATAATTGGAAAAATTATATTTAAAAATTAATCCATTAGTCAAAATGAAAAAACGGGTTCTTGAAGTGAAATATTCAAAAGCATGAAATGTTTTTATATCTAATTTTAGTGTAAAAACTATTAAAATGACCTGAATTAGCATTATTGACATATAATTGAACTAATTTTTCTTTAAAACAAATTTAAAAACATAATTTATCTATATAAATAAATTAAATAAAAATAAAATTTTCAAATAAACTTCATTATTTTTCATTATTCATCAAAAAATAATACTTATCAGAAAAATACCAAAACAAAAATAAACCAAAGTAAATATTGATACTCTAATTTAAAATAATAAGTTTATTTGGTCAAATATAATTTATAAAAGTGTTAAAAATATATATTTAAATCTGGTGCTTCATCAAAAGGCAACAAATATGACTTTTTAGACAAATACCTCTTTTGTCTGTAAAATTGAATTTGTTCTTATATCAAGTCTATAAATCACATGATATTAATTTTAAAAATTGTATTTAATATATTATAGATATATTAAATTCATATAATCCAACAAGGGTGATTTTTATATTTATTAGTATAAAACACAATTGTTCATATTTAAATAGTTTTTTAGAAAAACATTTCCTTTTATTTTAAAAATTGCTTTACTTTCATTTATAATTAATTGGTCTCCAAATAAATAACTATATATACATGTGTAAGCCATATTTTCTTAATTCAGTTAATACTATTCATTCCCACTATGCAAAAATCTAGTTTAATGGTAACCTTTAAATAATATATATATATATATTTAAGTTTAATGTGGTGTATCTTGTATGTTATCGAATATAGTTTTTAGTTTTTAAAAACTAAGGATGTAACATTTACTACTTTAGAAACTGATTATTGTTCAATTTTTGAATTTTTATTTGTCTAATTTTATAATATCTACCTTCTTCAAGTCAGAATCATAGATTTTTTATTTCTAAGTATATTTTCAAATTTTACCAATTTCTATAAACTAGTAAATTTCATAGTTTCTTTTCAAAATTTACTTTACTCATAACATGATTCTTCTATATCTGTATATAAATGTTTTGGTTCACTTTTAATTTTTTGGAAATCGTTAATTTTTCTTCTTCAATATTTTTAACATCCTTTTTTTAATAAATATCTATTTTCAATAACTTTTTCATTATAGAAATCGACCAACTTTTTCATAAGTTTATTCCAGCATTTGTAACTTCTTATGTTGGGTGAATAACCCATGAAAGTTCCATCCTCAACATTTTTATCAAATTTTACAAGATCTACATTTTTTATTTTTAGTGAACATAGACTTACAAAAACCTTGAAATATTTCACTAATAGTTTTTTATACCAAATTTCATAGGATATCTTGTTGATTACCACCTTAACAAACTTCTTTTTTACATGTATAATAATTTTAATGTGTTATCTCTATAAAAATGTTGAATGATATATTATTATAACATGCTTCTTCCCATTTCCACTAAACTTCTTTTTTTCCTTTCTATAACTCCATTTTTATGGGTGTAAGGGGAAATGTATTAAGGTTTAATTCCATGTTTTTTCAAATATGATTTGAGTAATTTCATGTGTATTCCTTTACATTATCAATTATCAACTTCATTATATAATATCTCATTTCTCTATCAACTTCCCTTAATCATAAATAATTCCCAAGAACCAAAACATAATCATACAACATGAATAATTCCATAAAAATATTACTTTGGAATTTCGTAAAACCGAATTTTAAAGAGGATTTTAAAGGAAAGCCCCTTATAAATATCATACAATTGAAGAGATACTTAATAGAGTGGATGGAGTATGTATATATACTGTAAATACACATAATAAAACATAATATAAACAGAACCCATCACAAAAACAATTTAAATAGCACATAAATAATGAAGTAGAAGGTTAACCCAAAGAATGGAAATCAGGTTAGGAATTCCCTTACCTCCGATTTTTCTTACTTCAAACTTGTTTAAACTTCATGTATATTGGTTAAAAGAGTGTTTATTAGTTTTTTAAAGAAACATGTTAATGTTTAAAACATCTTATATTATCATTTCATAACATCATTTCAACCTTTAATTGTTAGTATTTTGCTCCTTGCACTGTTTTTTGGTGAGTTCTTAACATGATTTCCATGATTGGTTCATGGTGGATGTTCTTGTCGATTGGAAGTGAAATTATAGAATTGGAAAGAAAAGGTATTTACATTTTTACAGTACCATAATTTATACCATTTATCATTTTGATGTTTAATATGAGGATGATTCATAAGTTAAAACATTAATGATGTTCGTTTAGATCATTTTAGTGGTTCTTTGATAATAACAACCACATTTTGTCTTATAAATTAGAACCCTTAGTACAAAAGAATTCCAGAACCATGGGTGAGTCATAACACATATATTATAACCTCTTTCAACTATATAAATGGTTTCATGACCAGACTTGAAAGAATTAATGGAAATTGAAATCACATCGTCCACGATGTCGGTAATTCGACACATAACGGACAATGTTTTTATTCTTTAAATAAGTGGGAGAGGAGAAGAATAATGATGAGTAATTTTCCATAAACATGATAACATCCATAATATACATGATTTATAGAGATTTCATGCCTATTGGGTAAGGATATATGAAGAAAGAATAAGGAAGGAACTCAAAATAAAAGAATAAGTGAGAAATCTCTTACAAAAATTCGGGAGCCCAACGACTATGCGACAGGGTTTTAGAAAACATTAAGAAAAGAGGGTACAAGGGTCACCCATCCATAAATGAATCATAATACATAATAGATCAAGAATAAGAAGGAAATAATAACATGGTATGGAAACTTTAAAGTTATATGACATAAAAGAGAACTTGAAAGGAAAAAAGAAAGAAATTGAGAATTTTCTTACCTTGTAGAGTAACCCTTAAAACTTGAAGGTTGGGAACTTGGGGGCTTGAGGAAACCTTGGGAGGACTACTATGAAGGTAAGTAGACTAGAGCTTCGTTGAAGGAGAATTGGGAATGATTTCAATGAAGGGAAGAGTTGGTATTTATAGGAAAAGTGAGGGATTATTTTAATAATTTTCAAGGGACACCTCATGAGTGGTATTTGCAAAACCATGGGCTTTCCCATGGTATTTTTCCATGGTATAATCCACTTGGGACACTTCAAATCTTATTTAACTATACACAAGTCTACCAGATTTATGACATCATTATTATATCATTAGTGATGTCATTAACACACCGAAACTAAAAACTGTATTTTTTACTATTCACCGAAAAATCAACTGTTTCAGAAAAATCCCCAAAATTCACCCGAACCATTTACAGACGTATAGATTTCAAAAATGAAGTCCATTTTTTGAAAATAATTTTCTAGATATTATTAATTTAATTTTTAAATAAAATCATACTTAATTCAAAAATTAACAATTCTAATTCTGTAACTACTTCTATATCACAATGAAAAATTAACCTAGATGCTATTATCATAAAGCCTTAATAAAATAAAATAATAATAAAATTTACTATTCATTAGGGTCATATCACTATTCATATTACTATTCATAAGGGTATGTTACTATTCCCCAAAAAAACAGGGTAGTTCCAATAGACTCCAAATAACATACTGAACATAATTATAGATGACAGTTTCTTGAAATTCAAACCATAGAAGTGGAAAAGTTATGTTTTAAAGGCTAGTTAAAAATATCTACTAAAAACAAAGTTCCATGAATTTCTATTTATTTTTAGAAAAACTTGGGGTGTTACATTATCCCCACCTTCTGAAAATTGTGTCCTCACAATTTTATTTACTTATTAAACAACTGAGGGTATTTTTCCCTCATAGAATTTTTAGACTCTCATGTTGCTTCTTCAACCATGTGGTTTCTCCACAAAACATTTACCTGGTGGATTACCTTATTCCGCAATACTTGTTCCCTTCGATCAAGAATCTGAATTGATTTCTCTTCTTAAGAAATGTTCTCTTCCAGATGAATTGCTTTTGGGCTCAAGACATGTGATGAATCTGGCACATACATTCTCAACATCAAAATATGAAAAACATTGTGTACCTGAAACAAACTCGAAGGCAAAGCTATGTGGTATGCAACTGTTCCAACTTTCTCCAAGATTTCAAAAGAACCGATGAACCGTGGACTTAGCTTTCCTTTCTTACCAAAACGCATCACACTTTTCCGAGGAGAGACTTTAAGGAAAACATGGTCACCTACATCGAAATAGAAGTCTTTCCTTCTGTTATCTTCATAACTTTTCTGCCTTCTCTAAGCTGTCCTCATGTGCTGTTGGATCATCCTCACTTTCTCAGCCATTTCTTCAACTAATTCTGGCCCCATCAACTTTTTTTCACCTACTTCATCCCAAAATGCTGGAGTCCGACACCGCTTCCCATACAAGGCCTCAAGAGGTGCCATTTGAATACTGGAATTAGAACTGTTATTATAAGAAAACTCAACTAAAGAAATATGTTGATCCCAACTTCCCTGATAGTCCATTGAACAAGCTCGAAGCATATCCTCCAAAGTTTGAATCGTTCGTTCTGAATGCTCATCTGATTGAGGATGAAAAACTGTACTGAAATTTAACTCTGTGCCCAACAACTTCTGAAGTCCCTTCCAAAAGTTAGAAGTGAACCTGGGATCTCGATTAGAGACAATGGAAAGAGGAACTCCATGTAACCTGACAATCTCATTGAGGTACAAACGAGAAAGCTGATCCAAATTCATTGTATCTCAAATAGAAAGAAAATGTGCAGACTTTGTTATCTGATCAATAATAACCCAAATCGCATTGTTACCACAAGAATTCTTTGGTAGTCCCACCACAAATTCCATGGATACATTATCCCATTTCCACTCTGGCATTGGAAAAGGCTGAAGCACCCCCTTCGGTAACTGCTGCTCTGCTTTAACCTATTGACACGTCAAACATTTCATGGTAAAATCAGCAATATCTATTTTCATTCTATCCCATCAATAATACTTCTGAAGGTCTCTGTACATCTTAGTACTGCCAGGATGAACAGAAAATGGAGAACTATGAGCTTCGCACAACAAATCTTTCTTCAACTGAGAATCACTAGGCACACACAATATTTTTGCAAATCTTAAAACACAATATTTATCAAGGTTAAATTCTGGAAACTTACCCATTTTAACCAATTCTACCTTTTTTTATAGTTCACAATCTTCCTTTTGCACTCGCTTAATTCTATCTGAAAACAAAGACTGCACTGAAACCTGAAACAAAACAGATGTATTCTCTGCAGCAACAACTTATAAGACAAAATTCATCAAATCATTAATCAAGGGATCATGTTCCAAACGTAACATGGTTAATGATGCATGATGTTTCTGAATCAGGAATCCACCACTTTGTTTGCTTTTCCGGTATGGTAATTGATCGTGCAGTCATAATCCTTTATCAGTTCTAGCCATCTTCTATGCCTCATGTTTAATTCCTTTTGAGTGAATATATACTTTAGACTTTTATGGTCAATATATATTTTTCATTTGGTTCCGTATAGTTGATGCCTCAAAATTTTCAAAGAAAAAACCATAGCTGACATTTCCAAATCATGTGTGGTATAATTTAGCTCATGAGGTTTAAGTTGTCTCAAAGCATAGGCAATTACCTGATCATTCTGCATCAAAACACAACCAAGTCCCTTCAAAGAAGCATCACTGTAGATGACAAACTCACCATTTCGGGAAGGTAAGGCCAAAACTGGAGCATTAACCAATCACTTCTTCAGTTCCTGAAAACAAACATCACATTCTTCTGTACAAACAAATTTAACCCCTTTTTGTGTTAACTTAGTTATCGGGCTATATAACCGTGCAATGTTCTTAACAAACCGGCAGTAATAACCTGATAAGCCCAAAAAACTACGGATCTCTGTAACATTTGTGGGTATTTCCCATTCATCAACTACTTTTGTTTTAGAAGGATCAACAGTTATTCCATCTTTATTTACAATGTGCCCAAGAAAAGAAATATGTTGCAACCAAAAATCACACTTGCTGAATTTTGCATACAGTTTCTTTTCTTTTAATGTTTGTAAAACAACCCTTAGATGTTTTTCGTGATCCTCTTTATTTTTAGAAAATACTAGAATTTCATAAATAAATACAACCACAAACTTATCCAAGAACTCATGAAATACTCTATTCATAAGATTCATGAATACAACAGGTGCATTAGTTAATCCAAACGGCATAACAAAAAATTCATAATGCCCATATCTAGTACGAAAGGTTGTTTTCAGGATGTCATCCTCCTTCACCTTCAGCTGATGGTATCCGAATCTCAAGTCAATCTTGGAAAAGTACTGAGCTCCCTGGAGCTAATCAAACAAGTCATCAATATGAGGGAAAGGATACTTGTTTTTAGCAGTGATGTTATTCAAAGCTCTATAATCAATGCAAAGTCTCATGGAACCATATTTCTTTTTAACAAACAAAACAGGGGCTCCCCATGGTGAAGTTCTAGGATGAATGAAGCCTTTGTCAAGCAAATCCTGCAACTCATTTTTCAATTCAAGAAGTTCTATTGGAGCCATACGATATGGGGGTTTTGAAATTGGCTTATCATTAGGAACTAAGTCAATTGTGAATTTGACTTCTCAATCATGTATGACACCAGGTAACTCATCAGGAAAAACATCAAGGTATTCATTTACCAATGGCACATTATTAATTTGAATAGTTCCCTTATTTTCAACAATATGAGCAAGATAAAATTCATTTCCATCTTTCAATAGTTTCTCAGCTTCCTGATATGTTATCAATTGTACGGATTCATTCTTGTATACAAACTGAAACTCTTCCTGAAAAACAACTTCTTTAGCTCTATAATCAATCTTAGCATGATAATTCGAAATCCAGTCCATTCCCAGAATAACATCAAACTCGACTAAGGGTAAAACAACAAGGTTTGCAGGTAAAGTGTTTCCATAGACCACAATAGAAAGATTCTTATAATTCCTCTTTTCTATAACATTTCCCCTGTTGTTTTAACAACAAGTTCAGGTCTCATTTGTTGAGGTTATATTTCCAATTTACTAGAAAATTTCTCAGAGATGAAGGAATGTGTAGACCCCGTATCAAACAAAACTTTAGCAAAATCTGAGTGAACAAACAAAGTACCTGATACAACTTCATTGGATGTCCCAAAATCTGCTGACGTAGTCACAAAGGATCTCACTACACCTTTCTACTTGTAGTCTGGCTTCTTTGCATCATTCGGATCTCTCTTTGGGCAGGCATTTGCATAATGACCCATTTCACCACATTTAGCACTTTACAGTCTACTTATCAGGATTAGTATTTGAATCATTCTCGTTACAATATCAGGACATATGTCCAAACTTAGCACATTTAAAACACTTCCCAGTTTTTCTAAGACATTCCCCAGGGTGTTTCTTGCCACACTTTTCACAAACTGGAAATTAGATTTTCTTACCATCAGATTTCTTTGGTTGATTCTTACCCATTGCTTTCCAACTGGACCTCTTCTTCTCTTTGTTTCCAAAATGCACATGATCATCAGTAAACTCAATCTCTACCCTCTCAGCACATCGGACAAGTTTCTCATAACTTTTGAATTCACGGGAGGCCAACGCCCTTCGATACCTTGGCTTCAATCCTGAGTAAAAGCAGTTGATTTTTCTATCAAGATCTAGAATAAGATTTGGAGCATACCACGCCAGTCGAGTGAAGTTCGCTTCATACACAGCCACTGAATCTTCCTCCTTCTGTTTCAATTCAAGAAATTGCTTCTCCATCCTAAGTCGCACCACCTTAGGAAAATATTTTTCAAGGAAAAGACTTTTAAATTCATCCCACTCTAAGGCATAAAAATCCTCTCTACCCCTAATATTCCTTACCATTGACCACCACTGATCAGCTTCTCCTTCAAAATGATATATGTCAAGACTTACCTTTTGATTGTCTGAACATCTCATAACATCGAATATCTTTTCAAGGGATTTGATCCATTCTTCAGCTGCTACTGGGTCAGAAGATCCATTTAATGCAGGAGGATGTTGTCTCATAAAATGTTCCACTACTGTCATGTTCCGTTATGGTACCTCTATTGTTTATCTTGCATGGATGCCACCAAAATTTATTGTATGTGTTAGCTGAGCCATTACTATCACAAACTTCTCGGTTCCAATCCCTACCATTCCGGGCTGTAGTTCCGGAAGGATGTCATTCTATCGGTGCCTCTCCTCTTCAGCATCCCTGTTCCTTCTGCGGATAACCATTCTGAACAAACATGTCTTAGATGAAGCAACATGGTAATATTTAAATTCTATAACATTTCAAATTAAACATAGAGTGAAAATCATTTATGGTATTCTATTAAAATCACCATAACCCCTAAAGTTATCTAAACCATCCTCTAATACCGACTATAAGGACCTGGCCTTATTACATACATAATCTTGAATTTAGTCAAGAAAACACTTCCTTTAACATTTATGATCTTTTCAAGTTTAGAGCTTCAGAGAATTAGGACAATACATTCATAACATTACACATTATTACAAAGTGGATACCATAAAAACAGTTTCCATTTTTTTTAAATATAAAACATTAAAACTTAAATAAGACTCCTTTACAATTCTTCAACATTTAACATGGCTTCCCTCCTTGTCTTACACATCCATTATCCTGTGAAAATCATTTAAAAACTTGGGATGTGTCACGACCCATCCTCGGGGCCCGTGCCGTGACTACCCCAAGCCCGCCTTCCATAGGCCAGGGGCTGGCGACTAGCACCAAGGCGTAAATCCCAAAAAAAAGAGAAGGCATTGCCTTTGAAAAGTAAACAAGAACCACAGAGTAAGCAAGAAGAAAAGTAAACACTAAGTAAAAACTGTACAAGATGTGCTGAAAGTAAAAGGGGCCGGAAATACAAGTCCAACTGTAAAGTACAACTGAAAGGGAAAAACAGCAACTGTAAAGAAAATCCGCAGTGTCGAGCCGTCCTCTGGAAGTCCCACCTGAAGGGTGGGTACAGATAGCCTCCACAGCTCCTCGGTCCAGCTATCCGCTCCGAGTACGTCCCGCCCAGTGGTCCACCTCCAGGTACCGTCCAGCTCCGCAAGCCTCCACCACGATCAGCGCTGCCCGTTGTCTGCAACCAACACCACGAAGTGCGGGCAAAGCCCGTGCAGGGGTGAGTATAAGCTACTCATTAGGGACCCTGAGACCCCCAAAGGTCTCCCGAAATCCACAAAGTAAGGATACAAACATGAAGTAACATCTGACATGGCTTAGGTATATTCCCATACATATACCTAAGTCATCAATTCTTGTTCGGCTCCAACGTCCGAGCCCAAGCACAACCCAGTCCACACAGGAAAGAAAAACGTATACCCACACAGGATAGCTCAACACAATCCACAAAGGAGAGTAAACAGTAAATCCACACAGGATAGCTCAACACAATCCACAAAGGAGAGTAAACAGTAAATCTACACAGGATAGCTCAACATAATCCACAAAGGAGAGTAACAGAAGATTCAGCTCACACAGGTATACTTCTTCGGATGACGATAAAGATGATCACTGATCCATCTAAGTCGTCGGACCCACGAAGGATCGATAGGTAACTAACCCCCGCAAGACCCACACAGGATCGGGCCCACACAGGACCTGTAGGCGCTGGCTCACACAGAACCGCTGAGCGCTGACCCACACAGGATCGGACCCACACAGGATCGGGCCCACACAGGACCTGTAGCACTGATCCACGTAGGATCGCTGAGTGCTCTAGTCGTCGCAGTCCACTGAGGATCTCTGTACAGTCATTGGCGCAGTCCACTGAGGATCTCTGCACAGTCGTCGCCGCAGTCCACTGAGGATCTCTGCACGGTCGTCGCTGTCGAAGTAGCAGTCGCAGCCAGCACTAGGGTTCCCGCACACAGCAAGCTCGTTCGGGAGGGTCCGCTCCACGAGCCGAGAGGCCGATACATCAACTGTCACAAAGTCTGAAGTTGATGTATCCAAAAGTTTTGTATCGCCAACAGGAACTCAACGTCGCAGACGGCGCGTCGATCGGACGCCCGGTCTGAGAGTTATTGGCTTTTTCGCCCCAGGGGCCCGGTTGGTTTTTAAGGCAAAACCAACCCGACCGTACTCCACCTGCATCCAAACCTCGAGCAGAGTATGCCAAAAGATCCGTCTCACTTAGAGGAAGTCAACAAAGCTTACGGCACATCAATCGGACGTCTGTAGCTTAAGATATGAGTGTTTCCGCTCCGAGGGCCCGGTTGGTTTCGTGTACGAACCAACCCGGCCAAACACAAAGTATTCCGAAACGTTGAGTGCGATATACCAAAATGACCGTCTCGATCCAAGGATCGCGTTGCCGCTGACGGCGAGTCGTTTGGAGGCCCGTAGCTCAAGTTACGGGCGTTTGAACGAAAACCATCCGAAGACAGGGGGTCCGGGCCCGGGCCGACCCGGCCCGACCCCCCCTGGGTCGGCTGAACCGGGTCAACCCGATTGGACCCGGTCCGGCCCGGCTCGGCCCGGCTCGGCTCGGCCGAGCGACGCGGGGGGGAGCCGCCACCCCCGCGTGACACCCCCGCGATACCCGCGGGGTGTCTCCCTGGCAAGCCGAGCGACGCGGGGGGGGGGGGGGGGGGGGAGCCGCCGCCCTCGCGTGACAACCCCGCGTCCCCCGCGGGGTGTCGCTCGGGCAAACGGACGCGGTTTCAGCCGCGTCCCGCGCGTGCCGGACCCGCACGGCCGCGGGTCCGTGAGTGCTGCCGCCGCGGCTTCTGCCGCGGCGGCCTTGTCCGGCAGCGCGCCGGTGGCGCCGCCGCTCCCGGCTGCCGGCGCCGCCGCGCCGGCGACCCGCGCCGCCCGCGGCTTCCGCGGGCCTCCGGAGTCGCTCCGGTGGTCCGATTTTGTTCCCGTCTGCGCCGCTGCTCCTCCCGGGACTCTCTCTTCACTGCGGAACCATCAAACTTCCGTTGCGGCACGTTCCGTCGTCGCCCGTCAAATCCGCACAAAAACGAAGAACGGCGGAGGGTCGTCGGGCCGTGTTCGTTTGGCCCGCACCCTCCGTGTTAGAGATAAACAACGGGAGGAATAAAGTTCAATACATGAACGCATATCCGAAAACAATTTTTAATGAAATAAAATTGTTTTATAAAACGGGTTCCTCAATTTGAATGGAAACGACAAGGGAAAAAGAGGCATTTCCAAGAAATAAAACCCCTACCTCGTAGTCGTCGCTCGTGAGCGTTCTTCGCGGAATTGTTCGTCGCGGAAGAAGGGGATCGTCGCGTCGTCGCGGAAGGGCGTCGCGTCGTCGCGGAAACCGACGTTGAGTCGGCGAACTCAACAGACCATGAAACATCAGATTTAATTTAATTAATTAAATCCGTGTTTTGGTAAAGAACCACAAAGGAGATTAAAAATAAAGTCCGAGACTCTTACTTCAAGCTGCCGATCGAAGATCCGTCGCGGAGGAAGAGACGTCGCAGAAGAACGTTGCAGGAAGGGAAAGTCGGCGTCGCGGATCACGGCGTCGCGTCGTCGATTTCCGGGTTCGGCGTTCTTCGCGTTCTTCGCGAAGGAGGAAGAAGGTTCAAGGATCCTCTCTCAACGAGTAATCCTTCAAAAAAGATTGGTTGGTCTTATTTTATTATTATGCCAACAAATGAAAACGGGTAAGTAACGACCCATCAATTCGTTGAATTAATTAAATGAAAGAAACAACTCATTTAATTTACGAAATAAACCGCCCAATTAAATGGTCTGTTAAGAATTTAAGAAAACGCGTTAGTTGACTTTCATAATGACGGGTTTTCGCGGGTGCGTTACTTAGCGGAAAGAAACGGCGGGGCTCGTGCGGGCCCCACCTCACAAATATCCTACCAAGAGGGTAGGATATTTCTGGATAGTGTCATATCCGGTTCAACTCAGTTTAAGCCGCTTTTAAGTGGCTTCAAGTGGCTTCCAAGTGGCTTAAGTGAAATAAAATAAAGTTGTCGAAAAAATTATTTTATTTCTTAACTTTAAACCCGAAAATTAAAAACAACACCCAAGAAAACGCAACTCCGGAAGAGGTGTTTCTAAGCGAATATCGGCGCTGCGATTTCATCGGTGCCCTCAGAATTCGATTCCGGGCACCGGTTCAAAAATTAGAAAAACCCGCTCGTCCGTTCACTGAACGTACCCGAGCCAAACTTCAGAAAATGATTCCAGGCACACCGGGCCTCAGAATCAGGTGCCGTCAGAAACTGCGCTCTTGTAAAATTCCAAAGAAAATTAAGAAAAAAAATTTCCTTGAAATTTACGGGTCTTTACATTACTCCCACATCAGAGATTTACGTCCCCGTAAAGATACATCATAAACTATGGAAACAAATGTGTGTACTGAGCACGCATCTGAGCCTCCTGCTCCCATGTGCTCTCCTGGAGGTTCCCGTGCTGCCATCTGATACGCACAAGAGAAATCGATTGCCCATGCAGGACCCGCTCCTGTCGATCCTCTATCTCCACCGAGACCTCCGTAAAAGTCGCCCCATCATCCACGTCTAGTTCCCCATGGTCAATGATGTGCGTCGGGTCGTGCACGTATCTCCTCAACTGAGATACGTGGAAGACGTCGTGCACCCGGTGCAACTGAGGTGGCAGAGCCAGGTGATAAGCCACCTCGCCAATCCTGCTGAGGACCTGGAAAGGCCCAATGAAGCATGGAGACAACTTGCCGCCTCGACCAAATCTCCGCAAACCACGTCGAGGTGAGACCCGCAAGAAGACGTGGTTTCCATCCTCGAACTCTAGTGGCCTCCGCCTCCTGTCAGCATATGACTTCTGTCGGCTCTGAGCTATCCTCATCCGCTCCTGGATGACCTGGACCTTCTCTGTTGTGGCCCGGACCATCTCTGGTCCCACAAGTGCTGACTCCCCAGGGTCTGTCCAGCACAAAGGAGATCTGCAAGGCCTGCCGTACAACGCCTCGTATGGTGCCATCCCTATGGTGGAGTGGTAGCTGTTGTTGTACGCAAACTCCACCAAGGGTAGGTGGTCCTCCCAGCTGTGACCAAAGTCGAGGACACATACGCGGAGCATGTCCTCGAGAGTCTGAATGGTCCTCTCCGTCTGACCATCTGTTTGAGGGTGAAAGGCGGTGCTCAGACATAGCCGCGTCCCGAACGCCTCCTGCAACCCCTTCCAAAGCCGGGAAGTAAAGAGAGCGTCCCGATCGGAGACGATAGTTGAAGGCACACCGTGAAGCCGTACAATCTCCTGAACGTAGAGACGCCCCAAGCTCTCCACTGAGCCCTACTCTAGGATGGGTAAGAAGTGTGTCGACTTGGTGAGTCAGTCAAAAATCACCCAAATGGAGTCGTGACCTCTGGAAGTGAGTGGAATTCCAGTCATGAAGTCCATAGATATCCCATCCCACTTCCACTCCGGGACCTCCAAGGGTTGTACCAAGCCTGCTGGTACCTGATGCTCTGCCTTCACCTGCTGGCAGGTGAGGTACCGTGAAACGAACTCTGCCACAACCTTCTTCATGCCCGGCCACTAGTGCTGTCGTCTGAGATCCTGGTACATCTTCGCCACTCCAGGATGTACCGCCAAAGGAGAAGTGTAAAACTCTCTCAGCACCTCCTCTCGTAAAGCGACTGGTACCAAGGTACGTCCTCTGAAAAGGACAGCATGCTCTGCTCCAAGGGAGAAACCATCGGGTGCCTGTCCCGAGGATATCTGTGCACGCCGTGTCTCACAGTCAGCGTCCCCACGCTGTGCCTCTCTGACCCGCTGTATAAGTGGAGGAGAGACGGTGAGAGACTGAAGGAAGGCTGCTCCGTCTCTATCCACGAAGGATATCTGAAAAGCGGCTAGCTGCTCTGTCGCCTCCTCAAGTAGCTGGATGCCCGTCCTCCTGCTGAGGGCATCGGCTACCACGTTCCCCTTCCCAGGAGTATAGACTATCTCAAAGTCATAGTCCTGGAGGAACTCGAGCCATCGCCGCTGTCTCAGGTTCAGGTCCTTCTGAGAGAAGATGTACCTGAGACTCTGGTGGTCAGAAAAGACTGTAAAGCGCTCGCCCATCAGGTAGTGCCGCTATGTCTTCAGAGCGAAGACCACTACTTCCAACTCCAGGTCATGGGTGGCATAGTTCTGCTCATGCGGCCTCAACCGATGTGATCCATAGGAAATCACGGCCCGCTCTTGCACCAGGACACACCCGAGTCTGGTCCCTGATGCATCGCAGTAGACTACGTATCCAACTCCCTCCTCAGGAAACCTCAAGATAGGTGCGCTGGTCAATCTCTGCCTCAGCTCCTGGAAGCTCTGCTGACATCTGTCTGACCACACGAAGGGTTTCCCCTTCTTCGTCAACGTTGAGAGTGGCGCCGCAACTCTGGAAAAGTCCGGCACGAATCTCCGATAATATCCAGCTAGACCCAAGAAACTCTGCACCTCCGTCACGCTCTTGGGTGGCTCCCAAGCTAGCACTGCCTCGATCTTCGTGGGATCCACTGCAACTCCCGCCTCAGAAATGACGTGCCCCAAGAAGTGGACCTCATGTAACCAGAAATGGAACTTCGAGAGCTTTCCGTAAAGATGGTGCTCTCGGAGTGTGTCTAGTACAACCCATAAGTGGTAGGCGTTCTCCTCCTCCGTGGTCGAGTACACCAAAATGTCGTCGATGAAGACCACGACAAATCGATCGAGGTATGGCTGGAAAATCCTGTTCATGAGGATCATGAACACTGCTGGAGCATTGGTTATGCCGAAAGGAATAACCAAGAACTCATAGTGGCCATACCGACACCTGAAGGCCGTCTTCTGCACATCCTCGTCTCGAACTCTGAGCTGATGATAGCCTGACCTGAGGTCTATCTTAGAGAACCACCGTGCTCCCTTGAGCTGGTCGAAGAGATCATCAATCCTGGGTAGCGGATACTTTTTCCTCACTATCACCTGGTTCAGGCGACGATAATCGACACACAGTCGCAAGCTCCCATCCAACTTCTTGGCGAACAATATCGGGGAACCCCAGGGTGAAACACTGGGTCGGATGAATCCCTTGCCCTGCAAGTCCTCCAACTGTACCCGTAGCTCTCGAAGCTCGGCGGGGGCCATCTGATATGATGGAGTGGATATCGGGGCTGTCCCGGGGTACAGATCAATATAAAAGTCTACCTCTCTGCGAGGAGGTAGCCCTGGAACGTCATCGGGGAAGACGTCCGCATACTGATCCACCCCTGCAGGAAAACTGGGACTCCGCACGTCCACTGCTCCAAGGATGAGGCTAGCCAAATGATGAGTGATGGGTTGTCCTCTCCTATGCGGAAGTCCATCTTGTGCTGCAAAGGCTCCCTTCTCGCCGGTGAAGGTGAACCTGCTCCCGTCGGTGCGCACACATCGCACCTAGCGCCTAATGCAGTCAATCTGTGCATGGACCGTAGATAACCAATCCATGCCCAAGATGACGCCGTAAGGCCTCGACGCCGCTACAAGAAGATCCTAGCCGAAGCTCTCACCTCCTAGAGTAAGCTCACACTGATGGCAATGGTGCGTAATCGTCGAGTCTGCTCCCGTAGGAGTCTCTAGCCGTAAGGATCGAGCCAACGGCTCTGTCGGAATCTTCGAGCTCTGAACAAGGGCAGTGGCTATGAAAGAGTGACTCGCTCCCGTGTCTATAAGAACTGCAGCAAGGGTGGAATAGACACGGATCGTACCTAGAATCATCTCTGGCGCGCCGTGGTCGTAGGCCTCCACTGCCTGGAGCTGTGCCTGTCTCTGCCCGCCAGCTCCCTGTGGTCGGGGCGGACCTCCTGGTGGTGGTGGTGGCAGAGCCTCAAAGCGTCGCCCACCACCTGCTGCTCGGCCAGCTCCTCTGGATCATCTGCCTCCTCCCTGCGGACTGCCACGGTCGACCCTCTGCCTCTGCCTGGGTGGCCCCTCCACCGTGTGCTGCTCCTCAGTACGACGGGTCGGGCAGTCACGAGCCATGTGGCCCTGCCCGCCGCACGAGTAACACTACCTGCCTCTCGGAAGACTGGCTCTGCGCTGTGTGCCCCGCACTGCTGATCCAGTGTCCCGAGGTTGTCCGCCAGAAGGCCTGGTCTGCCTGGAACCCTGAGTCATCCGTCGGCTACCAGCTGCCGAAGACGCTGCTACTTGCCGCCCTGCGGTAGGTCTCACTGTAGACTCAGCCAGAAAGCTCTCGATCAGAAGGGCTCGCTCTAGCACTTCTGCCTGGGTCAGGATGCTGAGGGAGATCAGCGACGCCCTGATCTCGTGTCTCAATCCCTGCTCGAAGGTCCGGGCCCGGAAGAAGGGGTCCTGTACCATATCGGTCGAGTAGCGAGAAAGATCGGTGAACCTCGCCGCGTACTGGGCGACCGTCAAACTGCCCTGCCGCAGCTGGAGAAGCTCCTGAATGCGCACCGCACGGAGGGTGGTCGGGAAGAACTCTGAGCGGAAGAGGCTCTCGAAGTCCGTCCAGATGAGGGAGGCCTCATCGTGTACCTGGAGCATCAAGCTCCACCATCGTCCTGCTGCTGCGTGCAGTAGGCTCGCCGCGAGGATCACCATGAGGTCTGCTGGTGTCCTCACTAGCCTAAAAACTCGGACAACCGCCTCCAGCTAGTCCTCGGCTGCCTGGGGGTCCGTCTCCCCACGGAACCTGGGTGTTCGCTGGCACTGGAACTCGTGCAGAGCTCCGAGGCGTCGTGCATCGTCAGCGATCGGTGCTGGAAGCATCGGGGGCTCGGCGGGTAAAGGTACCGTCGGTGCCTCTGCTGTCAACAGGCCCTGTACCGAGGCCTCGTCGCTCGGCGGGCTGTCGTCGCGCTCTACTCTCGGAACCCTAGCTGGCTGCCGTCGTGGGGCCATCCTGAAAAGGAAACAAGTGCGCCACGGTCAGAACAGTATACCTGGTGAGCTGACACAAGTAATCACAAAGAAAACTTGAAACACACATGCAATCAAAGTTTTCGTACATTAAGTCGGAAATCAGAAGTCAGGGTCCTGGTGTACGGATACGTCGGCCGCCGCACCAACACTGGACTCCCTGGACTGATAACCACACCCAATACGTTAAACCCTATTGCTCCACATAGAAGAAAGTTCAGAGTCTGCGGTAGAACCGACCGCCTCTGATACCAATTTGTCACGACCCGTCCTCGGGGCCCGTGCCGTGACTACCCCAAGCCCTCCTTCCATAGGCCAGGGGCTGGCGACTAGCACCAAGGCGTAAATCCCAACAAAAAGGGAAGGTATTGCCTTTGAAAAGTAAACAAGCACCACAGAGTAAGCAAGCAGAAAAGTAAACACTAAGTAAAAACTGTACAAGCTGTGCTGAAAGTAAAAGGGGCCAGAAATACAAGCCCAACTGTAAAGTACAACTGAAAGGAAAAAACAACAACTGTAAAGAAAAGCCGCAGCGTCGAGCCGTCCTCTGGAATTCCCACCTGAAGGGTGGGTACAGATAGCCTCCACAGCTCCTCGGTCCAGCCGTCCGCTCCGAGTACGTCCCGCCCAGTGGTCCACCTCCAAGTACCGTCCAGCTCCGCAAGCCTCCACCACGATCAGCGATGCCCGTCGTCTGCAACCAACACCACGAAGTGCGGGCAAAGCCCATGCAGGGGTGAGTATAAGCTACTCAGTAGGGACCCCGAGACCCCCGAAGGTCTCCCGAAATCCACAAAGGAAGGATACAAACATGAAGTAACATCTGACACGGCTTAGGTATATGCCCATACATATACCTAAGTCATCAATTCCCGTTCGGCTCCAACGTCCGAGCCCAAGCACAACCCAGTACACACAGGAAATCAAAACGTATACCCACACAGGATAGCTCAACACAATCCAAAAAGGAGAGTAAACAGTAAATCCACACAGGATAGCTCAACACAATCCACAAAGGAGAGTAACAGAAGATTCAGCTCACACAGGTATACTTCTTCGGATGACGATAAAGATGATCACTGATCCATCTAAGTCGTTGGACCCACGAAGGATCGATAGGTAACTAACCCCCGCAAGACCCCCACAGGATCGGGCCCACACAGGACCTGTAGGCGCTGGCTCACACAGAACCGCTGAGCGCTGACCCACACAGGATCAGACCCACACAGGATCGGGCCCACACAGGACCTGTAGCACTGATCCACGTAGGATCGCTGAGTGCTGTAGTCGTCGCAGTCCACTGAGGATCTCTGCACAGTCGTCGCCGCAGTCCACTGAGGATCTCTGCACGGTCGTCGCTGTCGAAGTAGCAGTCGCAGCCAGCACTAGGGTTCCCGTACACAGCAAGCTCGTTCGGGAGGGTCCGCTCCACGAGCCGAGAGGCCGATACATCAACTGCCACAAAGTCCGAAGTTGATGTATCCAAAAGTTCCGTATCGGCAACAGGAACTCAACGTCGCAGACGGCGCGTCGATCGGACGCCCGGTCTGAGAGTTATTGGCTTTTTCGTCCCAGAATTCCGGTTGGTTTTTAAGGCAAAACCAACCCGACCGTACTCCACCTGCGTCCAAACCTTGAGCGGAGTATGCCAAAAGACCCGTCTCACTTAGAGGAATTCAACAAAGCTGACGGCACCTCAATCGGACGTCCATAGCTTAAGATATGAGCATTTCTGCTCCGAGGCCCCGGTTGGTTTCGTGTACGAACCAACCCGGCCAAACTCAAAGTATTCCGAAACCTTGAGTGCGATATACCAAAACGACCGTCTCGATCCAAGGATCGCGTTGCCGCTGACGGCGAGTTGTTTGGAGGCCCTTCAAGTTACGGGGGTTTGAACGAAAACCGTCCGAAGACGGGGGGTCCGGGCCCGGGACGACCCGGCCCGACCCCCCTGGGTCGGCCGAACCGGGTCAACCCAGTCCGACCCGGTCGGACCCAGTCCGGCCCGGCCGGTCGGATCGGCCTGGCTCGGCTCAGCCGAGCGGCGCAGGGGGGAGCCACCACCCCCGTGTGACACCCCCTCGACACCCGCGAGGTGTCTCCCTGGAAAGTCGAGCGACGCGGGGGGGGGGGGGGGGAGCCGCTGCCCCCGTGTGACAACCCCGCGGCACCCGCGGGGTGTCGCTCGGACAACCGGACGCGGCTTCAGCCGCGTCCCGCGCGCGCCGGACCCGCGCGGCTGCGGGTCCGCGAGTGCCACCGCCGCGGCTTCTGCCGTGGCGGCCTTGTCCGGCAGCGCGCCGGTGGCGCCGCTGCTCCCGGCTGCCAGTGCCGCCACGCCGGTGACCCGCGCCGCCAGCGGCTTCCACGGGCCACCGGAGTCGCTCCGGTGGTCCGATTTTGTTCCCATCTGCGCCGCTGCTCCTCCCGGGACTCGCTCTTCACTGCGGAACCATCAAACTTCTGTTACGGCACGTTCCGTCATCGCCCGTCAAATCCGCACAAAAACGAAGAACGACGGAGGGTCATCGGGCCGTGTTTGTTTGGGCCGCACCCTCCGCGTTAGAGATAAACAACAGGAGGAATAAAGTTCAACACATGAACGCATATCCGAAAACAATTTTTAATGAAATAAAATTGTTTTATAAAACGGTTTCCTCAATTTGAATGGAAACGACAAGGGAAAAGAGGCATTTCCAAGAAATAAAACCCCTACCTCGTAGTCGTCGCTCGTGAGCGTTCTTCGCGGAATTGTTCGTCGCGGAAGAATGGGATCGTCGTGTCGTCGCGGAAGGGCGTCGCGTCGTCGTGGAAACCGACGTTGAGTTGGAGAACTCAACGGACCATAAAATAGCAGATTTAATTTAATTAATTAAATCCGTGTTTTGGTAAAGAACCACAAAGGAGATTAAAAAGAAAGTCTGAGACTCTTACCTCAAGCTACCGATCGAAGATCCGTCACGGAGGAAGAGACGTCGCAGAAGAACGTTACAGGAAGGGAACGTCGGCGTCGCGGATCACGGCGTTGCGTCGTCGATTTCCGGGTTCGGCGTTCTTTGTGTTCTTCGCGTTCTTCGCGTTCTTCGCGAAGGAGGAAGAAGGTTCAAGGATCCTCTCTCAACGAGTAATCCACCAAAAAAGATAGGTTGGTCTTATTTTATTATTATGAAAACAAACGAAAATGGGTAAGTAACGACCCATCAATTCGTTGAATTAATTCAACGAAAGAAACAGCTCATTTAATTCACGAAATAAACCACCCAATTAAATGGTCTGTTAAGAATTTAAGAAAACGCGTCAGTTGACTTTCATAATGATGGGTTTTCGTGGGTGCGTTACTTAGAGGAAAGAAACGGCGGGGCTCGTGCGGGCCCCACCTCACAAATATCCTACCAAGAGGGTAGGATATTTCTGGATAGTATCCTATCCGGTTCAACTCAGTTTAAGCCGCTTTTAAGTGGCTTCAAGTGGCTTCCAAGTGTCTTAAGTGAAATAAAATAAAGTTGTCGAAAAAATTATTTTATTTCTTAACTTTAAGCCCGAAAATTAAAAACCACACCCGAGCAAACGCAACTCCGGAAGAGGCGTTTCTAAGCGAATACCGGCGATGTGATTTCATCGGTGCCCTCAAAATTCGATTCCGGGCACCGGTTCAAAAGTTAGAAAAACCCGCTCATCCGTTCACTGAACGTACCCGAGCCAAACTTCGGAAAATGATTCCGGGCACACCGGGCCTCGGAATCAGGTGCCGTCAGAAACTGCGCTCTTGTAAAATTACAAAGAAAATTAAGAAAAAAAAATTTCCTTGAAATTTACGGGTCTTTACAGGATGAGCACAAAATCTTAGTAAGGGATGGAGAAGAAGGAAATATCGCATTAGTCCATGAATACTCATAACGTATGAAAGCATTTTCAAAAGACATTCTTGTCACCCATATATACTTACTTTGTGTAACATGAGATTTAAACAAGATCCACACAAAACATGAGAATATAAATATAATAATAAAGGTATCTTGGGGAATTACTTACATAATCTTGTAACCATTCTTGGCTACCTTATAATTTGTAACCCTCATTGCTACCTTACTTTGTGTAACCATCGCAGTTACACTTGGAGTAACCATACGACCGACCTCTAACTTACTCATACCCAATGCATTGGAGGGAGATATAGGTCCCACCCTTTATCATAAATAATTTCCAAGAACCAAAACAAAATCATACAACATGAATAATTCTATAAAAACATTACTTTGGAATTTCGTAAAACTGAATTTTAAAAAGAGGATTTTAAAGGAAAGCCCCTTATAAATATCATACAATTGAAGAGAGACTTAATAGAGTGGATGGAGTATGTATATATACTGTAAATAAACATAATAAAACATAATATAAACATAACCCATCACACAAACAATTTAAATATCACATAAATAATGAAGTAGAAGGTTAACCCAAAGAATGGAAATCGGGTTAAGAATTCCCTTACCTCGGGTTTGTGTTACTTAAAACTTGTTTAAACTTCCTGTATAATAGTTAAAAGAGTGTTTATTAGTATTTTACAGAAACATGTTCATGTTTAAAACATCTTATATTATCATTTCATAACATCATTTCAAACTTTAATTGTTAGTATTTTTCTCCTTGCACTGTTTTTGGGTGAGTGCTTAACATGATTTCCATGATTGTTTCATGGTGGATGTTCTTGTCGATTGGAAGTGAAATTATAGAGTTGAAAAGGAAAGTTATTTACATATTTAAAGTACAATAATTTATACCATTTATCATTTTGATGTTTAATATGAGGATGATTCATAAGTTAAAACATCAATGATGTTCGTTTAGATCATTTTAGTGGTTTTTTGATAATAACAACCTCGTTTTGTCTTATAAATTAGAACCATGAGTAAAAAATAATTCCAGAACCATGGGTTAGTCATAACACATATATTATAACCTGGTTCAACCATATAAATGGTTTCATGACCATACTTGAAAGAATTGATGTAAATTGAAATCACATCATCCACGATGTCGGTAATTCAACACATAACGGACAATGCTTTTATTCTTTAAATAAGTGGGAGAGGAGAGGAATAATGATAAGTAATTTTCCATAAACATGATAAAATCCAGAATATACATGATTTCTGGAGATTTCATGCCTCTTGGGTAAGGATATATGAAGAAATAATAAGGAAGGAACTCAAAATAAAAGAATAAGTGAGAAATCTCTTACAAAAATTCGGTAGCCCAACGACTATGCGATAGAGTTTTAGAAAACATTAAGAAGAGAGGGGAAAAGGGTAACCCATACATTAATGAATCATAATAAATAATAGATCAAGAATAATAAGGAAATAAGAACATGGTATGGAAACTTGAAAGTTATACCACATAAAAGAGAACTTGAAAGGAAAAAGAAAGAAATTGAGAATTTTCTTACCTTGTAGAGTAACCCTTAGAACTTGAATGTTGGGACCTTGGGGGATTGAGGAAACCTTTGGAGGACTAATATGAAGGTAAGGAGTCCAGAGATTCGTTTAGGGAGAATTGGGAATGAATTCAATGAAGGTAAGAGTTGGTATTTATAGGAAAAGTGAGGGGTTATTTTAATAATTTTCAAGGGACACCACATGAGTGGTATTTGCAAAACCATGGGCTTGCCCATGGTATAATCCACATGGGACACCTCACATATTATTTAACTATACACAAGTCGACCAGATTTATGACATTATTATTATGTCATTAATGATGTCATTAACACACTGAAACTAAAAACTGTATTTTTTACTATTCACCAAAAAATCAACTGTTTCAAAAAAATTCCCAAAATTCACCCTAACCATTTATCAACGTGTAGATTTCAAAAATGAAGTCCATTTTTTGAAAATAATTTTCTAAATATTATTAATTTAATTTTTAAATAAAAGCATACTTAATTCAAAAATTAACAATTCTAATTTTGTAACTACTTCTATATCATAATGAAAAATTAACCAAGATGATATTATCTTAAAGCCTTAATAAAATAAAATAATAATAAAATTTAATATTCATTAGGGTCTTATCACTATTCAT
Source organism: Viscum album (assembly GCA_963277665.1). Lineage (NCBI taxonomy): Eukaryota > Viridiplantae > Streptophyta > Magnoliopsida > Santalales > Viscaceae > Viscum > Viscum album. Next base: position 181,444,262 of record OY728165.1, read on the forward strand.
ATTACTATTCATAAGGGTATGTTACTATTCACAAAAAAACAAGTTGGTTCCAATAGACTCCAAATAACATACTGGAACACAATTGTAGATGAAAGTTTCTTGAAATTAAAACCATAGAAGTGGAAAAGTTATGTTTTAAAAGCTATTTAAAAATATCTACTAAAAATAAAGTTCCATGCATTTATATTTTTAGAAAAACTTGGTGTGTTACAGAAGGGGTTGAATCAATGATAGTATTTTTTGTAAATTTCATCTTTAAGAAACTTAACCCAATAAAATTGTTTGAGTTTTCTTCATAAATTTTTTTAGTAAATTGAAATTCATGGGGAAATAGAAAAGTAAACATGGAACATATTATTTTAATGGTTCATCCTCAGTGTGAGAATCTGCATCATTGTCATAACCACCACTGTTTGTCTATGTAAATTTAGTATTTTTGAAGAAGTGAATAAAACTTGTGTCAAATATCACTAGACAACTTCTCTCTCCTAATAGGAAACATATTATTTACTCCCATTAGTTTAAATATTTTAATTACAAAATTTGTGTCATAAAAAAATTAATGAACTTTGAAACACTTTTCTCCAAAATGGTATGTTTGGAAACTTAGTTTGATGTTCTTATGTCTGATGTCCTTCATCCAGTAAAATTCGTTTTATAGTCATAGCCTGATTCACTTATTCTCAACCTACACCTATTTCAAAACTTTTTGGTCTACCTGTATAACAAAACTAAAGTTCTCAAAATTCTACTAAAAAAACTCAGACTAATTCCCTTTATCTGGTGGTCTAAACATACCTCTTTCGGATCATCTTATCTGAACTCTCTATCTGGAAAAATTTATTTAACAAGAAAATAACATTCATTGGGAAAAATAACCTCTAACAAAAATATTTTTATCATTTCAACCTTTTCTCTATCTAAATAGTGACAAATAAAAATGTATTATGCACCTCTATTTATAGGAGGTCAAATAAAAGTAAGGGAGGGAAAAAATTCATTTTCCCACTCACCCAAATTTCATATATAGTAATTTCATATTCATTTGAATTTAATTCATACTCTTATTGATTTTTATCAAGTATTATAGACTAAATTGGAATCTCTTTAAATCTCATAAGCATTTATCAAATTTCCATACTTTTAAACAAGATACAAAACCACATGGATGAAAAAAACATGGAATCATCTAAATTTGGTACTTTAAAAAGTTTCTTACAAAACATCAGTCTAGAAATGATTTTTTTTTAAACAAATCATCATTTTGGTCCTCTTGTTCCACATGAAATATTCTCAACCAGACTAATAAGGATCTAGTGAAAACTCAATTTGTAAGATCCTGTGTTTTGAATCGGGTTAAAAAAATTATTACGAATGTTTCTGAGATTCTTTTTCGGTTTATCAACGGGTTTTTCTTTTTAAACAGAGCTCTAGAATTTTATTCCGAGTGTTGGATCACCTAAAGATGTCATTTTTTTAGAACTTTGATAGAGGTTTTGAGGTTAAGGGAAAGTTGCATGGGCGGCGCACGATTTTTCTAACTGTGCAGCCAAACTGTGCGTAGTTGGTCTTGGAGGCATTAGATTCCACATGGGTGGCACACGGTTTATCTAACCGTGCATCCAAACCATGCGGTAAGGGTGGCTGAGGTAGTAGCTAACGCACGGTTAGCGCACGGTTTGTCAAACCGTGCGAACTAACTGTGAAGGCACTTAAACGAGATCCTTAAATTGTGGATCTTGCTCATTTTTACCTTTAGATGGCTCGTTTTTCCTCTTAAGTGGCCACAACTCAGGATTTTTCTTCTCCATAGGTCATAGAAGGTTCTCCCATCGTTCCAAAGGTGATCCGAAGGCTTCTCTTGGCAAATCGAAGCCGGATTCTTGAGGTAATTGATCGTTCTTCTTCGTTCTTGATCAGTTTCTTAGATCTACTTTGATCTACATCTCCTCTTCTCAAAGTTTCTTAGATCTACACCCATTATGGGTAAATATAAGTGTGTGTATGAAAAGTATGATGATTTTTGGTCTTGTTCTTTCTAGGAGAAGTGATCTAAGGTGGGTTCTTGAAGAATCAACCCGTTTCTCTTGAGGGTTCTTCGTTCGTTGTGGTTTTCGTCAAAACCCCGAGGTGGGGTCCCAAATCTTTAACACTTTATTTAAGAATTATAGATTCTTTAAATAAATTGAAAATGTGAATTTCCTTGATTTTGATATGTTGATGAATGATGCTTTTGATCTTATTGATTAGTTCTGCCCACATGAGATAAGTGAGGACTTGAACTTGTGTTGAGTTTAAGCATGTTTGGATAACTTGGTTAAAGTGATATGATTAAACAGTTAAATGATTGGAATGGGGAGATTGAGTATAATGATAATTAATTGTATAATTAATTATCAATTCATGAGTTGGAATAAGATTGTGGCTTTTACAGATTATTGGGAATATCAAATATTTGACATGTTCGGAAGATAATAGGAAACTGGTAATAATTAATGGAGGAATTAATTATTACATGTTAAATGGTAAATGGTTAACTAATTGATGATTGGTTAAATAGATAAGGTTTGATTAATTAATTGTTGAATTAATTAATTTTCATGCATTTAATTAAGATTGTGAATTGATTGTTTGTTAGGATTGTTGGTGAGGAGTACCTTTTGATGTGTATTAGTTTTCCATGCTTTAAGTTGTCTTGGATGGGGTTTTTTAGAGATATGATATGTTGTGTGAGATGGTCACTAAATATCTTGGCTTTTCTCAGTATGTTTTGAGATTATTATGGTGTGCTTGTAGATTGTGAAAGGACGAACCATTTTTTGAATGGACAGGTTCAGACTTGTTAAATAATTCGGAGTATGGGCTGTAATGGCTTGAGGTATAATACCCGGCGTATGATACACATTATGCGGGCTGTGGTGGCTCCTGAAAACTACCTGGTTACTTTTGGTTGTGAGGACAATGTGGTGCTTCGCCGAGGTGTCTACGGGCAAGCCTTTGTGGTGAACGAGGTGCAAATTGTGGAGCTTAGCCCAAGTATATACGGGCAAGCCTTTGCAGAGAGATTCACAGGACGTAGGTCGTTGGGGTAAAGTGGCAAAACAGTGGGGAAGTAGTAGTGGGGTACCCTTGATATTCTTTCTTATATGATATATTCTTGTATGCGTTACTTTGTGAGAGTATCCATGGTGAGGATGGGAATTTAGTATACCTGTTTAGGTGGTGAGTTAGTTTCACTTGTTGTTCACTGTGCTTTATCATTCTTTCTTACTTTTTCACGAGAGGCTTTGGGGAGGATCCTACTGAGTATATTGTTATACTCACCCTATGTATATATAAACTGTTTTTCAGGTCACTTGGAGAAGGTTGGAGATCAAGATGGTTACTACTAGCTTGTGGTTAGAGGATTTGTTCGGGCTTGTGGTCGATGTCGTTTTTACTTTATTTTGGGTACTTGTAGTTTTCCCTTTCAGTTGTAGTACTTTTTCATGGAATTTCATATATGTACTTGGGGTTTCTTTTATATTTCTTTTTTGAGTTGGAGTTGGTTGGTGTTTGTTATATCTCTCTCTTCCGCATGTGTTCTCTTAGAGGGTAATGCCTCCCATCTGTGTGTTTATTATACCCTCGGTGCTAGTCGCCAACCCAGGGCCTACTGGAGGTGGGACTCGGGGGTCATTATCTCTATTCTCACATTGCAGGCCTAGGAGGGGTACACTTTGTGGGGAGGGGGTCGTGACAGAGTGGTATCAGAGGTCTGGTTGAGGGATAGGATGGAGATGGGAGTCAGGCACAAGTGAGGTTGCATGGGTTGGTAGGGAAACGTTGTCATTCGTGTTTAGAAAGTGGGGTAAACACTGGAGACCAATAGAGACATAGACGTTTAGGGCCCCCTATGATCTGTTGCACGGACCTTTAAGTTTACGATGGCTACTAAACAAGGCGATACTGGTTGCAGGGTAGAGACCTAGGAAACGATCATGCATCATTCTTCTTTGCGCCTGTGTTTGAATGGGTAGACCTTGGGATAGGTTATCCTAAAATGAACAAAAGAAAACAATAAATTAATTGATGTTTAGTCTTCAATAATCTAGTCTTAGGATCTCTAATGGTTTGTTATTTTATAGGTATGGCTCTAGGTTGACGTCCTCATCAGGTTTGCACAGAAGATGTCTAGTAGGCTATTCTAGCATATCGTCGCGGGGTAGAGGTTGAAGATGACGACACTTAGAGGAAGACACTCCAAGAGTTTCAGCACCAGAGTCTGCAGAAGTATGAGGGCTCCATTTCAGATGCAGTCACAGAATATTAGTTGGAGGAGGTCGAGATAGGCTTCAGTTCGATCTGTGCTCGAAAGGAGCACTGGGTGTCCATGGTTGTGACGATGTTGCGTGGATCAGTAAGGTAGTGGTGGTTGTTGTTCCTCGGGGATCGTGAGGAGTCAGCGATCTAATGGGAGGAGTTCCGAGACATGTTTAGAGTCTAGTTTATTTCTTCGACTGTGAAGGTGTCCAGTCTCCAGGAGCTTCTTACCCTTCGACAGGGGACCCCAGTGTTCGAGATTTTGGAATCCATTTCAGGAACCTCTTACGATATGCTTCGGACCTTTTTCCAGATGAGGAGGCCAGGGCGAGGCATTTTGAGGAGGCTTTGCGCCCAGAGATCCAGCGTCAGGTCACCCCATTTATGCTGAAGACATATCTTGAGGTGCTGGTGAGGGAAGAGGTTGTCGAGAGGACTTTGAACAGGACCACATAATCAGAAGAGGTGGATATTTATGATCCCTCACGAAGCAAAATTGTGGTCCAGGGTTCCTGGTTTTCAGGACAGAAGAGTTTTCGTTCAGCCGGGGGTAGGTCACAGCCCTTCACATCTCATTTCTCCGGAGGCAGCAACTCCCAGGCCTATGCCAAGGGATCAGGCGCTTGTTTTTCTTGTGGTGGTCATGTTCATTAGTAGCGAGAGTGCCCAACCTTTCAGAGTGGTCATCATGCACCAGGCGCTACGCTCCAGGTTCCTCCGTTGAGGCAGTTCCAACCGAGGCAGCAGCAGCCAGTTTCACTAGCATTAGATTAGTAGAGGGTAGATGGGGTGGGTAGAGGAAGGCCTCATGACGCTCCTCGTCCTCAGAGAGTAGAGCGTGGCCATGGTGGTGGTCGTCATCTGGGTCACAGAGTTCGTGTAGGAGGTCGTGGTCAGCTTCATGCTCTAGTGTTGCCAGCTCTAGGCAAGCCAGACGTCGTCTGAGGTGCCCTTTTCTTGTTTTCTACCTTGGTGTATGCCTTTTTTGATTCAGGAGCGACACACTTCTTCATATCACCTACCCTTTTCCATGTTTTGGGACTTGAGTTAGAGAGGCTTCCAGTGCCCTTGGAATTGACTACGCCAGTTGGAGGTCGAGCTGACTTGTTTAGAGTATGTAGAGACTGTGAGCTAGTATTGGGGAAACACCGCTCTTGGGGAGAATTCTTATGTTTACGAATACAACCATATGATGTCATCCTCGACATGGATTGGTTGTATTCGGTGCAGGCTATCATGGATTTCTTCAGGAAGGCCGTTTTCCTTGGTTCGGATGGAGAGCAAGTGGATTTTGTTAGTGAGTGCTTTGTGGATTTCACTGATCATAAGAGTTTGAGGTATGTTTTCTCCTAATATGACTTGAACTTACGATAACATCGGTGGATGAAGTTCTTACAGGAATACGACTTCGAAATATCATATACACCTTGAGAAGGGAATGTTGTAACTGATGTGCTAAGCTGAAAGTCACGTAGTGATGCTGTGCGTGAATCTGGTGATTCTTGGAGAGTAATGGAAGAACTGTCAGCATTGCATCTTGACATGGGAGAAGGAATTCCCCAATCCATGTGTTGGGGCAGCGTGTTGCTTGTTTTGTGCGGTAGGCAGTTTGTGTATGAGAAATCCTAAATTATGGGGGTGGGAAGACCTAATCCCTAATCGAGATGCATTAATGTGGATGTGATTAAACCCGTGCAGGCGAGTCAATTCCGCCTAAAGCGGATAATATCTTGACATGGGGGAAGGAATTCCTTGACTCATATAATTATGATAATGGTCGGACTCTTATTATGACGAGAGCCCTGAGAGGTATCTTGCGGGGTGGTTGTTCGGACCTTTCCCATTTTATGAGTTGTTTTTTTTATTCTCGAGGATGAGAATGTTTTGAGAGGTATCTGATGTAATGGCCCGAACTTCTCCAGTCCATTAATTTGTAAAAATTTGATGTGGTCAAACAAGATGCGTGTTATAATAATAAATTGTTTTGATAATAATAATTGATAAGGATGGCGTGAAAATATTTGGTTTTAATTAGATTAAATGGTTTTAATTTATTCATTGTGAAATAAAAGAAATAAAATTAAATGTGTTTAATTCAATGAGGGGAGCCGCATGGAATAAATTTTAAAGGAATAAATTATAATAAATGAGGCACATGTAATAAATTATAAAGGAATGAAATTCATGGGGCGCAACCCCTTACGGCTGAATCCAACTTTTATTTTGGAATATTAAAATAATTATAATAATATTCATTTAATAGATTATAAAAATAATAATAATAACAATTAGCATCAATAATAATAATAATTATTAATGATAATGATGGCGACCCGTTGATGAAATTGAAAGATCATTTATTACTATTAAATAATAATGGTAATGGTGGATTTTGGTGTGTAATAAATGGAGAGTTTCTATAATATAGAGAGTTTCCATTAATTTGTATGTTTCCATACTGTTGTTGTTTCCATAAAATAGGGTGTTTCCATAATGATGGGTGTTATTATTATTAATTGTATTAATAATAAATTTTAAGTGAGAAATAGAGTTATGTGTGACTGTTTGAAAATTTATTCAATTTTAATAATCATTATGATATTAATGCCAATAATGTTAAAATAAAATAAATAAGTTAAAAGAGGAGTCAATCAAGGGAGGCGCCACTTTTGGTGGAGTGAGGAAATTGTGGAAGAGTTAGATTGGAGAGAGAATGTGAGATATCAAAATTTGAGAAATAATAAAAGAAAAAAAAGGAAAGGTAGTAAAGGGGAGGCGCCTCTTTTTGGAGCATGAGGGAATTGTGGAAGATTGAAAAGAGATTGGAGAGAGAAAGAGTTTAAAGGAAATAAAGATTTGAAATTTAAAGAAATAAAATAAATAATTTTAAAAAAAGGAAATCAATCAAGGTGGAATAGGGTGGGGAGCACCAAATTGATAGATTTGGGCATGACATAGATTTTTTTGAAATAAATCAATTAATAAAATAATAATAATATAATAATCATATTATTATTTTTTTTGGTAAAACACTTTTGTGTCCGTAACATATTTATGCGACCTCGGTTTTACGAACTGTCAGCGGCAGTGTGACCCTGACTTCAAGACTGAATTTATGAGTCCAATATTGGATGCATTTTTTGGGTTTTTGGATCGGGTATCCGAAGCGCTCGAAAAATAATAGATTTAATATTATTATTAAATATTTGACCCGCCATAACTCCCGCGTTCGACGTCCGATTGACTTCTCGTCAGTGGCGATGTGATCCTGTCATTATTAGAATCGATTTAAGTCTAATGTGAGATATTAAATTATGGTTCGTGGCTCGGGTCCATGAAACACCCAATAATAATAAATATTGTTATTATTATGAGATCTTATATTCAACATATCTCCTTCATACAGTGTTTGAATGGCGAACCGTCTGTGACGTTGCAACCCTTAAATTAAGACTGATGATTCAAAAACCATAAATCCTATATTAATTATTCCTATGGCTCGGGATGTTTTTACTTGGTCAAACCGCATGGGTTAATGCGATCCGCGTTTAATGGGGAATTAAGCGTGTCTTAAACCGTCGCCCCATTAATTCTTTAAATGGGATAAGATATCATCCTCCGTTGTTCTTCCTTTTTGTTCTCAGCTATGAGACGCTAGAACCTTTTAATCCTTCTTGTAGGAGTTTCACAATCAAAATTCACTCCTCGGATCAGTTCCGCTCTGTTTTGATACGACCAAGCAGTATCGATCAATCTTTGATATAAAGTATGTTTTTATCGTCATTCCTTTGGGATCATCTTCCCTTGTTTCTCCTTTCCATCTTATAGCATGTAATCTCCATGCTTCTAATGGGGTTTTCTCAGGGCTTGGTTGGTGCGGACACATCGTGGCATCCTCGGGTGGATGCAGTTGGCATGAGAGGAGGATCGTGACCCGTTTTGTGGATAAAGAACGTTAAGAACTCTTCGAGGTAGGGGATTCGTTGCTTCTTTTTCTTTTACGTGCAACTGTACTGTTAGCATGTTTAATCCCACTGGATGACAATGGAATTGACATAATAAATATTTTAACCGGATAAATAAATTGATATCAATCATATGTTATTGCCTCATGTTTTTCTAGATAGTGTGATATCTATGCTTGCTTTGATTAGATGTTCGTTCTTGTTGGAAATCGGTAAAGAATGTAAATTGGGATTAACTGATAATTTTTTTGGCTAATGATAAAGAGGAATTTAAACGAAACTGGTTCTACTTGTAATTTGATGTTAATCAAATTGGAACAGTAAGCATGTTTAATTATTTTTGGTAGCTTATTGATTAGGTTTCCCGAGTTTGGAACCTACGAATAATAAATCTGTTAATTCAATATGGATTAAAGTACTAATTGTTTGATAATTCCTTAAAGGGTTCTGAGTTACCCTCTTGATTACTAAAGGGTCAAGATCCCATTTGATGTGATATTTGATTTCCTACTGCTTGTGCTGTGATGTGATGCTGGAGGGGTGTTGTGATATGTGGAGGTAGGAAGGCCTTCTGGTTGTGGCAGCGGATGACGCCTCAAGTGGCGAGATGCATCGGTTTATGCATGTGGGTGCCGGGGAGGACACCAGGGATGATGGAATGGGATGGATGTGATTGTTGGATGCTTGTGGATTATTTGGTTGTTTATCTTCTTTACTTTTCCCCACTGGTCAAGGAAGCTGGTCTTTCTTACCCTTCTTCTGAAGGAGGCGAAGACACGTGGGGTATGCCATGTACTTTCCATGTTTAGCCTTTCAAGGGAGAATGTGTCTATGCTCTTTCTATAGGCGGCAAAGACTCGAAGGGTAGTACATCTACTCACCGTGTTGAGCCCCCTTGTGTTTAGTAGCATAAGATGTTTTTCTAGAATGCCTAGTAATATGGGAAATTAATTCTGTAATGAATGTTTGATTAAATGATGTTAGCCCATGGGGTTGGTGTTCGCTGAAACATAATAATGAGGCTGAGAACTTTTGAATGGACGGTGGGTTTTGGATGTGACGTTAATGGAATTTAATGTGGAATTTCTCATGGTTAATTAATGTTTGAATAATTAATTAACGTACAGTGGAATTGATAAAAAGGGAATGAAGTAATCTAATAAATCCCTTTAAATGGTTGTGTGCTTATAGGATACCTAGTCTTAGAAGTGGCAGCCCGGAGTCTAAGAGACGTTAGCTGCAGTTGTGTCTAAGACTAGGTTATGCCCATAGTGTGGTTGTGAGTTATAATATATTCTGTACTTTTTGTGTTTCTATACGCTACTCCACCCTGGAAGTAAGGGCAACTGACACCCCAGGGATTCTGAGCCCTGGGGGGGGGGGGGTGTTTTCCCCAACTTTCTAATGGGAGGATGAATGGCTGACTACCCCCTTTGACCCCGCTCTCTTCTCTGGGTAGATACTTGTTCCATGAGGCACAGTGGTTAGTTACCCCATATATGTGTGTAGAGGGTTGTAATGGCTTGTGGTTATTCACACACATATATTCTAGATATAGTATCCTATGGACTACTATAGGTGTAACGTGTATAGGCTGTGATGACTTGAGGATCCTTACTCAGAGTATGGGCTGTAATGGCTTGAGGTATAATACCCGACGTATGATACACGTTATGCAAGATGTTGTGGCTCCCGGAAACTACATGGTTACTTTTTGTTGTGAGGACGGTGTGGTTCTTCGCCTAGGTGTCTGCGGGCAAGCCTTTGTGGTGCACAAGGTGCAGATTGTGGAGCTTAGCCCAAGTGTATACGGGCAAGACTTTGGAGAGAGATGCACATGACGTAGGTCGTTGGGGCAAAGCGGAAAACCAGTGGGGAAGTAGTAGCAAGGTACCCTTGATATTCTTTCTTATATGATATATTCTTGTATGCATTACTTGGTGAGAGTAGCCATGGTGAGGATGGGAATTTAGTATACCTGTTTAGGTGGCGAGTTAGTTTCACTTGTTGTTTACTTTTCTTTAGCATGCTTTCTTAATTTTGCATGAGAGGCTTCGGGGAGGATCCTACTGAGTATATTTTTATACTCACCCTATGTATATATAAACTGTTTTAGGTCACTTGGAGCAGGTTGGAAATCAAGCTGGTTACTACTAGCTTGTGGTTGGAGGAGTTGTTTGGGCTTGTGGTCGCTACCGTTTTTACTTTCTTTTGGGTACTTGTAGTTTTTTCTTTTAGTTGTAGTAATTTTTCATGGAATTTCATATATGTACTTGGGTTTTCTTTTATATTTCAGTTTTGAGTTGGAGTTGGTTGGTGTATGTTCTATCTCTCTCTTCCGCATGTGTTCTCTTAGAGGGTAATGCCTCCCATCTGTGTGTTTATTATACCCTCAGTGCTAGTCGCCAACCCGGTGCCTATTGGAGGCGGGACTCGGGGTTATTATCTCTCTTCTCACATTGTAGGCCCAGGAGGGGTACACTTTGTGGGGAGGGGGTCATGACAAAGTGGTATTAGAGGTCCGGTTGAGGGATAGGATGGAGATGAGAGTTAGGCACAGGTGAGGTTTCATGGGTTGGTAGGGAAAAATTGTCATTCGTGTTTAGAAAGTGGGGTAAACACTGGAGACCGGCAGAGACATAGGAGTTTAGGTCCCCCTATGATCTGTTTCACGGACCTTTAAGTTTACGATGGCTACTAAACAAGGTGATACTAGTTGCAGGGTAGAGACCTAGGAAAGGATCATGCATCATTCTTCTTTGCGCCTGTGTTTGAATGGGTAGACCTTGGGATAGGTTATCCTAAAATGAACAAAAGAAAACAATAATTTAATTAATGTTTAGTCTTCCATAATCTAGTCTTAGGAGCTCTAACGATTTGTTATTTTACAGGTATGGCTTCAGGTTGACGTCCTTGTCAGGTTTTCGCAGAAGATGTCCAGCAGGTTGTTCCAGCAGATCGTCGTCGGGTAGAGGTTGACGATGACGACACTTGGAGGGAGACACTCCAAGAGTTTCAGCGCCAGAGTCTACAGAAGTACGAGGGCTCCGTTTCAGATGCAGTCACGGAAGACTGGTTAGAGGAGGTCGATATAGGCTTCATTTTGATCCATGCTTGAAAGGAGCACTGGGTGTCCTTAGTTGTGACGATGCTGTGTGGAGAAGCAAGGCAGTGGTGGTTGTTGTTCCTCGGGGATCGTGAGGAGTCAGCGATCTCATGGGAGGAGTTCCGAGACATGTTTAGAGTCGAGTTTCTTTCTTCGACTGCGAAGGTTTCCAATCGCCAGGAGCTTCTTACCCTTTGAAAGGGGAGCTCTAGTGTTCAAGAGTTTGGAATCCATTTCAAGAACCTCATACGATATGCTTCGGATCTTTTAACCAGATGAGGAGGCCAGGGCGAGGCATTTTGAGGAGGCTTTTCGCCCAGAGATCCAGCGTCAGGTCACCCCATTTATGCTGAAGACATATCTTGAGGTGCCGGCGAGGGCATAAGTTGTCGAGAGGACTTTGTACAGGATCGCATCATCACGATAGGGGGATCGTTATGATCCCTCACGAAGCAAAACTGTGGTCCGGGGTTCCCGGTTTTCAGGGCAGAAGAGTTTCCGTTCAGCCGGGGGTAGGTCCCAACCGTTCACATCTCTTTTCTCTGGAGGCATCAACTACCAGGCCTATGCCAAGGGATCAGGCGCTTATTTTTCTTGTGGTGGTCATGGTCATCAGTAGAGAGAGTGTCCAACCTTTCAGAGTGGTCATCGTGCACCAGGCGCTACGCTCCAGGTTCCTCCATTGAGGCAGTTCCAGCCGAGGCAGCAGCAGCCAGTTGCACCAGCATTAGATCAGTAGAGGGTAGATGGGGCGGGCAGAGGATGGCCCCATGACGCTCCTCGTCCTCAGAGAGCAGAGTGTGGTTGTGGTGGTGGTCGTTATCAGGGTCAAAGAGGCTGTGGAGGAGGTTGTGGTCAGCTTCATGCTCTAGCGTTGCCAGCTCCTGGCGAGTCGGACATCGTCTGAGGTACGCTTTTCTTGTTTTCTACCTTGGTGTATGCCTTTTTTGATTCAGGAGCGAAACACTCCTTCATATCACCTTCCATTGTCCATGTTTTGGGACTTGAGGTAGAGAGGCTTCCAGTGCCCTTGGCATTGACTACGTCAGTTGGAGGTCGAGCTGACTTGTTTGGAGTATGTAGAGACTGTGAGTTAGTGTTGGGGCAACACCTCTCTTGGGGAGAATTCATATGTTTACAAATACAACCATATGATGTCATCCTCGGCATGGATTGGTTGTATTCGATGTAGGCTATCGTGGATTTCTTCAGGAAGGTCGTTTTCCTTGGTGAGGATGGAGAGCAAGTGGAGTTTGTTGGTGAGCGCTTTGTGGCTTTCATTGATCATAAGAGTTTGAGGTATGTTTTCTCCCAATATGACTTGAACTTATGATAATTTTGGTGGATGAATTTCTTACAGGAATACGACTTCGAAATATCGTATACACCTTGAGAAGGAAATGTTGTAACTGATGCGCTGAGCCGAAATTCACGTAGCGATGCTGTGCGTGAATCTAGTGATTCTTGGATAGTAATGGAAGAACTGTCAGCATTGCATCTTGACATGGGAGAATGAATTCCCCAATCCATGTGTTGGGGCAACGTTTTTCTTGTTTTGTGCGGGGTTGGAGGCAGTTTGTGTATGAGAAATCCTAAATTATGAGGGTAGGAAGAACTAATCCCTAATCGAGACGCATTAATGTGGATGCGATTAAACCCGTGCAGGCAAGTCAGTGCCGCCTAAAGAGGATAATATCTCGACATGGGGGAAGGAATTCCCTGACTCATATAATTAGGATAATGGTCGGATTCCTATTATAACGAGATCCCTAAGAGGTATCTTGCGGGGTGGTTGTTTGGACCTTTCCCTTTTTATGAGTTGTTTTTTTATTCTCGAGGACGAGAATGTTTTGAGAGGTATCTGATGTAATGACCCGAACTTCTCTGGTCCATTACTTTGTAAAAAATTTATGTGGTCAAACAAGACACGTGTTATAATAATAAATTGTTCTGATAATAATAATTGATAAGGGTGGCGTGAAAATATTTGGTGTTAATTAGATTAAATGGTTTTAATTTATTCATTGTGAAATAAAAGAAATAAAATTAAATGTGTTTAATTCAATGAGGGGAGCCTCCTGGAATAAATTATAAAGGAATAAATTATAATAAATGAGGCGCATGTAATAAATTATGAAGGAATGAAATGCATGGGGAGCAACCCCTTACGGCTGAATCCAACTTGTATTTTGGAATATTAAAATAATTATAATAATATTTATTTAATAGATAATAATAATAATAATAATAATGAGCGTCAATAATAATAATAATTATTAATGATAATGATGGAGACCCGTTGATGAAATTGAAAGATGATTTATTACAATTAAATAATAATGGTAATGGTGGATTTTGGTGTGTAATAAATGGAGAGTTTCCATAATATAGAGAGTTTCCATTAATTTGTATGTTTCCATAATGTTGTTGTTTCCATAAAATAGGGTGTTTTCATAATGATGGGTGTTATTATTATTAATTGTATTAATAATAAAGTTTAAGTGAGAAATAGAGTTGTGTGCGAGTGTTTGAACATTTATTCAATTTTAATAATTATTATGATATTAATGCCAATAATATTAAAATAAAATAAATAAGTTAAAAGAGGATTCAATCAAGGGAGGTGCCACTTTTGGTGGAGTGAGGGAATTGTGGAAGAGTTAGATTGGAGAGAGAATGTGAGATATCAAAAGTTGAGAAATAATAAAAGAAAAAAAAGGAAAGGCAATCAAGGTGAGGCGCCACTTTTTGGAGCATGAGGGAATTGTGGAAGATTGGAAATAGATTGGAGAGAGAGAGTTTAAAGGAAATAAAGATTTTAAATTTAAAGAAATAAAATAAATAATTTAAAAAAAGGAAATAAATCAAGGTGGAATTGGGTGAGGCGCACCAAATTGATAGATTTGGGCGTGACATAGATTTTTTTGAAATAAATCAATTAAAATAATAATAATAATATAATAATCATATTATTATTTTTGTTGGTAAAACACTTTTTTGTTCGTAACTTATTCGTGCGACCTCGGTTTTACGAACCGTCAGCGGCAGTGCGACCCTGATTCAAGACGGAATTTATGAGTCCAATATTGGATGTATTTTTAGGGTTTTTGGATCGGGTACCCAAAGTACTTGGAAAATAATAGATTTAATAATATTATTAAATCTTTGACCCACCATAACTCCCGCGTGCGACGTCCGATTGACTTCTCATCAGTGGCGATGTGATCCTGTCATTATTACGATCGATTTAAGTCTAATGTGGGATATTAAATTATGGTTCGTGGCTCGGGTCCATGAAACACCCAATAATAATAAATATAGTTATTATTACGAGATCTTGTATTCAACATATCTCCTTCATACGGTGTTGGAATAGTGAACCGTCTGTGACGTTGCAATACTTAAATTAAGACTGATGATTCAAAGAACATAAATCCTATATTAATTATTCCTATGGCTCGGGATGTTTTTACTTGGTCAAACCATGTGGGTTAATGTGATCCTCATTTAATGGGGAATTAAGCGTGTCTTAAACCGTCCCCCCATTAATTCTTTAAATGTGACAAGATATCATCCTCGCTTGTTCTTCCTCTTTGTTCTCAGCTATGAGACGCTAGAACCTTTCAATCCTTCCCATAGGAGTTTCACAATCAAACTTTACTCCTCGGATCGGTTCCGCTCTGTTTTGATGCAACCAAGCTGTATCGATCAATCTTTGATATAAGGTATGTTTTTATCGTCATTCCTTTGGGATCATCTTCCATTGTTTCTCCTTTACATCTTATAACATGTAATCTACATGCTTATAATGGGGTTTTCTCAGGGCTTGGTTGGTGCGGATGCATCGTGGCATCCTCGGGTGGATGCAGTTGGCACGAGAGGAGGATCGTGACCCGTTGTGTGGATAAATAACGTCAAGAACTCTTCGAGGTAGGGGATTCGTTGCTTCTTTTTCTTTTACGTGCAACTGTATTGTTAGCATGTTTAATCCCATTGGATGAAAATGGAATTGACATAATAAATATTTTAACCGGATAAATAAATTGATATCAATCATATGTTATTGCCTCATGTTTTGCTAGATAGTGTGATATCTATGATTTCTTTGATTAGATGTTCGTTCTTGTTGGAAATCGGTAAAGAACGTAAATTGGGATTAACTGATGATTTTTTGGCTAAAGATAAAGAGGCATGTAAACGAAACTGGTTCTAGTTGTAATTTGATGTTAATCAAATTGGCACAGTAAGCATGTTTAATTATTTTTGGAAGCTTATTGATTAGGTTTCCCGAATTTGGAACCTACGAATAATAAATCTGTTAATTCAATATGGATTAAAGTATTAATTGTTTGATAATTCCTTAAAGGGTTCTGAGTTACCCTATTGATTGTTAAAGGGCCAAGAGTACATTTGATGTGATGTTTAATTTCCTGCTGCTTGTGTTATGTTGTGACCCTGGAGGGGTATTGTGATATGTGGAGGCAGGGAGGCCTTGTGGTTGTGGCAGCGGATGATGCCTCGAGTGGCGAGATGCATCAGTTTATGCATGTGGGTGTCGTGGAGGACACCAGGGATGATGGAATGGGATGGATGTGA
This sequence comes from Viscum album, assembly GCA_963277665.1. Classification (NCBI taxonomy): domain Eukaryota; kingdom Viridiplantae; phylum Streptophyta; class Magnoliopsida; order Santalales; family Viscaceae; genus Viscum; species Viscum album. The sequence goes on from OY728165.1 coordinate 181,460,231, forward strand.
TTGTTGGATGCTTGTGGATTATTTGGTTGTTTATCTGCTTTACTTTTCCCCACTGCTCAAGGCAGCTGGTCTTTCTTACCCTTCTTCCGAAGGAGGCGAAAACACGCGGGGTATGCCACGTGCTTTCCGTGTTTATCCTCTCAAGGGAGAATGGGTCTAAGCTCTTTCTATAAGCGGCAAAGACTCAACGGGTAGTACATATACTCACCGTGTTGAGCCCCCTTGTTTTTAGTAGCATAGGATGCTTTTCTAAAATTCCTGGGAATATGGGAAATTAATTCTATAATGAATGTTTGATTAAATGATGTTAGCCCATGGGGTTGGTGTTCACTGAGACATAATAATGAGGCTGAGAACTTTGAAAGGACACTGGGTTTTTGATGTGACGTTAATGGAATTTAATGTGGAATTGCTCATGGTTAATTAAGGTTTGAAGAATTAATTAATGTACAGTGGAATTGATAAAAAGGGAATGAAGTAATCTAATAAAGCCCTTTAAATGGTTTTGTGCTTATAGGATACCTAGTCTTAGAAGTGGAAGCCCTGAGTCTGATAGACGTTAGCTGTAGTTGTGTCTAAGACTAGGTTATGCCCATAGTGTGGTTGTGAGTTATAATATATTCTGTACTTTTTGTGTTTCTATATGCTACTCCACCCTGGCAGTAAGGGAAACTGACACCCCGGGGATTCTGAGCCCTAGGGGGTGTTTTCCCCAACATTCTGATGGGAGGATGAATGGATGACTACCCCCTTTGACCCCACTCTCTTCTCTTGGTAGATACTTGTGCCATGAGGCACAACGGTTAGTTACCCCATATATGTGTGTAGAGGGTTGTAATGGCTTGTGGTTATTCACACACATATATTCTAGATATAGTATCCTATGGACTACTATAGGTGTAACGTGTATAGGCTGTGATGGCTTGAGGATCCTTACTCGGAGTATGGGATGTAATGGCTTGAGGTATAATACTCGACGTATGATACAAGTTATGCGAGCTATGGTGGCTCCCGGAAACTACCTGGTTACTTTTGGTTGTGAGGACGATGTGGTTCGGCACGTAGTGCTCAACATTGGTGGGGTGCGTAAAGAAACATAAAACGTACAGATTTATATAATTATATCAACCACTCATCCCATCCTAAGGCTTATACACAAAAGATCTGAGCACATGCCTCGACACTTCTACCTCGAAATTATGCACACAAAAAAACAACCCCAAACCCCAGTAAGCTTTTCATGTTTCAACAGTTTTAGTTTATCAGTTCCTTAACTACCGAGCAACTAACAACAACCAAACCAGATCATTTGTTCGTAAAACATATCCCTACCAACCAAAAATAAAGTTAGGGAAAACACAAGCAACGCAATACCATTTTCTTTTATCAGCCAATCAATTCCATTGATTTTCCGTATTTATTCAACTACCATGCCCCACAATTCATTAGTTAACTCTTCCACTATTATTCATATGCACAACTCTTCCCTGCTGCCCTGCTTCAAACCACCATAACCACAAACACATTGGAAACAATACTCATACCACATCATCATCCCTTTGATACCATTTACCGTAGCTCCGCTTCCCATCACAACCATATCATACATGCCAACCCACAACCAAGCCAATCGCAGCACCACTACTCACTCGTTCCACAATAACCCACGAAAAACCCCTTCACATAATTAAACCCCAACCAGCACCCACAAAAATTCATTCTTTCATTTAGTTTAACCGAGGTGATCATAAAAGGGTTCCAGGTATTCATTTAATCATCCAACTTTATATGATTAACCAATTTCCACATTCTATGAAATTTCATCCACAAAAAAATCCAGAAAAACAGGGCAACATTTAATTGCACAAGCAAAGGCCCCCAATGACCGTTATTTTCAGTAGGCATAAGCCTATTCAATTCACAACATTATCAAAGGATAAGCATTGATGGAAATAAAACAACAATATCAACAAAATTTTCCTAAACCGGTTCTTTAACCAGTTATTATCTTTATTTACTGGCTCAACCGTATCTCACAAAAACAAGAGGATACCCACCCCGCATGATGCACAAAAGAGAGAGAGACGAAGGTAAGATCCCTACTTGAACAGGTTTTCATGTCCTACTACGAGAACAACCACCAGGAGGATTTTGATCACTCTTCCCGATGACTACGTCCTCCGTTGGATGCTGCGGCACAACCGCACTAACAACCAAGAGAGACTTCATTAAGGTTTAAAGGTGTCACTTTTCATAGCATGGCAAGGAGGAACATAAAGAGGATATCGAGAATTGAATAAGAATGGGGTAAAATGTACCATTAAGATGACGTTTGTCGAAGAGCATCGTTCCTGTCAAAACATTCTCGTCCTCGAGAATTAAAAACCAACCCATAAAAAGGGGAAAGGTCCGAACAACCACCCCGCAAGATACCTCTCAGGGCTCTCGTGATAACAGGAATCCAAACACTATCCTAATTATACGAGTCATAGAATTCCTTCCCCATGTTGAGATATTATCCGCTTTAGGCGGCACTAACTCGCCTGCATGGGTTTAATCGCATCCACATTAATGCATCTCGATTAGGGATTAGGTCCTCCCACCCCCATAATTTAGGATTTCTCATACACACACTGCCCCCAACACTGCACAAAACAAGCAACACGCTACCCCAACACATGGATTGGGTAATTCCTTCTCCCATGTCAAGATACTATCTGCTTTGGGCGGCAATGACTCATCTGCATGGATTTAATCGCATACACATTAATGCATCTTGATTAGGGATCAGGTCCTCCTCTCCCCACATTTTAGGACTCTTCACACACATTTAAAGGAAAGAGGGAAACAACTTAGCATTATATACTCATGAAAAACAAGGTCCAGGCCCAAAGCATGGGTGAGAATGAGTTTCAAAGGAGTGTGGTGCTCCTGAATTTGAACAAAACATAAACGAGAGCATTTAAGTAACCGAAAACATCTCTCTTGATCTCTGGCCATTCTAGGTTTTCCGCTTCTGTTGTGTGCAACTATCCGCGTCCCACTCCTCTAACTTTCTGTTGATGTCCACCTCCTCGACCACATCCCGGTTGGGGTCCTTGAGGAACTCCCTGTGGTTGGCCACCACCTGCTCCATCTCCCCTTGGAGGGACTGGAGCCTATTGCTGTAGGAAGGGTCGGGCTGGGAACTACTGCTGGGGATGGGGCTGAAACTGGCCAATCACTCCATACTAAGTCTGAAAAGGGCAATGTCTGCCAAGATGCCCATAATTCCCACATGCAAATCACCTCGGTACCTGGCCCATAGAAAATGGGCGGAAATCGTGAGATTGGTATGGGACTTGCTGAAGACTGCTCCATGTCAGTCGAAACTTAGAAGGTCCTTGGTATGGGACCTTCTTGGACGAACTTGGGTGACTCCTCTCTCGCGGTGGACCTACTTGTGAGTGCATCCTCTCGATTATCTCCACCTTCTTCTGTACTTCCAGGTACGTTGGTAAGGTGTAAGGGGTCATCGCGCACCAAATAGAGGGGTGAAGTGCCTCCTATAAATGTCTGGCTCGGGAATCCTCATCCAGAAAGAGATTTGAGGAAAAACGGAGGAGATCCTTGAACTTGACCCCTAGTTCACGCACTGACATTTTTTCTTTCTTAGTTCACGCACTGACATGCTTCCTTGTTGGAGAGACAAAAACTCCTCCCTCTTCTCGGCCATCCTCGTCGAGGAAAGAAATTCCTCGTGGAACTCCTTCTCGAAGTTGGCCCATAGGACTTTTGTCTCCTTCCCCTCCCCAAGGTAAAGCATCCACCACTGACGTGACGCTCCTCATAGCTGGCTTACTGCTAGAGGAACCTAGTACTCTGATGGAGCCCTGATCAGCCCAAAGGCGATCTCGAGTTCCTCCAACCAACTCTCTGATTCCGTATCCAAAGTGCTGCCTTCATAATTCTTCAAGCTCTGTCGCTGGAAAGCATGAAACGTGTGCTGCCACAAGTCGTCTTCCTCCTCTCGGTCAATCCTCAGCTGATCGACCGTCTGAATCTTTTGGGCCTCGACTACCCGAGTCACCCGGGAATGAAGTTCAGGTGCCATAGCTATACAGTAAACAAAGAACGCCTAAGCCCAAGTAGCAAGGAAATTTTATCAAGGTTTCATTTTATCATTTTATTTCGATTTCTTTCCCAGAACACCCAAATCAAGTAAAAAAAATCATGATGATGCATGTACCTTTCCTAGGGTCTCTACCCTGCAATCAATGTAGTCTTACTTGGTCGTTTGGTAAGCTCAGAGTCCTTGCATCGGATCACGGGGGGCCCTAAAATACTGTGTCCTAGCCGGTCTTCCCTGGCCTATGTCACACACCAAGATCATCCAACACTATTTCCCTACCATCCCATGTAATACTCACTATGCCTAACTCCAAACTCCATCCTATCTCTCAACTATCACCTCTGATACCATTCTGTCAAGACCCCCTCCCACCAAAGATGCCCCTCCTGAGCTGGAAATGGTTAAAGGGAGATAATGAACCCCGAGTCCCGCCTCCACTAGGCCCCAGAGTGGCGACTAGCACCAAGGGTATGAGATTTAGAAAATATGGGAGGCATTACCCTTTTTATTATTTAAGATCGGGAAATAGGATGAATCAAAAACCAAAAGAAAACAAAACAAGTAAATGAAAATAAACCCAAAACCAAACCCATATGCATGTTTTATACAATACTGAAACAAAAGTACAAGAACAAGAAAAGATCCAAAGTACGATACCAAAAAAAAGCAAAAACTGCAACCAGCAAAACTCCAACGCCCAACTAGCAAGGTCCCGCACGGTCCCTGAAGTCCTCCTGAAAACCTGAAAGTAAACGTAGGGTGAGCATACAAGTATACTCAGTAGGAAAACCTAAAGCTCTCGTGCACAGGTGGGGAGACATCCTAATGCCCCATGATAAAACAGAAGGAACTAAAGCCTAGCAAGGAATCTATCCACCCAACCTTACAAGCCACACTCACCAAATATCGCAAGTCAATAGAGTAGTATAGTAATATTATCAAAGTATGGGTACCCTTCACCACCTTCCCATTGAATACTGCTCAAGCCCTCATGCCTAACGCTTTGATGATTCCACCTCTTCCTAAGCTAGTGCCGCAACCTGGCCATACAAAGCTCGAGTTAGTGCCGCAACCTGGCCATACGAAGCTCATAGTATCCCGCCGGCATTCAATCCTCGACCATAATCACATCTCATCCCGAAGACACCTGGGAACCACATCACATCTCATCTCAAAGACACCTGGGAACATATCACATCCTCATCCTGAAGACTCTTGGGAAACATCTGTCATAACCTGCCCGAAGGATCTTGGGCTATAGAACCTGGAAGAGGGAGAACAGGGAAGAACAGTAACCATCCATCATTTAGATGTTTGAGAATCTCACCCCCCCATCCCACGGGTGTTCAGCACATAGTTCTCAACATGGGTGAGGTGCGTAAAGAAACATAAAATGTACAGATTTATATAATTATATCGACCACTCAACCCATCCTAAGGATTCTACACAAAATATCTGAGCACATGCCTCGACACTGCTACCTCGAAAGTATGCACACACAAAAACAGTCCCAAACCCCATTAAGCTTTTCATGTTTCAACAGTTTTAGTTTATCAGTTTCTTAACTACCAAGAAACTAACAACAACCAAACCAGATCAATCGTTCGTAAAACATATCCCTACCAACCACAAATAAAGTTAGGGAAAACACAAGCAAAACAATACCATTTTCTTTTATCATCCAATCAATTCCATTTATTTTCAGTATTTAATCAACTACCATGCCCCAAAATTCATTAGTTAACTCTTCCATTTTTATTCATATGCACAACTCATCCCTGCAGGCCTGCTACAAACCACCATAACCACAAACACATCGGAAACAATACTCGTACCACATCATCATCCCTTTGATACCATTTACTACAGCTCCGCTGCCCATCACAACCATATCATACATGCCAACCCACAACCAAGCCAACCACAACCCCACTGTTCACCCATTCCACAACGACCCACAAAACACCCCTTAACATAATTAAACCCCAACCAGCACCCACAAAAATTCATTCTTTCGTTTAGTTAAACTGGGGTGAGCATACAAGGGTTCCAGGTATTCATTTAATCAGCCAACTTTACATGATTAACCAATTTCCACATTCTATGAAATTTCATCCACAAAACAATCCAGAAAAATAAAGCAATATTTAATTGCGCAAGCAAAGGCCCCCAACGACTGTGATTTTTAGTAGGCATAATCCTGTTCAATTCACAACATATTTAAAGGATAAACATTGATGGAAATAAAACAACAATATCAAAAAAATTTCCCCAAACCCGTTCTTTAACCAGTTATTATATTTATTTACTATCTCAATCATATCTCATGAAAAAAATAGGATACCCACCCCGCATGATGCACAAAAGAGAGAAAGAGGAATGTAAGTTCCCTACTTGAACAGGTTTTGATGTTCTACTATGAGAACAACCACCACGAGGATTTAGATCACTCCTCCCAATGACTACGTCCTCCCGTGGACGCTGCGGCACAACCGCACTAACAACCAAGAGAGACTCCATTAAGGTTTAAATGTGTCACTTGTCATAGCATAGCAAGGTGGAACAGAAAGAGGAGATCGAGGAAGGAATAAGAACGGGGTTGAACGTACCATTAAGATGATGTTCGTCGAAGAGCGTCGTTCCCGTCAAATATCAGCAATCTCCTCGATATGAAACTGCAAAGAGGAAGTCAAAGAAGAGGGAAAGGAACGAGGTGCACGATGTTCTCCTTGTGGACACGATCCCACAGCCACTGACAGATCGAAGATCAGAGTCCGATGAAGAAGATAGGAGGAAGACTTCTGGGTCATCCGGGAGCGTCGTCGTGCGGAGAAGAAGAGGGGTCTGTAAATAATACGCGACCCTCTCTTATATAGGCAATGAAAAAGTAAAACGGTACGCAGCGTGTATTAATGAATACACGACGTGATTGTACAACTTTTACATTGTTGACTAGTCAACACACGACACGTCACACAGTTTCCATGCGTTTAATGATAATAATAATTTCAATTAATAATAGGTGTTTTATTGACCCAAGACATGAGTCATAAAAAGGTATTCATCATTGGTCTTAAAATGACCGTCATAATTTCAGGGTTATGCTGCCGCTGAGGGTTCGTAAAACCGAGGTCACACGAAGAAGTTATAGTGAAAACATTGTTTTATCATCAAAATTAATATTAATAATATTTTTATTATTATTAATTACTTATTTATTTATTTTTCTAACTTCAAAATCAAACACGATTTGGACTCCCTTTCACGCTAGAATCATTCACCAAATCTCCCATTTATCATTTATTTCTCATTTAATTTTATTCCCGCTATTACCTTATAATTCTTCCCTCTCTCCAATCTCATTTATTCTCTTCCACAATTCCATCACTCCACCAAAAGTGGAGCCTTGCTTATACTCCATGCCCAACACGCCCATCTTTTCTTTCTCAATTCAATGTTATTATTAATAAAATTTATAATAATAACACCCATCATTAATGTTCTAATTTAATCCCATTAAATTAGTTTACCATGGTTATTCTCATATTAAATTAAAACCATTCCATTAAATTAAATTCAAATAATTTAATTTACTAACCAAAATTTAAACCATTTAATTTTGTTAGTTGCACATTTTTTTTCAAATGTTATTATCATTATGAAATAATTATAATTATAATAAGACAATATTGTTATTATTAAAATAATAATAATATCACAACTCCAAAAAAATTAAACCCATTTAATTTCATTTACCAATCACACACATATTTGTGTCACCATTATCATTATTATTTAGTATAGTAGTAATAAATCCTCTTTCAATTTCATCAACGAGTCGCCATCATTATCATTAATTATTATTATTATTATTGACGCCCATTATTATCTTATAATTACTCCCTCTCTCCCACGATACTCACGCATCGTGTTTGACCACATCAAATTTTTACGAAGTAATGGACCAGAGAGGTCTGGGCCATTACAACTACAGACACACAACACTCTTTTCTTAAAATATTAAATCTGATAATGAACAGTGGATAACTGCAACATCCTAGAAATTCCAAACTAAGATTTATTATATAAATATTTTATCAAATGGATTAATTTATAATTCAAACAAACTAATGACATTTTTGAGATGATTTTCTTTAAAAATAAAAATTGAAATCAAGTGTTTTAATTAATTTGATTATAAGTTAATTATAACTTATAATTAATTATACTTATTATTTATAGTTTTGAAATTTATTCTAAAAACAAATATTAGTTTTCTTTGTATGAAAGAATATTTTAAAATAACTATTTTTTTTTATTTTTGTAAAATAGAATTTATTTTTATCAAAAAGGTTATTTAATAGAATATTTTAATGGTAATAATATTAATAATAATAATTAATGGGAAACATTTTCTTTAGAAAATTAATATAATTAGAATATATTTTATAAATATATCAAAATATATTGTGTTTTAGTTTTATAAAATTTATAAATGTATATAATTATTTTACTACAAAAAAATGCACTTTTATATATGGGTTTAAAAAAATGTTATTTGATTTATTTACTAAAAAAATAATTATATATATATATAATTTAACACAATAAAATGATATATATATATATATAATTATATTAATAAAAAAGCGATTTTTTATATATAAATATTACTTCAATTGTAAAATGTTTAAAAAAATGGGAAAACAAAATAAAGATAAGTTGAAATGTTAGATTGAATAAAAAAAATTGGGTGATGACTTTGGAAAGTGGACAAAAAAGATAGTAAAAAAAGGTAAAGGGTGATAAAACGTGAAACCCAAAAAAACGATATAAAAAAGGGGGAATGACAACCGGGGACCAAAAGGGCCTCCTAATACCGAAAGAGGACTTCCGGTAGTTCTGTGAACAGTGAAAAACACTGTTCACAGAACTGAGTAGGGTCCTCTTTGGGTATTAGGGGGCCCTTTTGGTCCCCCGTTGTCATTCCCCCTATAAAAAATGATAAAACAAGAATTAAAAAAGTAATAATAATAAAAGAATTAAAAATTGGAAATTGGGAATAGTGAGGCATCAGCTATTTAGGGTTTGCACATAGGGTTTCACGGGGAGAGGAAGCTGAGATGTGAGTCATGAGGTTGAAGCATAGGCCTGAGGATGATGCTGCACCAAGCTCAGATGAGGAGTTCGACCGAAGCTGTAGTGGTTGTTGCCGAGCAAGGTTTGGGGTGTGGTCGTTGATCTGGTTTCTTTGGTCGCCGATGTGTGTGGTCTGAGCATTGATGAATTGATATGACCATGGTTCAAGGTTTTATCACTGGTGTTCCGAGCGGTGAGGGTTTCGATTTGTCCAGATCTGCGAGGTAGGTCTTCATTTAATTTTTAGGTATCCGATTTTCCATATCTGAATCTAATCTTGCTTTACACCTTTTGCTTCTTCACGAGTTGTCTGTTTCTTGGTTTTTTTCAACAATTGCCCTCTGTAAACTTTGTTGTTGGTTCTGTTCACCTATTGGAAATCGATTTGATTTTAAATTATGAATAGATAACGCTCCATTTGGACCACATATGTCAATTCTACTGCATTTTTATATTATTTATGTCAATTTTTCTATGTTGTTTTCTTTTGGATGAATCTTATTTCAAGATTACTCAAATATAAAATTTATTTATATATATTGTTGGCTCGTTAAACTGGTTTCTTTGGCCGCCGATGTGTGTGGTCTGAGCATTGATGAAGGGATCTGACCGTGGTTCAAGGTTTTATCATTTGTGTTCCGAGCAGTGAGGGTTTTCATTTGTCGAGATCTGCGAGGGAGGTCTTCGTTTACTTTTTAAGTGTCCGATTTTCCATATCTGAATCTAATATTGCTTTATACCTTTTTCTTGTTGTCTTTTTCTTGGTTTTTTTTCAACAATTGCCTTCTTCAAACATTGTTGCTGGTTCTGTTCACATATTGTAAATCGATCTAATTTTAAATTATGAATAGATAACACTCCGTTTGGACCACATATGTCAATTCTACTGCATTTTTATATTGTTTTCCAATTTTTCTATGTTGTTTTCTTTCGGATGAATCTTATTTCAAGATTTCTCAAATATAAAATTTATTTATATATCTTGTTCTCCAATCTCATATTTATATGCAAGCTTGAGCTGTTTATTTATATCACCATCTGAATTTTGTCTATAAAACACTTTGATGTGCATTTTCAATTGGGGAAAACCAATTTGCTCTGGTGAGTGTCCAAGGTAATAGGATTTTTCATATTTTTCTTCACTACTTGTAACCCTTTCATAAATTTTGTGTGTAGTTTCCACTGTAATGTTATTTTTTGGTTCTCCAAGGAAAATAACATCAACATCACTGATATTTCATTCACATATTTATCACCTATCTATTTTCATTTTCATAACTTTTGTATTATTATATAAATGTATGACATTCCACCTAACGACTAGAAAAGTGACACGACCTTTAGTGCATGGCCAGCTCCAGGGTTCAACATCTGTCCCATGAGAGCTCGCAATACCTGTGGGTGTAGGAAGCGAGAGGAGGTAGAGGGATGAGGGAGAGATGGTTTCACCGATAGAATGGATAGATGGTCTTTGGATTTGGTGATCTCCATGTCTGCACTCTGGATCTTCTGAAGCAGTGACTTGATGGTGGTGAAACAGATGTAGACTAGATCCTTGATCCGACACAATGTCTCATAGTACACACTTTCTGTCGCTTCAACTCTAAAGTGCACTGAGATTTTCTACATACAAAACTTTAATGGTATATGACTGGTGAATTAGTTGATGGTTTATAATATTATCCTCAATGTATTTCAAACATTTCTATCACCTAAGATTCAATGAACGCAATCAAATCATTGGTTATCATTGGGAGGGAAATATGGACAAAAAATGCAATGAGAATCACAGCTTCTTCGGAGATGCTTGTAAGGGAGATGCCTGCATGCTGCACAATAACCTGGAAATATTTTCACAAATATCCAAGACCTTCTTTACCAATAACAAAATATATATTAAACATCAGTTTAGAAAACATGTTTGATTTTTATCTACTAACAACCATTTTTTGGACATTTAAATAACCAAATTAATTATTCTAATTTTTTTTTAAAAAATTAATTAAGGCCCATAAATTTCAAAAATTTATATAATGAATAATTCATTAAATTAATTTCACTTATGGAAACATGCGTGAGGCGTGCACATGCATGTCTCGGTTCTTTTTCCTTTGATTTTTTTTCATTTTTGTTTTATGACCCCAACACAAGTGTTTTGCACTTAGGTTGGTTGCACATAGGAAGTTATCACGATAAGAGGATCATGCATAAGGAGACCGAGGTGGCACGGTTCCTCCAATCATCTCTGGAAGGAGATCACCAGTGATGTGCTTGGCGCAGATCGTAGTTTGAAGATTGAATAGTCATAGATTTCCTATTTTTCTATGTGTGAATCAGGAAGCAGCTCACCTTTGACTATTGTGCTCGGTTTTGAGTGACTTGGTTTTGAATGATATACGCGGTAGATGACTAGAGTTAAGGAGCTCAATTAGATAACGACAAATTAGGAACTTTCTTACACCGATAACTAATGTGGTGCAATGAGATATATGAGCTATTATACAAGGAACCTAGGTAGAAAACATACAAATGGAGAGAACACTTAAGAATTTTATAAATATGGCAAAAGTTTCTTACAAAGGACGACTAACATCGTGTTTAAAGGCCTAAATCCTATAAGAAAAAATGACTAATTTTTCCTCAACTACACTAAATTGAAGGACAAAATGATCATTAAGAAAAATAATAAAAGACAGGGAGTTGGGCCCTCAAGTGTTAGCTTCTAATGCGTTACATCAAATATAAAATAAAAAGAATTGAAAATTGGATAAAAAAATACAATGTATTTAATCGGCCCAAATAGAGATACTGCATTTGAATCGATGTGAGACCATTCAAATCAACGTCAAATGAGTAAACCTAATGGTCAAGATAATGAATTGATTAGGTTTACAATTTATACATATTTTTATAGCAAAATTAAAAAGTTCATAATATTATAATAATTAATATATAACCCTTCATTAATTTTAAAACAATTGAATTATTTTAACAGTCTATATTATTGCATTTCTTAATATTTATTACCTATTTATTTGTATTATTTAAATGTGTTATATCTTATATTTTATTTAAAATTTATTATGATATTTTAAAGATATAATATTATTATATGCATATTTATGTGAGTATGTGTTTGCATTATTTAGATTTTAATTTAGATTTAATGCAACTAGTGAACCAATGATAGATCCAATGATGAATGATCTTATGAGCTAGTATATTTTCCAATTCAAAAATCAATCCAATTTTAAAAATTATGGAGTTCATTTATGTATTTTGATTTATTTAAAAATAAATTTTAAATAATATTATAATTTCATCTCTCAAATAAAATAACACACATTCAATTTTATCTCATTTTATTTTATGATGTTTCATTAATAATTATTCCCTCAAATCTTTTGAAAACCCTCAATCATAAACAAAATGCTTTAACCTAGAATCATAGTCCCAATTGAGTGAAAAAAAACCTCTTTGATGATGATAGACACTTTAATTGCATGGAATATGAGAGCTGTACAAGGGGAGGTATCTTCTTGCAGCGGGCAGGGCAGCAGCCGATTGGGAAATCAATCTCGACCCATTGTGTTGTACACTTACCAAAGGAGGGGTGGGGTTCATAACAGTCAGGGGTAACTTTGTTATTTGGATTTTAGTTTGTTAGTTAGTTGGTCAATTACTTTTTTGTTTGGTCAGGATGGTTTATAAATAGAGGGAAGGGAGTCTGGGGCTGACATTCTGGAGATTCTAGTTGGTAGGCTCTTAGCCTAGGCTTGGGAGAGAGAAGTCTTCCAGGAGAAGAATCCACAACAAGTCCTTGTAATAGAATTCTGTTAGTACAATTGAAGTAGAGCTGTTATTTTCTTGAAGCATCCTCTGGTAATTCTTTTCAAATACTCTTTATCTCTATTACAGTCTATCAATTGGTGCTTTCATTGAGAGATTTTCTGGAGAGAGTTTAGAGAGTGGTTTCTAGAGAGATAAACTAGAAGAGAGAGGATATTGAAAATATCAGTTTCAATCCTTTCGAAATCGCTGTATGCCCACACGAATGGAGAATCGGATGACAAATGTAGAATCAATGGTCATAGCCATGAAGTCTACCGTAACAGAACTGGAAACTTTAATTTTGGAGCTGCGATCAGATGTACGGGAGCTCCTCGCAGTGATGGCACGACTCGAGAAAGGAAAAACTGAAAGTCTGGTTCTAGATGACAGGAAAGGGAGTTTATCTGAGGAAGGCTGAAGCAGAACTCAGATACAGGGGGGAATAAGGAGGACAGGAAGCCGACATCGTATGAATGAGAGTGAATATTGGATCGAAGGAAGGGAAGAGTTTGGTGCAGTTTTAAGACAGGTAGAAATGCCGGTTTTTTTAGGAGAAGATTCAGTATCATGGATTACTCGAGTAGAAACTTACTTCTTAATTCACCAAACATGAGAGGAGTTGAAGTTTCCAATGAAACAATTGTGTACGGAAGGAGTTGCTCAGTACTGGATGGTCTCTTTAAAGTCAACTAGTGCTGAACTGTCCTGGACACAGTTGAAAGAAGAGTTGCTCGGCAGGTATGGTAGTGCAGTTGAAGAAGATCCTGTCATTTACTTGAAGGGGATTCGGCAGATAGCACTACTAAAAAAAGGGCATTAGCGACCGCCTAGCGACCGCTAATGGCGGTCACATCAGCTTCGTCGCTGTAGGCCACTAGCGACCGCCATTGGCGGTCTCTATTGATGGCCGAAATGCCGGCCATTAGAGACCTCCATTGGTAGTCGCTAATGCTGCCCGGATAGCAACCTCTAGCGACCGCCATTGGCGGTCGCTACTGCTGCCCGGCAGGCAACCGATAGCGACCGCCTTTGGCGATCGCTAAACTGGGAATTTTTTTAAAAAAAAAATCATACCGAAATTAATATATATATATATATATATATTTCATAAATAATATATATATATATATATATTAATGAAAATATTTATATATATAATATTAAATAAAATATTTTTCATTTTTTTAATGAAATGTACGAATTGTGTTTTTTTTCTTCACGGTGCAAAATCAGAGATAAAACAAGGTAACAATCATAAAAAATGGAAAACAATTTCAAACAGCATAAAAATAAAAATCATCATAAATGATAAACGTGCTTTAACGATCCGATCATGTCCATCTATTTCAATCTTCTACTCCAAAACCTACAATAAGACAAAAAAACAAAAAAACAAAACAAACGTAAATTGAACATAATTATTCAATTATTATATACATATAATAAAATTAAATATGACATCAAATCATGGTTCTATAATAATTTGAAACCCCCAATTTAAGAAATTATATCATTTCAGGTCATTCGGAGCACGTTTGCTCCGAATTCGACCGTCTCACGCCGTTTTTGGTGTTTTATGACACCAGAAACGCATTTCTGGTCACCGAGGTCAAAAGACACCTCCGATTGACGTTCTGTCTGCCCGAACATTTCAAAAATCACACAACGGCTGTTGTCGTACAGTTTCATGGAATTCTGAGGCCGTTCGGGTGGTTTTGACCCCCCAACGTGTCGTTTTAGCGCGCGTCGAGCTGCTGAAAATGACGCAGTCGGCCGTACCGCGCGCACCGCACATCTGATGGGTGCTCCGTCTCCTCCAACACATCATGAATAATATTTCTAATGTTTTCGTGTGGTTTCAAGTCATTCGGAGCACGTTTGCTCCAAAATCGACCGTCTCACGCCGTTTTTGGTGTTTTATGACACCAGAAACGCGTTTCCGGTCAACGCGGTCAAACAACACCTCCGATTGATGTGTCGTCTGCCCAACCATTTTAAAAATCACACAACGGCTATTGTCGTATGGTTTCACGGCATTCCGAGGTCGTTCGGGTGGTTTTGACCCCCCAACGCGTCGTTTTAGCGCGCGCCGAGCTGCTGAAAACGACGCAGTCGGCGATACCGTGCGCACCACACGTTTTATGGGTGCGTCGCCTCCTCCAACACATTAAGAATAATATTCCTAATGTTTTCGTGTAGTTTCAGGTCATTCGGAGCATGTTTTATCTGAATACGACCGTCTCACGCCGTTTTTGGTGTTTTATGACACCGGAAACGCGTTTCCGGTCACCGCGGTCAAACGACACCTACGATTGACATGAAGTCTACCCGACCATTTCAAAAATCACACAACGGCTGTTTTCGTATGGTTTCATGGCATTTCGAGGTCATTCGGGTGGTTTTGACCCCCCCCCCCCAATGCGTCGTTTTAGCGCGCGCCGAGCTGCTGAAAACGACGCAGTCGGCCGTACCGCGCGCACCACATGTCCGATGGGTGCGCCATCTCCTCCAACACGTCATGAATAATATTCCTAATGTTTTCGTGTGGTCTCAGGTCATTCGGAGCACGTTTGCTCTGAATTCGACCGTCTCACGCCGTTTTTTGGTGTTTTATGACACCGGAAACGCATTTCCGGTCACCGCGGTCAAAAAACACGTCTGATTGATGTGAAGTCTACCCGAACATTTCAAAAATCAGACAACAGATGTTTTCGTACGGTTTCATGGAATTCCGAGGTCGTTCGGGTGGTTTTGACCCCCCAACGCGCTGTTTTAGCACGCGCCGAGGTGCTGAAAACGACCCATTCGACCGTACCGCGCGCACCGCACGTCCGATGGGCTCTCCATCTCCTCCTACATGTCATGAATAATATTCCTAATGTTTTCGTGTGGTTTCAGGTCATTCGGAGCACGTTTTCTCCGAATTCGACCGTCTCACGCTGTTTTTGGTGTTTTATGACACCGGAAACACGTTTCCAGTCACCGCGGTCAGACGCCACCTCCGATTGACGTTCCGTCTACCCGAACATTTCAAAAATCACACAACGGTTGTTGTCGTATGGTTTCATGGAATTCCAAGGTTGTTCGAGTGGTTTTGACCCCCCAACGCGTCGTTTTAGCGCGCGCCGAGCTGCTGAAAACGACGCAGTCGGCCATACCGTGCGCACCGCACATCTGATGGGTGATCTGTCTCCTCAAACATGTCACGAATAATATTCGTAATGTTTTTGTGTGTTTTCAGGTCATTCAGAGCATGTTCGATCTGAATTCGACCGTCTCATGCCGTTTTTGGTGTTTTATGACACCCGAAACGCATTTCTGGTCACCGTGGTCAAACGACAGCTCCGATTGACATTCTGTCTGCCCGACCATTTCACAAATCACACAACGGCTATTGTTGTACAGTTTCATGGCATTCCGAGGTCGTTCGGGTGGTTTTGACCCCCCAACGCGACGGTTTAGCGCACGCGGAGCTGTTGAAAACGACGCATTCGGCCGTACCGCGCGCACCGCACGTCCGATGGCCGCGCTGTCTCATCCTACACATCACGAATAATATTCCTAATGTTTTTTGTGGTTTTAGGTAATTCGAAGCACGTTTGCTCCGAATTCGACCGTCTCACGCCATTTTTGGTGTTTTTTTACACCAGAAACGCGTTTCTGGTCACCGCGGTCAAACGACAGCTCCGATTGACATGTCGTCTGCCCGACCATTTTACAAATCACACAACGGCTGTTGTCGTATGGTTTCATGGAATTATGAGGTCGTTCGGGAGGTTTTGACCCCCCAACGCGCCGGTTTAGCGCGCGCCGAGCTGCTGAAAACGACGCATTCGGCCGTACCGCGCGCACCGCACGTCCGATGGGCGCGCCGTCTCCTCCTACACGTTTGATTTAAGGCCATTCGGACTTCTTCCGGCCCATTTGGACCCCCCACGCGCGTTTATCAAGCGTGCACAACACTTAAAGAACACATAATGAGCCCTACCGCGCAAACCGCACGCCCGATTGACGTGTCGTATGCGTGTACGCGTTGCGAATAATAATTAGATTGTTGTCCTGTGATTTCAGGTCAATACGATGTCGTCTGCTATGAGTTTGACCGTTAGACGCCCGTTTTGGCCGTTGATGACACCAGAACGGCGTTCCCGGTCACCGCTGGGCACATGGCATGTTCGATTGACGTGACGTCTGCTCGACCACATCACAATTCACCCACCCTTTGATGTCGTCTAATTTCAGGCCATTCAGACGTTGTTCAGCCCGTTTGGACCCCCCCACGCGCGTTTATGAAGCGCGCGCAACACTTAAAGAACGCATAATGAGCCCTACCGCACAGACCGCACGTCCGATTGACGTGACGTCTACGCGTACACGTCACGAATAATAATTAGATTGTTTTTCCTGTGATTTCTGGTCAATCCGATGTCGTCCGCTATGAGTTTGACTGTTAGACGTCCGTTTTGGCCGTTTGTGACACCAGAACGTCGTTCCCGGTCACCGCGGGCACATGACACGTCCGATTGACGTGACGTCTACTCGACCACATCACAATTCACCCACCCTTTTATGTCGTCTGATTTCAGGTCATTCTGACGTCGGTTGGCCCGTTTGGACCCCCCACGCGCGTTTATGAAGCGCGCGTAACACTTAAAGAACGCATAATGAGCCCTACCACGCAGACCGCACGTCCAATTGACGTGTCGTCTGCGCGTACACGTCACGAATAATAATTAGATTGTTATCCTGTGATTTCAGGTCAATCAGATGTTTTCCACTATGACTTTGACCGTTAGATGCCCGTTTTGGCCGTTTGTGACACCAGAACGGCGTTCCCGGTCACCGCGGGCATAATGCACGTTCGATTGACGTGTCGTCTGCTCGACCACATCACAATTCACTCACCCTTTTATGCCGTCTGATTTCAGGCCATTCGGACTTCTTTCGGCCCGTTTGGACCCCCCATGCGCGTTTATCAAGCGCGCGTAACACTTAAAGAATGCATAATGAGCCCTACCGTGCATGTCCGGGGTGCGGGGAGGGCTGTCCGGAGTGCGGGGAAGGCTGTCTGGGGTGCGGGAGGGCTGTCCGGGGTGCGGGGAGGGCTGTCTGGGGTGTAGGGGGCATGTCCGGTGTGTGGGGAGGGCTGTTCGGAGTGCGGGGAGGGCTGTTTGGGGTGCGAGGGGCCTGTCCGGGGTGCGGGGGGCCTGTTCGGGGTGCGGGAGGCCCCTCTAGGGTGTAGGGAGGGTTGTACGGAGTGCGGGGAAGGCTGTCCGTGGTGCAGGAGGGCTGTCCGGGGTGCAGGGAGGGCTCTTCGGGGTGTGGGGGGCATGTTCGGGGTGCGGGGAGGGCTGTCCGGAGTGCGGGGAGGGCTGTTTGGGGTGCGGGGGGCCTGTCCGGGGTGCGGGGGGCCTGTCCGGGGTGCGGGAGGCCTCTCCGGGGTGCGGGGAGGGCTGTCCGGAGTGCGGGGAAGGCTGTCCGGGGTGCGGGAGGGCTGTCCGGAGTGCAGGCTGTCCGGAGTGCGGGGAAGGCTGTCCGGGTTGCGGGAGGGCTGTCCGGGGTGCGGGGGGGCTGTCCGGGGTGCGGGGAGGACTGTACGGAGTGCGGGGGGCCTATCTGGGGTGTGGGAGGGCTGTCCAGGGTGCGGGGAGGGCTGTCCGGAGTGCGGGGAAGGCTGTCCAGGGTGTAGGAGGGTTGTCCGGGGTGCGGGGAGGGCTATCCGGAGTGCGGGGAAGGCTGTCCGGGGTGCGAGAGTGCTGTCCGGGGTGCGGGGAGGGCTGTTCGGAGTGCGGGGAGGGCTGTCTGAGGTGAGGGGGGGGTTGTCTGGGGTAGGTCGGGCACTACAAATAGTGAACTCATCTCATTCATCAAAAACAAGTTTAATGATTTATATTAGGAATCGCGTATTTTTTTCAAAAATATTGCAGAACATGAAATTATAAACATTGAAAATTAAATGAACAAAAAATATCCAAACCAAATATCAGTTTCATGGTTACTTCTCAATTCGTGCACACAAACATTGAATGAGGCCAAAACACACATGATACCCCCAAATCACAAAAAAACTCACTAGAAACCCAACATAAATATCAATAACAACCCCACCATTAAAAGCAAAAACACACCTCATGAATATGATGCGTCATGCGTGTTCATCACTGACCTCCATCTGGTGGGCCAGGGGCCTACAACAAATAAACATTATGAATATTTTCATAACAAAAATAATTTAAATTAAATAAATAAATACAGTATAAACCTGCATCGTGTGATCCCCTGCACTATCACCTGGATGCACATATTCCCGCAGTGCTCTAACCTCAGCAGCCAATTGCGCATTTGCCTCCTCGGAAGCCCGCAACCGTGCCTCGAAATCTGACAGTTGCTGTGTCATCTGAGCAACAGTAGGACCGACAACCGCATCGCATGACACTACAGAACGAGGAATCCTTGTTCCATAGGTCAAACTATATCCATGTCCGTCCCGACCAATGATGCGATGAAAGATCTCATCCCTTCGCATGGGAAGCTGTCACTGGTCCTCTGGAAGATGTTCTAATTCAACTTCAAATTGAGCCTGTGAAATATTTAAATATATATACATATATTAATATAAAGATTTTATGTAAGTATTGGTAATGAGTACAAGCACTTACTATCAATGCTGCAGCCTCTGGATCATTGCGATCACAAGTCCTCATCCACACCGACATTTTATCAGTTGGTGCGCCTTGCTCCCGCAACTATATATGAATAGAATATAAACAAAAATAGTATTAATTAAAAAAATTAAAAAATGAATAATAAATACCTCATGTCGGATTTGATACACGTGACGAGTCCCGAGTCTGTGAGGTGGTCCCTGCAACGCTCGATTCTCAGAATGGCATGTAGACACCTCCTACATTCAATTCATTCAAATATCAAACAAATCACACATTCTTGAAAATATATATACCAAAATAAATATACAAACCGCAACACCCTCAATAGACCAATATGCAACTAAATCACTCCACTGAGCCAGGAGGACACCTCTTGGGACTTTTTCTAGAATGTCTGGGGCACCCACATTTGGTACCCAGTGGTCCCTCTTGACTTTTTCTTTATAGTCTTTCCACATCTTACGACATTTGCTCATACACACTGGCCGAAACTCATCGGGTCATACTTTAAAATTTTTCTATTAAAGAAAAAAATCACATATGTTATTGTTTTTTATACATAGGGAATAAAGTAAAATGGTCTTCTTACCTAAACCTCCCTCCAAAGACGATCTAATGTGTCCTGAGGGATAGAAGCCCAGTCACGCGTGGTCAATGGAAATCGATGTGGATCACGTATGATATGACCCAACTAATGAATAGATGCAGGGTCATTCTGTCCCACAAAATGAAATACCTCATCAAATGAAACATCAAAAGTTGTGTCAGAATTCCATGATAATAAGCCACGACCAGGGCCTCTCCTGCGAGAGGAAGAAGCAGTCGGGTCTGATCCTGTTGAAAATAATTTTATATACAAATTGACAGATGTTATAAATATATATATATATATATTTTTTAATTACATAAAAAATAGAGACAATGACATTCCAACATACCTCGACCCTAAGACGTAGATGCCTCAGATGGATGATGTGGATCTTCTGCCTCTTCCCCTGACATGCCTGCAGTCATGGAAAATATTAGTAAGGGGACTATCCAAAGTGTCCAAATGATAAATTGGATTGTTTTTAAAAAAAATCAAACTTGTACAGTTGTTAATCAAACAAAAAGTGATTGAATAATTAGTTGGGAATGAATTTTAAAAATCAGAAAATTCACAAAAACAGATATACAAATTATGAACAAAACCAATCAATGCATAGCCAAATTTCAAATTGAATTAATAAAAATTCAAGCAGCACATGAACCAAATGAAGAATACCTCAATGGGAAGATACACTGATAATAACATCAATATAACATGAGTTAAATCACCCTAAATATTTATAACTGAATAAACTTCAAAAAGTGAGGATTAAACATACAAGGATTTATAAAATGTTTACATAATTTATGATATCTTAGGCTTAATAGTGGACGAAGATGAAGGGGACGGGGGTTGGCGGGGTGCGGGGGGGGGGGGGGGGGGGTGTTTGGGGTGTTGGGGGGGAGGGACGAGGGGCAGAGGGCCGAGGGCGGAGGTCAGAGGCCAGAGGGGCTGGAGGTCGAAGGCCAGAGGGAGGCCGGAGGGCTGCCGGAGGCGGGTGGCGGGAGGCCTGAGGGCAAAGGGAGGCCGCAGGGCGACCGCAAGGCAGAGGGCGGGGCCAACGGAGGGCGGCCGGAGGGCAGCCGGGCTACCAGAGGTGGGTGGCGGGAGGCCCGAGGGCAGAGGGAGGCCACAAGGCGGAGGGCGGCCGGAGCCGGAGGGCAGAGGGCGGCCGGAGGAGGGCAGGGCCGATGGAGGGTGGACAGAGGGCAGCCGAGGTAGGGTGGGGCCGGCGGAGGTGGGGCCGGCGGAGGGCGGCCGACCGGAGGGCGGGGGTGACGGAGGGCGGGGCGGCGGAGGGCGGGGCGATGGAGGGCGGGGCGGCGGGGGGCGGGGCGACGGGGAGGGCGCGACGACAGGGAGGGCGCGGGCGATGGGGAGCGGGGCGACGGGGAGGGCACGACGATGGGGAGGGCGCAGGTGACGGGGAGGGCGCGACGACGGGGAGGGTGCGGGCGATGGGGAGGGGGGAGGGGGGGGCGCTTCGTGAGGAGGGAGGGGGGGGAGGGGGTGCTAAATCCCCCTTTTTTTAGGGAATTGTAGCGACCGCCATTGGTGGTCGCTATAGTTTAAGGGGCTCAAAAGCCCATTTTTCTAGTAGTGCAAGTACAGTGGAGGAATATATCGATGAATTTGAGCGGATAGCCATGAAGATTCCAGATCTTACTCATCGCTGGTACATGAGCCTTTTCATAGGAGGATTAAGACCAGAAATTGGAAGCTTAGTGATTACAGTTGAACCTCCCAATAAGGCGCGACTGCTTACACTGACCAGAAGAATAGAGAGAGAACTTATTGTCAAGGGAATCATTAAGCAGCCAAAGCCACGCAGCAGGAGGTTTGATTTTGGAGGATCTAGGCGAGGTTGGACTTCAAATGTAGTGAAAATTGTATCTCCTACAGAAGGGAAAGATAGGGAAAGGAAGGGAAATTTTGAGCCACGGTGGAGAGGAGTTTAGAATTTGTCAAGAGAAGAATTTGAAGAAAGGAAAGCTAAGAGGCTTTGTTATACTTGTGGACAAAAGTTTAACCCTGGGCATCGATGTCCAGAAAAGGGATTCAAATTGGTGGTTTGGGAATGTGTGGAGCCCCCGGAAGAGTTAGAAGATGAATCTGATGAAATAATGGAGAAATAAGAAATGATAGGAAATAT
Organism: Viscum album; assembly: GCA_963277665.1. Classification (NCBI taxonomy): domain Eukaryota; kingdom Viridiplantae; phylum Streptophyta; class Magnoliopsida; order Santalales; family Viscaceae; genus Viscum; species Viscum album. The sequence goes on from OY728165.1 coordinate 181,482,722, forward strand.
GCTGGAAATGGAGATGCTGGGGACACCGGTCAGTGAGTATAAAGAGAGGAAGGCTTGGAATCCTAAGTCTGTTGGTGGAAGGAAATATAGGAGGGGTGCCATTGATGATTCTAGTGGATAGTGGGGCTAGTCACAATTTTATTTCAAAAATCACTTACGGTGGGGGTTTCAGAAACTAAGCCTTTTAAGATCAGAATGGGAGATGGGCATCGGGTGATTTCCAATGGAATATGCAGATCCTTGAAAGTGGATTTGGGAGTATAGGAATTTGAAATCGAGGCTTATGTTTTTGACACCTCCGTACCAGATCTGGTAATGAGAATATCATGGCCAGAAACTCTGGGATATGTTACTATGCATTGGAAGAATATGACTATGGAATTTATTTGGAAAGGGCAGAATACTTTGATACAGGGGATCTGTCAAGCACAAAATTTTACTGGATCATTACAAGAATATTTGAGAGAAGAAAAATTTGTGGTACAAGGATTATAGTGGATTTGTGCTCGAAATATGGGCCTGGAAGATGCAGAGTTGGAACCAGATCAACAGTTGCAGTTGCAGGGAATGTTGCTCTAATATAGAACAGTTTTTGAGATATCCTCTGGATTTCCACCTAGGAGGCCAACTGATCATGCCATCAGAATAAAAGTGGGGGCAGATCCGGTCAATATCCGAACATACAAGTACACATACCATATGAAAAATGAGGTATAAAAGCAGGTTTTGAGCACGCAGGGGTACATTCGGCGTAGTATGAGTCCATATTCAAGTCCAATAATATTGGTCTGCAAAAAAGATGGAGGTTGGAGAATGTGTGGGACTATCGCGCTCTAAATAAATTGACGATACCAAATAGGTTTCCTATTCTAGTGATTAAAGAGTTGATGGATGAGTTACATGAGGCAAAATACTTTACAAAGATGGATTTGAAATCTGGATTTCATCACGTCAGAATGAAAGAGGAAGACATAGAAAAAACAACTTTCCATACTCATGAGGGGCATTACGAATACTTAGTAATGCCATTCGTTTAATGAATGCCCCTACCACCTTTCAAGCTACTATGAATGATATTTTTAGGCCTTTGTTGCATCAAGGGGTATTGGTATTCTTTGATGATATACTGATTTATAGCAGAGAGTGGGAAGAACACCTCGAAAAATTGTGTTCAGTATTACAGTATACGAAGGAGAATGATTTGACTGCCAATGAAAAGAAGTGCTCATTTGGAAAGAAATCAGTAGAATACTTGAGACATTTAATTTCAGAATGTGGAGTGTCCATGGACCCTAAGAAACTTGAGGGTGTTAAACTGTGGAGGGTGCCCCAAAATGTGAAAGAAGTTAGAGGATTTTTGGGACTTACCGGCTATTACTAAAAATTTATAAGAGATTATGGAAAAATATCAAAGCCTTTGATGATGTTGAGAAAGAAGGATGTGTTCCAGTGGTCCACGGAAGCACAAGGAGCATTTGAAAGGTTGAAGGACTATATGACTTCTGCTCCTATTTTTCAAATGCCAGATTTTTCAAAATACTTTGCAGTGGAATTTGAGGCTTCAGGCTCTGGTTTAGGGGCTGTGTTATTACAAGAGGGGCGGCCATTTTCTTATTTTAGAAAGGCTTTATCTGATGCAAATTTTTCCAATTCTGATTATGAAAAAGAACTTATGGCGTTACTGGTGTCAATTCAGCATTGGAAGCAGTGCCTCATGGGGTGAAAATTTAATGTTTATATTGATCATCGTAGTCTAAAGTATTTGTTGAATTAGAGGATAATATCAATGGATCAGCAGCGTTGGCATGCAAAACTGCTAGGATATGACTTTGAGGTTATTTACAAACCAAGATGACTAAATAAAGTAACAGATGCTTTATCAAGGGTAGAAGTTGGAGAAAACATGGCTATGGCTGTTTCTCAACCTTGTTGGGAAGATGTTACATCTGGTCAAGGAAGAGATTCTTCAAGATAAAAGGCTGATAGAGATAATTAATACTTTGAAACAAAACAGGGCAGTTAGGCCAATCTACACTTTTTGGGATGGTCTGTTATTTTACAAGAACAGATTAGTATTGTCCCAAAAATCGATTTTAATTCCAAAATTACTGCAGTATTATCATTCATCACCTATAGGAGGACATTTGGGCTATCTAAAAACTTATAAACGATTGGCTAATGGAGTGTTTTGGGCTGGAATGACTCGAAAAGTACATCATTATGTCAAAGATTTCAGTGTATGCTAGAAAAATAAGTATGAGACGTTTAGTCCAGCAGGTATGTTACAACCTCTTCCAATACCTGATTTGGTTTCAGAAGAGATATCTATGTATTTCGTGTCCGGGTTTCCTAAATCACAAGACTATGAGGTAATTCTGGTAGTGGTGGACAGATTGAGCAAATATGCTCACTTTATTCCTTTAAAGCACCCATATACTGCAAAGATGGTTGTCGAAGTGTTTATGAAGGAAGTGGTACGTCTACCTGGGGTACCCAAAGCAATAATCAACGATAGAGATCCATTGTTTACTAGTTTATTTTGGAAGGAACTCTTTAAGCTACAAGGAACTCTTTTAAAGATGAGTTCATCATATCACCATCAGTCTTATGGTCAGACAGAGGTTGTGAATCGGTGCTTAGAGACTTATTTGAGGTGTTTCTTATCGGACCATCCTAAGCAATGGGCAATGTGGTTGGCTTGGGCTGAGTACTATTACAACACTTCTTTTCATACATCTATAGGGAAGACACCATTTGAGATTATCAATGGCTGTAAACCACCACATATTGTTCAGTATGCTAGAGGTGAGGCAGCGGTTGAGGCAAATGCTGCAACACTAGTTGACCGAGATGAGGCTTTAAAGAAACTCCGAGAAAACCTCCAGCGTGCACAACATCTTATGGTCAAATATGCCAACCAGCATCATAGGGAGGTGGAATTTAAAATTTGGTGATTTGGTATGGGTTAATCTCGGACCAAATAAGCTTGTGACAATATGTAGAATTAACTGGAAACTAGCTTCCAGGTATTATGGACCTTATGAAGTGGAGGGACGTGTTGGTTTAGTTGCTTACAGGATCAAACTTCGAGCTAATACAAGATTACATCCAGTATTTCTTATGTCT